>JAUMJK010000003.1:3600000-4200000 GCA_033558105.1 Coccyzus lansbergi
CCTCTCCCTAGCTGATTTGTAAAGAACCATTCAACTCCACCTGAGTGATGTGCTTCAGTTGTGTGTTTGGTGTGGGAGTTTTTGTTGGTTGGTTGGGTTTTTTTGGCTGGTGTGAAATTTCTTATGTTTATACTTTTTTAAAAACTAAAATAATTCCAGCTACATGGACTATACCATGGAGATATTCTTATTAATGAAGTTTAAGCCTCTTCTGTTTCTTTAAATCTTGTTTTATTTATTTAGTATTCTGAGTTTCTGTCTTTTTAATAAATGTTAAAAAAATTATCTTGTCACATTTTGAATAAAAAAAAATCTTCGGTTTGGACTTCCTTATCAGAGGTTGTAAATTGGTATATCCATGACAGGGAAACTGATACTTACAAATGGAATTTGGTAACCAATTTAAGCAATTAAAATGTTTCTTTCTGGATTAGAGAGTGAAGTACACTTTTCAAAATTCCCCATATTCACTAGAAATAAGCAGTGTGTCACCTGATCAGTCCAATAAAACTGCCATGCCTTGTGGCACTTTGCTTTCAAGATCTTCTGATTTATTATTTCTTTGTGGAGCACGATGCCGAGTGTCCAGGCACAGCATTTTCTCAAACTAGTTAAAATTATGCAGGGATATGCATAAAGTTTATAGTCAAATATTTCTTTTTTAAAATTAATATGCAAGGCTTGGGTCTTTGAAATACTAGTTTGAGACTGTGTACTCTTAATCTTTGTTAGATTTTAATCTGCCAGTCCAGCTCTACAGTCAAAGTTTTGACCCCTCAATTCTGAACTGCAAAAGCTGTGGCATTCCACGGTATCTATAACATTCTCTTCATTCAGTTTACACATGCACTAGTTTTATGCTTACCTTTCTTTCACTAGCTCTTGCACTAGTTGTGTGAGTGGAAAAATGAGCTCCTGGAGGCTTGTTAAATAATAAGTGTTTCTGAACATTTCATAATTAGTGAATAGCAGAGAGTTTGTGAACTTTTTTTTTAATAAACACAAATGTATATATGAAAATATCCAAGCAGTGTATTAATAATTGGATGCCCAAATTTCAGAAACAGGTAAAAGTGTGATTGACTATGAATCCATTTTCTCTGGTGATCAATTTTTACTGTGCATAAATTATGACATATCCTGCAAACCAATATTTCCCAATAGCCCAAAAGCCTCAGAATTAATTTTGCCCTTAATTTGTAAAATTATAAATATTAATTAAAGTACTGCAAGTTTCTAGTAAGCCTGCCTCATGCAAGTCTTGCTCTTTGAAGGTATTTCTGTTATATCTTTACTGATTAGCAACACAGAGAATTCCTGTTGCTGATAACAGATTTTTTGAATATAAACAGACAGAAAGAAGCAGCCATAATACATGAACTACTGTTGTTCTGTTTCTTCTTAGAAGCTTAGGTGTTTTTTGCCTACTATTTTGAAGAATCTAATTTTATTTTTTAAGCGGCTTATGTCTGAACAGTCTCAGTTTTATTAGGTCACAGTAGTTTGTAATATTGATCTTTTAAGTAAATATTAAGTGATTCAAATGGAAGCTTTCCAAAATCTATCTCATAGCTTTTATATCTTATAGATAAGCTTTTATCTTAGATTTTCAGTATGTTGAAAGAGCAGCCTGTCATTTAGGATGCCCATTATCTGATGACCAGTGAATGTCTAAATCTAATGAGCTAATCCTCTGCACAATGGTGCAGAGTGGATGTTGGCCAGTCAGTTATGGCAACACTCATTCCACATTCTCTGGATGCATCTTTCCACATCAATGGTAGTAGTCCAGACTGGTAATGATGGCCTAGCAAACAGAAAAGCTAAGGACATCAAAAAGGACTTCAGGGCCCTTGGGAAGACGATGGAGGGCTCAGGGGCACAGGTGGTGTTCTGCTCCATCCCCAGGATACATGGAGAAGAACTGCAGAATACTAAGAAGGACTCAATTAATGCCTGGCTCCGAACCTGGTGCGAGGAAAAGGGCTTTGGGTTCTTTGACCATGGAGTGGTTCGTGCACCCCCTGGCATGGGTGCAAAGGTTGGGACACGTGGGTCTCCTAGTGGGGCTAAGGCCCTTGCTAAAAACTTAGCTAAGCTCATAAATCGAGCTTTAAACTAGGTGTGAAGGGGGAGGGGACTGAGTCCAGGCTAGACAACTGCGTGCCTGGACGTGGGCCACTGGAGTTTAGGAGGGGGCGTGCTGGTGAGGACCACCAGCGCGTCACCACACAGGAAGTGGGGGAGAATGCAGCCTCGCTCAACAACGGAGATATAGATATTCTGGTATCAACTACTCCAGTTAATAGGCAATTGGGAACAAGCACTGTCCCCTCTAGGAGGGCTGAAGGCTCAGCTACTCAGCTGAAGTGCATTTACACCAATGCACGCAGCTTGGGGAATAAGTTGGAAGAGCTGGAAGCCGTTGTAGGGCAAGGTGCCTATGATGTCGTTGCCATCACGGAAACGTGGTGGGATGACTCTTATAACTGGAGTTCAGGTATGGTGGGGTATAAACTCTTCAGGAGGGATAGAAAGGGTAGGAGAGGGGGTGGAGTAGCCCTCTTTGTAAGGGAGGACTTGGACACCTCTGAGATGGACTGTGGCAATGAGGAGATTGAGTGCCTGTGGGTTAAGATCAAGGGAGCCCATAAGAAGGGAGATTTTGTGATGGGAGTCTGTTACAGGCCACCCAGCCAAGGAGAAGCAGCTGATGAGCTCTTCTTTAAACAGCTGGGGTCAGTCTCCAAGTCAGAACCTCTTGTCCTTGTGGGAGACTTCAATCTCCCTGATATCTGCTGGAAGTACAATACAGCAGAAAGGAAGCAGTCTAGGAGGTTCCTGGAGTGCATGGAAGACAACTTCCTTGCACAGCTGGTTAATGAACCTACGAGGGAAGGTGCCCTCCTGGACTTGCTGTTTGTCAACAGAGAGGGGCTTGTGGGGGATGTGACAGTAGGGGGTCACCTAGGTCTTAGTGATCATGAGATGATAGGGTTTTCTGTCCTAGGTGAAGTGAAGAGGGTGCTAAGCAGGACGGTAGCACTACATTTTCAGAGGGTAGACTTTGAACTGTTTAGAAGGCTGGTTGGCAAAGTCTCCTTGGAGACAGCACTTGAGGGCAAGGGAGCCCATAAGGGCTGGGAGCTTTTCAAGAAGGAGATCCTGGCAGCTCAAGAGAAAGCCATCCCCGTGTTCTGGAAAAAAGGCCGGCAGGGGAAAAAAACAGCTTGGTTGAGTAGGGAAATTTTGAGTGAAATTAGGAAAAAAAGGAATATTTATAAGCTCTGGAAGGGGGGACAGGCCTCTTAGGGGGACTACAGGAGGGAAGTGAGGCTATGTAGGGAAAAAATCAGAGGGGCTAAGGCTGAACTAGAGATCAGATTAGCTACGTCTGTAAAAGACAATAAAAAATCTTTCTATAAGTATATAAACATTAAAAGGAGGACAAGGGAGACCATACAGTCCCTTTTGGACTCAGAGGGAACAGCAGTGACAGGGGACGAGGAGAAGGCTGAGGTACTTAATGCCTTCTTTGCCTCAGTCTTTAATTGTAAAGAAAGCTGTTCCCTCTGTGTAGATACCCTGGAAACAGAGGAGCAATACGAGGCTACCATAGTCCAAGAGGAGGTGGTCAGAGCCCTGCTCGGCAAACTGGACACCCACAAGTCTATGGGGCCAGATGGATACATCCTAGGGTATTGAGGGAGCTGGCGGATGTATTGGCCAAACCCCTTTCCATCATCTTCCAACATTCCTGGAAGACTGGGGAGGTACCTCTGGACTGGAGACTGGCTGATGTAGTTCCCATTTACAAGAAGGGTAGCAGGGAGGATCCGGGGAACTACAGGCCAGTCAGTCTGACCTCAGTGCCAGGGAAAGTCATGGAACAGGTGATCTTGAGTGCTATCATGAAGCACTTACAAGAGAACCGGGTGATCAGGCCCAGTCAACATGGGTTTACCAGAGGCAGGTCCTGCCAAACCAACCTGATCGCCTTCTATGACAAAGTCACTCGGCTGCTGGATGAAGGAAAGGTTGTGGATGTGGTCTTTCTGGACTTCAGTAAAGCCTTTTACACAGTTTCTCACAGCATTCTGCTACGGAAACTGTCAGACTCTGGCCTGGACAGACGCACACTCTCCTGGGTAGAAAACTGGCTGGATGGTGGGCCCAGAGAGTGGTGGTAAATGGTGTTAAGTCCAGCTGGAGGCCAGTGACAAGTGGTGTCCCCCAGGGGTCAGTGCTAGATCCAGTCCTGTTCAATGTCTTCATCAATGACCTGGATGAGGGCATTGAGGGCACCCTTAGCAAGTTTGCAGATGACACAAAGCTGTGTGCAAGTGTCAATCTGCTGGAGGGTAGGGAGGCTCTGCAAAGGGACCTAAACAGGCTGGACCGCTGGGCAGTGTCCAACGGCATGAGGTTAAACACGGCCAAATGCCGGGTCATGCACTTGAGGCACAACAACCCTATGCAGAGCTACAGACTGGGAGAAGCCTGGCTGGAAGACTGCCAGGAGGAGAGGGACCTGGGGGTGTTGGTCGACAGCCAACTGACCATGAGTCAGCAGTGTGCCCAGGTGGCCAAGAAGGCCAAAGGCATCCTGGCTTGTATCAGAAATGGTGTGACCAGCAGGTCCAGGGAGGTGATTCTCCCTCTGTACTCAGCACTGGTGAGGCCGCTCCTTGAATCCTGTGTCCAGTTCTGGGCCCCTCAGCACAAGAAGGATGTTGAGGCTCTGGAGCAAGTCCAGAGAAGAGCAACACAACTGGTGAAGGGGCTGGAGAACAGACCCTATGAGGAGCGGCTGAGAGAGCTGGGGTTGTTTAGCCTGGAAAAGAGGAGGCTGAGAGGAGACCTCATTACTCTCTACAAGTTCCTGAAAGGAGGTTGTGGAGAGGAGGGAGCTGGCCTCTTCTCCCAAGTGACAGGGGACAGGACAAGAGGAAATGGCCTCAAGCTCCACCAGGGGAGATTTAGGCTGGAGATTAGGAAGAGGTTTTTCACACAGAGGGTCACTGGGCATTGGAATAGGCTGCCCAGGGAGGTGGTTGATTCACCTTCCCTGGAGGTGTTCAAGGCACGGGTGGTTTAGTGTTAGATAGGAATGGTTGGACTAGAAGATCCGATGGGTCCCTTTCAACCTTGGTGTTCTGTGATTCTGGAATGAAAACGCTTATCATCTTGCTGAAGAAAGGAACTGTATAATAAAAATGAGACTTGAGTTTATTTTTCACTTAAATATGTATTGTTGATGACTTTACTGTTGGTCCTAAGCAAAAAAGTTCCAAAATGGTGGGCATGATTTTTACTTTTTCATTATTAGGAAGGATCTGCGTTCTTAATTTTAAGATATCGACTACAACATATTTGGCTTTCACCACAGTTTTAAGCAGTTCACTTGTGGAAAGATTTACTAGGTAAATAGATTTGGCTGAATATTTAGACATTCATAAGTCAGTTACTCATGTAATAGTGGACATGTTAATCCTCCCCTCTTCAACACAGTCTAATTCATTGACTGAGCAGAAGTTTTTACATTAGGTACACCAATCTATAAATGTTGGGTTCCTCCTTGTAGAAAGCTCTGACTGGCTCTATAGCACCTGAGGACCAGCTGAAGAGTAGCAGGGGTTACAACTGCAATGTTTTAAATCCCAAGTAAATAGGTACTAAGCTTTGCAGGCTTCCCCAGCTTGGAGTTCTGCATGATGCTTTGTTGCCATAAATGAAGGAATATAAGTGTGTTTGAAAACTTATAGTCTTCTCATTTGCTTAGGAAGGAAGAATAAAAGTAAGAACCTTCTATATATATAATTAATTATTATATATATAATTATATCTGTAATTTTTGCCCATTGTGTTGCAAGTGGTAGATATTTCTTTCTGTGTCCATTTGGAACAGCTCCATTAGCAACTAAAAATTTTGCTTTTTATATGTTGACTAGTTGGTATAGTGCTGTGCTCTTTAAGATGTCCCTAAATGGAGCAGGCTAACAATATAGTCATGGTAGATTGATAGAATAGAAAGTGGAAAAAGTCTTGCAGGAATAAAGTGCTGTCTGTCTCTTTGCTCTTTGAATGTACTAGTATAATAAATGTAATTCTGTGAAAGTGTCGCATTAAGAATGATAAATAATATACCAAGAAAAAAAATCTCACTTCTGATTATTGAAGTGATTTGTGATACCTATATTGATCTCTATCCCAAAAGCATAACAAAAAAATTCTTCTGGTTTTCTACAAAATCAATGCCAACAATTTTGAGAGAAGGACTGTAAATCAGATGGGATTTTTTTGTATGCTTTTACATGCCTTTTGTTTTCTACTTATTGTTACTTACATCAGCCTTGGAAAGATTAACAAATGAGTGGCTTGTGTCTTCTTTCCCTATTACAGCTCACACATTATTTTATTTTTTCTTCCCCTTAGGCTCTTCTTTTCTCTCCATTGTTTAAGAATAGTGGATGTCTTCACAAGCCTCAACAAATGAAGTTTGAAAGTTTTTGGTAAACATCATGAAGGGGAGTGAACTGATCGGACACACTTTATGATTAGATGGGATGCTTTTTGAAAGTGGTTAGTATCCTTTGTTCTATCCAAAAGTATACTTCTCTGTGATATGTCGTTTTTGTAATAGGAAAGCTTCACATGATATCCTGAATGATAAAGTTCTGAGGAGAAGCACTAAGATGGTTTAAAATACATCAGATCCTTTTCTTACCACAGAGGCCTTGACCACTGGCCCCTCTGAAAATTATGTGGTTTAATTTCATGGAAGCTGAAATTATTTAATTTTGTTTCATCATTTTATCTATATACTGCAGAGTGAGAAGAAGCTGATAGTGTCAGGACATAAGCTAACCTTTGTACACCTTGTTCAAGAGGGTACTCACAATGAACAGTTCTAGAAACTGGTACAATATATTATATTCTAAAACCATGTTTCTTGCACACAGTTGTGATTTGCAAAAGCAAGTTGTACGCGTGCCACTACATGTTTGGAGCTGTAGAGGATTTGACCTTCTTTATGAACAAAATGCAGAAACTTGCCTCTCAGATCACAGCTGTTGAAATTTCTTGAATTACAATAGTCTACTGTCACATCAATCTTAAGCATGTACGCAGATTTTTTAATATAATACATTTGAAAATTAATGCTTCCCATATGCTGTCATCAATAAGATACACTGATTTTCCATGGTCATCTCTATTTTTTTCAGAAAGAGAAGAAAAGAAGGATGGATAAAGTGTTTGAATGCTTTCAAAATATTCTGAAAGATAGCAGCTCTTTAGATGTTTTTATTCTATTCGAAGATGATTTCCATGTAACAAACGTGTATGCTCTTAGAAGAGTTTGAGTGATTCCTGAAATACACCTCTGAGAAAGAATTCTTCCACTTTGCATCATTTCAGGAGGAGAAAAAAGCCCCAAATTTCTTGAAGTTTGATTTGGTTCATCTCAGAGAGCAGTAAGGAATTATTCACTATCATTTTTTAGTTCCCTCTGAGATGATAAAAGTTTTCTTGGTGTTGAAAATCTAGTTTCTTTAGTATTAATTTCTTTTTTAGTACCACTTCACTGTCTTAAGTTATTCAGAGTACTTCTACTTTTATTCCAAAAAAAAATTTTATTCAAAACTTTTATGAGGGAAAAATATTTTCACTGTTTTCTTTCTAATTCTCTCCCTTCTTCACAGAGTGTTTAGCCAGTCACTCTATGTATCTTTGACTTATTTTTCATCCTAGTATTTGATATTATATAATTCATTTTTGTTAGCACATTCAGTGTACAATGGTAATTAAGATCTGCATAGGTAAAAGGTCACTCAGCTTTCCAAATAGGTTTGTGTTGTGCTTCTTAGAGTTTTATTTGACCTTCTGGTATTTTTTCAGTTGTCCACACTCAAAATCATATTTTTAACCTTGACCTAAGTTTAATGTTGTGGGAATTGCAAATTTATTCAGATTTCAAACTCTTGTTCAGGACTAAGTCCCCAGGGCTATGAAATTTTGTTAAATGTCAGAGCTCCAGTTTATGTTGTACTGTATTTAGTTAGGATTCCAAGTAATGTTTTCTTGAGGATTTTAAGTCTGGATGTAAACAAAAAAGAAAATATTATATCTTAAACTTTTGGTGGTATTATCTTCTTTAATATTAATCTTCATTATTTGAATTATACATATGTATCAAACTTCTAAAATTCTTTAGCAATGAGCATTAATTAGATATTTGTTTAGTCACAGCGTTATTGTCAAGTTAATATATGTCTTAACAGATACATCTTGAAAACTGCTCCATATATTGAATTACACAGATTTTTTTTCAGCAAATGAATGTAGAGATAACATATGTATTTTTGCATTTAAAGAGTGAACATTATCACAGTAGAACACTGTAATTAATTTAAATTTGAAATTCAAATTATGGTTGACTTTCTAGTTCTGGCTGTTCAGCATTAAAAAAACCCCCAAGAATGAAGATTATTGCCTTAATTTAGGAAGAAAAAAATAAAACCAAACCTGTGAAATTTCAGCTTTCAAAGGTGTTTGTGTGTGGAAATATACTGGTTAATTGAAGGAAATTAGAATGGATCCCTAGTGGAAATAGTTTTTGCAGTTACTAAAGAGCCATTTCCCCTTGTTGCTTAACAACGTCACTTTGGACACAAGTTTCCTGTCATTTATATGAGATTCTACATGATCTCTACAAGAAATGAGTCTTTGAAGTTAGTCAGGGTGTCTCAAATTATGTGTGTCCTGCAATCAATTCATGTTCTGCAATTGATACTCACACAAGCCTGGGAACAACCCAGGACCTTTCTGTATACTTTTTGCAAAGACTTGTTCTCATTTGCAGTTTCTGATGCTATACAAGTGTAGTTTGGATAGCAATGTAAGATGGACTTGGTCAGTCAGGGGCAGCATGACAGAAAATATAGCATTAATATATTTCCTCTTAAGAAGTATTTATCTCCAAAAGGATTTTCCTTGTGTAGCTTGAAAGTCTTTAGGAAGCTTGTTTTGCCATTTCTTAGTCTTTGGTTTGGTTGTATGAACTGACCTTTCTTTCATACTACAAAAGTTTATTTGTTAGTTGAGAGAAGAAAAAGAACACAGTATATGTATATATACCATTTATATCAATCAACCATCAAAAGAAACAGAATATATGGATGTAAAATACAAATTACCTACTACAGGATCATTTTTCTTTTAAACTTGTAACTTAAAATGAATTATCTAAACTCTTACCTCAACATCTGATTTCTGTTGGTGTTGAGGATGTAGAGATGTGTCTTTTTTTTTCTTCTCAGAAAGCTTTTTAAGATAAGCTCTGGAGCAATGTGTGAGTGCTGTGAGGAGGTGATACAGAAAGTTGAGGGAAGTCTTATCATTGATGTTCTGAAAGCTCTTTGTGTAGTATACCTCACTATTCAGTATCTTTTCCACTTATCCTTAGAACCAAAACACTCTTTTTTTTTAAACAGGAAAAGTGGCAAGTTCCAGGCAAGTTAGATTGTACACCATTTCAGGAATTTACTTGAGAATCTTTTTGTGATTGTTGCTCAGTACAAGCTGTTCTTTCAGCCAGGAGTGTTGGATAACAAATATCAACATTTAAAAGGATAAAAAAGGTAAAGATCGAAAAAAGCAATTATGGAAGTAGTTTCAGAGTGAGCTTCCTTTGACATGAATGATACTGTTGCAATTTCCCACAGCTCATCTGCCACTTAGGTTAAAGCTGACAAATAATGGATAAGCAAGTGGTAAACAGCACTGTATTTAGTTTCAGATGCTTTAAATTCAGTCCATGGAAGCATTATAGATATGGTATTTTCCTCTATCATAAAGTTATTCTAAGGGCAGATTAGTGTAGCTCTTGAGGTATTCAGGTGCTAGAGTGTAAGGTTGCCGTAAGAGTAACTTCTGTAGTTTCTGTTTAATCCTTCTGCTTCCTCCCTAGTCCTCTACACTTCTAGAAATGCTACTGTTGAACTTTATAATAGGATATTTTCACCTCTCTCTTAGGTTCTGATGAAAATAACTATTTGTCATTTGATTTAGTGCCCATTGAAATAGGGCAATTGAGGTCTCCAAACTCTTCTGAAAGGATCTTTGTGAACTTGTGCATTTGTATTTCTACACTGAGTAATACAGTCTTGGTCTGAAAGGACTTTTTCATTTAGTTTATTTGTTTACAGCAATTAGAATTAAAAGCTCAGCTTTTATTTAGGAAAATTAAATGTCAGATGGAAGAATGCAGGTGTATCTGTCTGCATATCTCAGCTAGTTCTATGTTTTTATTCAGAAGATATTGTAAAGCTTTTGGTAAACATTACCAAACATTGTTTAAAGTATGTTCTTTAATACTAAATATCTTAAAGGTCATTCTGTATTAAAATTAAAAATTCTTCCTTTTGTGATATTTTGCTATTGACTATGCACAATTTCTGGTATTGTGTCTGTTTTTCATTGAAAAAAAAGCCATCTAGTGCTGATATTTTGTATAGTCTATTCAAATTTTTTGCTTTCTTTTCCTTAGGAACCTAATCCACCAAATCTGTTTAGTTAAGCCAAATAGACTATACTGTTTCTAACGCTTTGTCTTATTCTGAAAGGAAATGGGCTCTGTATTTTATTTAAGACATGATATCACCATAGGTTGTTGAATTGTGCTATAGAATTACATTATTAGAATTCAGAAAATCTTAGAAATATGCATTTTGGTAACTGTTTTCCTGTTCAGTTTAGTGTCAGTTTTGGCTAGCTGGAATGGCTGAACAAATGATAATATTAGAAATTTATTGATCTTTCATATTAATTTTGACTTTGACTAATGAGAAAAATAATCTATGGTTCTTGATTACATTGATAATCTCCATGCCCCAACAGCACATTCAAAAATAGCTGGGTTTATGCTGCCAAGATATACGTACATCCTGGTGGTTCTGATGAAAAATTACAAATGCTCATGAAATAAGTCAGCTCTGCCTAGCTGCTTATATATACTAACCATAGGCAGTCCTTCAGGCATCAAGTTGTGATAAAGAGTAAGGTAGAAAAAAATATTATTGCATTCATTGGTAATGTGTCTGATCTTGAGAGGCTGTGCAGATGGATATGCAGATGTGAGGAGGCAGATTATCTTTCCATCATATGGATTAATCTTCAGAGTAGCAAGTAATTTCCAACAGGGGTTAAAATTTGCCCCAAGCTTGTCCCTTATGTGCCACTGACAACAGAATAAAGCGCCTCCCCACTTCTTTGATTTGCTGCATGGGCAATAAGATCTGTGTTAGTCTCCATTCTGTCTTAGAGAAGATGAGTAAATACAACATTTTTCTCAAAAATTTCTTGCTGTGAACTGACTATTTCTGTACATGATGTACTGCTCAGGCAGGAAGCGTCTAGTTCAGTTAACAATTCCCATTGAAACTCCTTGAGTCTCGTTAACTAACTTGATGTGTTGTGGGGTTTTTTTTTGATTATGTCCAAGTAGTCAAATATTTGCAATAGTGTTTAAAGTACCTTGCTTCAGGGATCTTTTTGTACTAATAATTTTTGTTGAATCCTCCAAATAGATTATTTTCTTGTTACTGTACATAGTGCATATTTATGAAACATACAGAAATGAGTATTACTCTCTTTATATACACTGTGGGGAATGACAATTCTTATTCCAGTGAATGATCTACTCATAGTTACCATTTTAGTGACACTGCAGAAAGCAGTGATTCATATGATAGTTGCTTTAGGCTTCTCATCCATCCCCTTTCATGGATTGTTATTCACAATCTAATCAGCAGTCAAAGGTAGCATAGATCACGAAATACATGATGAAGTTATGTTACAATAACTAACACTGTGCTTTCCATCTTTATAGAACAGTGAGAGAAGGCAAATGCATTCAACTCTCAGTTTCACTCACATTTTTAACCTTGCTTGATAAAACTGTAAATTCCTCAGACCAGTGTCTTCTAATGTGTAAGCATATTTTATACAGTATCAACTATGATGCAGGTCTGACCTGTGAGGCATCGATAGCTGGAAAACAAAACTATGCTGTTTCTTGATCAGAACTGTAAGTTTTCAATACAATTAAGATGTTCTCCTTTCTCTTGTTTTTATGCTTACTGATATTGTCTCTGTCCTCTGTTAATGGTGTTTTAAGGATTTTTTTGGGATTTAGATTTCTTGAGGTCTTTTTAAAGCTAAGCAAGTTTCAGTATGGTAATATTGGTAAAGCTCGCTGTGGGCTAATAGCAAGCCAAGTAATTTCATTAACAGTAGCAAGTTTAGAAACAATTCTGTTAGATAATGTGTGATTATTTGAGGCAGATGCCATCATACAAGGACATTTAAAAGTATTTCCCAAAGCTAGGGAATAATATTGATATATAATACTTATAAGGAAATGGAAAATAATAGTTTGCTTCTACGTGTGGTTAAATACATATTAAAAAGTCCTCATTTGTCTTCACTACAACTACTCTCATATACATAAAATTAAGCACATGTGGAAGTTATCAGTTCACACATAATGGTCAGTATCCCATGATATCTTTAAGGCAGTCATTGAGAGTCTCAGCTTTACAAGAATTTGCTCTGCATAAAATTCAAAATATTTATGGAGACACTTTAAACTAAGATTATGTTGTTGTAAGACTCTATGGAATCAAAGACACTTTTGGCTTTCTCTGGATTCTTTCAAAGTCAAAAAAATACATTCTGTAAGACATGAAATGTCACACACTTGATTGCTAGGCAGTTGCCACTAATTGTAAGGGTTTCTAGGATGATGTTGTGCTACCTTAAGAGGACAAAACCTGAGGAAACACTGGTCTTTGTATGAGGTCTAATCAAGTTTCGATAATAGCTCTTCAGAACAATGACTGATAACTTTTGGTTATTCCTGTCTGTTGCAGTTCCAGTAGTTTGTATTTACTCTACATAGGAATTGGACTCTTGTGACTATATCTGTTTATTAGGAAGAATATAATTGCACTGAAGACTACAGCCCTTTGATTTTGAGTGAGGAATAAAAATCTAATGAGCATTTCCAAGATGCCTGCTTGGGTAAAGTCCACTTCCCTTATTAGGCAACTATGGTGCTAGCAAATGCAAATAGTATTAAGAACTAAGTGCTGAAATAATCAGAATGTTCGATGGAGCAAAATCTACCAAAAACATGAATCAAACTATCCAACACAAGTGGGAAAATGGATTTTATGCATTTCTAAAGTGACATCACAGTGGCCTATTTGGCCAAGTGTTTTGCATATCACAAATTTGATGCAAGTTGTTTTGTTTTTCTCCAATGTGGAACATTTTAATGACATCTTAAACATCTCCATCCTTCCCCCACAAAGGTCTTGAATATCTGTTCATATTTAAATTTTACCAGGATGAACATGAGAACTGACTACTCATCATAGAAAATCTTGTCCCTGGGTTATAGTTATCTTCAGTTTATATATTAGGAATATAGTTGTGATTTATATAAAGTCAATAATTTATATGGAATGGATCCTCATTCTTACTCCACTGAAGCACTGAACATAGCCTGTTAAGCTGGGATGAATGACATCGCCTACATTCCTGTTCTGAGAGGCTTTTGTCACCATCTGTTGTTGTATGAATCATTTTTTCCTTATGATTTAATGGGAGAATAAAAATAACAGGAAAGAGATAATGAGAGAAAAAAAAAGGAAAAATTGTTGGATATTATAGACTGATAAGGGGAGTCATCTTGTTAGGAATGGAGTACTGCTTGTCTTGACTACTTTTACTGGCACTCTTGTACCAACTTGGAAAAAATTGAGAGTAGTGATTACCCTACTACAGAATCATAGAATGGCTGATGTTGGAAGGAACCACTGGAGGTCATCTGTTCCAATCTTCTGCTCAACAGATTGGACTAGCTCTACAGCTGATTGTCCAGGATCATGTCCAGATGACTTTTGAATATCACCAGGGTGGGAGACCCACTCCCACCTCCCCGGACAACTTCAGCCTCACAGTGAAGAAGTGTTCCCTGATGTTCAAAGGGAGTCTCTTGCATCTCAATTTGTACACATTGCCCCTGGTCTCACCACCAGCTGCCACTGTATATAGTTTGGCTCCATCCTCTTTGCACCTTCCATTCAGATATATATACACTGTTGAGATCATAGGATGGTTTGGGTGATAAAGGACCTTCTGAGGTACTTCTGAATCTTCCTGAACCTTCTCTCTTGCAGGCTGAACAGTCTCAGCTCTCTCATAGGGCATATAGTCCAGTCTCCTGATCATCTCTTTGCTGGACTCTATGATGTCTATGTCTTGCTTGAACTGTGGAGCCCAGAACTTGACCCAGTACTCCAGGGGTGACCTCACCAGTACAGGATGGAGGGGAAGGGTCTCCTTCCTTAACCTCCTAACAATACTTCTTCCCTAATGCAGCCAAATATGTCATCAGTTTTCTTTACCTCAAGGGCACATTGCTGACTCATGTCCACTTGGTAAACACCGAGAGCCCAAGTTCCTCTCTGCACAACTGCTTCTCAGCTGTGTGACTCCCAGTATGTATTGGCTGTTACACGAGACTGTTCCTTTCCACATGTGGGACTTTTCAATTCCTCTTGTCAACTTCATGAAGTTCTTGTCAAGCCAGTCAGCTGAGGTCATTCTGGATGGCAGCCCAACCTTCAGATGTACCAGCACTTTCTCCCAGTTCTGTGTCATCAGTAAATATCCTGAGGCTACCTGTCAGCCATCCTGCAATATCTCCTTCAAAATCCTGCATGCAAGCATGTTTATTTAATATTTTTTTAAATAATTTTATATATTTAGGGACTAGCTTCACCCCTTGGTGAAGCCATGCTGACTACTCCTCATGACTTTCTTGTCCTTCATGTATCTGGAAATGCTTTCCATGTTTGGTTAGTTCATTATCTTCCCAGAGAATGAGGTGAAGCTAGTGGTTCCTTGGGTCCTTTGACTTGCTTTTTAAAGACAGGAGTGACAATGGTTTTCTTGCAGTCCTCAGGCACCTATTTCAGTTGCCTTGACCTTTCAAAGATTACTGAGAGTGATCTTGCAGTGACATCAGTCAGCATCTTTCTGTTCAGATAGAAAGTTTTCCTGGTGTGGAATGCACTCCTAAGCTCTGGTTACTGCTCGCTCTATAAATGGAAATGTAAAATTCTGAAAATTTTAGGGTCTTGGCTATAAGCAAGAAGGTAATTATGATTCTTTCACTGTATAAAAAAACATTATGAGAGGGTATGTGTGTATTATTTTTGCGTTCTTACACACGTACATGCACACACTTCCTTGTAAATGTGAATTTTTAGCCATGTTATTTTAAGCTGAGGCTACCTGTCAACCAGACTGTGATATCTCCTACAAAATCCCACAGGCAAGCATGTTTATTTCATTATTTTTTATTACTTTATATATTTTGGGACCAGATTTCACATTTGGGTGCCTAAACCTGGCCCATGTGAGAGAGAATAAGTTTGTCTGAAAGTCACAAAGATTTTTGCTTATTCCTGTCTTTTCAGCTGTCCCAGGGGGCAGTTTTGATGAGTATTATGCAGTAAGAAATAGGAGTTACACACTAAATCTTAGTTCAGAAGCTCGCTGAGAATTAATTTCCCTTGTCTTCTCACAAGTAAAACTCTTTTTTCTGTGTAACTACCTCATGTTTACACTGTCCGTTCATGTGGTGAAGTGTTTGTGGTTTGGGGCTTCTTGTTAAGTAAAATGTATGCATATTACAGTGATTCAAAGCCTTAGCAAATTCAGCCAAACATTTTCTAGTGACAGGGAGGGGGAATCAGTATGTACAAGTAACATCCACAAGTCTTCACAAACTGACATAATCACTGTGGACTGTCCCAGATAGATTGAGATAGCATCTTTCCTACCTTGCCTGAACAGATATGTAGGTTGATGAATGAATTCATGTTATAGAAAGCATTACCCATAAGATGAATTCTTTGTATTGCACAAAGGTCAAGCTGTTAGCTTATCTACAACTTATTTTTGGTTTTAAGCAAATTATGTCAGAAGGAATCAACAGTATTAATCATTAAAGAAAAAGAGGTTTTTAGAAGAAAACTAAAGCAAACAACTGGCATTGTTGTTGCTCATTAGCTGTCTTTGGATTTTATGCAGTTATCAGTAGATGCATGTGGAATGGCTACTGTCAAAATATAGCAGCAATTAAATTCCATTAGGAGAACTCCAGAAGTGATTAACCCAAGTGGAGGGCAGTGCAGTAGAACTAACTTTCTATTCTATTATCACGAATTGTTACAGAAGATTGAGTGGCCAGCAAGTGGTAAAATGAGCCCCTAGAAGCTATTTAGAGCTAAGAAACTTCAGAAATACCAGGTCATTACATTTTCTAGGTAGCAATGTGGGTGTGGAGTGAAATGCCACTGTGCTCGTATTAACCCAGCTGTATGCTGATGTAGCTATGACTTCATGACTTTGATTCCTGTGGTCAGACCAGTGCATGAGTGTTCCAATTCCATATTGATGTCCCTTCATTATAGTTTTTTTTTTCCTACCAGGTTCCTTATTTTCACTTGGCCCTTATGGTATCCCTTCCACCTTTGAACTCTCTTCATATCTTCTATTTTAATTTTACTGTTCTGCTTTTGAGACTATACTTTGCTGGGAACATATCCAATGGAATCTACATAAGGCTTCCTGTTTAGAGTGTTTTGGGTCAGATGTTAAAAAAGTTGACAAGGTAGTAAGATAACCTGTATATCAGAGGTGTGTAAGGTACATTGCAGATCATCTGAAACACCCATGTCTTCTTTAATCCAGGAAGCTGTTATTCATGGTTTATGAGCACCAGGATAGAAAGCAAGGTGTGTAGCATTATACAGTTTTTATTCCTTTCCTTCTTAGCTCCACAACATCCACTGAGCCCTAAACAGAAAGGGAGACCGAAGAATGGCAAACATTTCTAGATTTGAAAGTTTCTGTACTCAGAGAGGAAATTCTAGAAAATCATTTCCTTGTTTATTTTTCCTGTCTCCATCTAATGAGTACAGGGGGTGGCATCAGCTGGGCCCACATCATTAATCTTTATACTTTTCTGGAGGAAAAAAAGTGCTACATTAATATGCTCAAATCATTTTGATGTTAAGCCATATGTCACATCATGAGACATGATTCCAAATGTTAGTGATATGACCTTTCTGCTGACAAATGGCACTATCTTCAACTTCTAATGGTTCTGAGGGGAGTTCATGTCCAGTTAGTCATTTTTACATATTCGAGAAAAGGGAGAAAGTGCATTGTTTTTATCTCTTTTATCTTTCTAATTATATGAGCTAGCTAAAAAACACTAAGGTAATCACTAAAAAAGATTTTTAACATGTATTTTATGCTCAGATTACAGGTTTATTGTGGAGTATTTCATATTAATGACTATACTTCTGATATTGATAATAGATATGAGTAACCCTCATATATTGTATTTGGATAATTTTGCACTAAAGTAAAGAGGTTAAAATGCCAGCTTTGAATATGACCTATTCACATCAGGCTCCAAAATCCGAAAAATCTACCATGCACATGAACCGTCTTTGGATCAAGCCTAAATGTAATTGAGCTATGTATGTTAATCATTCATAATTTCTTTTTACAATGAGTCACTCTAAGATTTTTTAGGGCATTACACGTACAGGTCATACTTATTTGTTTTCACATGCAATATTTCATTTTAACATTACAGGAGGACTTGAGTTACGAGAAATGTTTGGCTCTAGAGTAAGTCCATAAAGACTTATTTATCTTTAATTTTAGTGCAATATGCAGTTCATTTAATGCTCCACATAGATAACATAAATATGGATTTATAGAAGAATTTACTTGTAAGAAATTAAGAGAAAATGAAAATTAGTTTGGCTGATGTGTTCTATGTATTGAGCTGGCCTTTCTGCCCAGTCCATTTTTCTTGCATGTTAAAGATAATATTTTTCCAAATTTCACTGATGAAAAGAAGAAAGGTCCACAGCATACCGACTTCAGAAACAGGGAGCATTTTGGCATACTTATTAGTGCACTTTGTTTTGCAGATAATGAGAACATTGCAAGCTGTTTGGGTCTTTTGTCTGAAGATTCCCACCAGAGGCTCCTGTAAGCCACCATGGCTTTCAGTGACTGATTCCTGTGGAGCATAAGTCTGGTTTAGCTGTTGTCAGCTGTTTCTTGTGCCTGTTGGTGCCTGTTTTGCTATCAGAGGGCACCTTGCCAAAGTCCTGAGAAATCCACTGGCTTTAGGTGTCCTTTACTTCTCTCCCTTCTTCATTTTTGATGATCTTCTCATCAAAGAGAACTGTCATTTTGAAGCACATCACATAATGACATAGATTAGCTTGCATTTCCCCATTCTGGCTGGAAATGAAATGGAACTAATGACTGGCATATGGAAGCAGAAAGCACAACCACAGTGGATGAAGTGGATCAGTACTTACTGTCCTTTTAGATTTTCAACCAGTCAATAATCAGCAGTAATTGAGATTTTTAAATTAACTTTCCAATGTATATTACAGACTAGATTAGCAACATTTTTATTCTTGATAGTTATTAGCTGTATCATAAATGTCTTTAAGATTCTTACTTTCTCAATGCACATTTTTTCTGAGAGCCAGTGCACGTCAAGAGGCAACAGAAATTATATATGGAGACCAGATAATCACAGTGGTTATCCTTCAGATCAAAAGAAAGGAGTGGAAAATTACTTGGATAAGCTTAACAAACAAATGGAAAGTGATGTTGTCTGAGCAGAAGACCTGTTTCTGGTTACATTTATGTGGGTTTTTTTCTTTAATATGACTCAGTTTAAAGCACAGAGTCTTGTAGCCCCATAAGAAAAATGTGAGGGTGGCACTGGGGAGCAGAGAAAGTTTCCCCTGTGTACCATCCATGACACACAATGTATATTGATAACAGTATTTTTAATCTGTGAGTGTCTTCTATCTTGAGGATCATGAAGGGGCTGAAAGCCCTAGTTTTGAAGTGGAAAATGCCCTACATTTTATAAATCACTGAGAAACAACCTTTCCTAGAATAATATCTGGAAGTCCATAACATTTTTAGAAACATGTTAGATTTTTTTTAGTATACTGGATATGGATATTCAGGAGTCTCTATGTTACTTGGATTCAACTGAATCATTCTGTCTGGCTCTTAGGCTTAGATGCTTTTGCAACCTGCATCACTTGAAGACACTTGTCTGGAAGAGAATTCTGATCTCCTGAAGGTTGCAATAAGTGGTAATTTGATGAAATATAGAAATAGATGTTTGTGACATCCTGGTGCCTGGTTGACTGCTCTGATCAGAGTTCTTCACAATCCTGCTCAGTTTCCCTCTTTTTCTGGCACAGTGAATCATAAATTCTTTTCTGTAGAGTGGAGAAGCTTCAATGTAAACAGTATAAAAAGTTGGACTAGCAGATGGGAAAAAGAAAAGCAAAGGAGCACTATCATTACTGCTGGTAGATTGTTCCTAAGTACAGTATTTTTTTCTGAAAATTTTAAAGAGATAAGGGATTATGAGCATTTTGGAAGGCACTCAAGGATATGTGAGGATGTCTCCTTGTAGCCTGAAGGATTTAAGCATCCTTAAGGATTCTTAAACATTACAAAGAGGTGAAATATATAACATGATCCTCGTCCCACAGTAGTTCTCATTGGCCAGGCAATTCCCCACTCACCTATGCAGGCCAGGTAAATGAAATTCAGATGTCTCACAGGGAACATAAGCTCTGCTATACAGACTATCCTGAAAACAGATGGTGTGGCAGTCAGAAGTTAGCATCAGATCTGTATTTTGCTTCTGTGCTTATTTCTCTGTGCTTACTGTGGTGGTTTAGCCCCAGCTGGCAGCTAAGTATCATGCAGTTCCTTACTCTCCCTGCATGACCTTGGCAGTGGGATGTGGAAAAGAATCAGGAAGTAAAGTAAAACTCATGGCCTGAGATAAAGACAGTTTAGTAGGGGCAACAAAGGAAGAGAAGGTAAGAATGATGGTAATAATAGAATATACAAAACAAATGAAGAACAATAGATTGCTCACTGGACAACGACTGATCCCCTATCACTGAGTAGTGAACCCCGATCCATTGCCAACTTCCTGTTTATATGCTGAGAATGATGTTATATGGTATCAAGCATCTCTTTGGCCAGCTTGGTTCAGCTGTTTGGCTAAGTTTCTCCCAGCGTCGCGTGCACTTGTAAGCTTGGAAAACATGGAAAATCATAGAAGTCCTTGATTTCTTAGCAGCAACTGAAGACATCAGTGTATTATCAAGTCTCTTCATTTTAAATCCAAAACGCACCAACTACAGGGAAGAAGATTAACTCTATCCCAGTTGAAAACAGGACACTTACAAAGTATGGTTTGTTTTGATTTATGTAATAATTGACTCCACTAACAATGATACAATTTAGATATATCCTTTTTGGGGAGGAAGAGGGTAGCTAGCCTTTTTTAAACCTGGGATGAAGTATCTTTACAAACATCTGTATTTCCTTTATACAGGCAGTTCTTGTTCTCTACAGATGAGAATTTCAGAAAGGCAGGTGTTGTTATTTATACAAAGTCATGTAGCTGGCAGTAGCAAATTTGAAAATCACAACAATATACACAGTCTTTCTTTCTCTTGCTTTAATAATCCAGTTCCATATTAGAGACATGTCCCTCACTAGGACTATAATAAATATGAAAGGTACCACCTAATGGTCTAATCACCACCATCACTACACAATCTGTAGTAACATGAAAGCATGTCACTTTTGAATACCAATAGCATCCAAACTATAATATAAGAAACATGCCTGTATTAAAAGTATCTGCTACAGACTTTTCACAAAACACATATAATTGCTGGTTTCTAGTGCTATTACAGGTTAAGGAAAAGCTGTTATTCCCCATCTCTATCCGTCAAATAACAGATACTGCATCTCTTTCCAAACTTTGCCTTGCTTTAAGAAAACAACAGTTTACATCTAAGGTTGATATGCAGTCCTTGAAATGCACATTGTGATTTACTAGGCTCATTATGTAACTAATACTGCAAATTAAAAACACTGCTTTTAATATAGAGTATACTAGCATGGAATTAATTATATTAATGAACTGAAGACCAATATAAATGCATTCATTTTCTTGCAAGGCTCTAAAAAACCCTGATACTTAGGAAATTGACAAAGAATTTGTATTAGGTTTCATATGCAGATTGCCATTGTAATTTATACCATTGAAACAAAATCTGGAAGATATCTCAACAGCCCTAAAAGATTTAAAAGTACTGTAAATAATGAGATCCCTCAGCTATTTTTTTTATTCAAAGATATTTCAGAAATATTTCCTGTCACAAAGCAGAATATCAGAAGAGAGCTGGTGAGATTGCTTTGGCCTCAGTGATGGAGCTCATAGTTAGCAGGAAAAGTTTCTTGAGCCTTTTAAGCATCGCGTAGAATCTACTTCACAGTAAAATATGGCAGTGGCATTTGTATTGCCAAATAGATACTTTTTATAGTTATAGTCCTGTTTACGTTGACAAATTTCACTTTTGAAGGCTGGCAGTGAATAGGTATGGAAGGCAATCCATTTACTTATGTTCCCTTAAGTGCAATAAAGAATGGGGTTGCTCTGCATGATACAAAGACAGAACAATTTCATTTCATACTCAAAAAGTATTATTCAAGTAAAATAATAGCCGATTCAGTACCTGTAGTGAAGCAGTGATGTACATGAAAATGCAGTATATGTTGTTTTGGGGGTGATGAATAGAATAACAGGAGGGGACGAGAAGCAGCAGTAGTCTCATACTAGAAATCTGAAATTACCTAATGGAGACCAACACAGTGAGAAGAGCGAAAACTAAAGAGCAAACCATCTAAAGATTTTGAAGACAAATTCTCATAAATCTTCATTAGATATACTTTCAAATTTACTTTAAGAAACTATACTACTGATGCTATGATAGTTTGCATCTTAAAATGTTTTCTGCTAATATTGTGATTTTTGTAGTCAGATCATCTATTACACATAAATACTTACAGTACGAAATTAGCTAGAACCTAGTCCAAAGGCATGAATTTTTCAAAGTGACAGACTTGACCATCTCAATAAATGGGCATTAGATCATATTTTTCCCCTAGAGAGGTTCATTTTCTGACCCGTGGTGGTCAGATGGTACTCTGCCATAAAGGCTGATCAGAAAGATACAGTTTGTAATGAGGGCAACACTTTGTATAAACCTAAGCAAAATTTTAGGGGAGAGGAGTTGTGAAGGGAGGAGAAAAAGGTTCCCATATATATAGGAACATGTCCCCAAAAGTTTCTCTGTGTACTGGGGACAAGCTGTTCATAGGGTGTGCTGCTGCTTCCCTCCCCACTCCATCTTCTTTTCTAACTCTAAAAACTTATCAAATAAAGAAGAGTCTCTCTTCATGAAAAATCTCCTCTGTATTCTTAGATCCTCTTGGCCTTCATACAATTAAGATTTCTTTGTCTTCATCTGGTCAGCAAACAATGTATTGCTTTCCCGAAACACACAGGAGTTTTGCTAACAAGGAAACGCAGAAGATCTTTTCTTTTGCCTGCTATAAATATTTTTGAGATAGAAACTTTCCTGACCCTGTGTAGTACAAAAGAAGACTTTTCTCCCTTTAATTTTAATTTCCATTTTCTAGTTCAGAGAGTTTGTGTTGTTTTTTTATTCTTCTGCCCACTCATGCTTTACAATCCTTTCAAATAACATAACAGCACTGACAGACTTCAGCCAACTTATTAGAATGTGTTGCTTCTGAATCCTTTCACCCATTTGTGGCATTCTTTTAAGTTCACCTGAACGCCAGAAGATAATATCTTCAATTTTAGTACTTTCATCTCTTGAACTCTGTGGATGCTGTTGATGACGGACTTGTAATTCGTAGCTGGTGATTGCAGAAATCTGCCATAGTAAGTTAAGACAAAACTTATTTATTTATTGTTTTAATTTCTTTGTCTCTCTCACAAATCTTCATTTAATATCCTATTAGAATTAAGTAGCATGTAATGCTGTCAAAGTCAGATATTTACACAACTTTCTAGCAGCAAAGAAAATACAAGATACATTCAGGGTGTGCTTCCAATGAGAAGTTTTCTCACCACATCTTAACTGTGTCAACAGAAATAATCAGCAATTTACAAACATGTATGTATATTTAAGTTGCCTACATTGCTTTAATGAAAGTACTTTAAATTTTATTTTCTTGGGATCTGTAATATCTGTAGATTTCAAAAGTTCAGAGAGACAGTGAGAACTTCACTGTGAACACCGTGTAAATTTAACTGGTCCATGGTCTAGAAGCCAGTTCTTCATAACTACCCTTTGAGAGGCTAACCTAATCATTCCTGGCCTTTCTTTAATGATTGTTATGCACATTTACATTACCTCAGAAGTTCAAATAAAACTAAGAAGGACATTTCAAAGAAATATAAGGGTTTTCATAACATTGCCTGATTATTTTCAGTTCAGAGGACATTAATTCACCAATGCATACCTGCACAGGCAGACAGAGCAAGTCATTGTTGTAGGATGATGTGCTCCCCCTGGTTTCCATACAAACAAGTTTTCAGGATTGGCAACAGGTTTTCATTTTGTTTTGTGTTTTATATATGAGGCTTATCTGGCCTCCATCCCCCTCTGTGAAGAGCAGACAAAAATCTCCCCAAGCTCTGACTTACCAGCGGGTCTCCCCAGGCTGTAGTGAGGCCTGCACAGTGCTAGATAAGAAAAGAGTATACTTCAAACAGCTCAGCATTAATCAGCCAGCAAGGCTTCAAGCTCAGTGTTAGAGCAAAGGAATGCAGTTCACAGACTTGCTTACATGAAATGAAATTAAACGAGACAGACTCACTTAATTCTTGCTTTTAAAAAGCTCTTGAAGTGCTGTTTTAAACTAGTTGCTTTGTGATGCCACTGAGCAAGGCGGTTAATCTGGCTCATCGGAGAGGGAAAGCTGCAGACCCGGTGGGATTCTTTCTGAGGATTGCTTGGATGGCCTTTGAAACAATTTCCTTATATCTTATTCATACCTTCTCAGCATAACATATTGTATTATCTATTATCTTTAACTGAAATACTCTGCTCATCCTTTCATATCACTGCTAGGGCAGTCCTTGTAAGAATTGTAGGTGGTTGTTTAATTGTTCCATGAGGCAACACAGGGTCTCCTACTTTGCACCCAAGAACTACATTTATGTGATTCAAAGTGCATCTTAGCTTATGACTTTAAGGACAGTGAAGCTGACAGTGAAACTTTACTATGTAACATGCTCCAAATTGTGTTAGGGAAGGACATTGGAGAATTTGAGGTAATTGGTGCTGAGTGAAAATTCATGCTTTATCTATTCTTGTCATTTTACAAGTTTTGAATATTAAAAGAAGGTCAATATACTCTGAAATATTCAAGATAATACAAGATTTTTGGAAACCACATAGGCAGCAAGTAACAAGTAGAGTCTTAAGTATAAGCAGAATGTGTCTAAGAAAATCCTGTAGTTAGAGAAACTGTTCCAAAATGGTTCTGTATTAAGGATCGCTTTCCTAATTAAGTGATTAGCCAATCAGAGCAATCAATTTATGCTAATGATAGGGCTAATAGTTAATTCCCAGTTGGGGTTTAAATCTGTGGCAGTAAGCTCAGAAGCATCTGTTCTAATGATTAAACCATTTGCTCTGTATATATCTGATACTAACTCCATTAGTTAAACCAATGATAACAGTAAGTCTTTCACTTTAGGCAGAAAGTAAAGCATCTAACAAAAACCCCCATACTGATAAACTCTTAACAGATGTATGTTTTTGTCATTGTGTTCTTTGAAATAAGTGGCAGCAAAAAAACAGGTCTGCAGTACTTATAACTTTACTCTGGAAGAAACAAAGATCACCTATCAAAAATGTGGAAAGCTTATGTTGAGCATTGATTGGAACCTTTCTGGAGCTCATGTGTACACTTGCCACTGATGTATGTATCTACATTTATAAAATAATAGCCTTATATACACATAATCAGAGGATTTGTGGAGATAGAAGAAAGGTCAGTAAGATGCTGTGGAGGAGTTATATGAGAGTGAGAAGCAAGAGAGCTTTCAAATAACAATTGACATTGGATATTTATGACCCCTATCTTACCAGAGAAACACTTTAAAAATTAAGATAAATGAGCATTTATAACTCTCTGAAATTAAAACAACACTTTTTATTTATTTGAAAGCAAAATCTAGATCTTGTGCTCACATCCATCTCTTTCTTCTAACTAATAAAATATATATGATATTCTTTCAAAAACGACACTATACAAAATGGGATTATATAGAAGATCATCGATAATACATTTACAGCTATGCAACTTCCTATTGTTCTTGGAGATTCATGCAACTTACTTAGGTTTTGTTAACCAATGTACGTATTGGTCAGTTCAGTCTACATGAAAGTGTGCGGTCAGATTTCAGAGCAGATGCTTTTTCTAGAGACAATCAGGTCCCTGTGGCATGTTGTTTTCAAATGATAGATATTGAGATAAAACATTATTGTAAGAATAAAAATTTTTTTTTGGAATGCTATGTTAATAGAAAGGACTTTGACTTCAGAATGTGATTTAGTTCGTGATAATACATTGTGTTGGTTAAGTAATCATGAACCATTACACAAAAGAAGGAAATATTGTGGTTTAAAAAAAAAAAAAGAAAATGAAATGTCTTATTCCTGAAAGAAGTAAATATTGTACTTTGCAAATGTGTCCTCCTCTGGTGTCACCCACAGGACAGGAGTGGACAGTTATGTTATTATGGGCATATTGTATTCAGTTTGACTACATAGCACTAAAAAAGGCCTGAAAACGAGGGCTTAGTATGTTAAGATACATGACTACCTTCTGTGTTCCATCCAGAATAACCTATTATCGTCTGGGTTCCAACTAAGCAATGTTAAGTCTTTATTTATTATCTTTACTACAAATATAGAATTAAAAGGAAATGAGAGTTCATCAGGAGGATTGCGAGATGAGAAGGTTGATGAAAAACCACAAAGTAGAAGAAGAGGTGAGGAGCTCCAGTGAAAACAAGGAGAACAGGGCAGAGAAAATGTGAGGGAAGTGATGAGAGAAGAGACAGGCAGCAAAGTTTGAGAGACAGTGGACTAACTATTTTAACTGTGTTTTTAAAGTGAAAATTACCATGTGGTTAGTAGGTGGAACTGAATGCAAAATCTAGTAGGGTCAGAGAAACAAGTAGGCCTAGAAAGATGCCTGTATATTAGGTGTTTTGTTCTGTCCAGTCACTTCCCCACATCTACTGTAAGGTACTGGAAAAGAAAGACCAAAAGCAATTTCGTATCGTATCTGTTCAGCACTCCAACAAACTGAGCAAAAAGAAGTGGGTGAGGATCATATTATATGATGAGAAAAAGACATAGCAGAATGTAGCACTCGAAAACAATGATACATGGTAGGAAATAATAGCAGTTTTCTTCCATAGCAATCATCTGATTTGCTTGCATATTGTGCAGAGAAGAGAAACACAGACTTTTCTTTTCCTTCCCTCCCTTCTTATTTCTCTCCCTCCTTATTTCACATTCAGTCATCTGTTCTGCCGTGTACTATTCTCTTCAGTCAAGAATAACACACTAACCACTGCCAATTCTAGTCTTCTGGGAGATGCTCTTGCATTGGGCAGCTGTCTTCCCAAAGACAGGGGCGTCACCTTCCTAGAACCTCTTACTTTGCTATTCTCTAGGCTGCAAGCTTGAGTTTGTCCCAGAAACCAATCATCCAGTTGTCACTCAGCGTGCTATCACCATATGCTAACCTGATGGGAAACTGTCTTCAAAGCAGACATGATTGTCCATGCTACCACTCCATGACTGCCTATGTGCAACCATGCAGGTGGTGTCTGTGTGTGTATACTAGTCACATATGTTGCGTGAATCCTGGCAATATTTAGCACTTTCCATTTTTACCTAAAGAGGTTCAGAGGCCCCATAAGTTGTTTAACTGCCTTCCACCCTCCTAAAAGCACAAATAAAATAAGTGGGCATGAAGGAGGTATATGGATCATTCCTGTAATTTCAGACATGAAGTTTGTGTAAGTGGAAACACTTATTTATTCACATCTCGGCATTCTCATTTTCAGCAACTGGTATGAGCTACATCTGGAGGCAGAAACATGATAAAGAGTCCCCAGATACTGGTAGTCTTTGAGAGCAGAAACTATTTTAGAGCATTTAAATGACAATTTTTCCCAAAGTTGTTAGCTACTAAATTAGCTTATTAGGCATGCTTCAAACCTCCACTGGGAATCATCTTTCCTTTTTTTAAAGACACAAAGGCATAAATATTTCTTTTAAAAAATGCGTAAACACATGTGAATATCAACATATTTTAACAATTATATTTTGCAATTCTGTTCTGTCACACTGAGGACACTTAATTCAGTGGCACTATTCACATCAGTGAGGCGAGGACAATACTGGAAAGAAAGTGTAAAAACACAATTTAGGCTTCTCCTTGGAGACTGAAGGGCAAATCTCCCAAGGCTCTATGTAGAAATAGAAAGGTTTGCCAGGTTTATTTTCTAGTGAATACAGAATCACTGTTTCTATAAACTTTTTTTCCAAAAGACCAGGCAAGTAACAAGCATTCTTTCTCTGTGACTTGAGACATAAGACAAAAATAGAGATTTATGACTCCTTTCATCTTTTACAAGGTTTAAGGACAGGCGTCTAGTTTTCAGTCTGTATGTACACATCTGCCATCCTGCCTTGGGAACAATACTCCTGAATAAATTCCCAAAACAGGCATGTGGTTCGTCTTCTCAGTGGTGCCCTAAGAACGTACCAGGAGAAGGCAGGGCCTCTATGTCAGAACAGCATTTTTCCTGTTTCCTTTCTGTCTGAGCTTAGAGTAACATTAGTCATCCTGCTTGAAAGGTCCTCTGCTTCTTAAAATTTGTGCACTGACACAGAAAGAGACAAAATAATCAAGCTTGGTTTCCTTATAAATTGGAGAAATTGTACCTAGGAGATAGGGATGATTTTATTCTTGTGGTCCCAAGTGGGTCTTTAAAAAATGGTTTTAGCTAAATGCCCACCCCTGAATGGGATTTGAACTAGTGGCCATTGCTGAGGAGAGGATGAGCTCTATACCCCAAGATTGTCTCACATGGTGGAGTTCTTAGAGACTTAGGGGAAAATTGCTGTTTGTAATTCCTACAATGATGTTATAAGATTATATAAGGAAAGCATAGCGAAATCTCCACCTTCTTGAAAGGATAGCTTCAGCAACAGTAGATACATCCCAGAAGGTAAAGACAGAGGCAAACATAGAGGTGGCTTGGACACCAGAAGAGACTGCTGTGGCTCAGAGTTTGCTGTCTACATTTGCAAATCTGGTCTTTCTGACAGTGAAGTGGAATGACTTTCTTCATACAGAACCAGGATATAAACACACATAGAGCTGTAAAAATGCATAGAAATTCTGAATGACAGGAATTTTGAAAGAATATTTGCAGTGAAAGCAGTCATTTAATTGAATAGGGGTAGAGGAGGTAGGAGCTTTTCATTTAGTGTGAGCTTCATTCTAAATCTCTACTATGAAAAGGCATATAGCTGTTGCCTGTCAACTAAATTGGACTGGTGTTTTGACGCCACATATTTTTGTGCACCAGTGGAGCAGAAATGAAAGCTGTCAATAATAAGCTTGGCCATACAGGTGTACACCCACTTACATTCTAATCTTTATAAAAACCTATTGCATACTTCACTGCTGAGGGGAAAACTAATGACACAAAATGTATGAGCCTTCCAAAGCCTGTGCTCTACAAACTCACATTTCCTTTTACCAGGGAAGAAATTCTATTTTGTTTTATATTCTAAGAACAGAGAAGAAAAGTGTCCAGGCACTAAACACATTCAATGTTCCTGTCAGTGCCAGATTTTTGCACTGGAGGACTTCCGAGTGATAAGAAATCAAAAGCTAGTGTTCCCTGGCAGACCTACTTGTCATTCAGTTGCTCCAACAAAAGAGAAAAGAATGTACAAAGCGGCAACTTCTGCAACTGTGCAAATGATGCATTTCATTGCCAGTAGTTGGTGGCTGGGATTCAACATATGTGCCAAGACTACAGCTAGCCCACACTTAGCATGTTTGTTTACATATGTTATATATACGGAAAAAGTGTGGTCTTTGCATTTTATTACTTTCCAAAGGGACTGGCTTGCATTCTTCCAGAATCGGGTGAAAATGTATGAAAAGCACCACAAAGAGACTAGGATTTGATTGACACAGATGTTCCACAGGGTGTATGAAATGCACCTTCTCTCCATAAATCAGTAGAGTTTTAATCTACTAACTTTCCTTTTAAAGAAATATGTATTTGGAAATATAATTACTGTGCTTTTTAGGAGTTATTGTATTATTATTTGTATGAAGCAGACTTGAAGTAGCTCATATAACTAATTTTCATGTGGTTAATATTGTTACAAGTAGCCTTTGAATTGCTCTCAGATTCCCAGTGGAAGCTTTTCTTTCAGTCCTGTTTCTAGTCCTAAAATGATACTAGATGTCAGAGTTCAAAATTATACAATTATGCATGAAGGTAAATTCAAAGAAAGAGTTATAATTTCAATTTGGAAGATGTGTGAGCTATGATTATTCAAAAATTACACTGTCTTGTAACACTTTTTAAAAAATATGTGAAATAGGAACTTCATCTATAGCCTCTTGGCTTCTTCAATTTTCCCAAAATAAGATTTTTTTCCCCTTTAAAGCATATAAAAACACATAATAACCCTTACTATGAAGGAAAGAGTTATTTTAAGAGATTATTTGAAAGATCCTACACCTGGTTTGGGACAATCTGTGGTTTTGATATAGAATGAGAGACAATGTGATTGAGAGCAGTCCAGGTGAAAAGGACTTGAGGGTGCTGACTGATGAGGAGCTCCACATGAGCTGTCAATGTACACTCACAGCCCAGAAGGCCAACTGTATCCCTGTATCCTGGGCTGTAACAAAAGAAGCATGGCTGGCTGGTAGAGGGAAGTGATTCTGCCCCTCTATTCCACTCTTGTGAGACCTCACCTGGAGTATTGTGTTCAGTTTTGAAATCCTCAACATAAGAAGGATAAGGAACTGTTGGAACAGGTCTAGAGGAGGGTTACAAATATGATCAGAGGGCTGGAGCACCTCCCATATGAGGACAGGCTGAGAGAGTTGGGCTTGTTCAGCCTGGAGAAGAGGAGGCTCAGAGGAGAACTTACAGCAACCTTCAACTACCTGAAAGAGGCCTAAAAGAAAGCTGGGGAGGGAATGATAGGATGAAGAGGAATGGCTTTAAATTGGAGAGGAGAAGATTTAGACAAGACATTAGGAAGAAATTCTTCACTATGAAGGTGGTGAGACACTGGAACATGTTGCCCAGGAAGTTCTGGATGCCCCACCCCTGGACGTGTTCAAGGCCAGGTTGGCTGTGTCCTTGAGCAGCCTGGCATGGCAAGGGGCTTGGAACTAGATGATCTTTAAGGTTCCTTCTAGTCCAAACCATTCTATAATTCTATGAATTACCTTACTGAAAGAGGCATTTTGACTAGGTATATCTGATATTTAAATGTTTCCATTTTTCTAGTAATAGAATTCAGACAACTTTGGCAAATTATCCTGTTAAACTACATGACACTCAGGCTGGCAACTGACATTATCACCTTCAAGTAACTGTTATTCTAACACATGCTCGTATTTATGCTATGCATTCACCATGGGGTTTGTTTTAGTTAAGATCTTATTAGCTGGATTACTGGGACCAAGCTTGTCCTTAATTTCTGCAGAAGAGTACCTCTGACCGTCTAAGCTACCCTTCCAACGACATCACGACTGTGATGCTTGTTCACTGTATGGACAAGCAGCACTATGAATAGCATAGGTGTGAATATGTGCTCTCGTGAGGGAAAACAAACAAAGCAGAAAGGGAATCTCCATGGATCACACATAGACTAACTAGGGGCAATTTAAGCTAGTCTCTAAGTAAATGGAATCAGACAAATAGTGAGTTGGATTTCACAACTTCTCTTATGAAAGCTTCTCTCTCATAATTCACTGCATGTATAGAAGCACCTCTTAAAATGCCTTCACTGATCTAAGGGATAAACCCTACCCTGCAGAGGCAAATGTGCATGCAGACCCATTGTGAATGAAGGAAATTGTGAGATTGGCATCTCAAGGCTGAATCTGGCCTGATATGCAAACTGACATAACTACACTTAAAATAAAACTGTATGGAAGACAAAATTCATTACTCTAGTAATTCCATCTTGCTGTTTCTGCCTCTATACTGCCAGGTTACCTGCTGGAGTGGGAAACTCCTTGGCAGAGAGTGGGTAAATAATGTTCTCATGGATGAGTCGTGTCCCTCCCCCACCTTTTTTTTTTGCATTTGGGCTATTTTGAACACTGCTTTTTGTATTGTAAATTATTGCAGTGACTTTCAGCTAAGTTTGCTAAATGAGTATTTAGCAGTTCATTGTAATCATGGCCTATCCCTATGTTGCTCATCCCCTTGTTTCTTGATTTTCTGTAATCTCCAATTTTAAATAATTCCTTAATAATTTCCAATTTCTTTTACAGATCTTGAATTAAGGAGGTGCTTATTGAGGCTCAGCTATTAGGGAGCTCTGTATTGTCTGAGAAGGAGTGGGCAGGAAAAATGTAGAAAAGATATTTCTTAATTTTATCAGTCTGCTTTCCTATATATTTGTTGCAGCTTTTATTAAACTATAGTGTTGAGAATAACACTTTTACATTTTTCCTATAAGTCAGTAAGTATAATTTTTAAAAGAACATTTGAAGTGAAATTGATGGCAACAAATCAGTAATAATAACTGTTATCTGTTGGTTTTAATCATCACTAATATGTCAGAAAGATGAAAAAAACCCCTCAAACCCTGATACAAGAAAGCAGAGATGTGCAGCAAATGAGTGTTCATGTTTGTATTTTGTGTTACATCAGTTAGTGTACAGCAATGGTGTTTTAACACCCATTTGTACTTCTGCTGATAAGTAAATATGTTAGATTAAGCACTTTGAATGTGGCAGCCCCCCTCAAGGACAAGCACAAAGGCTTGTTGAAGGAATCAGCATGTTGATGTAATGCTGCAAAAAACATCAGGAAATTGCAAAGAAATAAATAACCCGAGTGCCGTCATTATGATAGTTAATGGCTTCAGGGATGGCATTAAAGCAGACAATATGGTCAGAATGAAGTCTCCATCTGTGTCTGTGCTGTCAGGGGAAATAGTTTTACATCATTTCTTATATTTCTTTTGGTCCTTGTGACAAGTAGCCCATGAGGTGTTCAGACCCTGCGCTGAACTGACTAATGAAAGATGATAGGGTGGGAATTGATAAGTGAATTTAGCTTGACTGTAAGCCCTGCAACATCAGATGGCAACTCTTCCTCTTATTCCTTTTATAATCTTTCTTTTCGTATGATACCCCTGAAACCCTTCCCGTGTAGCTCTGAAATGTCGTTTTCACAGTGATTCAGTAGTGATCAGAAAGGCAAGCAAAATGACAGAGAGCAGGGCTAAATTAATGGGCTGTCAAAAAAAGTATTCTCACTTGGAAAGATTTCAGGCTTCTCTCAGATCTGATGCTAACCCAGAAAAAATCTTGACAAAACTGCCTTCTATTAATTTTCAGTATAAAAGTTGGAGTTTCTTTATTGTAAGTTTTGCAATGTACTTCGTAGCTCATAACTAGACTATTTGCTTTTATTCCTCTTTCAGGGGACACACAAAACCTAATGTAGTTGTGATGCCTGATCCCAGAGAGAGGTCAAGAGGGTTACTCATGTGAGTGAAGTCATAGACATGCTTAAATGTGAGCACAGTGGGAGCCACAGTTTAATGACCTGGTTCACTCTGAGTAAGAACTTTGAATGCTCATTTGAAATAGTCTGAACTGTCTGTAAAAAAAAGTACAGCAAATTAAGCAAAGCTCTCTTGACAAGTAGCCCTTGCCTCCCAATCTCAGCAGGGGTCTGTTGCAAGGTTGCTAATACATTTTGGTGAAAATCACTTCATAAAAAGTGTTTTGGAAGTAAGTGTTTACAATAATTTCAGGCAAAATCTCACCAAATAAGATGACAAAACTTTTTAAAGTTAACTTTATTTTTTAAAACCTTTCAGGCTGACTAACTTGGTTCATTTAGTTCCGGTCTTGCTTTTGTGGCTTGAGAACATAAATGTTCCATTTTTCAAGACTACACTTGTGATAATATAAGGGTAGTAAAATCTGATCCTGTTTTTGAAATTACTGGACTTTGTAAGAAACAGCAGCTTCATTCTTCCTCTTCTTATGGAATCTGTGTTTTGAGTCTGTATTTCTAACTTGCACCACTTTATTTTCTTAATTTTCATAGTATTAATGTCACATCCCCCATGCTACGCAGTATTCAGGCTCTGAGCCAATGTCTTTGAATTATACAAAGAGCTCATATCCTTCTAAATCCCTGATTATTTGGATAAACTCTCCTTAACAGTTTGAAAACTGGGCATAATGTCTAAATGATGAACCATAGCATACTATCTATTAACTCCAGTCACTAGAAAGAAAACTGAACTTGAATGCATGTGGATTGTAGATGGGAAGAACTGCTGTCTAGAGTGACTCTGGGGGGAACAGGGAAAACTAGGTGAGACTTAATAGATGCATAACATTTTGTAATGCAAAGTGGATGAGTCCTGTCAAACAACTATCAGTTTCTAGAGGTTCATAAATATAGATACAGAACTGTACACTTACTTGATCTAGGTCACCTATTTGAACCTAATTTTAAAAGAGGGATTGTTTGTCTTTTCTTCCATAAAGAAGGTTCTGAGTATGACGAAGGCAAAATGCTGAGGGAGCACCTAAGTTTCTCTTATTTGTTTGATGTTGGTGTGGAGGAGATAAATTGAAAACAGAACAAAGAGAATTCTAAATTTGAATCCTTAAACTGCATCACTTATCATTTCCTGGGAAACAGGGCTTATTAACTAAGAATGAAGTTGGTTTTTTTATCAGGTAAATAGGCAGAGCTAGATCTTCATGATTTTGTTTCTTTTTTTTCTTTTCGGTAGCAAAAGTGAAAATTAAGGGGAAAAGAAGTAAAAATTTCTTGAAGTTATTTTACTGAAAAAAATGAAAGAAAAAGAAAATAGTTTTAATACGAGTCACTTTGATTTCAAGCAAAAGAGTTTTCACTTTAAAAAATCAGAGTTTAGATAAATATACTTTTTCTATTTTGAAAAAAAAAGACAAAAGCAAGCCTTTAGAAAGTGTGAATTCTTCAGATTCACAGATAATTTTTCGTTTTTGGTGGGGTGAGATGCTGGGAATATGTGTATTTATTCTGAATTCCTGGACTAGATTTTATGAAAAGTTTTAAGTTCCCTGTAAATGAAAATTAGCTTCCCACCTTGACTCTACAAATAGATTAAGGGAATAGGGAACTAGGAGTAGGGCTATGGTCCTTGCATTTTTAGAAGAAAGAGTCAGTTTTCCTACAGATATCAAAGCCATTAACTATAAGGGGATTACAGTAAATTTGCTGGATTATAAAAAATAAAGTTACTTGCTTTCTTTCCATGTGTCCAGAATTTTCAGTTGAGACTTCTATGACCTCAGCCTCCTGATTATGAATAATTTTATACTTTTTTTTTGTTTAGGAGTCACTTTTGAAACCTTTGGACATTCTCTGTTTTGTCTTCTGATGGATTTATTTTTCTCAGGATACATTGCCTGCCATATAATTTTTCATAACTACTTTTGGAAATTGAATTTTATACCACCTTTCAATTGCACATATCTCCATTTCCCTTCCATCTTTTAAATCTTTTTAACAGTATCTTTTCATTAGCACTGACTCAAAAACTCCTTGAATGTTCACAGAAGCAGTTTTCAAAGATGCCTCTGAGGTAGCATTGTGTTAGATATCATTAATATTTGTAGAATCAGGTTTTAACTATTAGATGTGAGGCCATATATGCTGATATTCATTTTGCTCAAACCAAAAATTGCTCCAAACTTATCCTGTAGAGCAATAGATATTCAGTGATCTTCCTGCCATGAAAAAATACCACAAAACTATACTAATTTTTTTTATTATTTTAAAAACACGTTTATAAATTATGAACATGTAACCTACATATAGGATACAGTAGTGCATATTTCCACTTATGAACAAGACAGCCCACTCCTACTATGAAGAATTTCCACTAAACTATACTGTTCTAGCTCTTTAAACAATGCCAAGCCAGACAATGACAAGGAAGATCAATATAAGACATATGTATGCATTAAACACAGACTATATGCATTTTTTTAGTTACTCTGTGTTGGTGGAGATATTTTTTTTCAGTTTTTAGATAATAATAGTAACAATTTTAGACAGATAAAAAAGAAAAAAGTTGCAAAGTGATGTTGGAATGGATTAACACAGAAAAATAATTTGAGATTATAAACCCCACCGAGGAAAACAAAATACAGCAAAAAGAAACCAAAGAAGTATATATTAAAGTTTTCCATAAAGTTGGGTTGGTTTTTTTTTGTAATGAAAAATTATCTTTAAAAGATATGGGAAAAAGAGAAGGGATCTGAATTCATTTAATGGGTTATGTTTTTCTGACAGAAAAGAAAATTGTCCTGTGGTAGGTTTGTCAAAATATAATTTTATTTTCTACTTCTTGATGTTACTCTATTGCTTCCTTAAAATGCCGTTTCCTATTGCTGGATATGCAAGTTGAGACACAGTGACCACATATTTGACTTTTGTAAGAAAAACACAAACCCCTGTTCAGATACTGGGTTTTGTATGGTATCTGTGAAAGAGATTAAAAGTGTCCTATTTAACCTATAAAGTCTTTGGGCACTGAATATAGCATAATTCACTTTAATTCTCTGACTTAATACAGAAGTAAAACAACTTTAAGAGAATTATCAACAGATCTTAAACTCACAACTCACATTGGTTTATACCTTCTAACTGAACTGTGCTTTTTTTTTTTTTTCCAGTGGTGTGCTTAAATTTGGTCTGGATTCCAATATCTATTGTTTAACTTTGATAAACAACAAGAAAAAAAAAACCCTACCAAAACATGCCTTGCATATATCTAGGCTTCCTGATTCCTGTAATGCATTTCATTTAGAAAGAAAATTTCTCTCAAGGTCGTGGATTTAAAAACAAACTAAAATATAGAAAAACCTCAAAACAAACAAAAGTAGTAAGTACGAAACAGTAGCTGGCTCAGGTATTTTTACTGGGTTACATATTAACTCATGTGGGCTTTATTTGTATTAAATTTTATGTCTAACAATTTCTTAGTCAAACAACCTTGACAGTGTCCCTTTAACTTATTCATAGCAACACACAGAGGTATCACAATGAATTTATTTACATTGCTAAGAATTCTAGGGGTCTACAGCTTCTTCTCAAAATTTTCTTTGCTGAACTTCAGAACAAGCTTTACTGTCCATTTGGATGGATTGATTGATGGTCATGTGAGCCCAGATACTCTTCTGACAAACTGCACTCACAGGAGCTTAGTCTGGGTAAATAAACAGGTCAGTGAAGTGAGAATTATGTTTTTTGCAAGCAGACTATTGCTTCACCATGAAATTGCCTAGAGTGTATTAGATGGGTAGTCATTGGGACTGGACATTACTTAACCTTGCCTGCTCTGAAGTAGAGAGAACAGTTTTTGATACCTTTGAAACAAGCCAGTGTTAACCAAGCTATTAAATGATAGTTAATACATGATTCTCAGAACTAATTTGAATTCAGGCATTATTTAGATGCAAGTTTTCTCATTAGCATTTATATTTACCAAGCATCTCTTTTTGCTTTTCATGTGTACTACAGACAGGTTCAATTTCATTTTGTAAGTGTCACCAGTCATTTGCATCATGTTTAGTACAAATCTTGGACTCATAATGATTCTTTCCATCTTTAGGTCCTCTATGAGCAGTCTGGGATCTTTGACTAGGTAGATCTGTGAGCTTCTTTTACACAGTGCCTTAAAAATATTAGAAGTCCTGCTGTGCTTAATTAAAAAAGAAGCATCAGTATCTCTTATGTACAACTAATGACATTTTCTTTTAAATTGGGAGGAAGATATAGCAAGGCTGGACCAGATCCTCAGCTGATAATTTACATTTATTAGGGGATTGGCATATGGAGTCTGCCTATGGAATTATGATTGCATTTATTTTTTAGTTAATGCACACAGTTTGAATTGGATACTTCAATCATTGCACTGTGTTTCAGTAATGAACATCATCATTGACAGCTATGGATTACAACTCCAAGTAAAAGACAGACACATTCATATCCTACTTCAGGCTTTATTGAACTTTTCTGACATTTAGAAAGTGCAGTTTGCTTTCCTACTGTTATTCATTAGAGTTAAAGAACTTAAATGGGATATATTTTCACAGTGTATAATCATGGTTTGGGGAGCAATATATTCAGGGGATCCATTTAGAAGGAAGCATTTCTTCTGAATGGTAGCCTTCAAATGAAGTTGCACCTGCATTGTGCGTGTCAAAGATCCACACGTGCTTTTTTTCCCTTATCATTGCCCAAACCATTCATCTGCTCTTTCCTACAAGATGCAGCATGCTGAATTTTCATTGGCATTTACCTTCTCTGCTCAAACTGATTCTATTTTAGCAGGATGTCAGCATAGCATTGTGAAGCACTTTCGGAGATAAGGTACTATAGAAATATAAACAAGCAGGGGAATTTCTAAGCATTTGACCACTACCTGGAATGTAAAGATGGACTACCGTTCTGGCTAAGGTAAACAACTGAGGCCCCTTATATCATGGAAGGTGCAGTTTAAATTTGATTATGACTGATAACGGAGAATAATAGAGGTTAAAGCTTAATTTAATGAACTCTTGCTATTTCTTATGGACAAAATGCTTTCAGAGGAGTCCTGTGAACACAACTAGAAAGAGTCTGAGTGTTTCTTTAGATTATTTCAAGGTTCTCATCTTATTATAAGGTCAAAAAATTTTGAACCAGAGTAACTGTATCTATGAAAAGATTACTACATGGAGACTAACTAAACCATTTACTTACACAAAAGAGAACTGGATGAATCTTGGGAAGTCATCTAGTTCACTGTTCCTGTCTCAGAATAAGGTCAGATACTTCTCAGATGCTGACAGATGCTTGTGCTATGTTTTATTTAAAACACATAAAAATGGAACCTTTGTATGATTTTCAGATTGGCTCTTCTATTTGTTCACTGTCTTTGCTTATAGAAAGCTTTCCTGGAAATATATATGTATCCTCTTTCCAGCTTAAGCCCATTTTTGTACCCTATTGCGTCCCTCACAGATCTCAAGAACAATCCATTCCTTTCTGTTCTTTCATTACTTCTTCACAGACTATTACCATTCTTCCTTTCAGACTTTGCTTTTCTGAACAAACAGCCAGTGATTTCAGCTCTTCCTCCTGGGTTCACATTCTCTGAGTACTTTTTTTGCTCTTCTTTAGGCTGCCTTCCATGCATGTGCATCTTTCTTGTAAAGCTTGCCCAAAGAAGGGCACAGTACATAAAGTTAGGCACTACTGGTGCTGGATGGCATAGTAATTCATTTGAAGTTTCTTGCAGCTATTCACATTCACCCATCCAATGATGATGTTTGTCTCATGCCATAGCCTAGCACTGTTGATTTAGGTTTAACTCGTGCCTCACTATACTGCTGCCTCTTTGCTCACCTCTCTCAGCTCATAATTTCTGCCCAATGAGATCTTTAAGTGTTCCTGTTTGAATAGAACTCTTTTTTTCCCCCAATGCTTTTCCCAATGCATTGAGAAACTACTTGACAACACAAATCCTGTCCTCCAAAATATGTGTTAATCTGGCACTATGCGCAAGCTCAATATTCCACCATTGTGTTATTTAAAAAGAAGATGAGCTAAAAAGCCCTTTGAATTTGGCAACAATAGGTTGAACAGGTGAAGCTGACTGTTGAACACCAGCAGTAGTTCAGCCTGCCAGTCTATTTAAGCAACTGAGTAAATCAGCTGCTGCTGAGCTTGGGGAGAAGGGAAGCAGCCAAGTGTACAAGCCCAGCCTGCTGTTGCAACTTCAGTCTGATGGTATAGAAAACAAAATGTAAATGACAAGGTACGGATATATTTATGGCTTTTGGTTAGAACCAAAGTGATTGCCATTTAATCTTAATAGGGTGATAATAATGAAAACAATAATATTCTGTGCTCATTTGAACATTAATCAACCCCCTGAAAAGTAGGCGATGGAAGAGGTTTAGTAGAGAGATGTTGAGCTGTAAGGATATACCATAAGCTACAGCTGAAGTAAATTTCTCTTACTGAGAGAAACTATTGAGCTACTAATTTTTTAAAGCAATGGACGTAGTCATAACCACAGTTCACTTGTTAATTAAAATACCTAAAAGAAAACTTTAAGTTATCACACTTTGATCACACTATTATTTTCTAGTTTCTTTGGCATTTCTCTGTATTTGCATTAAGAAAAGTATCACTGTAGGGACAATAAGTACTGCAGCTTATCAGATAAAATCATCTATTAGTGTAGAAGTGACTGCTGACATTGAAATCAACAAATACTATTAATGACAATTTATGAAATAAATAATTACTTTGAAATGCTGCTCCTACTCATTAGGGTGGACACACCAGTAGACATGGGAAAAGCAATGGTAGTAATCTATGTGGACTTCTATAAAGCCTTTGACATTGTCCTCCACAACATCCTTATCTCTATCATTTGATGGGTAGACTATTTGGTAGACAAAGAATGGCTTGGATGATCCTATTCAGAGAGTAGTGGTCAAAGGCTCAATGTCTAGATGGAAATCCATGAAAAGTGGTGTCCCTCACGGGTCTGTACTGGTACCACTGCTGTTTAATATTTTCATCAATGATACAGACAGTGAGATTGAGTGCACCCTCAGCAAGTTTGCAGATGACACCAAGATAAATGGTGCAGTTGTCACACCAGAAGGACAGGATATCATCCAGTGGGACCCGGGCAAACCGGAGAAATGTGCCTGTGTGAACCTAATGATGTTCAACAAGGCCAAGTGCAAGGTCTTACACATGAGTTGGTCAATCTGTGGTTTCAATACAGGATGGGGGACAATGTAATTGAGAGCAGTACAGCTGAAAAGGACTTGGGGGTGCTGACTGATGAGGAGCTCCACTTGAGCTGGCAATGTACACTCACAGACGAGAAGACCAATCGTATCCTGGGCTACATCAAAAGAAGGTCGAGGGAGGCAATTCTCCCCCTCTGCTCTTCTCTCTTCAGACCCACCTGGAGTATTTTGTCCAGTTCTGAAATCCTCAACATAAGAAACATATGGAACTGTTGAGATGGGTCCAGTGGAGGGACCTGTAAATATGTTGTTCTACTGTGACAGCAGCATGGTTTACTGTTCCTCTACAGAATATTTTGTCACAGAATTGAGGTACTCCAATGATCATTTCCCAGTCACTGCATTTCTGTTGTGCTTAGTAAATCAACATCTTCATTTACAGACAGACATTCCACTTCCTCTGTTTTACTTTTAGCCATCTAGCGTTTATGTAGATGTGTTTATTTCTGTGTTGATTCTTTACCTGCTTCTTCTAAGTGTCACTCAATTTGTTTTTTACTTCCTCTTTATTTCCATCTTCTGACCTTTTTTAGTTTAGGGCCGAAGACTTTTTGCATTTTTTTCTTAGAAGTGTCATCCTAAATCATATGCTTTTATTCAGATGCAAGTCTTCCCTCATTACTCACTTTTAGTTCACTTGCGCTCTTCCTGATTTCAAATAAAAGCAGTTTAGTTTCTTTGTGGTTTAGTGTCTGTATCTTATCCTTGGAGCTTCTTTCTTTCTGTCCTAACTGTGCAGATAATAGGTGCAAGGTGAAGAGAATCCTGACTACTGTAGAAACCAGGTCACATAAATGAAGGGAAATGCAATATTAACTTCACAATTTATTCAAATTGAGCATAATTAATGTGAAAAATCTGCAGACGTAATAACGTGGGTGCCAAAATTCCTGCTAATTCCTGAAAAATTATCTCAATCAGATAAGAGCCTCAAAAAAAAAAAAAAAAAAGGAAAAGAAAAAAGATAACCACAAAGCTTCTGCTTGTAAAACTGTAGTTATCTCAGCATCTCTTAAGGCACGTACTGCCTAATTCAATAAGGTTCTTAAGCTCCTGGTTAATTTAGAAGGACTAGCTGATTTCAAGTATATTCTCCTATGCACTTGAAGTTAAATGCATATTTAAGTATTTAGATGAATCAGGATCCTTCTGAAACAAGCCAGCTAGTGGAATGGATATGTAAAAATCTTTAAAAAATATGGTCAAGACCTTTCCTCATAATCACCAAAGCAATAGCTGTCTAAGTCTTGTTAAAGTATTAGGAGATATCCCATTTGACTGAGGAGAAATCATGAAGGGAACAATGTGTAGTAAATTACTACAAAGAAATATTTGGCAGAGAAAAGGTATTTTAGCTTGTGAACTAGATGATGCAGTGTTATTTATTTTATATAGCAACTAATTGTGTATAGACAAGAAACAGACATACAGAAGGATTTTATAGGGGTTATAAGTCAGTCTACTGGTAAATAACTCACATATATAATTAAAAAATCGTAAGCAAAAACTTTATAGCATATACACAATATGTACCAAGTGTTTTATTAATTGTACTTTCCTACAAAGTGCATAAAAATTTTATGATATACTATATTATATACTTTATCATTGTAGAAACTTGTTTATTCTTGAATATTTTGTTCTCTGAAGTCCAGTGGATATTGTTTATTTTGATTAGCTTTATGCATCCTACTCCAAATGTAGTGTCATAATGAATTTATTTAAGTAAACCACTTAAACCAATGGGAATTTTGCGTACATCAGGACTAACTTAGGAATTCTCCTAAATAATAACCTGCAATGACTTAAATAATCACAATTAGATGAGACTTTTTGCACCACAGTATCTGAACACAGAATAAGCAAATAAATAAAGAAAATATATCACTGTCAAATTCCTTATTTTACAATTAATTCTCACATGACAGAAAATCCACATTAATGGGGAATACTTTTTCATATTTAATAAGCTCTTTGAATCTACAAGTAGATGGAACCATGCATTCATGTCTCTTTTTTGTCATGTGAGAATGTGTCCTGGTAAAACTACTGAAAAACATACAGTAAACCAATTTGAGCTTTCTGTAAGTCATGTAAATTCTTGCATTGGAGTAGAATAAAATTCACTTGTTGTAACGGTATGACGGCCTTCATAGGTAAGGAGACTGTTGGAGTTGGCCCTGGCCTTTAATGCCTTAACCTTCTTCCCATCAGAAAGGCTTTTCCTTAAAAATAACAAAAAGTTGTGTAAACTGTTTTGCCCTACTACATGTTGTGGAAGGTTACAGTTTTATATTCTGAGATAAGACATAACTTCCCACAAAGACCTGCCTCTCCCTGGAGATCAAATCCTCATAGATAGAAAATAAACACTGGCCTTTGATACAAGATTGGTCTCTGCTGGTGACTACAGCTGCAAATCTGACCCAAAAAATCCTCTATCTTCTTTTCGAATAGAGAAATACTAAAGTACCACGTGCAGGGTTTTTTTTGTGATTATTTTAAATCACACCTAATTACTCATTACTCTGAGTTTATCTTTGAAATGAACTCCCTGTCACCTCAATCATAAGATCAGTAGCTGAGGGAACATGTTTTAAAAAACCAGCACATAAATGGGCAAACAAAACCCTCATGCCATTATTTGTCTCAACTCAACCACATAACCAAACTCCTAATTCAAAAATTTGTAATTTCCTTGGTAATTATGGTAATGAGCAAAGTATATTGGTGAACCTCAATGGGACTCTGCTGGAAAGCAGACATTTTTGGAATGCTTTCTGAACTCCTTGGTGATTTTGCATCAGTCCTTTTACACAACTGTCATAAAGGATACAGTGGCAAGACAATATAAAGCTCAGAAAACTTCAGAATATGTGCTTTTGACACATTACATATCTGGATTTTTTTTATTACACTCTAGCTCTGTCTATAAAATGTTGAAACTTGATAAAGTCTGAAAAGATATCATCTGTACTTGTAATGCATTCTTCTAATTATCTAATGTGTAAAAGGGAGATATTTAAACTGTAGAATAAAATTAATTTTGTTTCTAGAATAACTGTAAATTGGTAACACCTTAGGAATTTGGGGCATATATTTAGGTATTTCTGGAACCAGGTTATGAGTTAAAATTTCTGTTTCTGACGTTTTGCACAGTACTAGTAATAGTGAGCATGAGCCTTTCTAAAATTAAAAAAAAAATGTTGTTCTCATTATGGATACACAGTAACAGTGATTATTGCAGCTACCTACAATTATATTCCCCACCTGCAGCAGGAGACTCTAATAATTATCTGTCACTGTGTTACTGGAAGACAAAAATACGTCCTTTTATATATTTGCCTAAGGAATGCACAAGCTGGAGGAATCAATGCTCAGTGAATTTTTGAGTGTCAAGAGGGCGTTGCAATTGACTAGGGGTGTACCTCTATGTCAGGGACTCTCTGTGGTGGGCATGTTAGGAAGATGGATGAATCAGGCTGTTTGCAAACTTCAGACCAACCCTTTGCTTGACTGGTGTTCATTAGTGATACACTTTGTGCTAATGGTTAGCTCTTACTCATTTTCAGTCATTACCACTAAGTATCCAAACAGATGGTCCTTAATGATCGTATCCCATATTAGTCATGCGTGTACAGCCCCTCAGAGTGGCTACTGTGTCATTAGTGCTGATGGCAGTGGCCTGCGCTGGCCTCAGTTGCTGAGGATGAAGGACCACACTGCTGGCCTCTTTGATAATGGCAGCTGATGCCAAGGAATGACTTCTTCCTTCCCCATTTTTAAATGGTTATCATTGTTCTTTCATGCTCCTCAGCCCCCTTCTTGAAAGAAAAAAAAGCAGTTCCTATTCTGGCTCCAACGTATATCATTTCTGCCAGTACTACATCTTATTCTTACCTTGCAGATTTTATTGCTTAAGTATACTTTCCCATACCTTTTCATGTAGTTATGCTATGGGTTTTCCTTTAACTCTTTTCAGCTAAATATTATTCTTACACATGTATGCATGCATAAAAAGCTTAGCTGCAGTACAAAATGCTCATGCATTATCTCTGGTTATGTTGTTTTTAATATTACAGTTTACAAAGTATTTATGCAGTAGTGGCTCCTCATGCTGTTTTAGAGTCCTTAATGTCTGGTTTCAAAGCAAGTAAATATTACTTTTTCCATGCTTAGTGTACTCCTACTTTATGATTAGAACAGAGCTTTGCCAACAAGAGAATCTGTAGTTCAATACCACAGCGTGTAAATGAAACAGTACAGCCTATGTATCTATATAGAGAGGGATCTATATATAGATCTATTTTATGAGTAGTTTAACCTTCATCTTATATTGTATTGAGTTAGACATATCATCTCAATGCCTACATTAATGAATGAAGCAGAACCTCTTTTTTTTTAAATATAATTTAACAAAATATCAACATTAGCTAATTTTTTGCCTAAGTGAGGGAAAATCACAAAGTATGAGTCAAATACAGTATTCCTGTGTAACATTTTTAAATTTTGTTTTAAAATCAGAAGTTTAATCTTCTTTTTGAAATGGTAATATCTCATGTCTTCGGTTAATGATATTGTTAACTTATTTCAAAATTTCTGGTTGTGGGAAACCAACAGGTAGATATGAATTATGGATCCCTGATTTCACTGCTCTTAGGTGACATAAACTACCACAGTGTTTTATATGCCAGTGGAACCCTAGTGTGGTGGAATTATAGGCTCATAACTCAGAGTTTTCTTGGGTTTTAATCTGATTTTATATATCTATCCAAACCCCATACCCTGTGAAGCACAGCCTTCAACACCTCCACTGCTTCAACTGCAATTCCATTTTCACTTCCTTTGCATCACTTCTGTGCTTATATCACTTTTGGAGCGGTTGTACAGGGATCAGCTCCATTCATTGATCTGTCAGATGAAGAATGAGAGCGACCTGAGGTGCAGGATAAGATCTGTTCAGGTGCCATCTATATCCAGTCACTCATGGATCCATATACTTTCTAGGGAACTTAACAGCCTTTTGCTATGTTTAGACCAGCAAGACTCTTGGGTTCAATTTGAAACTCTGAGAAGTGTGTGCTTGAACAACATTAAGCATTTCTGCTAACTCACTCATCCAGACCTTCATTTTCACAGTCCAGCAGAGGCCTGACTCCCTGCTCCCCTTACTCTTCTTTTATCCCTCTCCACTAGACTGGCCTTCTTTGTGTAAGACAAGAGTCTTTTCCTTCCCAGGCCTTTCTATGCATCCATATTGCTTCATTCCTCTTCTCTGTACTCCTTTGGATATATATTAACCAGTTATTTCCTTTCTAATACCAAGAGTTAAAAAAAGATTAAATGAAATCATCAATTAATAGTGGAACACACTTGAGCACTCATGCTATGTAGCAGTTCCAGCTTGAATAACTAAGGTTGGAGAAACATCTAAGGAACCAGAAGAAAGTATATCTATTCTAATTCTAGTTAAAGACAGATGGAGAAGTATGGGTCTGATACTGTCTGAACATGTTTGAGATAAATATTTTCAATGCATTAGACAAGAAGAACTGCAGAAATGAGATGATGACAAAAATGCTATGTCAGTGTTAAGATGGACTGACAGGAATAAAAATTAGATATTATAAGAGGCGGGTATTCAAACGAATGAGTCTGCATGTATCAAACCTGGCTAAAGCACTCTGTTTCCTCAGAAAGAAATCAGTGGGAAGATTTTATGGGAATACCTGCCACCTGAGCAAGGAAATCCAGGAACCTTTAAGAGAACCAGGAAGAGAGGCTGAAAAGTAATTAAAGTTCCTCCTGGCACTTCATAGACTCATCAGTTCACACAACTTCTGGTAGATGTGAACAAGCTGCTCCCTGTTTAGAGGACAGTGAGAGCACTGAGCTCCTACAATTGTTCAGCAGAAGAAATGGGCAAAACTGGAATTAAATTAAACTGGTGGGTCTCTTCTGGCCTGGTGATTCTGTGGTTCTCTGGTTCTAAGCTGCAGGGCACCTGGGTTCTCTTGGAGACTCCTCCCTCCCCAGGTGTTGCTGCTTTGCCCTCTCCAAGGGATCCCTTTTTCTTCCCGGCAAAGCCCAACAGCCTCTAGCTGTGCCCGGCTGGGCTGTGGGTGAGGGATGCATCTCCTGGCATCGCCACTGCTCTGGCATCACCGGTGAGTCCCCATGGCACACCCTGCATCCCACGGGAGCGCGGCGGTGGGGGAAGAAAGGCTGGGGGGCCTGGTAGCCCCCCAGCCAGGTAGGCAGGTAGGGATGATTGGGAGGGTTGGTGGCTACTCCAATCTCACCTCTTGACCCCTCTGTGTGCCCTTGGGCTGGGAGGAGTTATCATTCTGGAGTGGGTGATGGGTCAGTGGTGGGTGATGGGTCAGTGGTGGGACAGAAGCACTTTGGATTGGGGCTTCTTGCTTGGTGAACTGGGGGTCCCTGTTGTGTGCCTGTTGAGGGACATGGGTTAGTGATTGACAGGGATGGTTGGACTCGATGATCCAGTGGGTCTCTTCCAACCTGCTGATTCTATGATTCTATAAATTTGGACTAGGAAAGATTGTTAAAATGATAATAGTTGAAACGGTGCGCTTGCAGCAACAGGGATTGGGATTTGATAATCCAAACAGTCCCTTTTATTTGTAGTTTCCTAAGTTTGTTTCTAGAGTCTTAATAATAACTTTAAGAAAATGTATTTACTGGGTATGAGTAAGCTTTTAATACAGTTTTTTAAAAAAAGAAACTGGTTGGTTTTGGATAGTAGATTCATCCTGTTGCTATGTAACACTGCCTTTGTGGATCCAGAAAAGTTTATGTTTTTTCTGAGGAAACATCAACATTTTCATTGTTTTTGGAAAAAAAAATACATCTGCAATACTGAATTCCTACTCAGGCTTTTAAGCCATTTTCAAAAATGGATAAGGTTCGAAGTGTGAGATAATTCTGCCCTATTCTTTTCTGAGAAATCCATTTTAATATTAGAGTGGAGGGGAAATACAATTTGTATAGACTGAGGAGAAGAACTCTTAATCAAAACAAAGAGTAACCTGATATTCCAGGGTGAAAACCAGACTCAACAGAAATACTGTAAGAAAATATCAAACTAATAAGTAGTTAACAGAAAGGCATTCATTTTACTGAAAAGTATTTTTTTCCTGTCCTATCAACTCACTTCTAAAAATTAAAAATCAATATAAGGTGCTGTTTATAAACAAAAACTCTTCTTGTGATATCACTCAGAACCTGTTATCGTGTGCATTAAAGATATTCCTAAGATTCCTCAATCTTTGCTAGATTTTAAAACAAGTCTTTACCAAATGTAAGTCAGAACTAAAAATCACTAGTGTTATGTTAACGTGAATAAGTTAGAAGATGAACTTGCTTTAAGAAGCAAGCCAGTCCTGTCTGTCCTAACTTCTCTAACTCTCCTATTTCCAGTAAACACTCAGCCAGTGAAGATGATCATTATATGGGGAAGTTACACTTTAATAGCGTATTTTGCCTTTTGGAAATCACTCTTAGACTTCTAGTGGCTTTAAAATAGTATTTCATAGACAGATGACTGAGGAAGTTGCAAGGTCATCTGCCCCTGAATTTGATGTCTGCAGATAATATGGGCCTGAGAGCTCTCCACTTAAAAATTAGGTAGAGCTTCCAAAGTTCTACATTTTCAGAGCTGACTTCCCCATGTAACTGCTGGCCTGACCTGTTTTTCATGGTTAGATGCAGTGCTGGTAGCAAGTACACATGTGCATCTTGTGCTATCTGTATACCCATATACAGGCAATCTGCTGTACTCTCTGTTATATAGCTATGATGCTTTTTGGTGCATGCGTAGAGGTAGAATCATTATTAAAAAATAAAAAGCAATGGATACATTTTCGTAATTTTTCAGAATTAGCCAAAAAAAATATTTAATAAGTGAATGTGGAAAGGGATATTATGAGAAAAACAATGCTGTATAAATGATTCTTGTCCATTCCTGATATCGTATAATACTCCATTTCTGCAGGAATTCTTACCGCTTTCAGTTAAATGCCTGCAGAAGCAAAGAGGTTTAAATGCTCCTGAATTACCCACAACGCTTCCTGTTGGTGTCTGGTTCATGAGAGCAGAATATTTTGACAATAAATTTCTGCCCAGCTGCCTTCTTTCACTGTTTATCACTGCATAGATAGTGCATCCTCTTTGCTCAGTGTTTGCATCATGCACAATGGAGTTTTAATCCAGAATGGGAATACTTTTCCCTGCTGCAATATACACCACATTGGTCAATGATTAATAACTTTCTCCGAAGATTATGAAAGAACAAGCCCTTTTAGCATTGCCTTTGTTATAAGAGTTACAAGACTGAAAAAAGGAAATAAGACTTCTTACCTCATTTTATTTCAGTATAAATGTTAAAGCATTCTTTCAATTCTTAGACTTGCATTATTATGAAAATATATCTGAAAACTTTTTCTAAAGATGATTACAAGTGGATATTTATTTGACTGAACCATTTATTCCTGTGCTGCAGTGAGACTTTTCAGGGAAATAATATTTCAGGTTGGTAAGGATGTGGAGGACAGTGACAATTTTTAATTTCAGTCTGGTGGCCTTTGTTTCTTTGGGATTTGTTTTGTGAAGGTGGAATTTATTTCTTTATGTAATAGCTTATCTCTTTCATAAACTAGATTTCTCCTAAGACTTTGTAAACAGTTTTCCACAGACAGTAAAATACATCACTGGCTTGAAAAAAAAGTGTGCTGACCAAATACGTATACATAGAATAGTAAGCAGAGCTAAAAAAAATAAATCAATTCTGTAGTGATTGTAACTGAAACAAGGCTTTGGTATCTAAATATGAGTTCAGGATGTCTCTGCACTAACAGGAATTTAGTTTAGGACCATGTGATGTCCTAAATTGTCCCAATCATCAGAGAAGAGATAAAAGTGTCATCTTGGGCGTTACTTCATATTTAGATTCTCCATTGAATTGAATTTACTTTATGCTGGGAATGCAATATAATTCTAAATCTAATATAGCTGTGTAAAACAGACTCACTCTAGGGGGGGGGTCTTCATGACACAAAATCAAATCTTTCTTCATCCTTCTTCCATGCTATCTTTCTATAGCAAATGGAAAATTATGCATAACCAATTCTGCCTTCACCCTGTTGGTTACTGGTGGCCTATGAGTTTAGAGTAGTTCCTGACTTCTGTGATATACATCTGAGCATCAGCGGTCATGGATGGTGTGGACAGGTTTTCCTGTGGGCGAATGATTTCAGAAAAGTAATGGTACAGGTAGTTGGGTAACATGTGAACATGGTGCTCTGGAACAACCCAGTCCAGTGTGTTTTATACTCTTGCTTTCTGCTGGTGGCTTTTCTATTAGACTTTAATCTATTTCAGATTAAGCATTTGTTTCTTCATGGCTGAAAACCGAAATGCCATAAAGAAGCTGCTATGAGTTTCCATCCCATCCCTTATCACTTTTTTTTTAGATGAACGATAACTTACATTTGAACAGAGAGCCTTTGAAGAATAGAGACCTTTTCTAAGGCAAAGGAGAATTTTTAAAACAACGAAAGTAAATGAGCTGCCTGCTAGTACAGGCAATATGACCTCTCTGTGCTGTCTCCCATGTTTTTTGAAAAACAAATGGGTAAAAAGTCAGCATTGTTTAAAGCAGCTTCTAATAGAACAACTTTCATATATTCAGTAGTGTGTTTAAGAGGAAAGTACATTCAGATTGAATAGAATGAGAATCTTTATCTGATGTGAACAGATAGAAGAAAGATGACTGGAAAAAAATGAAAAATTTCTCCCACAGAAAATGGCTTCTTGATCTCTGAAAACAACAGGCTTCTTGTGAAGTGCAGTCAAGGCTTACAAACACATTGCCATGGTACACTGAGTTTGAAATCCCAGCTGACATTTCAAATGGTATTTAGAGTCATGACAAATCTGATTTATTTGGGTCTCTCTCCAAAGCTGCCATAAAAGAAGTGCTGATTGGTGACGTATTAGTCACAGGACCTTCAGACAGCTTCTTTTTCTAGTTGTGGAAATTGCTAGCAGATCAGTATGTTCTTTTCAGTACCAGAATTTAATATTTGTTGTAAAGATGCTGTTCATTTGCCTAGCCTCTTCATTTTCTAGTGTTATCTTCAACAGAATGCACGTCTCCTTAGAAAAATATCCGGTGAAACAACAATTTAGGTACATAATGCCTTGCAAAATGCTGATTTGAGTGATTCAGAAGGAACTTAAACTCTGCAATGAATTGTTGACCTTTGTGGTTTTATTATTTAGGTAAAACAAATGTTACTGACAGAACAAAAGTTATAAAATTTCTTTTAAAAAAATAAAAGAAAATCATTAATTGCAACAAATGCCTTCTCAGTAATGAAGCCCTTATTAGCAAACAGTAGCATTTAAGGGAGTACTTTTATATAAAATTTGATTCTAGTTGCAAAGTTAGAGTCTTCCTGGTATATTTTTCTGTAGTAGACCTACGCCTTCTCTAGTGTAAATTTGAAATAATAATCTCAATTCTGTTCGAGTTCTCTCTTTCATTTGCCCACTGACATGGTCCTGTATGATATTTGATGTCAAGATTTTAAGCAGGGTGAAGCTGGAATTGTACTCTCTACAAACTATCTTACTTGATACAGGTAGATCACTTTCTTTTTTGTTTCTCAGTTGGTTAGCTCTTGACTGCCTACAAAAGCTGTAATTCTCTTATTTTCTCACAAGTGTTTTTGTATAGTGGCATCCAAAGTTCCAGAACATTTTTGTCCCTTAATGTACAACTTCTGCTTTCATGAAACCATTTCTTATTGTCATGCAAATCTTCCTGCGTATTATTCCTAGTCCTTATACGTAAGAGGCCATTTCATGTTTGGTTTAGTTTGGTTTGGGTTTTTTTTACCCACTTGTCATCAAGAAATCTACCACATTTGTTGTTAAACTGAGACCAGTACTGAGGCAGTAGAAATAATCAGGTTGGAAAACAGTCTTTGAGAAATTCAGGTTCTGTTGTCCTTTTCCTTTTCAGTTTCTTATTTTTGCCCCTTGCTGGAAATTCACCTTAGCACTAGAAGGAAAAAAAAAAAGGAATCTCTCTGTTTTGGCCAGAATGCTTGGGGGTTGCTGTGTATGCCATAACACAATCATACAGTTAGTCCTAATATAAAGAAATAAATTTAGCTTGTTAATGTTTATCAGTGCCAGTGCTCCCATTTTAGACATGAGACTGACATGTAAGGACCTTAAAAATGGCCTTTCATTTTATGAAGTCCTGTAGAAAACCTTCTTTATTTTTAAAATTACTCTGCACAGTTATTCTTTGTCCTTTGCCTCTAGTAGGAGTAACACTTAACAAAAGCAATTGTCTGCATAAACTGATAATGCCAGTCAAGCCAAGATTTTTGCCTTCTCCACTCACGTTATACATGTTTTCTGTGTAATTCATTGTGTGTGTTGTTTCACAGCTCTGCACTAAGTAGGCTTCTGACAACAGCAGACTGCCAACTGTTCAGCAGAAGTGGACCAGAGATAGTTTGGTTGGTTGGTCAGTTCATCTGTCTATCTAGCTATCCTAATCTATCCTGATCTCCATCATCCCTGCTGAGGCAAGAAGGCAAAGGCTAATGTAGATAAGAAGGAACTTCTGTTTTTTGAAAGGATTCCAGGCTTATGTCTCTCAATGGATGTGCTTAGAATACTCCAGCTGTATTTTTCAAATGCTAACACTGTTCTCTTCCATCAAGAACTGCAAATAGGAAAACCTTAATAGATTTTCAGGTGAGATAGAAAAAATTTAAATGTTAAAAATATCTGGAGACTTCCTTCTTCGGCCATTCTAGATGTAAATTCTATCAATAGTTCTACATGTTGGGTCAATGAATAAGCTATTACTTTGTGTCTTAAAAATGCAGACAACAGAGATTAGTGATTGCTGCAAATTGATATTTTTAGCATGTCCTTCACAGCACTTGACCTGACTTAGGTCTGATCCTCATTTACATGGCATAACAAAAGTCTACTTAACAGATGCTCAGAGAAGCCATTTTCATAGATTCTGACTATCTCTGGTGCTAATTTGCTTACATTGCTAAAAGCAGAAGGGAATATGTCTGAAATGAACCAAGTGCAACCAGAAAGAAAAAAAAAAAAAGGAATGAAAGTATGTGTTCATTTTGAATTAATGAATCAATGAACTGGTAGACCTGTTAATTGTAATACTTAGTGCAGAAGCAGTGATTTTCCACTAACTATCTCACCAGCACACCATATCAAGCTTCATGAGATTGCAAAGTAATTTCAGAAGTCAAGGAAGTAACAAAGGATAAAAAAGTCAGAGTCTTTTTTCAGTCAACAAGGAAAGTGTGCAACTGCCCCCTTTTCCTGGTCAGCAAGGCTTTTGAGTGCTGGATGCTGGGTTTGGTAAGGGAAATGAATGTGTTAAATCACATTTGCATGTCATCATCACCCAGTACCCTTGTCATCAGATATTAATGTCAGTCCCTCTTGCTGAACATAGCATAGAAAGTCCAAAAGAAAGGGACTATTTCAGATGTTTTTCAGCACAGTTGCAGCCTTCCATAGATTGATTAGCTTGGTTTTCCTTCCCCATCCCTTGGTGCTGTTGATTCTGCTGTGAGTGTTAAGATTCTTGCTGCATTATTTAAAAAAAGGAATAGCTATTGCAGGGCCAGACCATCCATGGCTGTAAATTGATACTGCTTTACAAAATCCCACAGGGCCTAGCCACGTTGCATCAGCTGAAGATCTGCTTTATAAAATGTCTTAGGAGTTGCTTTTTTTGCTATTCTATAAATTACTGGAACACTGTTGTAGGAGGAAAATTATTTAGTAAGACGATACAGAATTTTGCTTTTGCTGAAGTGTTCAGAAAACAAAAATAAAATGAAACACTAGCACACAAGTGGCAAAATATAATAACTGAAAGATTCTAAAGACATAATAAAAAAACAAGGGGAGAGAAGGGGGGAAAAAAGGTTGATTGATATAATGAACAGAAGTTTGACAGCATGTACTGACTGAGACTCCAGCAGCTATCAAGTAAAATCAATCTGACTTTTTTAGGTTCATGTCTGCTCATCACTAAATAGAGAAGAAAGATGTGTGAAGGTTATGGCCACCAGATGTCTAAATCCAGAGCAGAGACATTTCTGGGTGTCCAGGACCAGCTGACCAATGAGCTCCCTATCTGGTATTTGGTTTCACCAGTCTTCAGCATGCAGGCAGTCCAATGAGCAGCTGTTCCTCAAGCCTGAAAGCCTTGTTTTTATGAGCCTGTAGGATGAATTTGCCTTGCAGATTCTGACGTGAACGCACAGGCTAGGATTTCTAGACTTTTGAGTATTTTTGTCAGGAAACTGGAGTACCTGGGTGTTCAGTCAGGTGCACGTTGCCTTTAGAATTTGTCACCACAGCAGGGAGAAAAATCTGGTGAGCCCTTATCTGAATTTGTTTCCAGTCTATCTAACCTTCTGATGCAAATCTGGAGCTACAGCCTCCTTTGAACTGGTAGTGGACACAGGTGTTAACAATTGCAGCAACTGCAGAATACTTTTGTGAGAGAATTCCATATTTTCTTTTTATTCCATTAATACTTGGCTACTACTACTTTTTTTTTCTGTCATATATTTGTCTATTGAATTTACTTGCTACTGTGTTAGACAACAGACTCTTGAAAGAATCTGTCATTTGTCAGCAATTTCTAAGCTTCTCCCTTCCACCCTTTTTGCCAATGAGTTATTTCAGGGCCAAATCCTTCACAGCAGAGGTACAGCACTCAAATAACTTTTCCTCCTGTTTATCCATTTACTGAATGCCAATGTGTCCTGATAACTGTGGAGGCACTGAAGTATAGCCTAATGGAGTGCTCTAACATGAAAGTATTTTTTTCCCCCATGCACACAGAGGTTTGAGGAATCACTTCACTCAAACCAATGAACATTTTTCTGATTTATTTTGCTATAGAGAAGAACAGGTTTCATTTTTTTCAGAATGATAGCTATGATACTGATAAGAAGCTCTAGAATAAGCCTGATGGGAACCAAGAAACAGTAGATTTGTAAGGTCTTCTTCTCTGTATTGCTAATAATGTATGAGCAGTGATCCAGTGGTGCAACTGGAAGCTGGATAAACAGAAAGGAAGATTTAAGGTGATACCACCATACATGAAATGCTTGAATTGTTTTAACATTCCACTCAAGAAGGAAAAAATATTCCTGAAATTTGATTTAACAGCAGACAAGACATACTTGGCTCCACTGCTAGTTGTTTGACTGTTCTTCATAATCCTGAAACTGTTATCCGAAGGGCTTATAATATGTTGAGATCGTCACTTTGGCACCCTTAAAACAAACTGAAAAAGAGGAGAGGGATAATACCAGAGGAAATTGTCCAAGAAAGCTGGCTCTCACAGACCGAGGAGGAGTTTTTATTTGGAGGCACGGATCCCACTCATATGTCTGACTGCCTTGAGTTGCTCTAGTGACACCAGGGAAGCAGAAAATTGGTCCAAATGGCCAGTTTAAAACAACCCATGGAAACATAGCTGCCTCTGCTGTCTTCTTTCAAGCAAAAAGGGTAAACTGATGGCAAAGATTTTTTGTTTTGCTGTATTTAGAAAAGGTGTGTGCAAATCGGAGATCGCTAGCAATGCATCCCTGCATACCTGAAAGCAAATGCGAGTGTCATGCATCACTAAGTAAGGTTTAACAACCATTCTGATTGCTAGCTTAAGTTTGCAAAAGTAATACTCTCTGCTTATTTGCCTCCGACAAATCAACCCTCAAACACTAATGATTCCTCCGCTTTCTGGTGTCTTGACCAAGAGTTGCAACATTAAGCAGTTACATCAAGGTAGATTAGAGCCAGATTAAATTTCATATATATTCAGGAAAGATCTAAAAATTAAGCATTACTATTACCACAGTTCTGTTAGTGGATGAAACATGCAATCCACTATACTTCTATATGTTGTGTTAACATTAAAGAATGTATATAGCTAGGCTTTTCAATTTAAAATTAGGAGAAAGTTTAGAAATAGCTGATTTCCATGTAGCATCTGTGATGGTTTTTAACACGTGATTCTTCAAACAGAAGCTAATTTTTTTCTTCTACTTTCATTCTGACTAAACTGTAACACTAATGGGACTGACCTTAAACTGTGTCTGACAGTGTTCTACTTTGGACTCTTGGGAATAGTTGTACCATTACATGTGCTGGGAACATCAAGCACAGGTCATATCATATTTCCACTCTAACATTAGATGTTACAGCACAGCAAAAGAACAAGGAAGACACAGCATTTCTTTCACTATGTACAGAATTTCTGTGATATGTACACACAGCATGCAGTTTGTCTGACAGCATCATTTAGAACACCATTTCAACCTTCAAGCCACTGCCAGGCCGTTCCAATTCCTCATGTGTTTTCTTTTTTCTGTCTACATAATACAACACAGTGAAGTCTAATCTCCTATCTCTCTTTGCAATAGGCAGTTCAAAAGCTACAATAAGTCTCATAAATGTCAAGCATAATGACTAATAAGGGAAACAGACAGGAGAAAGTTGTTCCTGCTCATTTCACTCATAGGCACAATGCTCACCATCCTCTTGCTCATCATTCACTGCAGTACAGAGATTATCATTCCATTTTGTCTTGTAGCCACAAAGGCCTTCAGTCCTTTAAAATAAGACCTTTTGCAGAAATAACAGGGCTTGCCACGTCCTGATAATTGGAACATATGCAGCTTCCTACTTTCACAGATTTTTGTAGTGAATCTTATATTTTTTCAGAGTGCCCAAATGTCTAAAAGCTAAAATATCTAATTTGAATCTTCCACTATCTAGTAGTATTTGTTTGCTTAAGGTCTTTGCTTTCTTCATGGCTCTTCACAGAAATAGTAAAGAGTTTCTCAGAACAATGAATTCTTATTCTTCTATAATAAATTTATGTCCCTTAAAAATATTAATAATAATAGTAACCGTTCCATTGAATCATTTAAGATCTGATTTATTCTACATTTGGGGGATACTTAATCTCAATTCAGCCTCACAGAATGAATTATATGTCTATGTTTCAATGAATACCTTTGAGAATCAAAAGAATTGTTTGTTTCTCCATCAAATGCTGGATTGAAGAACTGAGGATGAAACCAGTATTTTCTCTAGAAGACTACCATTCATATAGTTATAAGTCTGTCCTCACAAGCTCTTACAGACTATTGATGTTATGTCAAAAATCTGTGGGTACGATTTGGGCTATCTGTATTAAGTTTTGGGTGTGATTTGTCAAAAATAGCATGCACCTCCTCATATTCCTTCATGTATTCTTCTTTTCATATAAAAGAGGGTTCACAGATTAAATCTTGATAGATATTTAGAGAGGATTACAAAGCTTTAGTGGAGCTCCTTTTCCTTACTTATTTTTAAAATTATTTCACTTATTGCAGTAAGCCAAGTCTTTGAGGCAGCAGAAAGAGACAGAAAGATACAAACAGTCTTGGATTTAGGTGTTGTTATATGTGCATGAAATACCTGAGTGAGATAGCAACTAGTATTTTTATTTTTTCAGTTTATGTCTCAGATCTAGAAGCAGGTTCTGTGTGTCACTGGAAGGTGCGAATCACTGTTATCTTTTGGCAGATACCACTTATTTCTAGCCTGGCTGTTATGTGAAGCAGTGGCATTCAAACCTGTCACTGCTCTACTGCTGATTATTGCCCATCTTTGGTCACACATCAGTGTACTTTTATAGAGAAAGTCTTTATTTATGATGAAGAGAGGAAACATTTTGGCAATATTTAGTTTCAAAAGTGTACTCATCGGCAGCACTCTAGAGTTTGGAATATTATGGGTATTATGAGTAATCCCAGCATTGAGGGATTACTGAGCTGCATGAAATAAGATAGCTGAAGCTGTGTGGTAACTGCAGTTCATTGAACAAATCTCCGCATGTGTGTATTCTGAATAATATATCAATGACAACTGGCTGGGAAGGCATTTAACAGCATCCTTCAATGTATAGGGACATCATTATGAAGAGCAATATTCCCTGAAGCTCTGGTGTACGTGTAATCTTTAGCAAATATTTTCAGATCTCTTTAACGTTATGGAAAGAAATTGGTCTAGGCATCTTCTGGTGATGTTTTAGAATAGCCTCATAATTTCCTGCATAGTCTTTGTGAGGCATGGGGTTTCAAATTAGATATAGTTTGTGCAGATCAGAAACACAGCTCCTGTTTCTGTGCACTGCTTATAAATTGGAAGTATATCGTTTTGAGAGAACAGAGAGGTACAGAGAGGTGTCTTTGAAGGATGTGTACTTTAATATAATTTTTTTTAGTATTGAAATCCATTGAGGCTTGAGTGTCAACAGAGAATGAGACTTGTGAAGATAAAGGGGGATGGGAAATTTTGATTCCATAAATATCAGAGCTGAATAGAAGTCTTATTCAAGGGCGGGTGTCAAGCAACTAAAAAGTAAACTGCATGGAGAGAGTTATGATATATTTCCTTCTTTTTGTATCTCTCATTAAAAGAAAAAAAATGTAACCCACAAATGTCTATATGATAAGAGTGAGGAGATGCTGTGCTAAGGAATTAGGTAGTCTTAGCTTTCTACCCAGTGCTATCACATTGTAAAATGTAAATGGCATACACTATATGATACGCCCAAGATCATTGTATCACCTGTTGCATAAATTGCACTTCTAAGGAGGAAAGACAGTCATGTCACTGAGAAATGCTAATCTGATAATGTTTTATGCAGCACTACCAGTATTCTTCCCAGAGGACCCAACAACATTATTAGCTGGCTTTGTACATTTATGAGTTATTATAGAAATGAAATATAGCTGGTTGCAGGATAAGGTTTACAAAGAGCTGAAGTTTAGAACAACAAACAAAAAAAATAAGTAGAATTTCCTTTTGGATCTAAAAGTGGAATTTGGAGAAGTAGAATGCAATTAGTGTAATCAAATGACCGAGGATAAAAAAAAACGTGATTTCAACATCAGTGTGTTTTATTTTAACCTATAGCAGAAAAAGAGGAGGCTGGGGTAGAAGGTCCAGCCTTTAAATAGAAATACTCTGTGTGTGTACAGGATGCCACCCTTACTGTTCCTAATGCAGCTATTTTTTAAATATATTATTTTGTAGAAGGTGAGGTGCAAAAATATTACAAAGACAAGCGTATAATATATCTGGTCTCTATTTCAGCTAAAACCAGTCAAGTAATACAAATGAATGTTTAGGTTTCCTTTACAAAACTGTCAAAGGCAAGGAAAATACTAACAATTGCTTCATATATATATGTGTGTGTATATATATATATATATTTAATAGAATAGTGTTGACAGGAAAAACTATAAGTATAAAAAAGGCTGAGAAGATTGAAAAATAGGAACATCTGATGCAGATGATGAGGTTTGGTGGCAATATATTTCAGGATTAGATTAGGGTTTTATTGAAACTGTTGAGATGACCAGTCAGACTCATGGCATAGAGTTTGCTTGCTTGGATGTTTGAAAGTGGAGGATAGATTGGTTTGTGGTGTTGTGATAGGACCATTGGAGATTATTGGTGACAGAACTTAATCTGCCCTAAAGCAACAGAATCAGCAACTCTACTGGAAACAGCAGTGAATAACCAAGCCAGAGAATGCAAAGCCAGCTGAAAGCAATGAAGATCAGGAAAGGTATTTTTGAAGTAGAGGAAACTTAGTAGAAGTTTTGTAAACTTAAAGTGGTCCAACATTATAACTGCTGAATCCTGAAAAAGCTGGTAATTATCAAATTCCATCCCAAATCCAGGAGCTGACCCCCAAAACACACACACACACACATACACATGAAATAAACCAGCTCTTTCATAGATAATATATACAATATACATATTTACTATTATTCGGCACTAACTGCTATGCTTTAGTCCTGGCTCTTATATAAGGGCTCTTATTTGCTCAGGGACATGGCTTAGTGGTTGATAGGAATGGTTGGACCTGATGATCCTGGAGGTCTTTTCCAACCTAGTGATTCTGTGGTAAGCCACTCTCTAGCACAAGATAAAGGGGTAGCTTTAGGGTAGATTCGGGTCGTCCCTAATCATGGGGTAGCTGCAAGAGATGCTGAAGGTACTCTTAATAAAGGGCAGCTGACCAACTTTGCTAGAAGCTCCTAGAGCTTCCTTGTATCCCCTGTTGTGGCTTCCCTTACTTTGTCCTCATATGGCAGCAGGAGGCACTCTCTTTGTTTCTTGGAGAGTTTCCAGGAGTTCTCTGATGATCCTGAAGACTGTGCCCAGAAGATCCAGAAACTTCTGAAGTGACCCCAGATACTACTGTGAAACCTGCTGTGTGTGTTGGCTGCCTCTCTTTGCTGTACATTCACGCTCTCTGAGTTCCCCAAAAATGAAACAGAACATACCTCTTGTCTGAGTGCATAAACAATGAGTTACTAGAATTGGAAATAAGGTTATCATACCCTAGTGAAAGGCCAATCTTCTGGATAAACCTTGGACATGCCCACTGTTTTTAAAAAGAAGTGGTGAGAGCGACAAGGGTTACAGTCTGTGTCCCAGCTGAGGTTCAGCCAAAGAGCAGTTCTCTGTGCTCCCTGAAGACCAAGAGTTGAGGGTATTACATCACCTATGCAATTTCCTGAATAAGCTATACTTTTGCTACCTTTAGCTAAATCAGACAAAAATATCTATGGTACTTCTGATTAGTCTCACCCTCCATCCTCCAATGTAGGGTCAAAATTAAGTCAAATGCAGCAAGTTGTAAGTCCTGTCAACATGTGAGACTGGAGGAAGACGGGCAAACATTTTCTTCCCCGAAACTCTGAAAGGACGATTAGAAATACAATGTCTTGCCATATGAAATGTCACCACTCGGAAATTCATATAAAGCAAAGAAAATCTATTGAAGGTTATCTTTCAGCACCGTGGCAGAGAGAATTGACAATGGTCCCAGAAGAGGCAGAGGTAATGTTGAACACTTCCACTCTGGAAACCATATTTCCAAGACTGGAGGCAGTGGGACTTAAAATAAACAAACAAACAAAAAATTCTATTTATGAAACCATGTATCTGTTTTTCATAGTAGAGAGGGAGAAATTACCTATGGGAAGAGTTACAGCAGCTAAATGGACCTCAACACTCTCTCACTTTATTGAACAATGAGTACACCAAAATATACTCATTAAATCATGATCACACAAACGAATAAGCTTTTAATCAGTCTTCAAAGAATGGTACTGCTGAGTTTTGAATAAAGAAGTAAAGCAGAATTTTCCAGGAGTCTTTAAAAGTAGCTTAAAGTGTTAGAAACTGTGGTTGCTTTAACTTAGGCAAAGAAATTAATCTTGTCATAGAAAATGGCACTACATGGCGTAGGAAGTTTTGTCATATATCCCAAGAAATTTTGGAGAGGAGTCAAATGGATAAATCTTCTGGCTAAAAATTTCTGGGAATGCAATTACTCCCAATTGAGAACAAAGAAAAAAAATATGCCATAAAACACTGCATAAGAACTTTTGACCTCTGTAATGACAAGAATTTAACCTGTATTCCTGGGTATTGTTTTTAAATACTTGCTGTTACAAAATACACCAAGTATAACATCGGTGTTTCAGTGTGGCTGCATTCATTTTATTGACAGTGCAAGAACAGGGCCTAGAGGAAGTAAGATGAGAAGTATACCATGAAGAAACATGAAAATCTTTATGCTTGCTTAGCATACCCATAGAATTGTGAGTCTTAGGAACCCAATGAAAAGGCTCACGAGTTACTGGGGAAAAAAAGTTAACAACATTGACTTTCATCCTTAGGTGAACCGAAGGGAAAATGCTAGAAGAGCTTGTGTGCTGAAATCAAAACTAATCATTATATGAAAGTTAAAGTTGGGCCTGAAGACTCTCCCAGAAGTATCAATATCGTTCCATTTTCTTAAGTTGATTTTACCTCAAGCTAACTCAGTGTGAAATGCAATCCATTTCTTATTGGGCAGTCAACTTATAAGATCATTCCAAAGAATTCATTCAAAGGCACAGTCAGACACTAAAGCCCAGAATACACTTGATGTAGGAGACATTCTGAGGAATAAGACTAAGAGAGGATAGGAGGAAAGTCAGAAAAGAACATAGTTACATAATGTCTACTACAAAACTAGAGGAAGGCAAGTTGTTACCTGCTGCAAAGAAGCTCTATACATTTATTGACATAATACAAGTTATTTGTTTAAAAACTGGCATTAAATTTAAAAGCTGAGACAGAGATGTGGTTAAAGAGATTGTTTGTATTTAGATACTGCCTACATGGCCACCACTGTTTTATTCCTTGTTTGTTTTACCAGGAGGTTTTTCTCCTATGTACTTCATATTACATTTTAAATTGAAAAGTGTGCCCCTTGCATGACTGTAAGTACGGTTTGGTTTAGTTGAAATGATTGATCCATTTGCACAACTGGGGTTCTGATTTGTGTATATCTGTGGATCCTCACTTATATCAACTGAAAATTTCATTCCATGAAACCAGATCATGTTCTGTGATTACCGCAAGGCAAAATGCCCTAGTGTTTCTCACTTGCTTAAGATTAAATTTATTTTCAGATTTGAGGTTAAGTTGAATTTTCTCCCATCAAGTGGAGCTGGTTGGGATTTCTGCTAGTATCACTGTTAGTTTTTGACTGTAATGTGAGGGTCAGTCCTCTAGAATCGTTTTGGAGTTTTATATAAAAAGCTCCCTGTTTGGAATCTCAAATGTCATTTCTGAGATCTCTGATCTTGTTCTGTATTGGTTTTGTGAGTTTCCCATGGAGTGATGAGAAAAAATTCTACAATGCAGGACTCTTTATTCAGACCTGGCTGAATGACATACTTATTGAACAGTCCTTTTTCATTATGGAGTGCTAGATTTGATGATCAAATAATTTGCTTCCAGCATCTGTAAGACACTAGATTCATTTTGATAGGAAACTTTGTGAAGCAAGGTACTGCTCTGTGTAAACAGAAGTGGCATTATCATGCCTAAGCATTCCCAGCTGCACCTAGTAAATGGATACCTCGATATAAAGGTGCCACTGATTTTTATAGATGTGATTTATATTTCTAATGCTCTGTTGAAATGTAGGCTTCCCACACTAGGAATGTTTTTCGCTATTCTAAAGAAAAATCCTCACACCACATAATTGTAGGTAAGTGTTTTATATTCACTCCTATACCGGCATGTTTGAAAATCCTCCGTAAGGCATGAAATACCGCTTGACTAATCATAAGTGCTTGGGGAGCTGTTCTATAGATTTTACACTCCCTATGACTGTCTTAGTTGACTATTGTCTTTGACGGAGGATTTTATCATGTGCTTTTTTTTTCCCAGACTATTACTGAATAATGAAAGTAGCCTAAAATTAATCCAAATATTATTTCTTGATTAGAAAGGAAAATAAATGTGTATTTTTTTCTATAGTGACAAGATGGTACCTATTCAATTGTCCTCTAGCTGGATGGGAACAATGCGATCAAATGGCCTTTAGCCACTGTAGCTTTTAAAGTGTACTTACATGTTATTTCTCCTTTGTTACTGACTACTTCTTCCTGTTGGCACACCCCTTACTCTGTGCTTAGCTTGAACATGGAAACTTCCCAATAAATGTAACATACTTGTAGCTGGCTATAGAAAAGACATGAGTGACTTGTGAATCAGGAGTGCAACTAATAAAACCAATTGATTTGAAGACTGGGATGTGAAGACCATTGGAATAAATGGAAAGTACTTCCCTGAAATTGAATGGGATTTGTACAAGTAGCTGTAATGATTTGTCTATCCAGGGTGCTTTCATTCCAAAGACTTAGTCAAGTAATTAAAGATCATTCCTTCTTACTTCTTTTTGCTAAAAATAGTCCCCAGTTTTCTAAATGCATGTGCTACAAGTTAGTATTATCTAATGGTGCCATGATTGGTGCCCAGTCCCTTTTGTGCATCAAGATGCACATAACCACTTTCATGTTAACAGGAAGGGAGAAAGACATTTGCTGCAAACCCTTGAATGTGGCCAGGAGCTCCAAAGCATGTTCATTTCGGATATAAGGATCTTCGAGGAATCTTCATCACCACCTTGCAGATTTCAGGACAAAATCAGAGAGTTCTGAGCAGTTAATTCTGTGACTGATCTTTCCCTGGCAAAATAATTCTTTTGTGAGCCACGGTAGCATTAGTAGCCTAGCTTAAATTGTTTACTCTCTCATATGCATGCCCACAGCGAACATTCATTAACATGAGCAAAGCAAAGAAACTGGAGGTAACACATCTCCAATCATCACTTCTGTGCATTTTCTGGTGGATTATCAGCTAGTTTGACATGGAACAATGCCACCAAGAGTGGCTCCTGCCTGGCTCCATTTCCTCCTGGCTTAAACATACCCCTTGAAATTATATGAAGCTCTGGACCATGTTGTGTTCATCCAAAAGAGAATCCACAAGCTCAGAAGGAATGATATTGTCTTGATGTGAAGGCTCCATTCTTTGTCTGTGCTTGCTGGACACATTTGGCAAGGATTATCACCAAGTGACCTCCCTCATACTGAGCAGCTGGAGGAATTATGTCACCCATACTTTTGTAAAGGAGAATGTGAGTCAGTATCTTCATAGCTGTAATACATAATCTGAAGAACAGATAGTACCTGATAGGTTCTGGAAAAGCCATAATCAAGCAAGCATATCCTCATTTAGTTTGAAAATAGAAACTCCTAAAACGTTGGTGTGTTTCTTCTGTTTAGATCTCCTGTTCTTGAAAAATTGTTGGGGTATGTTACCTTCTGTTTCTTTCTAGGTAATTTAATGCTGTCATGACTTCAATTTTCATAGCATTTGTAAACATTCCATTTGCATGCCATTATGCTTCTTAATCTTGGCAGGTTTAAGGAGGAAATTGGTACTCACTGACTTTACTTTCTCTCCTAAGTTCGCACCAAATATAAAATTGTGAATATATAAGTCCAAAATCCAGAGTGAAAATTGAAATACGAATGTGTAGGAATAGCAGGTTTACTTTTCTCTTTCTTGTGCCCCCTATATTCTCTGGTTGTCTTGAAGATGAAATTCATTAATTCCAACAAAAAATAAAGACCGATTTTAGCCATATGATGCTTATTTCAAACTTCAGAGCTGGCATTAGAAATGTTGTGATTAGAATACCAAGTGTTGTGTTTGGGTACACTGACATATCATGTTCATTTATTTATTTTTAAATAAGTTGGGTTGGAAAGAAATATTGATATCTTTTTAGTAGGCTATCTGCTCAGCTATCAGCATGAGTAAAGTGCATGTAGATAGCTGGATGATGAAAGAGCAGGACAATGGTTACAACAATAATATATTTCTTTTTCACCCCCTTCAGGCTCACCCCTAAACTGTTATATAAACTTTTTTATATAACTTTTTTACCCCCCTAAACTGTTATATAAAGACTAATATCAAGTTACTGCATCTTCCTCAGAAAACTCTGTTTCAGGTACCCATGGAAAAAATAGAAAATCTTATCTAATGCTTATCTTCAACATTAGCTTTCTGAATTTGTCTCTATCAAAATACCTGCTGCACAAAACAATGTGTTTTTCTTTTCTGTTGATGTTTCTTCCCAGAAAATAAAACTCCTTTGTACTGCTATCTATATCCATATATTATACTTTTAATAATGGGATGATAAAGGGTAATAACAAACTTTTTTTATAAACCATAATAAATTGGACAGTTCATTTTAGAGAGATCAGTTGCTGTGTTGAGAATGTGTTTCTCAAATCTCCTATGTGCATCACCATCTGTTTCTAAAGAGTAATATACCTGTCTAGCCTCAAGCTATTTTTCCAATGACTCAAGCAATTGGATGAAGCATCCAACAGCTTGATAAAGATAGTACTGTTTTTTACTTTAACCAGAGGAGCTATCTAAGCTTTCAGATCACCAGAAAACTTGAATTTCTGCATTGAAGCCATACAGTAACACTACAGCCTTTTGTTGGGTTGGTACATATAAGACTTGAAAACGTGAATAGTTTCTGGACTGTAAAGTCACTGGTCAGTGGTCTCCAATGTCACTAGATGCAGCAGAAAATATTTTTATTGAAGGTCAAAATTCTTTGTTTTATATGAAAATAACAGGTTAAATTAATCTGTCATAATTAGGGACCAATTGATACAAAAATTACATAAACAATTTCTTCTATAAAACTGTTACAGAAGATTAGTCTGAAGACAAAATTTATGCCAGCATAGCGTTCACAGAGGTACCTGATTAAGCTCCGACCCTGAAAGCCACAACTTAGAACTTATTAGGTCTAAAGTTTCGTGGCTGGTCTTTGCATTAGCAGGATTTCATACATGAGACACTCAAGTCCATGGAAATATCACTGAATTTATTGCAGTACTCAAAACTAAATGAAAGAACATGATTTGGCCTCATTTTACTGGTGATGTAGTCAGTTGCCTGTTTTAATTCTCTGTACTGTGTTACATGTGCAGTTGCCAAGAAAACACACTGTTTGCTGGCTAATGTGCAAACTTGGAGGTCTAGAGGTCTGCTTTTAATTCTTAATTCTTACAGGAAGTATTGGTGAACCCATGAGCAAATAATTTATACAAAATTGCTTCTCTGGTGTACCTACTTAAAGGAGCAGAGATCTGAGATGTTGTCCACAAACGTTTCTGATCTGATTCATATGCTTATTTGGAATATTTGAAGTTCAGATGGAAATGTGCTCCAGCGTTGTCCCTTTTCTGCAGTATTTCTCTCCCATTCATTCCAAGCCGAGATGCTGCGTGCACAGGTGTCTGGACAGTGCGTCCATCTCAATTCCACAGCACACTTACACAAGGACACACTCTACAGCAACTATAGTGGTGGGTGCTCTCTGTTGTCCACCATCTACCACACAGCTCTTCTTAGGTCTCTGCATGCTATTTCCCAACGACACAGTAGTCTGAAGAATTAGGTCCTTCAAACTATTGTGATAAAACTGGTTTTGCCTAATGACAGAAATGCAATCCACTTTGTCTCTCAAGGAATCATGTCGTCGGGTATATTTATGTAAAGAGCTAGAACATCCACCAAATTTTTCAAATTGTTTGAAAAATGAAGTCAATGCTTGGATTCCTAGCTATGTCTCTGCCAGTAGACAACTCTGAAAGTTATTCTATCTTTGTGCTTCAGTAGCCTATCTATAAAGAGGGGGATTATTTTATGTTTGCATTAGATAGAACTAGTATTATTCTTATTTCTGCTGCTTTTATTTGTATTTATGATACTATTCACAGAATCAAGTGTTTTTGTGTCACAACATATACTAGTGTCTGCCCTAAATCATGAACTATTTAAATAATTGGTGGACAACAAATGAATTTAAAGTAGTTGAGAAAGAGGCTGTATATTCAGGAGGTCCTGGGTAATACAATGAGAACAGTATCCAAGCTGCTTATTCACTTTCGATCTAAATGGGTGTCATGAAAGGAATTAGCCATCAGGAGAAATTTAAAAGAGGACAATACATTATCTTTGCTTATGACATGAGGAATTTGTTCCTTGCATAAAAAACAACATGAATGGGCAGCTGAAAAATCTGATATAAAGCACTATTTGCTGGTATAATTGGCACAGTATATATCCATTTATTTTCAAGTGCAATATGATATGCACTTGAGATATTCTTGAAGCAAAGGTTGAAAGAATACTTAGGTAAAAATATGCTTTCCCTTCCCAAACAAAACATGACTTATTTTGAACAACTTTATTAGAAACAGTAGGTCAAGTCAGATACTTGTTGTAAAGTGCACATTGATGATTTAAAGTACACAGTGGAAAGCATAATTTTTGATTCATATGCCTTCAGAAGCAATTATCAATCTAAATAGTCAAGAAGTTAAACTGTATTTAGGGACCACTTGCTCTGTGTGCAGTGATTGGCATGGTTTATAATGATGTTGGTTGGCAGAACTAATATTTATTTTATTCTGTACTAACTGAATTGTATTTCCTTTATATATTCAAATACTGTGTTTCTTTGCTCCTAACAGTCTCATAATGCAGTAGTGAACTTATAATTAATAGCCCCTGTCTCAAAGCAGTGTTGGTCTGCTCTCCTTTACTTTGCTTCCCATATTGAACTATCAACAAATTATCTTACAAGCATGTTGTAAAATCTATGCTCCTTGCACAGCCATCAAACAACTTGGTGATGAAGGACAACCATTTCAATCTTTTGTGCCTCTCAGTGATCTTGCTCAGGGAAGCTTTGAAGACTAATGGGTATCTGAGAAATGTTTTGTTGTCCACAGATACAAGGTGCTTGTAAAAGGCAAAGTAGGAGTAAGATCACATGCTACAGCACTATCAGGGTCTCATTATCTGCAGCGCTTTGCAGATGCAGAAAAGCAATATGATACCTGGTGTGGGGATGAGCTCTTCCTTTGCCAGGACCTGGTTCGTGTCCAGAGAAGAGGATGTCTACAGAAGGGCGTGTCCAGGCTCTGGAGTGTGTCCAGAGAAGAGTGATGAAGCTGGTGAAGGGGCTGGAAAATGAGCCTTATGAGGAGTGGCTGAGAGAGCTGAGGTTGTTTAGGCTTGAGAAGAGGAGGCTGAGGGGAGATCTTGTTGCTTTCTATAACTACCTGAAGGGAGTTTGTAGAGAGGAGGAAACTGACCTCTTCTCCCAAGTGACAGGGGACGGGACAAGAGGGAATGGCCTCAAGTTCTGCTGGGGAGGTTCAGGCTTGACATCAGAAAAAAACCCTTTTCACTGAAAGGGTCACTGGACACTGGCAGAGGCTGCCCAGAGAGATGGTTGAGTCACCTTGCCTGGAGGTGTTTAAGGGACCGGCGGATGAGTTGCTGAGGGACATGGTTTAGTGATTGATAGGAATGGTTGGAATTGATGATCCAGTGGGTCTTTTCCAACCTAGTGATTCTGTGATTCTGTGACCTAACAGAAGCTTCTAGGTGACACTGCCCAGGACAAGTGCCTGTGGAGGAAGCAAAGTCCAAACTGCATGGATTCTGAAAAGCCCTTCCTCCCGCAGTTTGCTCTCTGCCCCAAGATGGATTGCACTGTTACTCTGAAGTAAGGAACAATGGGGACTGATATTTCTTCTACACTGGTCAAGTTGCAGCAAACAGGTTTGGGTTTTAAGATCTTAGTGCCTTCAATATAAATTAACAAGTTCTTAAATTGACTGCAGTGTAAAAAAAATAGTAAAAAAATCAGGCTGTACTGTATATTGTTGAGCCTGCAACTCTGAAATTATTGAAATCAAATGAAAATATCTGCACTGAATTTCAGTAGGAATCTGAAATTTTGGTGGGTCAAAAAGTAAATAACAAAAAGACAAATAAGCCCCCAGTCAACTTATAGGTCTTTTTAAAGAATCATAATAAATATAACACATTGTACAAATGAATTTTAGAGAGGTCTTGATGATGAGAATACACATCTTGGCAGATGGAAAGAGGAGAATTCCGCCTTCATGAAGTCAGTGTTCTGTGATTTCAAGACCATGATTTACAACTTACGATATATAGGGTTTATATAAACCTGTTGGGAACATCTATAGTGGAGAATAAGCTGTTTTATGAATCTATACGCTGTACAACTATACTGTAATGCAAATCAAAACAATATTGACACGAAGTACATCGATTGTTCCAGAGCCTCTACCGGTTTTAATAATAGAATTGCTGCAGATGCATGTTTGAAGTAGCTTTATTTAAAGCTTCTGTTTTATTTACAGCACAGACGAAAAATGCTCTGTAGTAATAAGCTTTCCCTTCTTAACAGTATGTTTGTGTTGGTTGATGTTGGTTACTCCAGGTTGCTGTTATTGAAAGTGACTTTGACTTGATTCATTGAGCAATTTATGCACCGTTTACATGCGGTTCCCCAAGTGTTATTTGAAGTAATCGAGTACATAGTTTTATGGTCTATAAAGGTCTTTTAAATTTGTACACATGAAGTGTACATTTGTACACTTTTTTTGATGAACCTAAGAGTAAGCATCCAAGTATGAATAGTATCAAAAAATCAGAGGCAAAATTTTCCCACAGCACTTCAAGTGCTTAAAAAATTCATAGTAATTCTTTCTTTACTGTAATTACTCACTGTGCATATGATAATTCTCATTTGTAACATTCTAAATGTTTTATCAGCAAAAGTGGCTATTATTCACCTTTCACACACACCCTTTTTCACTTATGGCAAAAGCAGAATTAGAGGAAAGTTAGGCAATTTCTGAAGTGCTATAGAACATCTGCCATGAAAATGCAAATAAAATTGCAAGAGAGCAGTGCTGATCCCACAAGACCCTAGTGAGAAGCCTACTGTGTGAAGGGGTAATACAGTAGGCATTGTGACACTGGGAAGGAGGTTGCTGGAGTATAAAAGAAACAATTTTGATGCCCACATGTATTCCATGAAAGGGAAAATTATAACTAGACAGCTTTGCTAAATATTTTGAGATGGTTTAACTTGCCTATACTAAAGGTCTATGTAGGACAAGGAAGCAAAAACCTGTTTTTTAAAAAATAAAATCAAAGCCTATATTCTTATGAACTTTTTCAATTTGAATTTACAGCCTTAGACGTTGTCAATGGCTTCTAGTAAACATCTGAGTTGTTCAATGCATTGCATTTTCTGTACTTCTTTGACCCAGCTGAAGAATTGGCATCACTACATAACTCTCATGGTTTCTTTGTGAATCATGCTGATAAGATTCTAGGTGGTGTTTTTTTTTCTCTGACTTCTTTATTATTTTTTTAAATTGCTACCTTTGCACTTATGTTTGCAAGACATATAAGTTTAATATTCTTTGGGATGCGACTTATCATAACTTTTCACTTCTTTACCAGTAAATTTTAATGCAAATAAAGTCTTATGGGTGCAGAAAGAAAAATGTAGGTGAGAGTCCATACAGGGAAGAAAGGCAGCATATGTGCCATTATTGATACTTTTATTGTGTTTTGTTTCCTCAGAAATCTGGCTACCATATGTTATAATATAAATGCACTGTTTCTTAAGTCTCCACCTCATCCAACCCTAAACTTCAATTTAATAACCTAGAAATGTTTCCTGAAATTTATTCACTTGTACTTTTTTACAAAATATCTCATCCCTCCAAACTGTTTATTAACCTTTCTACTTCCAAGAAAGCCCCAGAAGCTAGTGTAGCATATATAGTAAAAAATTGGTTTAGAACACTCTGTCTTTCTTACAAATAGATAGAATTAAAAAAGAAGAAATCCAACTAATCCTAGAAGGAACTTTGTTTTGAATAAACCCATCTGGTACTGTGAAGGAAAGAAATTCACTGCAGGATTCTACACTTCCTCTTATCTATCCACTTCCCATGCCAAAAGTGCCTGACATTACAAATAAAAACATTTAATACAAACTGATTGGAGGCCTGTTAGTGCAGTTCCAACTCAGATATGCAGGGACTAGAAGCACAGTGAAGAAACTTAGAAGAGGCTTGCATTGATTAGCAGTCTTGCCCTCAGGTCATCTGACCCAGATTATCAGGATGATATCAGGTGATCAGGATGCTTAAGAGTGAATATTTATGTAATTCCTCAATGTACTTTTGTTTCACTAATCTGCTACACTATTGTTTCCTTATAAAATGCATGAAAGAAGAACTCTAAGAAATCCCTGCACCGTAGTAAGCACATATGCTTTGATTTTTTTTTTTTATGGTGTAATACTAATGAAATTCCAACACTCATTAATGTTAAAAAAATGTCAGATCTCCATATGAAGAGAAAGAAAATTTACCCTCACTGAGATTTATGAATTAGACCCCTACTGCAAATTCAACATTAAATTAAAACACAATAATGAAAAAGTCCAGTGCAAGATAAAAATTATGTTTGAGCTGTATGACATGTTTATTATTAATAAGAGAGAAAAAGAGAGGGAGAAAGAAAGGGAAAGAAATAAAGACAGAAGGACAGAGAGAGAAAGAAAAGTAGGAATCACAAATCCGCATAGCTATACATTTATTTATTGGCTCTATGAAGAATTGCACTTTGACATGAGTCATTTCTCTGATAAAGGCAATATCTTCTACATAGCTGCATCCTACTCAGCTTCACATGGCATAGCTACTCCTAGTCAACAGATATGTAGCAGTATCTCTTTTGCTAAAATGCAGTAGTCAGTCTTCTACTGTGTGAGGAGCTGCAAGGGTGCTGAGATTCCATGCAAGTCCTGGTGTGTGAGGGCCAGGGACCGGGTCACCAATAACACATATGTTATGAAAACTGTACCGGTAGCAGAAGACTTAAGTGCAGCACTGATTCTGGCAACAGTACATGGCTCTTTACTGTTGTGCAGTTGAGAAACAGCACAGGTTCAGTAAATCCTCAGTAAACTTACATTTTGATAAAGTAAGCGAACAACCTCTTTGCTAAACAAAGAACTGAGACATATACAGACCTCAGCTAGGAACAGAGTGACAGTACTGAGGCATCCCTGATGCAAATCATGCTATTTTCTATCTGCAAAATCCCTGAAACATCTAGCAGTAGACATGCTGGCATACATAAACCTCAGATGTAGGAGTACCAGACTTTTATCAGATCAGAAATAATTCTGTTGACCTGGAGCTGAACCAATTACCTGTGCTAGTTCAAGACAGCATCTGTACTTAAAAGCAATACCAGGTAAAAGCACCAGGGGTGTTGTCAAGACAGACAACAAAAAAGCATCTTCCCTTTCGGACTGGAGGAAGGGCTGTCAGCTCAGGCTGTGATCTCTTGAGAAGCAGCAACCTGCTGCCGTCGCTGCTGCAAAGTGCAACAGATAACAGCATTTTCTAGAATAGGATGCTAGTTTGTACTTATTCCCACTCTTCTGTTAAAGGAGGGTCTCTAGCCAGCCCTGTGTTGGCTGGCACTCATCTGTCCCTCTTACCTACTGCTGCATACATATTTGGTAAGCTTCTTCAGTGAAGCTGGGGCAGTAAACTCCAGTGGGCACGCATGCTACACATCACAGACTGTGAAGAACCTTTCACTTCTCTCATCCGTTGTTGCCTTCATAAGAAATGCATCCAGTGTTACATCCTTTCTGTTAGGAAGAGGTCAAACATGTGGGTGATAGCTGAAGAGAGTTTCATTTACTAAACTGTCTTTATGACATGGAAAGAGATGGAAAAATTAGAGTAAAAATCACATACCATCTGTGGTTTGCTTTAATATTTCACCTCTGATGCTGGAAAGAGTTCAAAGATTGGGACATTTTGTTTTTTTCAGAATGAAGTCTCAACATCTCTTGTCCACCAAGATACAATTTCAAAATTGCACAGGTAAGGTGATATACAGATGTTCAGATGAAGTTTTCAATGCATTGGAGCTAATAATTCACGTAAAAATTTAAGTCAGCAGCTCTTTGTGTAAACAAATATTAAGGAGTTAAATGCAAGTGACTCATTTCTGGCTTATGAGTGAGATGAACAGTGCCTTTATCTAAGCCCTCTTAAAGTCAGTGGTTGATTTTCTGAACATCGTGCAAGGCTTGACATAGATCCCTCTGTTGCCAAGGGCTTAATAACTCCTTAAAGACATTGATTGGCATTTAGTGAGTCTTGAAAAAAATGTCCTGCCTGGTATCCTCTGAATCAGGATTTCCAAGCACCTAAAGTCAGTGTGATATGTCTGCATAAAATAATCATGACAATGCAAAAAGAGGCATTTTGTATTTGCTGGTATAGATTCTTTATAGTATATACTAACATGAAACATTCAGTTGTGTTAAAAGGAATACTAAGGTGCATCTTGTACTCAAAAGATCAATAAAAATATTAAGTAGTTTTTGTTATTTTTTCCTAATTGCATCTGGACATCCAACTTTATTATTTTTTCAAGACCTGAATGACCATGAAAAATGTGGCTAAATCACTATCAGAGATAAGATTGAATAAACTCGATGCAGATGTTTCATTTAGTGTCCTTTCTGGGATTGAACCAGTTGGCTACACTGAGATCTGATCCTGTCCCCAGTCAAATCAATTAGTGTTTTGCCATTCACATTATTGCAGTTAGGTTCAGGGCCCTGTTACGATTGGTGGGTGTTATTTATTTACTGGCATATGAGAGACAAAAAAAAAAAAGAAGTGATTATCTTCAGCGTGTTATTTAGTCAAGGATTAATCTCATCAAGAGGTGCAGCAGATCAGACATAAAGAACCTGCAGCTGTCCCAGAACAAAACACATATTGCACATAATAACAGCCCCACACAGATTGCTTCCCTCAAGTATCCAGGCAAGATACCATAGCATACAATTGAGACAAATCCGCTAGCAGAATGTAATGTAGCCATTTTTTTCATGGATTAGATGCAATTAATCTTTTCAAACAGACGAATTTTTTTTCTAATGATCATTTCAACTAAGAAAGTCTTTTCTTTGGTAACTGCATAGAATTTTAAGATTACTTTGTCAGAAAAACATCATTTTAGATAAGTCATAAAACCTCTTACCTATAGAATGAAGCCTGCAAGGTGGCAATGAAGAACAAGAAGATTTCTACTTGGCACAAGCAATGACACCTGTTTGTGTGGAATAAACTTGGATATATTCTGCTGTACTGGTTATGTTTTCAACTAACATAAATTGAGAATATAATTTCCATTTTATCAGGAATTCTAACATGTAAAAAATATGTTCTGGATTGGAACAGAAAACTGATATTTAGCATTTCTCATTAAAAAATTATTTTTTTAATTTAAATTAAAGTTCTTCATTTTAATGTGATTATTTCTATTGTTTTTCCTTAATATTTTCACCTCATTTATAAAATATCATATCAAAAGATTAACAGAAGAAATATGAACTGTAAGATATCTGATTTTGATGCAAACATTCTTTTATGAAATATTTCCTTTTTTTTTAATCAAACACTGTGAAAATAGCCTCAACATTTTTTACATTAATGGAATGGCTTTTTATTTTAAACAGATGTGTTAGCTTTATTTTTCTGAACAATCTTCAATAATTTTATTCATATTTTAGTACAATTCAATCCATATTGTTGAAGCCTTCTATTAGTCCTTTGTACAAATTAAAAATCTACATCTCCACAACTTTCCCCTGGCTCTGTTCATAAGGACAGATTAATACACACGTGGGTTTATTTTTTTAAAAATTATGTACTCTTTAATATGAAAATAATATGACCTATGCTCTGCAGCTAGAATCTGCTAGGTTTCACCTGGGAAATAATATATGTAATTAGGGGATGATGGTCTTGTCTTTTATGACTGAACGCAAGGCAGGAATTTTTTTTGAGACGATGATGTGTTTTATAGCATTTGGTATCAGTAAGTCCCTTAAGGGCTGAATATAAATGCAAATAAATTAGGAGCTTCATTGCATATTTGGAATTTATGAGCTAGTCCAGTTTCACCTATCAGCAGGAATATAAGGAGAATAACTCTCTAGTAGATCCCTGACACTTGCTTTGCAACTGTAGGAAGAAAAAATATCCAGGCATAACAGAATTCCTGTTTACTCCAGAAACCTGAGATTTTTACTCTTTATGAGTGTCAAGACAGAATACTATTCTGAATTTCTTCCTGCTCATCATCTCTTGCCATTCTCGGTATGCAGTTTTTTTGAAAGTAGAGTTCATTGGTTCCTGAAGACACACATTACAGAATTTCTGTTCAGAAAACTGGTTATAGTAACATCCCTCATTTGTCTGATAAAATTAAACCTGCTTACCTGCTTAATAGTATACCATAGTTTATAGCTCAACAGGAAATTTTTTATAGTTATACTCTTATCTTCCATTGATGCTTTCCCAAGTGGTGTAGAAAGGATGTTTCTCCATGCCGTCACATTATAAACATTCTTGCATATGCTTTGCAGTGGCATTGATGCAAGTGAACACATTTAGTGAAGTTTTTCTGTCCACATAGTACTCAGTGCCTTGATTGTGCACTGTTGCCTTGTCTTGGTAAACAAAATCAACTGAGTTTGCAAATCTTTTCCTCATCTTGGATTACAGTGATGCCATTGTTCTGCAAAGAATGTTACATGTTGGGATACAGACAAGCTGGAGTACAAGTATAGATTCCCAAAGTCTAATAGAGTTCGCATGTGTGTAAGAAATTAAAACAGCAGCATCCCCTGCTGGGAATGGCTTTGTACAATCAGGTTTCACAACCTAGGTGCTGGGGATTTGAGTATTTTACTGCAGTAACAATAGAGAAGTTTTTGACACGTCTCTGATGACTTTCTGCCTCTGCTATCTTTCTTTTGTACAAGACTAGTTATTTGTTTTTTTACCAGAACTGTTTTTCTGCATGCCAATTTGTTTGGTCTTTGACATACTTCTATCAATTAGCTGTAATCTGTAAATAGCCAACCAAAATAGCAGGGTTTTTTTCTGGGTTTTCCAATTGATACTTTGTTTCTTCTCCCTTATCCTGTTTTTTTTTTTTCTTTTAAACAGAAAGTACATTCTTGTAGAAACCTCAGCCTGAAAAGCAATCATGTTTATGCTTACATTCAACTATTAGATATTCCCAAGGATTTCAATAAACATACTTCTACTTTGAGAACAGCCATACCTCAATGGAAATACATTTTCAGATTGTAACACCTTTTTAGATTGTTTCTTTGAATATAGGTAACTTGGAAGTAGCTTGTTTTTATTTCTTCAGCCTGCAACAAGAACAAAAGTTTGTATATATTTGCTTAAGACATCATAATTTGAAGTGTTTGAAAACTGCATGTTGATAATCCTCCATATCTGTCTTTCCATTGAAACAAATCAATGTGCCAGAGCATGGTGCTCCAGATACATGCAAATATATGTGCACCTGTTTGCAGTGGAACTCTTCATATTGATAAAAATGTTGCTGTTTACTGCAGTGATTGCCCATTGAAATAATAATAGTACCTTTATATTTAGATAGCAGCATAAATTTCAAATGATCCTGAAGAACCTCATTATCGTAAGACTTTCTGTCAATCATGAGGAATCCCTAGGGAGTTCAGTGCATCATGTTGTTTGGATTTTATTACAGGAATGGGGATATGGAGGTTTGGGGATTCAGGGAATGATATTTTGAGTAAATTCGAAAAACCTTTCCCGGTTGTTGAACTTAAATGAATTTTTAGTAACATGAAGCATCTTCCAACAAAAGTGGATGACAATATGAGTGAAGAATGGGCTGCACCGGAGGAGTGAGAGGGCAGTGATCATGGTGTGAGTTCACCTGGTAGATGGCTGTCAATGGTATCCTTCAGTGACTCATACTTGTGCCAGGACTATGTTACATCTTTATTAACAACCAACCAGAATTTCAGATGATACCAAAATGTGGGGAGCGTGTTCGATGGAAAGCAGGGCTGGCCTTCAGAAATGCCTAAACAAGATGAAAAAGTGGGCTGTCAGGAACCTCATGGAGAAAAAAAGAAGCAAGTTCAGAGTCCAATAGATGGGATGAGGAACCCCATATGCAGACCAGAAGTCCAAAAAAAGCTAGAAAGTAACTTGGCAGAAAAAACACAGGTATCCTTGTTGACAGCAGATTGAAGGGGAATCATAAGTGTGCCCTTGCATCAGAGGACAATATATTCTGTATTTCGAAGGTAGAAAGAGAGAAACTTTCCCCTCTACTTGTCAATGGATCCACTGCTTGGGCTCACCAATAAAAGATAGACAGGGACATACTGGAGCAAAGCTTGTGTAGAGACATTGAAATAGTAGGAGACCTTAGCATGAGGCATTTGAGGAAAGGCAATGAACTGGGTAGCTCAGCCTTGAGAAGGTGAAGAGAGATCTTATTTCTGTCTACAGCTATCTAACGGGATTGTGTGGAGAAGTTGGAGCCTGAATTTTCTCAGAGGAAATCAGTGGAAGGGTTAGAGGCCACAGTCAATATTTCAGATAGTTGCAATGAGTTGTCCAGAACAATCATGCACACACTAACGGGATTGTGTGGAGAAGTTGGAGCCTGAATTTTCTCAGAGGAAATCAGTGGAAGGGTTAGAGGCCACAGTCAATATTTCAGATAGTTGCAATGAGTTGTCCAGAACAATCATGCACACATATACTTTAGATCCATAAGTAACTTTTGTAAATTCTGGTTTTAAGGAATTTGAGACTATATACATCTATGGAAACTAATGTTTCCTTATCAAGAAAAGTTGAAACCTCATTGTTATCACCTACATAAATATTCATGCCAAATGAAAGAGGGGTTTATAAGTATTTTACATATGTACATCTAAACTGCATAATTTTTAAAAAATATCTTAAGTGCAGTTATTCTGCATTTAGAACTTACCATTCTCTTTTTATGTATTGAATGTTCTGTTTTAATTTAAAATTTGCTAATTTAAACCATGAAAACCTTTTTCACTGCCAGGCAATAATGCCTAAATATTTTTTTCTTGAATGTAGGAGACAGATTTTTTAATCTTATTTGCTTTTTAAAAGGGGTTAAAATTTTAAAAAGTTGTAATAAGTATTGTTAAAGCCATAAATGCTCTTGTTGTTTTAGAGGTGAAGCTGCTGAACCGGATACAGATGTTTACTCTAACTCACAAGTATCCCTACAGAGGGCAATGAGCATGGGTGCAAGGTCAGCTCCTCTCTTCATTGCCTCTAAAGGGTCCTGAACAAAGTTGACAGCTTCCACATTGCTTGTGGAAGTTTGTGTGTTGTACTGGTGGAGAAGGAAATCTGCAAACATGGGCTGTGGTTTTATTTAGGAGATGCTCTGCTCTTTTACAGTTACATTTCATACATAAACTCTGTGAAATACGTAACACCTCAGTGAGAGCAAGGACTGCAGAATGCAAACTGGGGTAAAGAAAGTGCATCAGCCATATCCTAACCATGTCTCTTCCATGATGGGCAGGAGAGCACAGAGTGCCTAAGTTAATAAAACAGTGATAAAATCTTAAAGTGAATTTCACATAAGAAGATTACTGGGTGATTTGAGGTATTCTGCTTCAAATCACTTACAGAAGAGAAATACTATTTCATTGTACTTTGTAGATCTGTTTCAATTTGATACTTTAACTCTTAGCACTTTTTTCTCTTTTGTATGAAACTGTAGCAATGCTTTTTCAGGCTATTTTTTCCCTATCTTAGGCTTTCTTTTGGAAATGGTAATATTTCTAGAGGAAAAAGCATAGTTTGTTTTATTCCCACATCAGTTTCCAAACTCCAAGGAACAGTCTGCATCTAGACGTCTGGTAATACAAAATAATGATTTCTTAGAGACTTATTAGCAGAACAGAGTTAAAACTGTAAAATGCATCAAGAAAATTTTGACAAATGTAAAAATGAGTGGTCTAGCCACTCTCCTGCCTCTCTTCTTCTGGGTTTAGCAAACAACATCTTACCATTATCGTTACCTCTAAAAAGGAAGCAGAGCTATGCTTGTTACTCAATGACATTATATTCTTCTCTAAGCTATGCCTCAAAAAGAATATTTCAGATTCCCAGACCTGACTGCTTATATCAAAAGTAGTTTGGATGGGACACCACTAAAGGGAAAGTTTTGGGTTTCTTAAAATTTCTTTAAGATTCCTCAAAGGGAATCCCTTAAAAAAATAGAACAAACATCCTTCTTTCTTTGCCTCTAAGACTGTGACATCATAACCCACGTGAACCATACTGAAAGAATAATTTAAAGTAATGAATATTATAGAAGCCTATTTTTTAAAAAGTTGCCTCCATGAAACGATGTAGGTGCCCAGAAGAATTATTAACCACTTCACACAATATATATTGTATTTCCTTACTATGTTTAGATAGATAGTTCCCTTGAAGTAGCTTCTTTTTTATAGCAAAACCAGAGATTTGTTGCCTTATTTCAGGTTTCTCTCATGAAAAAATTAATTCATTCAAAGAACAAAAACTACTCTGTCATTCTTACACCACCCAGATGCCACTAATATTCTCTTCAACTGTCATTAGAATTTATACTATTCCCATAACAGATTAATGAGGAAGCAGTGAGGAAACCACATTCCACCTGTAGGGGAGAAATGTCAAGCTAGCTGTTGACAGAAAAAATTGACTCTTCAGTAGTGTAATGTTGTCATAGCTATGACGACCTGATGATAATTTACAAGATTGGACCACAATATCCTAACTTGAATGATAAACAAACCCCTGAGATCTCATAAACTGTGGAGATTGAGTTTGACCAGCGTAGCAGATGGTAAGACTTCAAGAAAGTAATTGTATACCAAAGAAAAGGGTAAATGTGACACTTTTTGCACAAATATTCAATGCTAAATATGAGCCTTAATGTACTTTATAAAGGAAGCATATCACTTATTTTACAGCTGCCCTCATTACTAGTGATTAGTGAAACCTTCCAATGTGGTTTTGTCTTTATAGAACTCTTTGGGCATTTTGTCACAGCTGAACCATAATACTTGGCTTTTAGAACTTCTCTACTCCCTTTTAAAAGTATGTGACTTGATCCATATATCTAGCTCTTATGCATTGTGAGGGCTAATTAAATAAAGCTTTTTATGGGTCTTTATAATCCATAATAAAGAACTGCAATATACAGCCATCGTTAAGGCTGAGTATGTGGTTATGTTACAGATCTTCAGTTATAACAGTAAGTTTCTCTGCTAAAGTATGGGTGCAGACTAGTGAAATCTTTGAGGCTGCATACTTAATTACTGTACAGAATTGGGATCTAGATTTGCTGAATTTTCATTACTTGATATTGTGACAGTCCATCAAGTGCCAGGAAAGCTCATAGGAAAAAAATGTCTTTATGCTGCATGGGATATCAGTGTACTGGAAGATAATTTTGTGAAGCTAAGCCTGAGAGGAAACACAAAAGTTGGACCAGCTATTCGGAAAGTTGCTTTGCATTCAGAGGTTTTTCTACTGCTTTCAAATCATATAATCAAAGAATGATTTTTGTTAGGAGGTGTCTTGAAGACCATCTAGTTTCACCCTCCACTATATGTGGGGATATCTTTCACTAAACCAGTGTTGTTCAAAGTTATCATGCAGCCATCATTACTATTCACTTTGCTATTAGAGGAATCCCACTATAGACTCTTACAACTTGTCAGCGTATTGAAACTGTGGTAAGGATTTATTTTCATTTTGAGAGTATGTGAATGCATGAAACTGATGGAATAAATTTGGTATGTCAGTTCCAGGGTATTTATTCATTAGTGTCCTCCTGCTGTTCACATTTTGTTAATGAAGCAACCCATCACCCTGCTACCTGCAGACACTTAATTCCTTCCCAGAATCCAACTGCTCTCCATGGTCCTTTGAAAAGAGCTTTTTATGGAATCAGCTTTAACAAAGTCTTATTTCCATGGGTCAATTAAATGCCAAATATTGTTATTTCACAGCTATAGCTCCTTTTAAAGTTTCTTTTAGCTGTGATTAATCCTAAAATGATTTCTGGGGCTGGAATTAGGCAATTTAGATCCTATTTTAAAATAAATTTATTCTTATAGCAGATCATGCTCATAAAGGTGGAAAATTAAGTTAAAACTTGAAAAGTGTGATCCTGAAGCTCTCTCTTACTCAGGCCCTGCTTAGACAAATAATCACACTGGTTGCTTATCAAGGAGCGTATGATATTTTAAAGGCAGTTTTTAATTCCAATTATGCATATTGCAAAGGTAATCAGAGAATACACATATGATGCTTATGTTTGCCACAAACTTAATAAAGAATGACTATACATGTAGAATTACTTTAGGTGCAATAAAGAGTAAGTGTATTTAGAATACAATTTTGAGAATATCCATCACTCTCTTAATTACATCTATAGTCAGCATACCTTTCAGTGGCATATGGAGTATATCAGATATAACAAAAATATATTTTAAAGACTCTTTGTATTTTCAATTGGAAGGAAAGATTTTGCTGCATTTAAAAATCACTTCTTATATCTTCAATAATATGATAATATGAAAATACATTTTAAATCTTTATTTTAAGTGTGTCATGTGTATGACCTCTCTACTTTTAAAGGTTGGTTTTATGCTTCAGGTTGGTGTCACTACTGCTGTAATAACACTTTAATGTATAGTGGGTCTCCACTGAAGAACTGGTGGCAGAAAGTTTAACAGAATGGATGTTGTGGGACCAAAGAACCAGTAGGGTTTGCATTTCATTTGTGCTGAATGCACAACTTTATCTTTCAGCTCAACATCTGCTGCTGAAGTTTGGGGAATATGTAAAAAGATTTGCAGTTAATCTGTAACTTCATTTTATAAATTATTAATTTAACTACTGACATTCAATTTATCCCTCACAAGTGTTTGCACTGTCTCAGATTTTTTGAAGTTAAGACGACCTGATCCACGGTATTTTAGATTGTGGTTAATAGAACATGAACTGTGTATAAGCTGAAACAAAGTGACCCATAACTAAAGAGATAAATAATTGCTGTGCTCAGCAACCATCCCATATGTGTAATTAATGTTTTGATGAGGATTGGATGATTTTTCTCTAAAATAAGTGTCATAGCATTTGAGACCTCTGAAATTGTTATGCAACACAGATTAACTCATAGCTCTCAATATAAGGTGAAAGTATTTGAGTGGTGGAGTTGAATGTGTAATTATGTTTTGCAATGTGGCCAGTGGATCAGGAAAAATTCTTTTCCCTAGACTAGTTTGTAAGTTTGCATCTAGAAGAAACAGTGATGGTGGTGGAGGTGAGAAGTCTTTCAGTTTTTATTCCCATGGTCACACCTGTTACCTCTTTCATAAACCATAGTGGTCATCAGCTGGTCTCAGCAAGGAGGTGCAGTTTGGGAAACCTGAGCATGAAAACTCAAACATGAATTTTCTTCCCTGACATAAGTACATGAGAGAGAGTGAATGTTTATCAAGGGAAAAAAGGATAAAAGGGAAAAAAAGTAATTCCCTCTGGTTTTATTGTAAGAAACTGTACTTGAGCTAACAATTTGATGTGTTAAGTTTATGCTATATGTGCACACATACCTACCTATATGTTTTATAAAAGAGTAAGGGACAAAATGCTCTGTTTTTCAGCAAAAAGTATCAGTCACGATTATCTGCTCATAGCAAAAGGTACTGTGCCTTTCAGCCATTTGGTGGAATTACATGGACACATATTTCAAGTGGTTTTGTTTGCTAGCATTTGGCTAGATACACTTTTTGTTAACACGCGTAATTCTGTAAAGATATTGCTAGAATGTTAGAAAGGAGAATGTACAAAATCCACATCCAGATGCATAAGCAATATTGCAAAGTCACTGTATCCAGGCCTGGTCCTAGCTATTCTTGTGTTTATCTAAGATGTTAAAAGTGCTTATGAACAGGGTATGAGCCATGACCTTTGGTAAAAATATTTACATCCTGTTATTATGCTCTATAAACCTATTTTTTTGTAGCTACCACCAAAGTGTCACTCCTTCTGTATACACTCATGCTTTATGAAAAGGTAGAACTTTGAGGAGAGCATTCAGTTGCAAGTAAGGATTCAGGTTCTTGACCTTCAAATATATTACCAACATCTTGAGGCAAGATGGAGGGTTTATCATTATGGGAAAAAAATACTTTCATCTCCATAAACATTTGCAAACAAATCCTAATGGAATATAAAATAATAAACGTATTTCTATAATCAGTAACTACGGGTTGCAAATAAATCCTGTAGATGACATCGTCAAAATTATATGTTTATTTTATTGCAAGTAGCATATATTACAGCACGGTTCCCTCAACAACTTCCGTAAAACTACCATATTCTTTTAAATACTTTTTATTTTGATAGAGTACATTTTTGACCATTTGCATTGATCTGATTTAATGGTGAAATAAACATTTTAACATCTAAACAGTATTTCATCAACCAGTGGGGTGGGATGAATCTGATAAGAAAGTGCAAGAAAAGTAACTATGAAAACTGTGGTCTTGCTGTTAGTTTTTGACTATTGCTATTTCACTCCTTTTTAAGATAGTTCTGGTTTTGCCTAGTTTTCCTTCTTTCTTCTGAAAAGACTGTTCTGTACACTTATAGGAATTATTATGATATTAAGACTGAGGTCTTGCCAGATATAAAGGCAGCAGAACAGAGATCAGCAATGGGGGAAACCTCAGGTGGAGCACTCTTACCAGCTGAGCCCCTAGGCTGAATAGATGTTGCAATCTCGACTGGTGATCTTTTTCTCTCCTTTTCTTTTTTTTGTTTCCTCACTCTTCCCCTCTTTATTAAGCATACAGCCTATTCTCTCTTATCTTTTTCTGGGTTTTTTTTTTTGTTTGTTTGATTATTTTTTTTAGCACAGCCTATCATAGTATTGTGTTTGGTGCTGCTTTACACATATATTGTAGAAGTTGTATGGGTGCATATTAGCAACAAGCTGTATTGTCTTTACAGACCTTTGGTGGTTCTTTTCATGACTTTTCTAACTGTGATTAATTTAAGAACTTTAATCTCTGCCCTTGTGGGATGAGACAACATATCCTACTATTCCACTGGTAGTGTTCCTAACACTGCAAATGCTTGAACAGATCACAGTGCTCCTGTTTTCAATTGTTTTAGGGAGAATTAAGTTCCTACCTGTGTATGCAATGCATTTCCTTTGAGAAGATATCGGGCTTGCAGGGCCAAATTTTCTAGCTGTTGAGTGTTAGGTCTTCACACTACTTTTGATAACAGTGAATGCAAATTGTACAGAGAAGTATTTCTTACTGTGCTTGAATGTCTGAGGAAGAACATATATGAGGAGAAAAAAAGCTCCTGACTTAAAGAATCTCCTACCAAAATATTTCTTCATTCTCCCTATGAAGTATGGAATTAAGAAATCCAAGCTTTTCCTCATCAGATTTAGTTTGGACTTCCGACACTGAAAAGATACATTTCTTTCCTTCACTTTAGCTTTTCAAATAACAAAAATCTGAAGTGGAGTAGGTGAGAAATAGTTTAAACATCTTTAGGTGTGCTTATTATCTAGAAGATATGTGGACTGCTATAGTTACGCTGATCTCTGCAGAGGAACTGCTGATATTAAAAACCATCAGTCCACACTCTCTATTGAACTGTCCCATTTGGATACAAAGTGGTCAAGAGGAAACACTCAGTCTTGTGCACTTTCCTGAATAAGTGGAGAATAAAGCACTGAAGAAGAAATTGCTTTTGAGCTTTCTTATGAGAGATGAAATAGATAGCAGCCAAACTGTGAAGAGACTAATAAAAATGGAACAATGTATCAGAGGAAAATACAAGAAGGCAACTACATGTGAGGAAAAGAAATGGAAGTTACATTTTTGATAGCTAAAGAAAGGTGAGAAGATGATACTTCAGCAGTTTTCCATGAATTTTTCATCGCATCCTGAGAAAAAAAGCAATGCCACAGCTGTTTGTAAGAATTTTGTGAAGACTGTGATGCCATGCATGATGCATGGATTAGATGGAGTATCTGCTTGATTAATACTTCATGTTTATCATGCTTTAATCTTATTCTATTTTCTGTTAAAAGTAAAAGAATTAAACCAAAATTACAAGATCCAAGCCACTATAACATCAGAAGTTCTGAAAAGTATTTTCCGTTGAATATTACACTCAGAGAGAAACAGTGCCTTCAGTATAAACACCCATTTTTTAACATCAGCTGCAGGTCTTATGCTGCTCTTCCCCAGTTCCAATTTAATTTTTTTGTACGACTCCTAGTAAATACTGACCTTGAGATCTTTATTTCTTCAGTTATGAACTGAGAAGTTCAGATATAAGACCTTTACAAAACGGAATTATGGTTATTTGGCCTATTTTAGTTACCTTCTATTGCTAATTATGCTCCTTGTGATTCTATTCCAAGGAAAAGATAATGAAGCAAGAAAAAAATTATACTGGCCTTTTTCTTTCCAGTGTATTAAGCTAGATATTACAATCGTATTACATAGGTGTCTGCATATGACAGGAGAAGCTATCAGATAGTAGTGTGTGTGCAAAAACAGATTAAAAATTTTTTGAGCATGATGGCCGTACAGAGGCTTATTCATGGAGCACTAAGCAAAGCTGAAAGAAATATCTTAGCACATCTTCTTAGGACCTGGAAATTATATAGAACTGTATAAGATTAGAAAGTAGAAGATTTGTCCAACTTAATGGTGTCCAGAATAAAATGTATCAATGTGTTTTCAAAACTGAACTATTTTCTATAGCCATAGATGTTCTCTCAGATACTTTTAATGTATTTGTATCATATAAAATTTAAATAATTAGAAAAACATTATACAAGTATTAGTGGTTACCCTGAATTTGTTAAGCTCATTCCTTGCTAGAGGGAATTATGAAGTATCATGCTAGATAATTTCTGAGGGAGGACATAATTTCAGCTTCAGCTGTGTCCTTTTATTCTATGAAGCTGTTAATTAGTAGCAGCAGTAGAGCCTTACAAGCTTTATGAATTACACAAAACAAAAAAAAATTAGTTTCTGTCCAGGCTAGTAATACTGCTTGATGTAACGAGGCATAGGATGTAAGGATGTAAACACCAGTAGCCATCAACTCAACAGGAAAATCACAGACACAGCATCTCAAGACACTGATTCATTAAATCCCCAATTTGTAACTAATTTGCACTGCATACAAATCATTTAAGTTAAATATGAGCCTTGCAGAGCATCATAGTTTAAGTGTATGAGTAGAATTCCCAGTTTCCCAAGAAAACCCTTTATCCTAATAAGCTGAAGAATTTTATCATAAAACTCGGTTTGTCTTCTTCCCTGTACTCCCACAGCCACCTCTAAAAGGAACTATGTTGAAAAGCATGAAGTTTTGCTGGTGCAAATGAGGGGCAAATGTTGTCTGATGCATTTAATCAGAAAAGCATTGGCTTTCAGATTCACCCAAGGGTGATACGTGTTACTTTCCTGGCCAGTGTGACATTGCACTTATTTTTGCATGCCAAGTTGCATCAGGCTGCCATTGAGAGCAAACAAGTGAAATAACAAGTCCCTCTGGCATGCCACTGTATAAAATCTGTGACCCAGATTCTCCTAGTTCTGCACATAGCACAGTTCCGAGGTAGCAGGGTGAAAAGACAGCCTTATGCTCCTAGGACCTGGTCTGCTTAAACCCAGTAATCAGGGAAAATATCAGGAGCTCACTTGTACTGGGACACAACAACTAAGAATCACCAGACTATCAGAAACTATCAACCAGTCCTTATTTTTGGCAAGTGGTCAAGTCCACATTCCCAGCTGTGTACCTGTGGGAAAGAGTGCCACTCTTTATGGGAACAGTTTTGAGAATGGCTGCACTGGTTTTGAGGCTGTGGGGGCACATGGTGTAGGGTATAGTGTCTAAGATAAAAATGAGGTGGGAAAGGGACATGTAGCATTGCCCTTTTCCAGTGGAATTCCATGGTAGAAAGAATGTGTTGCAATAAAGTCACACATGCTTTCCAATAAGCCAGTAGGTTTTTGAGACGAGGACATTAATTTGCATCTAATTCCTAGGCAAATAGTCTCCACAAGTTGATCCAAAGTAAAGTCTGAGGGAAGACAAGACTTGTCCTTAAGTTGCCAACAGAAATGCTGTGCCTGTGCATTATCATTTCTTTCAGGAAAAAATATGAGAAATCCAGAGAGGTGAGAGTAAACTCTGGAATGCCCTTGGCAGGAAGGATTGATGTCCTTTCTGTTATGGGTATTCATGAATTTTCATCATTATCAATGTCCTGATTCAGGAAGACAGGGAAGACTTCATTACTTGCAGGGCAACAGGATGCCTAATTTTGCAACGAATGACCTCAACTAGAATACCTCACTGAAGTACTGGAGACCATCTGCTTCTACTTTGTAATTCCCAAGTGGAATAATATATAACATCTGAAGTAACGTTTTTGCTCTCAGTGCCTAGAAGTCCAGCAAAGTCAGCTGTAGTTTAACGTTCAGATTTGGATGCAGTTTGTGTGACTCTCCTGCAGTAAATTTTTAATATATGTAACACATTCAGAGTTCTTTGCTGTTGGTTTAGGTAACGAAGGAAACAGGCTCTGCCAACATAGCCAATGAACTGTTATCACTGGAATGGGATGGCATGAGAGCATGTCAATATCAAAAGTGCTTTATAGCTAAACATTGTGGGACTGACAACAAGTTTCAGGGTTCTGACTGTAAATATACTGTATTTGCCTAAGCTTTCTAATGACTCAGTGTATGTGTGATTTCAGTTACAATATAAGGGAAATAAAAGCTGTACATTATAGGTCATCCTATACCACTGCATACTGGATTTAAGAACAAAAAGACAGACTCTAAAATAAGTCATTCTGAATTGTCCTTGAAAATTCTCAAAGACTAATTACCCTACTAATGTTTTGTGACTTACTCAAAGGCTTTTTTTACCATGAAATTTTCCACACAATGAGAATGCTTCATTCTGCTTCAGTAGTTAGTGATATGTCCTTGAAACACAGGTCCTAGGTTTTGAAATTATCAAGGGCTTTTTAAAGAGCAGACCAGTTTACTTTGTAACTGAACTGCTTCTTTCTCTTTCCATCTTGTTAGATTTAATAAAAGCAAGTTTTCATAAGCAAACACAGAAAATTACTGCAGTGCCTGGATTTAAAATCTTATGAATATACGTACATATGTGAAATAATAAATAATAATAGTGTAAGAACTTGCAAATATCAAGGTCCTCTTTACAAGACATTATTTTCATTAGTAGATCCAAATATAACTATACTAGATCATATTGTTCTTCTCTTTTGATTCAGTGCAAGTGGTTGGTTATGAAGTTAGTGGTATGATGTGTCTGTGTCAACAGACAGTCCCTGAATGGTGCAATGAGGCATAACTATGTTGATTTCATACAAAATGTGTTGATTCTCACTAGTTGAAGGTAATTTACAATTTACGTCTCTAATGTGGACATTCTGTAAGACACAGAGATTTTTCTGAATGGTAGCAAGTATTTGCATATTTAAAATAGGGATTAAAAATTTTAGGAATGCTTTGGGAGGGATTTCTGAGCAATGATCATGGTTGTTTTTAATGAGGAAATACACTGTGCTGCATTTACTTGGACTCTGAACTTACAGTATTGGAAAAAAGCAGATCCATAGTGCATATAAAAAGACTTCTTGCTGTTCACAGTGTTGCAACTACAGGCAAGAATTTCTAGACATGCCTTCTCATCCAATTCTGTTGAACTTCCATGAATGTCCTGGCTTTATTTTCTGTTACTCTCAAACTCTTAATTACATTTTTTTGTGCATGGTAGGGGGAATGAAGGAGTACATAACCAACCTTTGTCCAATGAGTTTTCATGAAAGAATTCAAGTGGGAAATAGTTTTTGATCCAAAAATTCTGAGTCAAAGTAATTTTTCTTTTGCATCCTCAGACAACAATTTTCTTCAGACCTGTTACTTTGTTCCCATATTGAGTTACCAAAAAAAAAAAGTTTAAAAAACATTCAAGAATATAGGATACAAAGAATACAGTGGAGAAAAGTGATTTTTTTTGGCACTGGCATTGATGTTGTTGTGGTAATGCAGGCTCCCTTGACAGAGAGTCAAGCCCCTTTTGAAGCTGTGCAATCAATCAGACTCTTTCTGGAAAAGTTCGAAAGGGTGTAAGTGAGGAGTCTGTAGACAAACATCTGTGGGATATTTACTAGCTTATTCTCTCCAGTCCTCAATGACTTCATCTGGGCCAAACAGGCAATGTCAGGAAGCCACTTGGTTAATGAGACAGGACTAAACTTTTCCAGCATTATGTTATACCTACCAGTTATTAACAACCATATCAGATTCCCATCTGCTAACTCTTATCTTTAGTAAAATGTCCTCAGAGGCTTCTACAGGGACCAGCATGAAAGTAGAAATTATAAATGGATGGTTTGAAAGCTTGGAATGAAGAGTAATGATGAGCTGCCCCTGCTTGCCACACTTGGATGTAATTGAACCAGGAGTAACAATAATATTACACTGTTATTGTTGTAATGCAATAATACATTGAGTTGGAAGTGGTGACCAGATGTTAGGAATAAGAGGTAACTTTGTTCATACTAACTCTGTTTATGGAGAAAGAAGCCTGTATTTGCAAAATGCCATGTGTGAATGAGAATACTTCAGAGTGGGGTTGCAATATCTGTATTGGCATATAAAACAGTTGATTTATGGGTTTTAAGTTAAGATAAGCAATATTAAACACTTTGTATTCTTTAGTTTAGATAAACAGAACAATTTTTGTGTTATCTGTTTCAGATAAGCGGGTTTCTGAGAAATGTATAGTTGCAGTCGTCTGTATTTGATAGCTTACAGTTATGGCTACCCATTTGGCACTGAACCATTTAATGCAGCCTGTGGATCTAGAGGACATGTAAAACTGAGTCACAGTAGGAAAATCTATTCCACTTTGTCTTAGCGTGGGTCAGCATTTCATTTAGCACTGCAGTCTGTTTAAAAGTTCATCTGTCTTTAAGCTGATAGAATTACTTAGCTGTGTCATGGTTGAGGTCTTTGGTTTTAAAGGCCTTTTTTCCTGAGGTTGTCCGTAGAGTAATTTCATGGTTTCTTATTTTAAATTTTTTTAAAGCACCTCATCTCTAAAGATAATTATTTTTGATTGAACTCCTAGTTTAACAAAACATTTGTAGAGGAATTTAATTTTTTTTAGTTGTAAAAAATCATAGAAAATTAGGACCTTTACAGATATCCTAAGATTCTCATGAAACTGTAGCTTTGATTTTCTGGCTAATCATATGTCAATCTTTGCTGTGTCATCTCAAAGAAAGTTCCCTCACGCCCTTTTATGCCTTCAAAAAGTTGAAAATCTGTATTTCAAACAGTAACAATTCTTTAAATCATTCTTTGTGTCCCGAGCAGCCTAGAAAGACAAGCATAAGGTAAAAAAGCAAACACCTTTACTCAGATCAAATGTTTGAGGAGTATCTCTGCTTCCTTTACAAATACCTCAGATACCTTGATGTCTAGTTAAAACTAGCTGTAATAAAAAAGAAAGCTAACTTTAGGTTAAAGGCTCAATTTTGACTCACTTGTGCCCAGTTTGTGACACATTGATAGGAATTAAATGCTGTCATTGACTTAATGAGGTATACATAATCCATTATTTATTCATAGAATTATAGCAGGAAATCAACCAACAAAAAAAAAAAGGAAGGTGTTAAAAATAATCTTTAAAGGGTTGTAAAAGTTTTGTCAGTGAGATGACGTCTGTGTGGATGATATCTGTTTGCTTACTTGTTGATTTATGTGGTTTATTTCTAAATTCTGATCACCTATACTCTTCAGGAATTTCTTCCAGTAAAAGTCCTGCCAGAGACATCCAAAATAATTTCTGATTTGCAGCTGTGTTCACATTGACTAACTTTAAGCTTTATTGTGAGTTACTCAAAATGAAATTTGGTTAAAAGAGTAGAAAAAAATTTAAGCTATGCTTTGTGTAACACGTACACCATCAAGCTTCCTTTAGAGTGGATAAAAACTTAGTCAAGATTTCTAGAGTACTGATAGTCATCAATACCAATAAACTACTTGCTGGGAATTGGTATGTGGCAGGAATTGGCATTTCTAAACAGTAATTAAATTTTACTTTCCTTAATCCACACAAGACTTAAAGAGAGCTCTTTTTTCTTACTCAGGCAGCAGAGGATGCTGAAAGGTGTGAGTAGGATCAATCAAACTCTAGTTGTCTTCTGAAAGCTGTTTCTTATTTATTATAAAAAACGTGTACATGAAGAAGCTATGCAGACTGTGCTGATGAAAGATGGTCAAACGGTCAAGATGATAAATAATCAGTCAAGATGATAAATAAGGTTTATATTTGCAGCAGTAATGTGTGTTTCTGAATTGCAACCTAAACGTTGTATATTCTGTGGAGATTAATACACCAAAAAAACAAATCCCTCAAAAGCTCTGAACGTTCAATTCTTAAACATCACATCATCACCAGATGTCCATTTCCTCAGCTGCAGAATAGATAATGTCTAAACCAAAAAGCTGAAAAGCATCTAAAAGTACTATAAATTGCTGTTAATATTGCTGTCTACTCAGAGGAAACCAATATCATTTGACTATTTCATGACGTGTTTCCATTTATGCTGTATCTACTTTAGAAAACCAGAAGAGTTAAAGAAGCACAAACTGCATCTATTTGTGAAAAAAAAAAGGGGAAAGATGATATTATATGTTTTAATTAGCTGATTGAAAACAAAGAAATGTTTTATGGATTTTGGTGACAGATAATAAGTTTGTTTGGAGGAGGCTGCTTTTGTCTCAGTAAGTTGTTACTGTATATGATACATAGAAGGAATATAGTTTGACACTCAGATAGAATAAGAAAACCTGTAGGGACCAAGTTAGTAAAATAATCTCTTTGCTGGCTGAGCATTTTCTGCTCTGATGTTAAAAGCTGGAAGCAGATACCTGCACTGGCAATCCTACCGTAAGTGTGTACTAAGTTAGCTGCACACCCTTTCTACCAAGTTTTTCCTCTCTTTTGAAATTTGAGTTCTTCTATTTTACTTTTGATTTTGCAGTCTTCAGCAGTAAAGATAACTCAGACTCCAAACAACACCATGATTTAACACATATGTTTGCATTGATTTTAATATTGTGAACCATAGCTAGCCCTGTAAACTGACAGGAATCCTGGAAATTATCCTTAATTCTTTCTCCTCTACCCTACCACTCCTTGAAATGTACCTTGTAAAATGTGTTGGTGTGAACTTTCCTATGCTAGCTTGCCAAATTATGTAATCTAATTTAGAAACATTAAACAAAACCAAAATTCTACGTTAAAGTTTTGGTTCTGCAACTTTGAATTGTCCTCAAGTCATTCAGCCAGAATATTCAATGTACGAAACAAATGCTAGTTGCTGTAGGAACATGCAGCAAATAATACAATAACATTCCTGAAGAAAAGTAATCCTGACTCTACCTTTCTTGAAATAATTTTTAAGTTTGCAATTATTTAACAAAAAAATGGTTCAGCCTTCTTGTGAATAACTTGGAACTGACTTTAAGGTATGGTCATGGTGGAGTATCGATTACTGGTAATCTTCTCCTCCCCTCCCCAGCATTCTTATTATTTCTGTCTCTGATCCTGAATTCTAGCTTCTTTTTTAATGTAGCAAGTGTGTCACATTTCAGTCAATTACAACAGTATATATTTTGTTTCCTTCTAATGGGTTCTCTTATCTTTCCAATGCACAGTAGTTATATGATATTTCTTAATGACTCGAGGTCATAGACATACAATACTAAGACAGACAGGCAGGATTTCACATTAAAAATCTGAATTACATACATCCACATGATACAGTTAGGAAAAGGGAGATCTTATTTCTAAGCTGCATGAGAACTGTCCTCTACCCCCCTCTTTGTTCTGTTAAAACTTTTGTAAGTGATTTAAGGCAAAGGTGGTGGAAAACTAGGAAGGAATCAAATAATTTCATAGTCACAATTCACTATGTCATTCAAACTTTCATGTTTTGCAAATATAAAAATGTGTTTCACTTTTGATTTACATATGAGGTCATGTTTAATGTTCAGTGAAATTAATAAGAGACTTCATATTAATTTCAACACATATTGTATCAGATTATTAGATATTTGACACATGACAGTCAAAATTGTATATACATGACTGCATGCTAGATTAGTCATGAAAATTATCATACCTTCTGCCAGAAACATCATAAAAACAAATAAACAAACATATTCGGCTAATGCATATACAAGTGTAAATGCTTCAAATTGCATTTGCTCAATCAAGTCTTCATCAGGATGCATGTTGTGTAAGTTATTGGTTTGGAGATAATTAGTATATACAGGAAAATACAATATTTTAAAGGTAGAGCATTTCCCTGTATTCAGGGGAAGTATGTAGTGTATATACATCATGCACACCATAATATTGCCTCAGGCAACAGGAATATCTCAAAATATTAAATAAAGAACCTTTACAGGAGATGAAACATTCCAATTTTGTTATTGGATTTTCAGATTGCGCTCAGTGATATTCTGTTTATATTTACATGTGTTTATGAAGAGCTCAAAGTCTTAGAGGGAGAAAAAAGTTTTGAATCCTCTTATCATCACCAGAACTGTGTATTTATTCCTCTGATATTTAAAAAACACTAAGGATCTTCTTTTGCAGTGACATATTGTAATTATGACAAAAACTTAAAAACAGACCAGGGCATTAATCAAACAGAAGGCTGGTTTAATAGAAGAGTCATTCACAACATGTCATTCTTACGTAGCAGTAGTTGTTCTTAAGTTATAATGAGGCACTAATGCCTCAGGTGTTTGCTCATGTTGGCATAACTATAGAAAAATCCAAAACCTACAAATTGTTTATCACTTGTCTATGAAACATGATAAGTGACTAGCCCGTTAATTATTATAATTCACTGACTGCAGTCAAGAATTATGATAAATATTTTGAGTTAATCTCAACCTTGAGTTAATCTCAACGTTTAAATGAAGGATTGTACAGGAAAAAAAAAATAATCACAGTCTTCTCTCTTTGATGGAGAAAGAACTACAAATAATGAACCTTTACAAATAGTCCTGCAAAACAGGGATTTACTTTAAGAAATAGGCTAGACTCAAAGAAAGCTAGCAAATGAAGGTTAGTCTGGAATAGTTGTGGTGATTCACAGTTTATTCTCAACTGAGATTCTCAGAGACAAGGAATCCATTTAGAAATAGTGAAGAAGGAGGAAACATGAAAGAGTCGATTAGAAACAGGTTTAATCTGAAGTAGAAATGCATGGGAAGATTAATTTGAGTGATGAGAGAGGCTTGATTAGGTTTTCCTTTGGAATTCCCAGTATTTTCCTCATTTGCTGCTAGCTGGAATTACTACAAGGGAGGGGCTCAAATTCCACAGGGAAGCTTTTCTATCTGCAACAGAACCTACCTGAACATCACCTCTGTAATAGCTTTCTGAGGTGCTTCTGTAGTGCAGTAAGCAAGAATGGCAAGGATTCATACACAAGCATTGTACCCAGCAGCACTTTATATAGGATGTACAGAGTGCCTATGCAATCGTCCTCAGCAAAGGATTCACAACAGCTAAAAAGTATTCAAGCTGACATTGCTATAAAAGTAATCCAATCACCACATTTTGTCAGTCCCTGGCCTAGTTTCAAGCCTACAACAAATGACTAGTATAGGCAGGTATGCAGAGTAAGGAAGTTAAGTGTTTTAGAACCTAAACCAACATAATATCAAGTTAAATTTTAAAAGATCATCTGAGATTTGAGGGACAAAAATTTTAATTTTGTTTAAACTTCTTTTGTCTTTTCTGTTGCAGGCAAGTGGGATATTCTTCTCCATACTCATTTATCTGCAGTACTAGAAATGGTATTATCATCAAGTGGTAAGTAGGTCTATTGAAAGAAAAGGAATTTTGAAAGATGACATAAGGAAACATACAATTTAGTAAAAAATTAAGATGCAACTGTTGTTTCTGTACAGTTTCACTGGTGCAGAATTGCATTATTCATTTGTGAAGTGTCACAAATTCTTCCTTCTTCCTCATTTGCAGGATTTGTTATAGTATCAAGTTATCTTAGAACCTTTACAGCACATTTGTAACAATCTATTTGGCGTGCTATTACTCTTAATGATTAAGGTTTGAGGTGATAATGTATATTTAAGAACACTTACAGCATTCCAGTAGTGTATTTTTTTCCAAATTATAATACGTTCATTTGCCTCACATTTTGCTTTAGCATAGTTTATTTGAATGGAATTTCTCTGGTTCTTCCTAGGCACAAAACAAATGTCCCTAAGCACGACATAACATGGAATACCAGACACAGTACTGATCTTTTCAGTAATTTGAAATAAGAAGTATCAATCATTCATCAACTTTTTAGCATTATAGATTCAACAACACATTTTAATTTTGTTATCCCTGTAAAAAACTGCCAGTGTGAACTGGCCATTTCAAGGGTATTAAGATATTCTGCATTTTACTAGGCTTGTTTTTCACTTTCTGCCCTGTGCTTTAAAATACTCCTGGGTTTTTTCCCTTTAATTTGCATGCCTGAGCAAATACCTGTGCAATCATATATCTGCAAATATATACAGTTTCTTACATCTCAGAATTTTCTGTGCAAACACTCTCCTGATTCTCTCAGCTGCTTCATTCATTTTTGCAAGCGCATGGACACTATCCACTCCCTTTCCTCCACCCAAGATGTGATAATCAGGTTCAGTGGATACCAATTCAGAAATTACAGAGTTGAAGTGAATGGCACATTTTAGCAATTATTATCTCAAGAATGGTTCTTTGCAGAATAAAGCACTCCTTTCAGGGTGATCAATCAGCAGTACCTTGTACTGTCAAAGGCTGTACCAGTACTGTTCAGTGGAGTACAGGCCAAGATCAGTCTAAAGCATGGCACACTATACAATCTCCATGCTGTGCATCCACATACCTTACCCCAGCATTTGACAAGCACGACAGTCTACCTACAGCACAGTGCACTGCTGCACACAGCACCAGGACCTTCCCAGAAAGAAATCACAGTCTTATATGCTGTTCAATTGCCACAATATGTCAATTTAAGATACACACTCTACTTTCTGGTAAAGGAATTACAACTTTATGTATGTTCGCCATACTCAGAAGGAGAGATAACTAGGAGATGCATAGGTTTTAAGTTTTTCCTGTGCAGTTCTGGGTGTAACTTACGTGTGATGCTGAGCTGAAAACACCATGTAAATTTAATCCTAACCGAGATACATAAATGGAGCACAGTGGTCTCCTGAGCTTCGAAGGTGTGGAGGTTGCCATCCAGTCTTCCTCAGCTCCGGAGCTCAGCTTTGGTTTCAGATCCACTGGGGAAGAATAAGAGAAGACAATCACTTTAGAAGAGGCTGAGTGTCACAGGATAGAGTTGTCTATTTATCCTTTAGAGTGCAGTGAATAAATAACTTTATTTTAAGATAGTAAAAAAGAATGGAAGTAAAAATGACTTTCACTCTGAAAAATTAAATGTTGTATATATAACAAATTTTATTTTTAACTATATCAGAAGACCGAAGCTTCAATTTTATTATTGCTAAGATTAGTCTGAATTTGAGTGTTAAGTATCTTAAATTAATAAACTTGAATTAATTGTAATTCTTAGAAGAATCAGCAAGTTTCTGATTCATCCTGTATAAATTCACTTCCTAATGAGTCATTGTGGTAATTCTGGGAAGGATAGAAGTCCTTTTTGACTTCAGTGATGATACTAGTTAATAATAAAGGTATCCACTCATACATTGTGTGCGCTCATAGAGATAGAACACAAATCTATCTATGAATCTATTCTTAGTGTTATTTTTTACTGTTATTATTTGAAGATAACTTCCAATATACCTGATTTACAAATTAGTAATTAACTATTTTCTGTGACTGACAGGTGCTTGCCCTTAACTGCTCAAGATGCATATTTCCCTTTTATTTCTCTATAAATTCATATGTATCTGGATTAAAGCTGTTTTCTAACTATATATGCATTGTCCATATGGCTAAAAAGCTGTTAAATGTCTGGAAGGTTATCAAGAGCAGTAGCGCAGTTAGGCTTTATGTTGAGGAAGTGTAATTATTTTGTTCAGAATAGTAAAAATCAAGGAAAATTAAAAGAAAACAGATAAAAGGTGTTATTACAACATCCCCTTAATAAGCCAGTTTGAATTCCCTTTTGATCTTTTCAGTTAGTCAATAAACTGTCTTTAAAGTTATGTTATTAGGCAGGTACATCATGAAAAATCAGTTATTTGAAAGGATTTTAACAAACTCCCAGCCATTTTTACAAATGTAAATGTACTGTGAACCTTAGCCAACTGGCTAAGTAGCCATCTGCTCTATAGATGATCACACTGATTATGTGCAAAGACAGCAGGTCTCTACTACAAGACTTTATTTTATTTATAAAGCTATATACATTGGCATCCATTCTAATTAGATTTTACACAGCTATGGCAATGTAGGAGGCACTTTAATAAAGGCTCAACAATATCTATGCCTCTGCCAAGTTGGCTTAATATAATGAGGTGTCCTTTGCAGTAATGTTCCAGAAGGGTTTGTAAAGGGATATATTACCACTTGGTCTGATAAGGATTTAACCAGGATTCTGTAACAGCAGAGGTGTAAAGGTAAAAATCACACACTGAATCTCAACTCACGTTGTACTATAAAACTCACATAAAACTGCTAAACTGTGGAGATTCATGGTTTTACATATTAATCATCCTTGGGCTGAACCTATTTTCTCAGATAACATCATCTCAGATTAATTGCAAGTACTGAAAATGTTTAGCTCCCTAAAAACCATATTTTTGAATGTGACAAAAATAGCTCCATGAATGCTTCAACTCCTTTACGTATTGCAGGTAAGTGATTCAACCCTCACCATCACAAGAGATTATTGCAGCAGAGCTCTTCTGATAAATATACATTGAAATTGATATGATCATGGTGTGTCAAAGTCAATGAGCCTGGACATCATATTTCTATTTAGCTAGATTTTCTGCTAGAAACCCTGATTCTTAATGAGGACCATTTATCCATTAACTGGAGTATTTTTACAGTTTTAATACCCTCTATCAGGAAGATTAGTTATTAAAGAGACAATGTCAAGAGTTGAGGACCTACACATAAGTTTTGTTAGATGCATTTTTTTTCAAGATGTTTGTTATTCTACTGAAAACCACATTTACCATTTTTCTAAAAGTCATTGACAATTTCAGTGAGGACAGTGTCTTGCTTCTGAATTTGAAGAAGAAAGTGCAGCTGTATATAAGAATAGGTAACTGACTAAACACTGCAAAACATCTGAAGTAAATAGTAAGCTACAGTTATTACATATTTATATACTATTTGTTTTAGGTATTAAAGGTGATATTTACTAGAGAGCTAAAGAACGAAGTTGCTGCTTCCACAGTCAGATTCATATCAGTGAATACTTTAAAATAGCTCATCAGTAAGACATTATTAATGATAATAAAATCCATTCACATAATTAATGGTGATATTTTTACTTTAAGTCCAGAAAAAAACAGATGTAAAATGAAAATATATGCAAGCCTCACAATGAGGAGTAGATAATAAACACAACAATAAAATCTGTAGTACTTTTTAAGTTTAACGTGTGTATGTAATGGGTAATAGCCCTAATTTGCATTAAAATAGATTTAAAAACTGTGTTACAGAACTACTACATTATAATTTCATGTAAATTGTCAACTAGGGAATGAAAAGGTTTAGGAGGTTTACTTCTTATTAGGAACTCGCTAAATAGCAGCATCCTCAGATTGCCAAGAGGGGAGCAACAGCAGAAACATGTGATACAGTATGATAGTGTAATCATAGCCGAGACAAAATGTAAGCCTCTTAAAGTAACAAGTACCTGATTGGTTTAGCATTGCTGCCAAAAATAAAGTCAGTAGGGGCTTCTGGGTAATCTGGATGTGCAAGCTACAGAAAAATAAATTAATATAATGGCTCAACTGTTCAAAGAGGTGCCAGTTTATTAAATTTTAAAACCCATCATATTCATGCAAATAATTTTCCCCTCACATTTCATAGTCTAGCGTTTCAAAACTGTAATTTTGTGGTAATCATCCCAATCTAATTGGTTTTTTGTGCAATTATGCCCTTCCCACTGTCAGAGTTTGACAATCTCTCTTGAATGATGCACCATGTCAGATTAAAACAGAACAGGGAAACATGCTGAAGTTTTCCATATAGCGACAGATTCAGTGCAGCATCACGCTGGAATGTAGTCTACAATCCACAGCCTTGAAAACACGCGAGCGCACACACACACACACACAAACACAATCATTTTATTTCATATCTCTATTAGTTTAATAGGCAGTTTAAGTCTAGGGAAGGGAAGAGGAGGGGAAGAAAGAGCAGTCATTTATGCTCAAACAGCTTTCCAAGTAAGAACTATTTCCCTAGAAATATTTTACTTTACATTGTTATAGTTTAATTGTTTCTGAAAGACATCAACAGGCAGATTCAATTTAAGTAGAACATATCTGCATTCTCTTGGTTTTTCTTTTTCCTTTTGGTTCTGCCCCACTTATGTGTTTTCTCTGTAACTCAGATCCATCTTCAGCTGTCCTGTAAATACAGCTGTTTATTGCAATGAGGCAATTGAAAGTTTTATCTGATATTTAACTGCTCTCTGGAAATAGGCAGAAAATTATTAAGATAAGTGAGTGAGTATGCTTCAAAGAACAAAAGAAAAAATGTTCTAATGAGCATTTTCCAAACCCCAGAAGCTGAGTGCAGTTGCTTGTATTATTGCAGCTGAATAATAGGGGTTTTTAAATTGCATCAGTGCTATTAAGTGCTTATGATTACTTTTTTCTGTTTAGCTTTTTATCTCTAAACCTGGTGTAATTATCTCCACCTCTGACTTGAAACTCATAAACTCCTTGAAGGGATAGATTCAAATATGGGTAGCATGGTCTCATCTTTCAGAGACAGGAAATACTATAATAATCAGATTTCATATGTAACTCTTATCCTGTAAAATCAGAAACTGTGTGTGAACATTAGAAATCCCCTATGTATTTCATAAGAAGCAAGAACCATTGTGCTGCAGGCCTAGTTTTCAGAAGTGCTCAGAATCATAGCTGAAGCTGGTGGAAGTTATAAATGTTCAGACCTTCTGAAAATAGACCCTGGGGTATTATTCTTGAGAAGTAATGGGAAAATTGAGTAAAAATGAAGCTCCTCATATAATAGAAAGACAGTAAATTTTTCAAAATAAAATATGTTCATAATTTCAGCAATATCTTGTTATTATCAAAGGAAATGCAATGCATGAATGAAATAGTCCAAATTCTCCACCTACCTAAGCAAAAGTTACTACATGCGATAGTAGATATTAAATGTATAAATGGCACTTTTTGGCTCTGCGTGACAACTTCAGTGTGCTGTTGCTTATGTTTTCAGATTGCCCCTTAATCATATCTTGTAATACTCATTATAAATTATTATATGTATGGGGTTTCCATACATGAATTTGATCCAATATGCTCAATTAGTTTATAAAAACTATCCACTTTATCAGTCTTTACAGTGAAGCCAGCAATGCACAAACAGAAAACTGGCTGGAAACAACTGCATAATTTGGCCCTTGATTATCAAACCAGACTTTGCAAATGAATGCGACTCAGAGAAAGGACTCAAGAGGTTCTGAGGAATGACAATAAGAATCTCCAGTGACTTTTCTTGACAAATTTCACACAGAGAGTCATTGGGCATTGGAATAGGCTGCCCAGGTCGGTGGTTGAGTCACCTTCCCTGGAGGTGTTTAAGGCACGGGTGGATGAGGTCTTGAGGGACTTGGTTTAGTGTTAGATAGGAATGGTTGGACTAGAAGATCCGATGGGTCCCTTCCAACCTGGTTGTTCTGTGATTCTGTGAAATAGCTGAAATGATGGTAGTTATAAATAGGTGGAAAGCTGTGGACTGCCTCCAAGAAAATACTTTTAATGAAAAACTCCGTGACCATTTCTTAGCCCTAATCAGGCACTTAATTTCAGATTTTGATCCAAGGCCAATTGGTTTGTATTAGAAATATTGAAGAATCACAGGGCTATAGCATTAGTAAACATGGTGTCAAAATATTTTTCTTACACTGGAGTTTATGAGATACTTGTTAGAAACAACTACTGTAAACTTTAAGTTTTAAAGTGCTATGCTTGCTGACTGTTTTCCATTAACATATAAAATGTCACCTGAGTGTTTGGTGCTCAGTGAATATCTCAGAGCAGACCTTGGTGTTTCAGCTGTAAAACACATTATTTGAGTTTTAAAACTGACTAGATCAGTACACCAAGGAATGAACAACATAGAATCATAGAATCATAGAATCATAGAACAACCATGTTGGAAGGGACCCATCGGATCTTCTAGTCCAACCATTCCTATCAAATACTAAACCAAGTCCCTCAAGACCTCATCCACCCGTGCCTTAAACACCTCTAGGGAAGGTGACTCAACCACCTCCCTGGGGAGCCTATTACAGTGACCAATGACCCTTTCTGTGAAAAACTTCCTCCTAATCTCCAGCCTAAATCTACCCTGGTGGAGCTTGAGGCCATTCCCTCTTGTCCTGTTTCCTGTCACTTGGGAGAAGAGACCAGCTCCCTCCTCTCTACAACCTTCTTTCAGGTAGTTGTAGAGTAATGAGGTCTCCTCAGCCTCCTCTTCTCCAGGCTAAACAACCCCAGCTCTCTCAGACACTCCTCATAGGACCTGTTCTCCAGCCCCTTCACCAGCTTCGTCGCTCTTCTCTGGACTCGCTCCAGAGCCTCAACATCCTTCTTGTGGTGAGGGGCCCAGAACTGAACACAGGATTCAAGGAGCGGCCTCACCAGTGCTGAGTACAGAGGGAGAATCACCTCCCTGGACCTGCTGGCCACACCATTTCTGATACAAGCCAGGATGCCATTGGCCTTCTTGGCCACCTAGGCACACTGCTGGCTCACGTTCAGTCGACTGTCGACCAACACCCCCAGGTCCCTCTCCTCCTGGCAGTTTTCCAGCCAGGCTTCTCCCAGTCTGTAGCTCTGCATAGGGTTGTTGTGCCCCAAGTGCACGACCCGGCATTTGGCCGTGTTAAACCTCATCCCATTGGACACTGCTCAGCGGTCCAACCTGTTTAGGTCCCTTTGCAGAGCCTCCCTACCCTCCAACAGATCAACACTTGCACACAGCTTTGTGTCATCTGCAAACTTGCTAAGGGTACACTCAATGCCTTCATCCAGGTCATTGATGAAGACATTGAACAGGGCTGGACCTAGCACTGAGCCCTGGGGAACCCCACTTGTCACTGGCCTCCAGCTGGACTTAACACCATTTACCACCACTCTCTGGGCCCGGCCACCCAGCCAGTTTTCTACCCAGGAGAGTGTGCACCTGTCCAGACCAGAGGCTGACAGTTTCCGTAGTATGACTGAAATGGGCATGAATGTATAAACTAGTTGGTATTTTCCACCTTCACATTTTTTGATTCTGTGTTTGTGTTTATACAGAGGGAAAGGAAGATTATATCAATTTCTTTTGTGAATGTCTGAACTAGAAAATTAATATTACTAGAGTAATTTTTAGCTAAATTGAAATTCCTGTTGTATGGCAAAGTCCAAGACTAGAAAATAGACTTCTATCCATTCTGGTAATTTCAAAATAATTTCTGAGATCACTGATTATTTCTGTTGATTTATGACATATGTGTTGCTGGATTTTGTCATTTTGGCTTTGTATAGCAGAAAATACCATATGTTGTATGAAGATTTACGTGAATTCCAAGCATAAATGTTTTCCTTTTGCCTTTTTTACTTGTGCAGCAGTGACTGATAGGGTAAGTCCATGGGCAGATATTTGTCTTAAGAGAAGCCTTAATTCACTGAGAATATAAACATTGTTTCTGAGGGCTCTTATCTACCAAATGCATTTCTTTAGAGACATGCTGTCCTTGATGTACATACAGTCCTTGGCAAACATCCTGGATAGATTCCAGGAAGATGTGATTTCACTTCACAAAGTCAAATATGCACATAAAGAGTATTAGTAACTAGATATTGGGGAACATTCTGAAAAATATATTAGTTTAATCTTATTTGCAGTTCTGAGGTGATGTTAAAAATGTCTATTTGGGTCCACACGTGGATCACATAAAAAAGAAAAAGTGTACCATTATGGTAGAAAATGTGATACTTTTCTGTTATTGGCTTTTATGAGTCAATACTGAGAAAAAGGGTAATGATCCCTGTCTCCAAGGTGCAGAATCACTGAGATTTGTCCATAGGAATACACACGTATTGGCAAATCAGAAAAGTAACTTTAACTACAGAGCGTTTAACCGTAGATTTAACTATGCATTTAACGAATAGATTTGCACATTTAAATAAGTATTTTTTTTCTTTTTCTTCCTGATCTTGGTCTTTAGTTTGACCATAGGTACATTTGAATTGAAACCTTTCAATTATAGTGATGACACATCATAGTTTCCTTACTTTGACCTAGAATATCTTCCAGCAAAAGACTTCATTGGTGATTCTCTCACCTGCATTGAACATTGTGGCTCAGTGATACATGTTTCCACCGATTAAGTAGGAAATGAATATGAAATTTTGTTATAGAAACAATCTGGGAATGAATCATCTCTGCGTTTTCTCTTAAATTTCGTGTCCTTTTTTCCCTGTTACAAATCATTTTGCTTGCCAAAGACATCAACCATAAGCATCTTATAGCATCTTCATAATGGAATAGGTACCTTGCTTTCTGTAAAGATGGATCTAGTTAAAAGGAATTTTAAATTTGCAGAAATTATAGGCTTGACCCTTACATTGGTCTAACACAGGTCATTAACACAGAGTCTGATTTAGTAGCATCAATAATCTTTCTACTGTCCTTCCAGTGTAGAGGGAATTAAGTTCCCAAATCAGCAATTTCTTTTGGACAGCGTACCAAGCTTTTCTCATCTAAGTAATGTTTTATATTGTCTCTTTAAGACCATTTATTAATGGAAAGCTGCTGGCACAGTGATGCATCAGATGTATCTAGACTAATAGCTATTACTTTACTTTTTTTTTTTTCCTAAAAGGATTTTTACATTTGGGCACAGCAGTCAACTGACTTTCAAATGAAGATGTGACAGGTTGGTGGAAGTTCCACCTGATGTAACAGATAAAATCTACATTTTTCTATAATAACCACTATGACAGAAATATAAAAAACTTGTGGGTTTTAATTTTACCTTTTTTAAATATGTATTTCATTTTGGATAATGTATAACCTTGCATAACCACAGCTACACAAATCAAAGACAGGTCACGAGTAATAAGCTTCAATTATTTAAGCTCTAGTAAAAGCTATACCAAAGGACTTGCAGATGACTCATATTGCATGAAATTCTCTCAATAGTTTCTCATCTGTTTCTAAAAAGGAAGGTACAAAATAAATCATAGCAATATGAATTGGGTAAAATTCTCTAATACACCTAAATGGCAGAAGATCTGATTTTTAGGGCATTGTATGATCAGGCATTGACTACAATGTAAATGCAGATTCACGTAGGATTTAACATTAATCTAACAAACATTTGAAAATTCTGCGTTTATTTCTCTGCAATTTCTGAATGTCCAAATACTTTTCCAAGTCTTGGATTGTAGAAGTTGAAGTGTAAAGAAACTCAAATATCTGCAGAAAGACTGAAGAACATAGAGTTTGGTTCAAGAGCAATTAATGGGCCAAAATTTATACTTAAAATATTTTAATTCCCAAATCCCTGCTAAAAGTTAGAGCCAGGATTTCCTCAGCTTCCTAAAGTTCTCTTCTTCTGCATGCACAAAAGATCTCATTCTTATGCTGAGCAGTCTAGATCTTATGTTATTTTTTCTTAAATTGCCTTTATTTCTTTATCTGCATGATACCAAGGAACCAAAAACATAAACCCATTAATTCTTTTGGATGTTAGTTCAGACTTTTATCCTTTAGCAAGTTCTCCTGGCTGTCTACAGTCTCCTTCCATAGTAAAACTATCACAGATCCTGATTACAACAGTGTGGTTTGTTTATTTATAAACTTTCAGAAGTTGCTTATCATTATTTTTCTCATCACCTTTTGGCATTGTCACAATTTAAGTTAAAATAGTAGAGACTTCAGAGTTTACCAATCTGCTTAACCCTTTCTCTGACAATATTACAAGAATGGAAATAAATAGCTCAGCTTGTCAAGTCATGGAAACACTGAGCAATCATGCAAGAACATTTGATATTATCCAGCTTTCTTTACACCATTTTACTTGTGTTAAACCCCTTCCTCCAACAGTTTTACAAGAATGAAAATATATTGACCATCTTGCCAGGTTGCAGCAAACACAGAGCAATCACTCAAGGACAATTAATATTGTCCAGCTTGCTCAACACTTCTGCACTTGGGCTGTTATCAGCAGTCTCGCAAAGACAGTTAATCTTGTCTAGTTTGCTGAGTTTAAATCAGAAACTCCCCTCAACAGCTAGCAGGATTCCTGAGACTTGTATATGTATACACAAATCAATTTTATTAAAAATCATTGATTATAACAACTTGTGACTAAATATGGGTTCAATGGTGGCTGAGGATAAGACACTGTTTGTGAAAATATATTGAAAGTCAAGAACAAAGCACAGACAAGAGTGGTACACTGGTAAAATGTACATAGTTAGGGTCCAAGTATAGAGAGATACTAATAATTAACTTGATGTTAACATATATATTTTCAGTGTAGATAACAAATGTCTTACCCTAGATGGCATCCCAATTTTGGGGGGGAGGGGAGATGGGGTCTAACCTATTGACTAATACCAAAAGTTTTGATGACATTTTCCCCCACAACTTTCTGCTTTGATTTCATTTTTGTAATAACTTGCACCTTTGGGGTTGAGTTTTAGATGGAGCTTGAGTGACTGAAGTTATTACATTAAACCCTGCTGATTTGTGGAGGAAAAGTTCTTGCTTCACATGCCAAACTTAACTGCATATTGCCAATAGGAGGGGTTATGGGAGTAGTTTGCCTCAGATGTGGGTAGCCTTAGGTGTGGAGGTGTGGTTTAGTATTATAATGATATTACAATGATGTTATAATAAATACAGGTCAGCTGGAGGGCGGGATCATCAGAGCAGCAGTTGCAATTCTTCTTGGAAAATAGTTTGGCAGTTGTTCTTGTCTACCATGTTCCTTGCTGTCAGTAGGGGCTGGCTATGTCCATCTCCAAACGTCCCATACCTCACTTCACAGGGCAAGATGACCTTGCTGCATTCTTTGCTGATGAAAAGTGTGCTGCACTTGTGTGTGTATTGCATCTCCACTGACTTAGCTTTTAAGGAAACACTGCCTTATACTCAGCCTGTGAGAGCAGGGAGAGTATTCCTATTTCTCCCCATGCTTAGCTATATTCCAACATTTAGGTTTATTCCCACAGGCATTAATGAATGTTACTTTAAAATGTATTGGAAAGGGACAAGAAAAAAACCTCCCAGTCCAGAAGATGAAATGAAGTACTAAGAGTTGGAATTTGTTCTAGTTACATAGCCAGACAATACAACATTATGAGCCAGATATTTATGTGGCCCTTAGCAAAGCAACACCTGAGCACGTAACTATCTTCAGTGTGTTTGCCTTTCACACATCTGGGTGAGATAAGGAAGTACTATAGTACTCAATTTGTAAATGAAGAATTGGGTCATAGGAAAACTAAGAGTCCAATACTAAAAGTACTTAGAGGTTTATTATTTTCAAAATTTCCAGAAAGTCTATAGGAAGAAAATATCTGGAGCAGGGAATTAAATCTAAGTCCCCTACGTCTTAAGCTAAAGTTCAAACTGCTGAACAACCTTCCTCCTCCTCCTAAGAAAACTCCTCCTACTTCATACCAAACACTGCCTGAGTCATATCCTAGCTGAGCTTGTTTCCTTTCTCTACTGTCATGCTGCATAGATCCCCAAGTACAGACTACAAATTAAAGAAACTTATTTATTTGGATTATCTGCAAAGTTTTATACTCATATAGCGAATGCCATTAACAGGTTGGTCATTCACTGACTTGTTGATCATGGGGGCTTCCACTGCAGACATCTTTGTGAGAGTTTCTTTACTTGGTTCAGGTGAGACTCTCTCAAATGTTCATAGAATCATAGAATCACCAGGTTGGAAGAGACCCATCGGATCATTGAGTCCAACCATACCTTTGTCCAGTACATTAATGTAATCTACTACCCATTGTCCTACATGACCACTTTGTGGTTTACTATCTCAAGCTGTGTATGAAACATATTTTATGAAAATATATTATGTTATGAAAGTATATTTTAAGCATCTACAACAATGGTCCTATCCAGTAATAAATATATCTGAGCATAATACAGGGCAGGAACTAGAGTTCTACATCAGGCAGTTTCTGTCAGCAGGCAGATGATAATGTATTTGTGAGGCTTGCAGGGGTCCTTTATCTAGCCATCAAGAATCTCACCCAGGTAGAAATAGTCTGGGTTCTCAGTTGTTACTGCCTTACTGATGACTGTGCTGAGTGTGTGCATAGGCACAGCACCCACACCCAGCTGCCTTATTGTTATAGCTAAAGCATACATTTAAATCCACAGATTTCACCACAGGCTACACCAGCCTATGTTTTTTACCTTTTTATCCTTTAACATTATCCACATTCATATCCCTGGTTTTGAAGGGCTTCCAAATGGCCAGATAGCCATTTTCTTACTTGAGGCTCAGGCAGTCCTTTCCGGGAAGCAGTATTTCTGCTAAGCCCAGCTTTTCAGTGGCACCCGGGAGAGCAGCAGCACCTGTTCTTTTGGCAGAAGGGATATGTGGAAAGGACAAGCAGAAAGAAAACATTGTTTTATACTGAGTTTGCCCTCCTGTTATTGTTTCCAGATGAGTCAAATAAACAGCACAAATTCTTGAATAGCTGAGTGACTTGCTTGTGCTTTTGCATATGTTTTAATATATATTCCTGGGGAGAGGAATCAAGTTCTGTGCCAACATTCTGCAACACAACCTTTTGTTGTTCTTGGTTTTGCATTCAGCATATTTTATTAAAAACAGAGGGGGAAAGTGCTGAATTGAACTCATTATGCCTCAGACCTTAAAAACGGCTCTGTTTTCCTGACCAGAATCCAAGTAAGTACTTCAGAACTGGACCTAATGTTTCTGTAATTATAATGTTGTATTACCAATGTGTTCTTTAAAATGTCAGCACGAGGATAAAAAAGGCTATGGGATATTATTTTCTCATTATTGTGGTGCTCTTTTGAATACTGTGGAAAACTTCAAACATATATTAGAAACAAAGGCAGACTGAGTAAATGAGATCATGCTGAGGTCTTTGTTGCTCTGGCTAGATTGTTTTTGATGTCCGAATGAGCTCAATAACTGACTTTATCTTTATCTAGGACCACAATGCAGCCTGCAGCATCAACACGCCTGGCCAGACAGCCAATAATTGTGGCTGAGGTTCTGACCTTTTCAGATTTTCTCACAACTAATAAGCAGTTAAGTGAGAACTTTTTTATTTCTCCAAAAGACACTTCTCATACAAAGCAAAATACTAGACATGTCCTGTTTATACAAAACTCAACTGAAGTTTCATTTGACTTTCTTTCTTAAGAAATCTCATTATGGAAAACACCTGAGTGTATGAAGAAGCACTTTATTGAGCTGCTTTTCACAAATCACAGATGTGGTTTTCTCACTGCTCTGCATTGCAGAGTGGCCTTTTCAAACAAATATGTAGATTTCCAAAAGCACCTTAGAAATTTTTCAGTGTAGAAATTAGGTGTTCAGTATAATAATCTTCACTGAGAGTATTTAATCACAAGGATTAATAGACGATACTTTTAAGATGGACTGATGTACAAACTATTTAATATTTCCTCTGTTTCGTGCACTCCTGATGAACAGTTGTCACTTGTTCACTATGGATTTCAAGGACATCATCTGTGAGTAATTTGGTCTCTGTTGGCTTTTAGGTAGGAGAATTTCTGCCTTCAATTCTTAAGGATCTCACTCTGACACCCGCATCCTTAGATATTTGCAAATGCATTCCCAGTAATATCGAGCCTCCTGCTTCTTGCTCTGTTAGCTGATAAGATCCACTTTAGTGTCTTGTGACGTATGTGTATAGGTATAATAGCCTGACCAAAGCTAACATTTTTACTGGGTGTTATATGATGCTTTGAGTGCTCTAGGCCTAGAGATAACAAGGGTAAAAGCCAGTGTGCCTGATTTCAACATGAGAACTGAGAAAATACATTCAAAATCTTTGAGAAAGGAGACTTGTCCAATTGCATAAGGAAATACTTATCATGTGTTTAATCCTCAGTTAACGACTTGCAAGTTTACAATAACTTCATGATTAAATGTGTCTATCAAAATGTTTTATTGAAGATCTAAAATGTCATAACTAAAAGTCACGGATCCTCTTACAATATTATTGGCTATAAATGCAAGAGACTGCAAAAAAAAAAAAGCTGTGGAATTTCATTACACAGTCTGCAATGTATGTATATGTGAGAATGATGCATAAGAAATAAGAGATTTGATTTGTGATTGTTTATGAGATGTGTGAGATTTCTTAAGCCTTCCTTTAATTGGCCAGAATATTTCATTGAATGAAACAAACAATTGAAATACACAATGCAATCCTCTGCCAAAACCATGAATTTTCAAATATTAATAGATTTTGGTAAATGCTTGTCTTTTCCAAATGTAAAATTATTTCAATTTGTTTCAAAGATTTGTTTCTTGATAATGCAGAGATTTTTTTTCTCTGCTTCTCTTGCTTGTGGGTGAAGAGCAGATGTGCATGGATCCCAGGTGTGTTGAAAAGTTATTGTTCAACATTGAAAAATTCTGGCTCTAAATAGAATGACTGACTTGAGTTGATGGCTCAATAAGGAGAAGGAGAAATTGGGGAACCTTTCTTGTATCCAGATTGATGACTTTCAAAGACTGTAGAGACAGGGATATTCATTTTTGTGTAACAGCTAAGATACAAAGCTGAAAGAGGAATGCACTTGCTGTTTTCCTCTGTGTTGATAATTTGAGCTCACTTCTTGTCTCTTCTTTTGATGTAAATCTACAGCAGCTATGTTGGCACAAATGTTGTCTGCCAGTGGGACAGAAGTGAGATTGGGAGTTCAGTGTCCATTACTGGCACAGGTACTCTCCATCCTTCTTCCTTCATTTTGACTAGGAAGTCTTATGGTAGTTTTCATTCAAAATTGCTTTTCTCCTTCCAAAAATACATGAGTAGGTGGAACAGAAAAGAAATGGGAGGAAAAAGAGAGAAGGCTCTTCTTCTGTGTTCTCTAAACAAATATTTTTTTCTTTTAACTGTATTTAAGGAGATTGTATTAAAAATATCAATAAAACTTTCTTAGAGGATGATTTTTTCCTCCTCTCCTCCCCTCTCTTTTCCCTTCCTTGTTAAGTTTAAATTATAAATACAGCATGCATGAACCTTTTCCACAGGGTTTCATTTGAGCAACAGTTATTTGATGAAAATGTTTGCCCACATGTGCAGTGTGGGATAGTTTGCAGCTGCACACAGTATTTATTACAAATACCAGTTCCTCTTTGTATGAAATATGTATGTTTGCAAGGTAAGGAGCATGTCTGACAAAACCAACATGCCTATTCTGAATTTGTTGATTAAGAAGAATGAGTTAATGTAAAAGGTATGTACTTGTCTCTGAGCCAGAAGAGAAGTAAAGCAATTACAAAATAGATAACTATTATATAATATGCACTTTCTATACTGTGCCTGGGTATAAAAATGTTTTTAATGATATTATATTGCATATGCTGATTATTAGTGAGTATATACCTGGGGATACAAGTAAAGGTACTGCTAAGAGATTATTCCTTTAACACAATCTAGTCACTTTGTTGTAGATGTTAGCTGTGTGACAATGGATATGCTTTCAATTAGCTAATTTTACAACTCATTTTATGGACAGAATAAAGCACCAAAGCAGTGTAATGTATTGCTATCATTAAAGAAAGAATAGAAATTATTTTGTTTATCTCTGCCAAAGGAATTCTTTTCTTGCTGAGACAGTCAGTACAGGAGAGGATCTGAGTACTTAAAAATGCATTGCCATAAAAGCAGACTGTTGTTTTTAGTAGTTGATTTTATAACTATCCCAAAATGATTAAGATTTTTCTTCCCTGGTTTGTGCTTCCAGTTTTAATCAGGCTTTTTTTTCTAACTTGGAAGGGTCCTTGCTGACTATTTGTTGACTTAACTGAAGAAGTGAGGCACCCATATTTGCTGCACTCAGAGAATTCAGCTGTGTTGTGTGATAATTCCAGCTATGCTTTACACTCAGCTCTATACCTACCTTCAGGCACCATGGGCCTTGTATCTCCTCTATGGCCATGTTATCCAGCTTTCCCATTTCTTCTGTGAAAGTATAATGTGAATATTATTTTCTTGATCTAATGATGCCATAGACAAAAGTAATGATGTTGCAGATTGTAGCTGTATGTCAAAGCTTAGTGAAATTCTGTGTTATTTTTCTTATTTTATTTTTTATTTTTTGTTATTTTCTGTTTTAGCAGATCATGTAATCTCTATTATGAGAAAAAAAAATATTTGCATGTCTTAAAGATTCTGCCCACCCAAATTTTCTTTTTAAAGATGACATGATTAAGCTATCAATTGCATTTTATGGTTTAATACCAAGATAAGGAGGGAGAATTTTCACTTTCCTCTTCTCTCACAACTCCTTTCACTTGTCTAATCTGTCTCTGCAGTGCAAAGTGCCACATTTTTTAACCTTCTGTAATAAGACATTTCTGATAACAGTGTAAAAGACACAAGAAATATTTTCCTTAGAAGTGTAATTTTCTTTTTGAACAAAAATTAACACTACAGAAGACATGTTTTCTGGCTCACTGGCAACAATTAATTGGAATCTCCTGAGTACAAGTTCATTGGAATCAGTTTGGAGTGTGTTATCTGACCGATTTTTAATTGAGTGATCATACTTAATTTCTTTGTACAGATAATGTTACTAATGTTTCCGGTTAATATTCTTTGGCTTAAAGAACACTTTTAGCATTGGTGAGTTTTTTTGTGAGGGCTTTTTTTTCCTTATTAATTACACCATTGAGTTTCATACAGCGTTGGGGCTAGGAAAGAAAACAGCTTCTTTTCCTGTTTGCCTTATTCCATTCCAGGCAGTTGTGCGCCGAGTCTAATTCTGTTCCCTTGCCAATCACTGCTAATGTGAATGGGAGGAATCACTTTCTGCCTTCTCTGCTCTGTCTTTATCAGCACTGGTGCTTTGAAGGCAGTAATAAAGAAACACTATCTTAATGACATCAGGAATGACCTCAATGGACTGGGAGATTGTTAGGAGAAACTTGCTGTTCATGATTGGTTTTACAGTACGGATAGGGGATATCCTGCAAGCAGCACAGAATAAACCTGGAAACTACCTAGATGAGGGAGCAGGGGAGAGGGAGAGAGAAAGGATTCAGTAGAGCCTTAGGAAAAACAGGCTTCTTGAATGAAACAAAATGAGCTAATTTTCTTGAAACATCAGGCTGCTTTATAGCACTACATGTGCAAGCTTGAGAATGCAGAAAAACGTAATTGAAGACTTGATTGATTCCACTAGTACCAATTGACTCCACTAGTGTCATTTTGGTTTTCATAGAAGAGGAAGGATTCTTTTTTTCCCTTTCACCTGAGAATTGCTTTGCTTGAATTCTTAGGTTCCTTTATGGCAGCTTTTACCCAGTGCAAATACAGGAATTATTCGTTTTGCTGAATAAACCTCTTCTAACCATGTAGATCTTATACTGATAGCTAACAACAAATTTCTTAGGTCATATGAATATACCAGAATAATATTCAGTCTTACAATAGGTCCAGCTCTCTCTCAGTTGGTATGTCTACCTTTTTTTTTACAATTGAAGAGGTTTGGGTTGTCATCACTGCAATTATTCCCAAGCTTACACCCAGCATAGGTATAATTATTTTGCATCTGGCATGTGTTTATCAGAACTACTGAAATGATGACAAGATTAAAAAAATAACAAAAAACCAGTAATACCTAGGCCTTTTATTTATTCTTTTTCTGTCTGAGCTGCTTCAGAGGTATTGTGCTGTCGGAAAGAAAAAAATAGATCAAGGAGAAGGAAAACAGTATGTCAGCATCTGTAGTTCCTCTTTTTTAAAAATAAATAATTGCAGACAAATAAAAATGTATTTTTAATTATATAGTTGGGTGACTTACACATTTTAAAGTGTGGACATTTACTGGTTTGTTGCCAGTTTAAATCTGGCCTGGTGTGGCAGAAAGGGGAAATAAGCTTTAGGCTGGCTTGTATGAAATAAATCAGTTCTGTCAGGTTTGTTCTTATTGCTGAATTGCTTTTAATCAAGTTCCATGATCACAAGTGTTCTTGTTCATCAGAAGGTCCAAGAAGGCCACTGTCAATTGCAAATTGAGTATGAACTATGTTCTTCCTCTTGGAAAAAGCCTCCTGACCACAGCTGGTGAGACAAATGAGTGGGTCATTACAAGGGGGTAACCGCATAAGCTTTTGCTGTCTGTGGACAAGGGACAGACATAAATCTCCAAAGATCCCCATCTGACACCTGGCCTACTCATTCCAACCACTCGATATTAAGAAGAACTTTTGTGTGTTTTAGGAAATTGAATAGCTTTACCAAAGCTACCCTTGAGTGAAAACCTTCGTAACCTGTCTGAAGTGTTCACTGCAGTAGTTACAACAGCCTGGGAGAGGCAGTGAGTAAGAATGTACTTGATGATCAAACTTATTTTTAACTCTGAAAAAACTTGGAAGATTTCACTGTTGACCTATTTGTGCATTTGGATTTATTTATTTAAGGTAACACTGCACTTTAGAAGAGTGCTGTTTGGGAGAACTGTCACATGGTCTCATATCTTTTCAGTCTATCACAAGGTTACATAGTCTTGTTTTAATATATAGCCTTATGACTGCTTTTTCCATAACCTATATCCCTTCACATATCACCTTGAAATGTGGCCAACAAACTTTTGTGTAATCTACCAAAGACGTTACATCCTAAATTAAACCTCAGTTAAATCATGGTAACTGTTATATCATCTTAGACACTGCCATTAAGAACTTCCTCAAATGCACTGCAGTGAGAACTCAAACACTTAGGCAACAGGTGAAAAAGGAAAGATATTAAAGTGGAGTAAGTGACTTAACATCACAAATTCTGAGACTAGAAATGGTTTCCTATGTTTATTCTTGCCGTTCCCCCTCTGAAAGTGTAGAGTGTGTAGGATCTGACTCATGTACTTGCTTCTATTTTTCCTTTTGTCAAAGCTGGGTTTTCAGACCTGACAAGCAAGAACTAGAACCTCCAGTGTTGTAAGGGGGTCTAGAACATACTCCATCTCTCTCAAAACAAGAGAGATGTCTAACCATGACATGTAACTATAGCGTGTAAGTCTGCAGTAAACTTTTATCAGTAGAAAATATTAGTCTGAAGAGAAAGGTGGGTTTTGCTATATCATTTCTTTATTGCGCTGACTGTTTTGAAGTTAGATTTTATTTCAAATTTAATTTGATTCAGACAGAAAGGAATTCATCATTACCACATAGCAATATGTTTGTCATCTAAACCTAAAATACCCATAATTTTTCTTTTACATCAAAATGAACATGAGCCAGCAATGTGCCCAGGTGGCCAAGAAGGCCAATGGCATCCTCACTTGTATCAAAAACGGTGTGACCAGCAGGTACCAGGGAGGGTATTCTCCCTCTGTACTCAGCACTGGTAAGACTGTTCCTTGAATCCTGTGTTCATTTCTGGGCCCCTCACCACAAGAAGGATGTTGAGGCTCTGGAGCAAGTCCAGAGAAGAGCAACACAACTGGTGAAGGGGGTGGAGAACAAGCCCTATGAGGAGCAACTGAGAGAGCTGGGGTTGTTGAGCGTGGAGAAGAGGAGGCTGAGAGGAGACCTCATTCCTCTCTACAACTACCTGAAAGGAGGTTGTGGAGAAGAGGGAGCTGGCCTCTTCTCCCAAGTGACGGGGGACAGGACAAGAGGGAATGGCCTCAAGTTCTGCCAGGGGAGATTTAGGCTAGACATTAGGAGGAAGTTTTTCACAGAACGGGTAGTTGGGCATTGGAACAGGCTGCCCAGGGAGGTGGTTGATTCACCTTCCCTGGAGCTGTTTAAGGCACGGGTAGATGAGGTCCTGAGGGACATGGTTTAGTGATTGATAGGAATGGTTGGACTCGATGATCCAATGGGTCTTGTCCAACCTGGTGATTCTATGATTCTATGAAATAACCCACAGTTCAAAATTAAAAACTTGAATCAAGGTTTCTTTGTGGGCTGTTTGGTTTTGCCCTGTGCAGCCTTATATTATTTACTTATGAAGTAGAACTAGTTACATTTGTAAGAAAATGGAAATATTTTTTGCATGTGGGTAGTGTCCTTCACATTCATTGGGTGAAATTGCAGTCACAGAAAATTTTGCTAGGAATTTCAGTGGATAAGGAGTTGTTAATTGTTAATGAAAGTCTTATTTTCCCTCTGAAGCAAGTGTCTTAAGGCAACAAGCATGTACAAAATAAATTAAACTATGACCAATTTATTCAGCTCCTTCCTTATCTTGGCTGAGATTTATCAGACTTTGATATTTACTCAGAACCCAAAGTGTTCACAGTTTGCACTTTTGAGGCTGAAGTGTAGTCCTTCATACCAAGCTGCAGCACACATCAGGTCTTTCTCAGGATATCTCAACAGAGTAAAAGGACACAGCATGAACAAGATCCTTTGAGTAGACTGGAACCAATAAAGTCTGGTTTTACTTTCTGGGTGTGGTTCATAAATAAGTAAAATAGTGCAGTAAGTGGCTAGGGCACAAACCAAATTTTTCTCCTATTTTAGGTTCCTTAATGTGTACAGGTTTCTGGATTTTGTCTTCAGAGCTCTTTACTGCTGGTATTATCATTGCTTTAATTCTACTTTTTACTTGGGAAAATGCCACACAAGATGGTCTCAAGAACAGCTCTGAAAATGAGAAGGAAAACCACTTCTCCTGGGTAACATTAAAGAGGAGAACACACACATCCAGTTCTGTGTTGCTTAACATCAAAGACTGTGTAATCATCAAAACCCTTTTCCACCTTTTTTTAGCCCTAGGGACACATCCTGGGCTGTTTGTGAGCTTTGGCAGTTGTTAGCATTGCCCTGAATGGTCTTCCTCATACTTGCCAATTTTTTTGGAGTTTAGTAACATAATATCACTGTTGACTATATATAAAATTTCTTGCCATCATCTCAGGCTGAAGTTGCAGGAAGCAAGGACTGCAGCACAGCTTAAACACAGGAACTCCTGCTGTTTTGAGGCTTGATGTTTCTAAATGTTCTGAGCGCATGTGGTTTTTTGCCTTAGATGTGTTTAACTCTGGAAAAAAAGCCCCACAATTTAAATCTGATTCACAAAAACTATCATTCCATAATATCATCATAACCAACTAAAATAGCATTCTGCTGTAGGTACAGAAAATCTGCCAGGGTCACATGTGATAGTAGCTGGGACTGAGACTAGTAAAAGGAGGATGGAAGACTTATTCATTTTCCTTCAAAATATAATTATCCAATAAAACTTTATTTGTTGGAACAAGGAACAGATTACATAGATGACAGATTAATATATATTGCATTACATTGCTAACAGTTTTGTGCCAGTATTTTTCTACAAGTTTATAAAATCACCTGGTGATCACTACTCAGAATTCAGTGATGCAGTGTAAGATGCAGTAAGTAAACTGGTGCACATGACCTTTTAATTGACTAATTTTCCTGTGAGTTTCATCTGCTTTTAACAATTTAATTCCACTTATTATCTAAAATAATGCATGTAATTAATTTCATTGAAAGAGAGCAGCCCTGCAGAGAAGGACTTGGGGGTGCTGGTTGATGAGAAGCTAGACATGAGTTGGGATTGTGTACTTGCAGCCCAGAAGGCCAATTGTATCCTGGGCTGCTTTAAAATAAGTGTGGCCAGCAGGTTGAGGGAGGTGATTCTGCCCCTGTATTACTCTCTTGTGAGACCTCACCTGGAGTATTGTGTACAGTTCTGGAATCCTCAGCATAAGAAGGATGTGGAGCTGTTCGAACAGGTACAGAGGAGGGCTACAAATATTATTAAATAAGTACAACAGTATGATAAAACATATTTACCAAAGAGACTATTGATTATTTTCTTTTTGTATTCCTGTGTGATCTGCTTTTCTGATGTTTGATCTACAAGGCATTTCACAAGTAGGCAAGGAATTCCATTCAAGAAATTCTGGTATGTTGAAACAAGTCTCATTTATCAAAACTTCCAACAACTCATTTCTGTTTGAATGGAGATAACATCATGTTGTGTATGCTGGTGAGCTGTCATAGGAAAGCTCTCACTTGTTAAAGCAGAGATGGAGAAACCCAATGTACTTTTATTTTTAATTGGAGGGAGAATTGCTGAAGACCTGTTCGGAATTGAGGCGGGTCATAAAAATCCTATTGTACTGCTTCCTCTTGTCGCTTAAGCATATAGCAAAGACATAGGCACCATTTTTACAGAATGATCGGAATTTAGGAGAAGACACAACTACATACTTAAATCATCCTACTGCAGTATCATCATGGTTATTTTAATTTATAAACAAATAAATACTAGGTTAACTTTTTCATAGTTGTTTTTCTTTTTTATTTTTCTTTGATTGCTTCCTTTTATCAAAGTTTTACAGACAAAAGATTGTTTCCAGACACTGAAACCAACTCAGAGGCAATAGTTCGGGTCTAGTAAAATCTCTTAATCTGCAATACTGAGGGGCTTCGTGCAAACTCCCTGCTGCAACAGTTCCCTGAAAGAAGTGTAATTGCCAATCACGGCTTGGGACCCTCCAGGGAAGTAGTAAGTAGAGCTACCTAAATACATGCAAGGGAATATTGTCTACATTTGGCTAACAGAGAAGGTCACATGCCAGTGCAGTTCAGAGTGTGAAGAGGGAAAGCTGAGAAACAGATGAAGCAGTTGACTATCAGCTGGGTTTGTTCTGTTTGGCATTGTCTGTTAGAAACCTGTGTATGTCTTACTCTAGGTGTCATATGTGAACATGAATGGATAAAGATGATTCATAGATTTGGAATATACGCACATCATTCACAGTGATGTCAGATTTGAACATTACAGCTACAGATTGTAAATATGACTGGATTTGTTTCTGGAAGATTTTGCTCCTTTGCATAATACAGTTGTCAACTTGCTGCTTGCCCATATGTGTTTTTGCAGTTGTTGCTGGTTTTATCCAGTGGTGCTGTTTGTACCTGCTATTTGGGAGAGCGGAATTGTTTGTGTCTAAGTTTTAAAATTAAAACCAGCTTTTCAAATAGAAAAGGGGAGAAGATAGACAAGAAATGATAGGCCTTCATAGGAAGGCCTAATACCCATCAGGGCTATCTGCAGTAAGTACAGCTTGCTCCATAGTGCTTACGAAACACAACTGTTAAAATAAATCATCCCTTGGGTTTTTCTTTTGCCCATTACATAGCATCCACTCTCCCATATTGTCTCCTTTCTCTATATAACTAACAGCTTTCATGGCTTGTTACAGTTCTTCTCCATTTATACAGACATTGCCAAATGCATCTATAGAGACAGTAATTGCATTTTAAATTCATTTTAGCAATGTCACTTATTTGTGGAAACCCTTGTGCAGATACCACACACTGACTTTTTTCTGAACAGAGGGGCTATTTGTTATATGCGTACATTATCTGGAAGAATGTGACACAACACATGATGGTTTTAGATGTTAATAGTCAGAGATGTCTATAAATAAAAAGCCATTGCAAGTAGTGTTGAAGATTATTGCTTATCCTGCCAAGTAAAAGGCCACATTGTGATAAACGCAACTTACAGGACAATAAAAACAGGAAACAGGTCTTTCTCAAAGCCTCAGATAACATCTCTTCAGGCTTTTTTTCAGACCCTCGATCTTTCTCTCTAAGTTTTGATGTAGGCTGCAAAAGTTTTCACATGAAAAGGATTTTTGACCGTTTCATGTATTAAAGAGTAACCACAGAATATTTTATCATAGTTAACTTGAACTATTAATATGTGTCAATTCAAAAACTGTAGTTCCCTACTAACACTTTTATAACCAGTTTCTTTCCCCTATGTCTACATTGTTTAAAAAACAAAAATAAAGAAAGGACTTTTCTACAAAAAAAACAGGCCTAATCCCACTGAGTACCTCACAAACACAGCAGAGTCTAACAAGTCTCTGGACATCAGAGAAAAGTGGTTTTGTATGTGCTGTTGACACATCAGCAGGAAGATTTGGAATAAATTTATTCTATTTTTTCTGTACCGTTAATGAGAAACTAATTACAGAAAAAATAACAGGAAACATCATTGTTCTCTTTTGTCTTAAGGATGAGATGTCAGTATGTGTACTGCTGCCTAAAAAGAAAGGTTGATAATAATTCATTAATTTCACGAATCTATCTAGAGGTCTAACAAAAGTATTCATTTAACTACCTGTCAAATCACTAGCAGACCACTTTCTGAATGAGGTCCAAAAAATAGGTCCATTCATCTGCATCAATCTCCACTGCCTTTTTGTGAAAGGCAGCATTGAGGGCAGATACGATTTGCTGTGCCCCATGATGGAATTCTCTCTCTCTTGGACCTTTTCAGTTTCCTCTATGGCACACAGAGAGACACAATGAAACTGGGAGGTCCTCAGTGCTGAGCTGGAAACTGGAGAGAACTAAAATTGAATTTGTGGCAAGATCCTATCACTTCCTAATTCCATTTAGGCCAGAATTATTGATGAAACAGTCTATGTTGAGATATTTTTGAATTCTTATTTGTTGAATGAAATAAATCAGGAAATATAATAAGAAATAAAAGTAATAATAAGAAAGAAACCAGCAATCATGAGTTCACAAGAGGTTAACAAGGCCTTACTGTAATATAGAACAGGAGAAAAACTGCAAGCTGAGCTTTTATTTTTTGACAGAGGTTAGAAACAGCCCTAGGTCAATATATTGTGCAGATCAGATTCACAAGTGGAGTAAATGAGGACAGTCTCTGTGTTTTCACTTAAGCTGTAGCCATGTGTTGCTATATTTTGACCCAACTTATTCTTACAGTGTTGCTTTGTATGCTAGATATCCATATACACTCTTGTCAAGTGCGTTAGAAAAAAAATTCTACTTTTTTGTTTTCTTAAGGATTTACATCCTCTTCATATGTGCAGAAAGACTGAAAGGCAGGTTATTATCAGGTTGCCATCATATGGGAGAATAGCCTTTAAGCTCTGTTGCACTGAGACTTGTCTTAAGAAGTGACACTTTGTTTTTTCCAACTTATAATAGTACATAACTAGGAAACCTTGTCTGCAAAGCAGGTCAGCACACATGAGATTGAAACAGAGTTTTGCTCTTCTATAAGGGCTTGCTAGGTGCTGTCTTTTGGAAGAGTCTTTTTTAAAATACAATTTAATGTCCTACATTTTAGACATCTCAGGTACTAATTAAATTTTACAGTTGCTTGATGAGCTCCATACTTCTGTACTGTGAGAGTTCTTTTCATTACGTGTCAAAACATAATCCATTAATCTTTCCAGGGCAAATGTATTCATTTTGAAGAAAACAAATCCTAGGAAATCTGAGGAGCATAGACGTTCTTTCATCTTCAACTAAGTAGATGTTTTCTAAAAATTGTAAAATAGCTTAATTGACTTGTCATTGCCATCACTGCCTTTTGATAGATGTCATTGACCATTGTGGCAGAAGAGGAAATAGGTCAACAAAAGTGTCATTCTTCTGCTTTCCATCTTGTCAATCATTTCATAATAAATAGAATGACCAAATAAGGAATCATTTGGTGGTAATCAGTCAAGAAACAAGTAATAAACAATTGAGATAGTTGTCATGAGGAACTCAATATTTGAGTACTTTGTCTAATGTCCAGGATGAATCAGTATTAATACAAATCCTTGCACTGAATAGCAGATACCATGACATGATTTTTTTTAAAAAAAGCCTCTCTAAGAGAAACTAATCAAATCATGGCAATCTACCTGTGCTTAATATTGAGATAATTCAGTGTATCTATAACAGTTCACTTTCCCAAACAATACAGGTCCCATAGGGAGGAGAAATAAAAAAAAAAAAAAACAACCCACAACTTTTATTTTCTTCTGTCCTACCTAACAGAAAATAATTATTTTGTCTTTTATATGACTGAGTCGTTTAGGTTTCCTGAGTATATTTTACTTTCAGTAACCTAGCAACTCATATACATAGATGATTTGCCAAGAAACTTGACAGACCTGGAAAAACATCCACAAAAACTCTTCTATTAATTATTTTATTTTTTAGAAAGTTGTTCATAGCAACTTTGGTACACTTCTGCCAAGAACTTTGAGTATTAAAACCATGCAGTGTTTTGGAGAATATCGTTAATATTCACCGATGTAATTTGACATATCAAAGGGTACTGTAAAGTTGTCTTCATGTCAAGAGCATATTTTCTTCTAGCAGACTGCTTTTGATATGCTGCACTAGATATATGCGCAAGAGATCTTTCCAGCAGAAAACAAACAAAGCCTAAAAAGCTTGAAAAGGTTTGACCTAAAAAAAAAAAAACCTGCCCTGCTGAGATCTGCCTGGCTTTTAGCCAACAATGTAGTGCACTTGTGAAGAAACGGACTCTTTCCCGCTTCCTGGCTATCACTTGTGTAAGGGGGAGCAGCCGTGTATGACCCTGAGAGAGCTGGGGCTGGGCTTCGGTTACTCTCCCACTGTACTCAGAGCTCTGCCAGCCTTCTTGGGGGTAAAGCAAGGAGCATATATGACACAGTGCTCTGAATGTGCTGCTTACATCCCTTGGTATGGCATCCAGCAAACTGCTTGTCTGTGCAGGGGAATGGGAAAGGAGAAGATGAATGTGTCCTGACAAAGGAGTGTTGTTTTGGCTTTGTGCAATCTGTAGATTCCCAGATGCTCAGAAGCCACTTCCTGCACCCCTGCTGAAGGGCTCTGTTTCTCAGCTGTTTTGTACCGGCTTCTAGCTACATAGTACTGCCTTCTTCCCTTATGTCCCAAATTGTAGGGATGCCAGCTCTCAATTTAGAACTTGTGTTAAATAGCTGACCAATCAACTTCCTATTTTTTAAAATGAGGATATAAGTCAGATATGTGATTCTTTGTTAAATTTCTTTTTTTTTCTCTTTTCATTGTTTAAAATAGGATCTATGTGAAAATACATGCCAACATGGCTACAAATTTTTAAATATGGAGATATAAATGGCAGTGGTGTAACAGTGTTTTGATAATGAAATATCATTGACCAAGAAAAACACAGGGGACGTTTAGTGTACTCATGACATGGAGTTGTTCTTAAAAACAATTTACTTTCCAGACTGTCTCATCTTAATCCATAGAGGACTAGAGAGAGTTAATATTTTTGTCTTTTCCCTTTGGTTGAAAATAACCTGGCTCCAGTGAGGGTTACACAGGTGAAACAACAGCCAGAGTGGTTTCATTTAAAAATTCAGATAAATATTAACAGACAATGTACATATTACACGCTCGATCCTAGTTATTACCCAGTTCTGCACAACAGACAGAGTTCTGAAAATAGATTTTGGCATGTATCTAACTCTTTTTTTGCATGTTTATCTGTTTATTACTGGAGTACACAAGAGCATGTTGTTAGTGTGCTGCTGTGCCAGGTAGGCTCAGCTCAACTTACCAGGTTAAAACTCTTTATCCAGACAAATAGAAGTTTAAATTAATGAAATTTATCAAAGGAGCCGAGATCTGCAGACTTGCAAGTTGCAATAAATTCACTTTTTTTTCCAGTACTAAAACCTTAAATGTCTTTTTACCATGTCTCATACTGTTTCTTGCACACAGTGAATCCTTTTCGAATGACTTCTGAGTTGTGATTAAAATGAGATTCACACTGGAGAGAATCATAAGTTTCAGGACTGTGGCAGTTTCACAGGTGCTTTACATACCATGCCCCTTTTTGAATTAATGATTTATTATGTTAGAGCATCTGAATGCCCATCTTTTTTTTATGCATACTTGTCCATAGGAGCACAACAGCAATGCAAATAAGCTTGCGAAAGAGCTACAATTTAGTAGCTAGAATTAGCAGTAAAAAAGAAAGCATTCCTTGAATTTGTTGTGTTGTAATGATGCTTTCCTGTGCCTGAATGATATTGACTGTTGTTGTCATTGAAGAGGAAATAAGTATGTGCTCGGAGCTACTCAGACAGCTATTCATCATTCTCTAAGGTGACAGATAGAATACCCATACCAGAATGCAAGATCCAGCTGTAGCTACAGTTGCAGAAAATCAAAAGCCTTTAACAGAAAACTTACAGGCTAATCAGAGCCTGATTTCCAGGCATGATGCACGTCTTCAGAAGTGTTGCTTTAGGACATACCTCAATTCTCAGAACACCAGAGTCTGCAACTTAATTCAAGCATTTAAGGGGAAATGAGAGTCTTTAAAATATACATTTTGTTCTTTATTGCTTTCTAGTGAAACTATGGTGGAGTACTGTAGTGAATAATGATAACATTCATTCTTAAAATCTGATGCTGGCTCAGTCATTAAGGCAAAATAGGATGAGGAACCCTGCTGTGAAAGGCAATGAGACACCATTAATAAACATCATTTTTTGTAAGGTGATAGTGAATATTGTTGGTTGGTAAACTTACTATTAATATCTGTACAGCTAAATGACTATTGCTTGGTTGCTTTTAATTTGTTGAAAATCATGTTCATTCTTAACAACTGACTTTAATCTGGCTACTGGTACAAAACAATAGGTTAAAACCAACGTCGCTGGATTTGTTGCGCTAATTGCAGTCAATTGGAAAAAATTACTATATGAAATAAAGAAAATAGGTCCAGACTAGCAGATTGAGTCTTAGGGGTGTCTAAATTTGCAAAGCTTACACAGTAGGCTCAGTGAAACGGAATAGGCTTTTGAAGTGCAGAGAAGGTAGAAATCAGACTAAACTATGTTCAGGCCATTCCTTGCTTTGTATCCTCTTGGTAGTGTATGGTATACCTTTGCACTCATCTTAACTTACTGTACCTATATTTTCCCCCAAACAGAGGCAAATACAGCAAAAATAAATAAATGCAACTCTTATACAAGTACATTCTACCACAACCATGAAATGTAGAGTAGCTAGGTTAAGATTAGCACTTACGTTACCTGTACACTTTCTGTCACGATGGTTCAATCTCTCATTTGTTTTACATTGATGTTTATTGTTTGAATTTTCTACTAAAAAACCTGTTTATAAAAAGGTAATGGCAAAATAGAAACAATAGAAGGAAGTAGCCTTAAAACTATCTCATACTTATCTGGCTTTGAAAACACTGTAAGATATTTGTCATTGGTAGTTTTCATATACTATTAAAAGCTTCACATTCTAGTAATGACTATAGGATATGTGGAATCTAAGCTGAATTCAAGAAAACTTGGAAAAGCTTTATCAAGAAAAATGAAAGCACTGCTTGGAAACAAAATCTAATTAGAAAATTCTTAAAAATGCCCTAGAGAGATACAAATGTACAGATCTTAGTCACAGTCTGTTTAATATTGGCAAGTATGTCTAACGTGACAGCACATTGAAACCAACCTTTGCCTGTAGAATACAGCATCTGGCATGGTTATAATGATTAGACTTCATACCATTTATTAGAAATCTTATGCCTATTAAACTACACATAAAAGCATGTCATCTTGAAGTATTGCTTTTATTTCCATCTATCAATAAATATCTCACACTTTTTAAAATTTATTGCCTTCACATGTTTAATCTAATATTAATTTGTGAGAGTATGTAAGTGATACAGCATTAACACTGTTTATTTCTGTAAGGAAATTCAGGATTTTTTGTGTTTCTGTTTGAAAAAATATTTGAAAATTACAGAGTTTGGGTGAATGTTTAATATTCCTAAAACTAAAGAAGAAATTATTTTTTATTCAAATTTCTGCACTTCTCTAATAAATTCTGCTTTGATATTTCCTTATTCACTGATCGAAGAATGGTAACTTGGTTTATCTTTTTTTCTAGAAAATATACAAAATCACCCCATGGGACTATGTGAAATTTATCAACATTATACCGTAAGGTTACTATCCCCATAATTTGAAACCCAAAAGTAGAATGAAAAAATTAATCCTTTTTTCCCCTCTCTAACCTCCATTATTGGGAGGGTAGATGCAAGAGTGCCATATTTTGCTTCTCTAACAAAATGTATTCCTTTGCCAAAAGACCACCCACAAGTTATCTGCAGCCACAGCAGCAAAAATCAAGTCTGTACAGTACTTATCATGTCTGCTCTGCATAAAAAAAAAGGCCTCATCAGAAAATAAGTTGACATATTCTGTAGTTTATGTAGAGTCTTCCCCACAATAATATAGCATGTGAAATCATCATTTCATGCTTCATATCAGCATAAGATTGGCAAGGCCAGAGCTTTAAGGGCATATAGCTTTTCTACTCAGTGAAGTCCTGAGCTGAGAACCTGAGTGTGCTAGAAAACCTTAATGGCCCTGACCAATCTCACCTGGGTTTCCCTCACCCATGCGCCCCTGAACTTTCCTTAAACTCAGCTTGGCTCTGGTGGTCCTTTCCTGAGATGTGCCTTGCTCATGCTGGCCCACTCCTCGAGCTAGGGCTTATCCTGTGGCCTGACTTTCCATTTTGACAACAACCCTAAGTCTCAAGCCTTTGCTAGCATGTACACTGATGAGATTTATAAAGCAAGACACCGATTTGTAGAAAGAGGGGGGAAAAATCCTTTATTAAAGTTTCTTCTGTAAACATTTTACGGAAGAGGAAGAAAAGGTGAAGAAGATGAAAGCAGAGAGGTTAATTCCACAGATTGGTAGTGAAATTATAACCCTGTACTTTTTGTATGGATGTACAATTTGTAATGGCACCCAGGGAGTTAATGCTACATTTATCCATGTTCTTAATGGAATTGGCTCTTAATGAATCAGGAAGCTGGATACTAGACTGTGCAATAGTTTTATCAAGGCTTGGAGTTTCACAATAAGAACATTTGATTGTATTTGTGAGATAATTTACTCATGAAAGAGTACTATTAAATGCAGGATGCCTTTACAGTACTATTTCTATTGTTTTCACATTTTATTTTGCTGACAATAAATCATTTTGAAGCAACACATTTTTTACTTATTGAGAGATAGACAGCAGATCCTGAACTCAGCAGGTGACACATTAAATTCAGAGACATGTCAGTCACATTTAAAGCATATGACTAACTCCTACAGCAGATCAGTCCAGTGGAAAAAACAGTTTCTATGCAATTCTCTATCCTTGTCAAACTGAAATAGAATTTTATTTTTCTCCAACCAGATAAAGAACTATTTATGAATATTCTATGCTTTGTCACACAGTAGTAATAAAAACTAACCAGTATCCATAGAGAGTTCAAACTTTGAAAAACCAGTCTAGAACTTTTGATCAATGCCACCTTGATTATTCAATATATGTATTTCCAACTAGAAAATATATTGGACAAGCAAGAATTGAGAATGTTATTTCTTATTACAATAAAGAAAGGTAATGCTTCAGACCTTCCCACTATTGACATCCACCTTTGATTATCAACTGGAATGTAAGGAAGAAAATTCTGCAGTCTGGGAAAATGCAAGCAGACTTGAAATAGCCTGGAGCTCTGCACTCCTGCAGACTGTAACACTCACTGCTGAAGAGGATTGATACCTCCAGCACTGTTTCTCAGGCCTGGGTTTATTTGTAGGAATGTGTTTGTTTTCATAAACTGTACACAAAGAAGATTATGTAATGAAGAAGGAAAATCCCACCAAAGACAAGCTTTCACTGACAGCCTATGTTTGCAGCTTTTAGCAGGTATGAAAGTTAGCTGCATGTTCATTTTAACAGGTTTAAGGTATTACTCTACACTGCAGTGTGCAAGACTGAGTCATTCAGACTACTCAGTACCTTTTTTTTTCATGCAACCATAGTTAGGCTGTGGTATACAGTTGTGGATTTTGGATTTGAACTATCCATACCAACTGAAGTTAAGGGATAATTTTGCACCTTGACCAGTAAGTGATGGTAAGTAATGTCTGCAGTGATTGCCTATGTTTCCTCTAAGTTTCTACTGTCTCTGTTATTTAGTGTTAAAGTTTGGACTGCAGAGGTCTGTGAAGAACTGTAATTTTTTTCCTGGAGCTTTTACAGATTTTATTTCAGCTTTTAAAGGGAAATCTTACAGTACTATATGTTGCAGGACACCATTGTTAGAGTTTTCATGGACATCAGGCAGAAATTCTGATCACCGCTCAGAAGCAGCATGTTGTGATGATCAAATGCCATTTGCTACGCAATACCGAAGTTCAGCTTTTAATAAGCGAGATCTTGAGTATTTCCTTTATTATAAATAAGTTTTTAGTAGGAACCTGTTGTTTTCCTCTAATGAAGCCTTTATCTGCTGCAAAATTTGTGATGAATATATTTACTTTCTTTGATGCTACTGATTAAATTTATCTATAGATGGGAGTTAAATGGACATAGATGTGACATATGTGTCTTTCTAATTGACATTTATGGTGGTAGTTTTTATATTTTTGTACCAGACCACCAGTATTTCCCTTAAGTAATGTGATGACTCTTGTCAAACACTCACCCAAAAGGTCAGTCATGTAGGCTATAGCTCTTGTTCTCCCCTCTTGCTACTGCTTCACATTCCATCACCAGCTGACAGTAGATTGAAAGCAAGTACCATAGACAGGAAGCCTCCGCTCCACCATTGTTTTTTTTTTCTGTAACACTGTATCATCACCTAAAGAGAATTGGGATGGGACCTCTTGTTTCTGTAGTATAAGACATGAGTCAAAGAAAAGTGATGCCTTTGTGACTGCTCTGTTTGACAGGTAGCCATTTTTGGCATATGATGCAACTTCTAGATGGCTTTCCTTTATGCAGAAACATAGTCTGCCTCTCTTTACGATCTGTCTAATGTGCAGCATATACTCTGTAGCCAGGTGTGATAATCGAGGAGTTGTCATATGCCAATACTATGTATTTCCTGGTATGTGCTTCTGATAATTTCAGTTAAAGCACACTGACCACTAAGAATAAATAAGGAAAAAGTATCTCTATCTGTAGTAACCCTTCTATACATTTTTTTGTTTATTAAATGTTATTTAAATGTTATACATACCAAATCTCTGCATGAGTTGTCTGTATTTGTTTTTGCCAATCCTTCATGAAGTGAAACTGTGCAGGACATGGGGGAAAAGAAGAAGATAATGCAAGAAAGTTTCTTGTAATTAAGATTTATGCATGCTGTATTATAAGGTGGGGTAAATATTGTCTGAAAAATAGTCCACTTAGAAAGAAAATCTTTCATAATGACATTAGAGAGAAGTAACAGATTCTGCAGAACAGAATTGTAACATCTTAGATCAAATACCCAGAGTAAGGCTAACATGATCAGGCAAGAAGATCAAGGGCATTCCTTAAGCTGTGTAAGAAGACTAAGGTTCATGCAAAGATTTCCAACTGTAGACTTGAGAAGCACAGATGAATTTACCTATATCCAGGTTTTGTGATTTATGTTGACAGGGCATATGCTACCAATGCTGGGAATTATTTTCCCCTGACATAAAGGTCTCTCAATAATTGAAATTTAACCTGAATGTGAGGGATTGGTTGGGGTAGTTCAGTACCATCAAATTTTCCATAAATTTCTTGAATGGATTGACCTTTAGCATCTTTTTAAAACTCTCGTGTTTCCCACTGCATCTCTGTGATAGCCTTAATTTATATCTCTATCCCTGTGTAACAGGGGATGGGGATTGAATGTGTGCTCATGCTTTCCTTCTCCTCCCTTCTGTACTATTTTTGTTCATAAATGAGAGTTTGCAGCCGCCGTCTAACAGGGGAATCGGCGAGATGAGTTCCATCTAACGCATTGACTTTTTATGATTAAAAAAAAATCTTAATTTATTCTCTGAATCATTAAATTCTTGTGTGTTCTTTTTGGTGAAGATATTGATTACTGCCTGACTCCCTTTGCCCATTTTTTTTTTTTTGTTATTGTGATATACGTAGGTGGTTTTAATCTAAATTGATGTATCTCCACTGCATGAAAACTATTTCAGTACAGTTACTTCTCCATTTGTGAAGTTTGTGGCACTTGCTCCCTCTCATAGTAAAAATATTCAGTAAGTGTTCATATTTGGATCAGGAATTTCTCCCTCTGATTGCTGGTTTTCTGTGAATGTGTGTTAATACATTGACATCCCACAACTATCCTTGCAATCTTTTAGAGAACTTTTCTGAGGAACACAAATATGAGTTCACTTTTCTGGATGCTGTAGTTAATGAACTGACCACCTTCTGTTTACAATCTGGTCATAGCCAACTACTGCTGAAATTCTCTCATCCTAGCTGAGTTTCTAAGCAATGAAGAATTTGCACTTTTAAGAAATATTAAGTATGATTATGCTGGTTCAGTTTCACAGACATCACCAGTAAGATAACTTCTTCAGGATTTTCTGGTGACTTGAGGCGTGTCTGTGTGTATATGTTCTCTGTTAATTTCTTGCATTTTACTGGTACTGTAGGTACCTTCCAACATCCATTACTCTTGAAATTTGTGACTTTTGTGAAACCAAGGTAGTAGGGAAGCTATGTCAAGCATCATTTAGTACAATGCACATAGGGAGAGCTATAAATCTATAGCTACTTTACAGGTACACTGAGCATCAGTTAGGTAAAAGCATAAAACCAAACTGAAATTAATCCCAGAAAATAAACAGGCTACTTTAATTGTAAATATATGCTTTTAGAGTAGCCAGTTTTAGAAGGCTGAAAACCCCTATGAACCAAATAAACTGGGAGAGACAATATAATCAGAAAAATGAGAATAATTATCTCTTTAAAATAGCTTTCTGTCAATGATTTCTCTTATTGGCTTACAAAAAGAGGAGTGTATATTTGTTCCTGTCTATTGTTCCTATGAATATTCTTGAAGATTTTCATATTCATAATTTGGGGCAATGTAATACCTTTTTTAAAAAAAAAAATCATACTTTTTTAATATGGGAATGTTGATGTTTGGTATAACATAATTTTGCATAAATGTATGTTAAACATGTATTTCTTATCTTTCTGAATATATAAATTAGTGTGTGTTTTAATAATTCTTTGGTAAAAATATTTGTGGAAGGTAAAGTCTGTATGAGAGTTGTATGTTGTATATTTGTTCATCTTGGCAATATGCACCAATGACTCTTTACCCATTTCACGTCAAAATTTGAATTTAGATTTCTTGTTTCTATGAGTTAATGCCTCTTTCTTTTGGAGTTAATTCTTCTTTCTTTTGAAGTCCAAAGTTCTGTGAGTAGGTTGATACCTGTTTCACAAAGCTGATCTTCCAGGTTTGGTGAAATATGGCATAACATAGGAAGAGGTCCATCTGGAAAAATCTGAGGAATAAATGCTTACTGCTATTCTGGTTTTAGTGGTGATTTTGCCCTCTAGCTTTACATAATGCTGTCATTATCATAATTAATATATGTTTATCATAGCATATTTCTTGGAAGATTAGAGATACTTTTTGATTATCAACAAATGTTTCTGAAAATATTTACGCCCTTTGAACTGCATTAGGTTTTACCATTGTTGGTAGCACTCTGGATGGAAGATCAGAAAGAGATTCTTACTTAATTGTATACTAGAATGATCTATTCCGCTTTATGATGAAGTAAAAGTGAGAATGTTGAAAGCAAAAGTTACTGGCTCACACCATAATATATGATGACTTTTAATACCTGAAATCATATAGCGACCATTTTTTATTTAAGAGACAAATTTTAAAGCTCAGTATGAAAACCCATCTAGGTCACTCTTGCTATGTGTACTAAAAATATATAGGAAAATTGCATTTTGTAAATCTATTATTTGCAAGCCAGTAGACTAACAGCCTGGCCCAAGCATCATTCGTAGTTGCCATAATATTTATTAGTAGTATATAAGACAAAACCCAGACTTGACTGTAATAAAAAAATTCTGCAGTTTGACTTAAATTGGTTGTACAATTGCTGATCTTCAAATCAAATAATAACAAAAAAGAAAATGTAATGTATCTCGGTTATTAGAACAAGCTCTGCTAAGGATTGTGAAGTATTTGATAACTGCCTTATTTGGCAACTGCTTTTTATATATAAATTTTTAATTCATTTTCCCTATTTTTCTCACTGTGGAAAAATGTTCCCTGTAAAAAAATAATCTGTTTTGTCATTGCAACATATAGATTATTTTCTCTTTAAACATAAACAAACCATTGCTAAGTACATGGCAGGAGATACCCACTGCGGCCATTACTGACTGTATCAGTAGTGTGTCTACAATGCTTTTCAGCAACAATCTGTTTTAAGTGATGTAATTCTATTCTGTATATCTCTTTTACAACCACTGTTCTGTGCTTATTGTAAGCTTTGACACAATTCCAATGGAATACAACTTTATTAACTGCGAAAGTTAGTTACTTATGACCTTTTCCTTCAGAAATATTTTTTGGTAAACTTAGGGATTTGTTGTTTTATTTTTCTCATATTTTTATAAAATTCCTAGAGTTGCTTGGAAAAATAAAGTGGTTTCTTATGTCTGTGGTCAAATACCCACATAATTGATTTAGATCTTCTTTATTTTATCCTTTCTCTAGAATAGGATAGGAAGTGGATAAAAGGAAACAAGAGAATTTGACAGTTTTTTCTCTGTTGGTTTGTTTGCAGGGCAATGACCCATTCTGTTAATATTTTTGGATCAGTGTATTTCAGTTGTAGTTTGATTTATTTCTCATCTTACTGGCAAATTATCAAAATTAATATAAAAATTAGTTCAGATTATCCTTATCAAAGGCTCACAGACAACTTGGCAAGCATTACTTTAAGTTTAAAACCTCATCAACAAACTACTGTTTAGACAAGCCATTCATTTGCTGATAATATTTTTTAATTCAAATCAACGTACAGGTACTGTGTTCTTGATTCTTACACATTTCTTCTGATACTTTGTATTCCTGTAGATACAAAAATACTTATTTCAAAGCAATAAAAATTAGTTTACTACATTGTAAATCTATGCCAGCTTTCTTTGGGTTTTGATTTTTCCCATCTCTGAATAGAGTGTGGTTGTTTTCACTATTTCTTTTTGTTCCTTGTTCTTTCTTTTGTTTTTATAACCATTTCATGTGGGGTGTTTGTGTTTGCCTTGGAATTATGTGTCTCTTTTTTGCTCTCTCTTATCTTTCTGTGTAGTATTGCCTTCCTTTGTTCTGTACTACATATAGGTTTTGTTTTGTCAGCTCACATATTCCATCTTCTTCCTAGACACTTCTTATTATCTTAAAATAAAAAAATAAAAAATAAAAAGCCCTGCATTACATTAGTATACTATGGTATAACTTTTTTGTGATATGGTCAAAGTTACTCCATGGCAAGGACTATAACTAAATCTCTTCTCCCTAACCTAATAAATCTCTCTCTAATATACTCAAAAGAACAGAACTTTCAGGTTCAAGTCAGAGTGAGACTTCTTGCAAATTAGAAATGAACTTCATAGCATTCCCCCTGCATCATAGGTTTTAAGGTAGGAGTTTACCTATGTGTGGTAAATCTGAAATAATACTATTTTCTCATTTCTGGAAAATGATACTAATTGTTCTCTGATAATTTTTTCAGTGATGGGTGAGGCAAGATGAAGAGACTGCCATCATCAATACTCTTAGTTTCCACTTTGTTGAATGGAAATTTTATAAATCTGAAAGATGGGGAGGAATATCAATATCAGAAAAGGTATAAAGTGCCTTTTTTGATAAATGTAGTAATGTTCTAAGACAATGACTTGGTTTCTCGGTAATGAAACATGACCAAACAAATATTTGTTCCTTAACTAGAAGAGGAAATCAAGCTATCAAGCAGAACCCTAATGAGAAACATACCTTTAATTAAGCTTCAAGTTTTCAGAGAAAGCGTCCATTGTGTTCATGTTTTGAACTGTTCCTAGATTAAGTAGATCATGACCAAAGATCCTAGTTTGCTACTGAAATATCTCCTGTGATGGACTTGGTCACAAAACCAATATTTATGTCTATGTGAATACCCCAAATGTTCAGAACTAGGAAGAACAGAGCGAAGTGATAGCTACTTTTCTGTTTCTTTGAACAAAAATAAGGTCTCATTCTGACCACCCATTTTATCATTTAAATCCAGACAACTGAGGAAGTGTTAAAACTCCTGCTCTGAGTGTAATTACAAGTGTGGACAAGCTTTGAGGTGCATAAGTGAGGATATAAATATGCATATGTATATATACTGGAGAAGTGTTTCATTTTTATGACAGATGACCACTCAGAATCAAATAGGACTTTTTACTTACCTTGTTAGCAATGCACACTTTGGTGTTACTGCAGAGGGCTAGTTCCTGATCTGTGTCATCCCCCCAAATGAATAGGAGAAGGACATCTTAATCTTCTTCTCCGACTGAGAGGCATGGCATCATCAACATCAGTTTCTTTGAGTGTTAGACAACTATTGCAGCCTTCTTCAAAGGGTTGTGGTCCTTTGCTGAAATACTGTTAATTTCTTTAATTCAGCATGTGGGTTTAACATCAGATCTGCTGCTGTTTTACACAAGAATGCCTGGCCAAAATGCTGCCTGTCTGAATGGTAATTATGAGGCTGATTTGTTTCTTTCCAAACCAAATCATATTTTTATGCCTGGAAGAATTTAAACCAAAGTCCTGATTGTGATCTTGTGGCTGTGTAGCATCATGTCAACATGTTTTTTGAAGGAAAGCATTCTGTATGCTAATGAGGAAAGATCCTTGAATTTATGTTGTTCAGAATAATTGGTAGCAAATTAAAGACAGATAGTTTAACTGATTCTTTACATAATTTAAAGCAAGAAGGCATTCTCCTTTCATAACCTTGTTGCAAGAATTTAATACTACACTTCAAAGTTTATTGAGTTTTCTGAGCTGTATTTAAAAATATTACTAATTGGTAATTCAAATTATTACAATTTTTCAGGTAAAGGACTTTTTTACCAAGCCTTTCCATATTCTGTAAAGAAATACATTCAATTTTTATACGACATATCTAAAAGAGATTTTGTGATGCTAAAATTCATTTTAGAAGATTAAACCAGAATATCTCCTTATTTAGTCTTCTGTGACCCTCTGACACATGGTGTTCTGAATTTATTCCTATAATCTCATGATTTTACTAGTCTGTAAAAGCAAGCTATTATCACTGTACACTTTCAGAATAATAGGACTTAGTCTTTAGGTAATGATTTATCAATATTTCCCTCTACATCACACATGTTAATTCATGTGATCTTGTTGTTTACAGCAATGTTATTAAAACCCAATCTACTGGTATGCAAACAGGGGCGCATAGAGCTTGAGGACTTTACCAGCTGGCTGACATCAAGTCAGCTTTAATGTGGGATCGGCTCAGACTGTCTTGATTTTCAGTTGGCTTACCTATATTACCCTAGAAGTAGATTATAGTTCACTTGAATGTGAAGTTATGTTCCTAAACAAAGATCTCCCATACTGGCATGTATTTAAGAAAGTCATATCTTCTGGAAGTGGAAGGTGTTTTCACTGTGATGAAGGAAGGCAGGAGTTGGTTATTGAAGGTACTCCATTGAATAACTGGAAAACTTTACAATTTGCTGTGAAACTGTAATCTGTATTATAGTTGTTAACCATTATGCAGTACTCACTAGTCTTGATGGTAGTGATTTTCCTCTCCTCTTTAAGACAAATATCCTACACTAATCTCAATCATGCTCCATTAAAGCGTTGCCACTATACTGGTAAGTTGTGTTGGTTTGTTTCTTGTAAATTTTTTCCTGTCATCTACACATTACTCGATTTTCTAGGTCACTGACATTTTCTCTTGGAAGAAAATAAATTAAAACTTGTATAAGCATAATACTTCAGAGCAACGCCGGTGCTTACAGTCCTACTGAAAGTCACAATAACAGATTTCTGGTTAGTTAGTTAGGCTGTTGACAAGTAAGAACAGCTGTGAGTTATGCTGTAGACTCTACAAATTCTTCCCCTATTGCCTGCCAATCACAAAGTCTCCAAACTAACTGCTCTAAAGCAACAATTTTAAATAGCCATTGCTCATGTGGACCGATTTCTTACACTCAGTTATCTAAGTACTGACATTGTAGCAGTGTTGTACCCAAGATCTAGTGGAATAAAGCCAGGCAGGCACATTAGCAATTGTGACAAGTGGTGGGGAAATATTACATTAATGATATATATTGCAGTTCCCTGCAGACTGCACTTCATCCTCAGTTACCATTTCCCATGTGAATAGGGAAAGTGAGAATTATAGATGAGAGAAGAGAAAGAATCAGAATGTAATCCTATGTGCTGACTTTGTTTCCCACACATCTTTGCTGCAGCTAAAGCAATTGTCAATTAAGGTTGTTGTTTGCTCTGCTACAAATAAGGAAAAAGGATTAATCTGAGTTTTCTAAGGACAGCATTTGACCACTAGGTGTATTGATCTGACTATATGTTGAATTTACTCAAAGAGAAACATTTATCTAGTGGACTATTATTTTGATAGGATTGTGAAGTGCATTAAAGGATCATATGCAACAGTTTTCATCCTAAACAAATATGTAAAAAATTACAGAATTGCAGGATGAAGTGAAAGTTTTAGCTCTAATATTTCAGAGTTTAGCACAGTTTCTTAGGGAAAGAAAAATTTTACAAGTTTTTCTTCTGAGAATGATGAATTAAGAATAACACTTTCTGGTCACTGAATACAAAAAATATTGAGATTTTCGTAAAGAAGATATACTAATCACTCTGTATTATAAGATACATACACAGAGTGTATGTTCTTGGAAGCTCTGAGTTTGAAACAGTGTTCACCAAACACTATCTAGGTTTCCTTGGTGCACTGTCCCTAGGTCTTGGGAGACAAAGGAAATTCTTATTTATTTTAATTGTTTTTCAATAAGCTACTCTATAGCAATTTACCCCATGACTAGGAGGTGTTCTACGTGTCTTGAACCAACCTCATGAATCAAAAATCTAGTTCTTACTGCAGTGGCTATTATGAAAGTGAAGCATATACTCTGTACATTCCCATAGGTCAGAGAATGCCAGCTCAGGTGTGCCTCACTTAGAGCTGGTGTTGCCGTCAAAAGCTTTTCAGAAATTCTCCTTTCTTCTTCCTGAAGCGTGGAATTTGACAGAAGTATTATGCATATTTATCATTCAAGGATACTTAAAAAAGTATTTCTGGAGAAAGAACTTAGGAAGCTGGCGTTCCACCTTGTCTTGGAAATACTCTCTGTGTTTAGTTGGCTGTGCGATCCTAGGACGCTTTTTCTATTATCTCAGAGCTTGGAAAAATATATTCCTACTAGATATCTCTTGTGATTTGTACATTTCTGCTAGCAAGCTCAATGCTTCTAAAAGGCATTATGTACATCACATGTTACTCTTTCCTTTGGAGAATACTGTCTTTGATGCTTACATTATTTTTTTACCGGGAGATTTATGCTCATTTTCTCTGCCCATTATAGGTTCTGTTTCAATCACCTCAGTGACGAACCTTGATTTTCTGAATTAACTTCCAGTCAGAATCAGGATTGCGTGTCATTTTGTAACTTCTGAAAATGTTACTCAGTACATATCCTGTTTCTTCCCCCTTCCCGGTAGCAAAATCAAAACATAAGTTATTCATTAAAAAAATCTGCTTGTTTTTTTGCCTTTACTTCTTCTGAACCCCTCTGTGATTGTGCATTTCTTCATTATATTTCTTTTTTAACATTCACTGGGTTTAAAAATAATTTCACAGAATGCTATTTTTGGATGAAGGTAAGGGGAAGACAAATGTTGCATCTCTCCTCATTGTTTGACTTAATGACTAACCTTCAGCTATTCATTTTTATCTTCAGCATTCTGACTCCAGTGAAGCAGTCCTGTTTGTTTTGACCACCCCAGGGACTTAAATCTTTTTTCCTAGTGAGGAAGGTTCAAGGGTATGACCATTCATTCAGTTTTTTTGACAAAAGAATGACTATTGGAGGGAAGCTCAAAATGTGGTTGAATCCTTGAGAAAGTTAAAGGTTTGGAATGGACAATTTTGAACCCTAAGATATGGGGGAGGGGGTGGGGGGGGAGGAAACTGAAACTGGTAAGAAATTTAACAAGGCAGTTCTGCAGGAGTCATGTTTCTCTATTAATGTTGTAAGGGGGCTTAGGAATAAATGAAACCCATGAAAAATACGCAAACTATATTGGACACTATCAGCTGTAACACAATGCATTTCATAAAATAATTGGCTACTTAGCTGTTCTTCTCTATAGAAAGCAACTGAATTGTAATTTTCTTCTAATACTTCCTCTATTTTTGTCTTTTGTCCCTGCCTCTTAAGTAGTCTGTGTGGTGCAGGCATGTTAAGCAGAGTGACTCACCCAGGTTATCAGTAAATCTAAATTCAGAAATGTAAGGTCTTTCTGCTCTTGCATTCATAATTCATACAGCTCAATTCCTCTGTTAATATATTTACTTATCAGTCTGCCATCAGAACACAGAGAAAGCAGGTTCATGAGCCTTTTATCTGCAGGTGCATTCTACACCTATTTGGTGACACGGGAAAGAAACAAAGAATACCAGGAATTAAACTGTGGTTGTCTGAGTCAGAACAAATTTTTGTATGCCCTCCATGTCCTTAAATTAGTAAATGGTAATAAACAGCAAAGGAGGTTGCTGAAGTTCTAATTGGCATTTCTGTTACCATTAGTAGACCAAGTACATTTTTCTCCTGCTACTGACGCATAAAGGTCATTTACAAAAGCCACTGACTCCAGAACTAGTGTCGTCACTAATGGAAAGAACAAAGAGCATGATACTTGGGCATATTTTTAATAGCTTTCCTCAAATTCTATAGGCAGCTTCAATCTCATTACTTATTTTCAACTTCTGAATCTCTAATAGCATTTACAGAAATAGATAAGAATTTTCAAAAACAAATTTTAAAGCATAGTGGACACATTTTGCAGATGCTGGTTTCTCCAACAAAGTGCCATTTGAACTTTTCAGGTGAATTTCAGTATTTGGTAGGTACAAGACCCTGTGAGGAAAAAAACACCCCACTAGTTAATAAGGTCTGTGTTTTATTTCTCTGTCTTTATGTGGCACCCCATGAATCTAAATATTTAATGTATTATTAAACATACAAAATTGACAGTAGTATTCAAACACAGGAATTCTAAAACACCCACTTATCTCTATACAGTTCTGAGTCTGCAGCAATATAAACACTTAAGAGAATGTTTCATCTTCAACAGAACAGACAATTTAATTTTAGTCTCATATGATATATTTTCCTACCCATGGAGCATCAAAATGCTTCACAAAACTATCAAATAAATAGTATAGTGAATACATGGACAAACATAGCAATTTGTATCACATTCAGCTAAGATAAGTGGCTGTTTCACTCCAAAAAGTGGATGAAATTCTTCATGCTTAGTGTTTCAGTGAAAATCATAATCTCACAGGCTTCACTTATGTTGGGTGATGGTCTGAATTTTTCAGTTTGAAACTTAAACACAGAAGGAACAGAAATAATAGCTTGACAGTTGGCTATTTTACAATACAGTACTAGAATTATTTACAGCAAGTACTGAGTTAACACTTTTAAATATGCAACAAATGAAATCATAGAAACCTTTACTGCATTCACCAATAGAAAGAAAGGACTGCATTTATGAGGCATATTGTCCACTATTATTTAACTGTAGTTATTTCTTCAGAGACTGGAGGTCTCTTGTGTCTGTTTTAATCCCTTTAAAGTGTAACTGGATATTCACCTTCTATGTAAACACCTGCAGAAAGAAAGAAAAAGAGAAGTATGTTACTGGAAGCACTACAAGTAGTAGTGCTTTTGACTGACGTATTGGTATGGTCATGAGTCCTTACGCTTTGAGAAGAAACTGGTAGCAATAACTACACTGGAACAGAAGTGAGACCAACCTCAGATGTAGATGTAGGTACCATAAACTGGAGGCAAAAACCATAAACCTATGCAGATTTGCTAGACAGGGATGTAACTTCAGAAGAACTGAATATTACCTTTACATGAAGAATGTGCAAGAAACTATACCAGGAGAAACCAACTTGATTCTAGCACATTATTTTGTTAGACACAGAGAATTACATGCTTACAAGTGCAGCTCTGCAAGTTGCAGATGGACAGCAAAGTGCAGTCTGTGGATAGTGTAATTGCTTTGGTGCAGATGCTGCTATGAAACAGCAAAAATGCACGAGCTTGTTTTCAAAAGCAAGATTTTATGAATGAGAAGGAATGAAAATCCTTGATTAGAAAAGTGTTATTCTCTATGTGTCTTCCTTAGGGAAAAAGATACTGCTTGGTAAATTAACAGAGCAACCAAATGACACACTTGTCATGCAAATACTTTTAACCAGTAATTTTTTGCAACACTGGTTTCTCTGAAGGGACTGGCATCGGTTGAGAGCCCAATGCATAGCGGCTTTCAGGTTCAAGTGGCTCTCAAAATGCGGAGTCTAGTTATTACTGAATTCTTAAGCCTATGTAACTGATGAAATGGGGGTTTTGATACCTTTGTTAATCAAGGACTTAGGTTAAACCTGACATTAAATTATTGAATTTCATGTTGTTTTCCTTTGAAACCATACAAAGTAGGTTGTGTTATGAAACTTTAAACTAGGTCCTCTCTTGGTCAAACGTGCAGCACACCTTAAGAAAAAAAAATCTATACGTATACTGCTGACTTGTATCTGTATTTCAGATACAGATGACACTGCTCCTTTTGAAATACAGCACACGTGAAATAAGCAGCACTGCTAACACTATCTTGTTTTATTTTGGCACTGACCTTCGTGTAACACCCCATGTACTAGAGCTGCAGCATCATCTATACTGTAGTGTTTTCATTACCATTCAACATCTGATGGGCAATTGCATAACTGTCCTAAAATTGTGATGGAAAAAATATCTAAGCTTTATATAAATTTCAAATTGTGTCACTCCTCTGTAACTGAGGCTGAATTTTTGGTGATGTGCATTGTCTAGAAGTCATTGTGACAATTTTTACAAAGCTTGACTAGAAATGAATAAATATATATCAACCCCAGGGATTAAAGTTTAAAGGTAATGGAAAATTACTAATAAAGCAATTTTAGTAAGGAGCCTCTATGCACTGAGCACTATTTGAAGGATTTCATCACATACTAAGCTAACTGTATGTACTTTTAAAAACAGATAACAGGGAAAAGTTGGAGCCTTTGTCAGGAAAGAGTTGTCACCTGACAACTGAGAGAAGTGAGGTGGTGTACTCCTAATGCTATAAAGTAGAATCACTTTGCTTGTCACTACTTAAAGTCTTTCAAAAGCTGCTGCTGTTCACAAATAGATTAGGGGTATGAAAATAAAGTAGTTGATCATAAACCATAATCTAATCTATTCTGGCACCAGAAAAAAGCACTTTGCTGCTAGGACAGTTCCTGTAAATTTATATATCTTGCCTTTAAATTCCAACATCACAACTTGTGATATTAGATGCTCAGTTAAACTGCACAGAGATGGATACTAAAATGTCTTTCACAATGCCTAATCTGCGCTTCTGTAAACTCACTACTCATTTTGACATCTTAAATCCTACCGAGTCAATTATATACCCCTGTCCAGTGCTATATGTATTTCTAACAACTTTATCCCTCTGGAAGTGTTTCTCTCCTATACAGAATTTCTCAGCTGTACCAGCCTTATTTATGATTTTTATCATTTCTGTAAGGTCCTACAATGGCCTAAACTGTGGTCACAACACCTGCTTCTACTTCATGCTGCATCATACATGAATGAAAACCATTATTTAAGGCAAACCAGATTAAACGATTTTGGTAACTAAACCTGTATTGTTTATTTGGACACTATCTGCTGTCAATATAGATAGCTTTCTAACTTATTGCCAGCATCCACAGGCTGAGTTTCCTTAACAGACATCAACTGGAAAACTGTACTAGGTAGGAGAAGCAAACCAGTAACTTCAGTTTATAGGAATAAAATATGAGCTAAATTGTGCTCTTGCCAGTGGTATACTGAATGATACTGCTGACAGGTTGTGCCATTTCTGAACCACTCTTGGGAGAAAAGAAACATTATTTTTCTCTTTACACTGCCTACCATGTCCATGGCAATATGAACTGCTCTGCAGGATAAATAACTATAAATCTGGTTTCACTACATTAATTTCCAAAATGTTTATTGTTCATTTTGAAATGAAATATAAGTCTTAGATTACATCTCAGCTTTTCTGTGCTGGTATTCATATTCTGGCACATAGATTTTACAGCATTACAATTGTATCTATTAATCAATGATGTAGTTTTAAAATAATTTAAAACATTAATTCTTTACTTATCATCAAGATGTTCAGTAATTTCCTGGACTAATAATTGTGTAAACACCTCAGCAATAATAATAAGTCTGAACAGTAATTAATACAGCACAAGAGGTCAGATTAGCAGTTATCATTTCTTCTTGTTTCTGAGTTTTCTAAACATTTTGTAAGTCTCAACCCTGCAATATTTGCATTAATTTGTCTGCAAAATACTATATTGCATTGTGCGTGAAACTACATTTACTCCAGGAAGTTCAGTGAATTTTAAGTAAGTTAGAAACACACTGTTTCCATCTGTTGAATTAAGGTACAGGGAGAATTTTGTGCTGTGTTGTGGATTTTTTATGTTTTTTATTTTTAATTCTGAAATAAGAGTAATCAGCATTTTTTTAAAAAAAATATTTTTTAAAAAAACATATTTTAAAAATATGGGTTTAAGATGAAAAGTCCTGAATTTCTGAAAGCAAGTTCCACTCAGGCTTTTGTGACCCTTCCAGACATCCCTAGACCTATAAATGGAGCCATCTTATCATCAGCTTTTGTGGAGACTTGTAATAAAGGCAATTGCTAGTAACAACAAGTATAGAAGTTATAAGAAAAATTTTTCTGTTGTCTTATGAAAGAAATGAAGTTAGTGGCAGATAAAATCTGAGCAAATGTAAGACTTCACCTTAAACAGTTAACTACTATGAGTAGTTTGAAAACAGCTCCACAAAAAAATAGGCTCCCTGCAGAGTTTCTGTCTGCTTGTACTTGTAATTTTCTTTAGGAAACTTGTTTGCAGTAGGGGTGACTTTTAACCACAACTGGGACTGTAATTTTAAGTGAAGCAATCTCTAATATGTAGGAGAAGACATACATAACATACATCTTCTAGCCGTTATGAAGGGAAGTGTATGTCAGTAGGAAATGAAAACAAACACTGACTAGCAAATATAGCAATGTAACATATCCTACAAAAGACAGGTAACTAATTAGGTATCACACATTCCTTTATTGTCCCTGCTAGTATATTTAATCACTACCATTAATAGGTCAGTGTTGAAGAATTAAAAAGCTAATTTTGTACCTTTCTACTTCTACTAATATTTATATAGAGGAGAGCTACAGTTTTAGTTTGCTGCTGCGCTGTCATCCGTTAGTTCTTGCCTGTGGGTGAAAAGTACCACACCAAAGGTCTGGCACTGGCCAAAATAAGCTTTTCCAAAAAATTATAAACAGTAGAAAAAGATGAGAAAAATGAAGGAAGCCAAGAACTGAGCTTTCTAACCTTTATCACCTTTTCATAATTCTTCTCTCAGTTCCCATGGATATAATGAGGAAAAAAGCCTAGCAGAGTTTTCCTCTTTTTTTTTTTTTAGTATAGAAAGAAATGTCATTAGTTCAGAATCAATATTTCACTGCTGGATTCGAGTGACTGATTTCTTGTAGTAAACTGTACATTCTTAATCATGAATATGAATGCCTTGTTGCCTAAAGTATGCACAAGATGGGCACCATGCAGCTTGACAGGAGTTACATATGAAGATTTGCAAATTACTTTGCACTTAAGAGAAAAGGTGTCCTTTTGCAATTGTTCTTCCTGATTACAAAAGCACTGTCTATTAAGTAGAGATCAGAATCTTACTTCTGTGTGTTGGTCTATTATTTTAATAAAGTATACATTGCTTGTATTAACATGCATTTAGGATTCAGTGAAGTTAGAGCAGTGCCACTTTATTCTGATATTTTTCACATGGTGCATCTGCCAGAGCAGAGCAGCAATGACAAAATGTTGTTCAGAGGAATATCTAGGGCAATGCACTGTATCCTCTTCCAGTGGGCAGAAAGTCAGGCACCCTTCATTAACCTATTTACTCTTTGACACTTCTCTGTAGTGTGGATCTCAGAACTGGTCAACAATGTAGTCCTTGTGACGGGGTCCTTCAGATGATGAAATAATTTCTTTTGATCTGCTCTTTCCTGTGTATATCTACTGCAGCCTTTTTCTGTGTTTCTCAAACTTTTTATTGGAGGATGTTTCTTCTGGAAATAAACAGTACTTCTCCCTCTCAAGCTAATATCTTCGGAGACAATAGTCAAAATTATTCTCCAATTTAGCATTATGTAATTCAAAAAGATAGTTAGACCATTGAAGACCTCTGGCTAATGAATGAGTCTTGTTACTGTCTTTTCATGAGATATAGCATCAGCTCAACCAGAGGCCTCTCTCTGCTGCAAACCCAAAAGCCTAGATTTTGTGGAACTCTACATTCTGTAGCATAGTCCCCCAAACAACAGCATTTGTTAGCTTTTTAATCTGAGCCTATAGGCTCTCTCCCTCTATTTACTTGTACCTGTCTCCGGACACTGTGCCATTCCATTCCATCACTCACCATTCAACTGTACTGCCTTCTGCACACCATCACAGCCCATGCTCTTATCTCCAGCAACTCACAGTATCTTTTGTCCATCAGCTTTCATTTTGTTGCACCTAGATCCATGCTTTCATCATTTATACATTTTTCACATAAACACGCTAGGAACCTGACCATCAGATGCCCATTTACCTCCTACTGCCCTCTCCCCTCCTCTCCTCTCCCCTCCTCTTCTGCTCAATGTCTGCAGGCAGGTATGAAAGCACAGGTTCTAATCCATGTCCTAGGTGAGCAATGGCTTCTTGGGGGGCTGTGCCAGTCTGGGAGCATTTCCTTTAGTGAGGGGAGTGCACGTTTTAGGCCAGCTTATCGCAAGACAGCAAGTTGTTGTGCATCATTTCTACCATGGTTACCATCCTCATCCAGGCTTCTATGCCTTATGGAAATGCTAAGTAGCTAATGAATGTCAGTTTGACTTTTATTTAGCATAGGTCAGAGTAGAGTGATTGTGTGGTTAACAAGAGGCAGCTGAGGAATGATAGGTCACTGCTTGGCCATAGCATGTTCAGGCTGCCTTTCACAATCAGTGGCTCAAACAACTAAGTCTGCTTGGGCTGGGGAACACACTGGGTTGTGTTGCTCATCCACTGCAGGAAAAAGCATCATATAAGCAGTAATTGCACTAGTGCTGTTCTGCTGGGCTACTGCTCCTAACTCTTGTCTTTGACCTGGTGGATGACTTTGGCTAAATCTCTTTATCTGTGTATACCTTGCTCTTATTCCCTATGAAATATGGGGAAGGCTGTAAGATGGCTTGGAAAGCACTTAAAGATCTAAGCATAAGTAGACAATGTAAGAGTTGGGTCTTACTACTTCATCACTAATTTCCTCTCTTGTCACTCATTACATCTAACTTTAGGGCTCACTTTTTTCTCTGTTACTTTGAAGTTTATTCCTCTACTGCTGTTGGCATTAGTGTGGCTACAACTCTGGGATGTCGGCACACAGCCACTATCTAAATATAAACACATGCTTACTGACCTTACTTTTTAGGATAAACTTTCTTGAAGTATTTTTTGCCTTCCTAAGGACTTTTATAAAACAGTTCTAGCCATTAAAGTTGCTAATTTTCATTATGAAATAAAGCAAGGGAACACAGAAATATTACACCTGCTTGAATTTAAAAAAAGAGCCTGCATTTTGTTTTCTTCTGAACTCTGTCCTATGAGGTGATGAAAAATCTTGTCCTGATGGTTTCAAAAGAGCTGTTCACGTATTTTAGTGTTAATGAGATAAATGTATGCTTTGTTGGATTGGCTTCTGCTGGACAAAGCCCATTAAAATTTAGATCTTTTGCTACACAAAGATGAAATTCATTTCATATTGAAGATAATTACTGAAGTCACCAGAGACAATACTTAAACACTTGTAAAATGATACATTTAACTTATATCTATCCAACCTTTTGTAATGTAGATGATACTGTGTCAGGGGGTTAGTTGGTTTTTTTTTTGGAAGGGCTGTTATTTGCAATTACCCAAGAACCTGCCTAGAATTATTTTCTGTAAACTCATATGAAATGAGGCAGCTACCCAATATGTCTAATTTTAGCCTAAAACTAGTTTTTATATCTGATAGAGAAGTAGAAATCTGTAGCACGACTGCTGACACATCCCTAACTATAGCGTCGCTACTAGGCGCTACTATAATACAGTACATATTTCTTTGTGAAATCTGAACAATAAAGCTTAACTCCATGGTATCAAAATTTGCCTTGTTTGTACCTCCAGGGAGAAAAACAATTAGAGAAAGACAATCTACCTAAATAGACTGGGAAACTGAATTGCTCTGCCTATGCTTCATTACCCTCCCTCTTTCTCATCTCACACTTTCCACAAATAGCATGATTATATTTACCTGACATCTTCATGCTTCCCTGCTGAGGAAGGCTTGCAGCTGAGATCAGCAATGCTTTCTATGTGGAGTGACTTAGATTTTTTATTTAAAGGGTACAATTCTTAAGTCATTTCAGTGAGTAGCTTCAGGGTGCCCCTGAAGTCACATAGAAAGTAAGATACATGAAATGCCAATGGGCATTTCTGAAAAATGACCCTTGGTAATGAAGTGCTAGGCTAGCTGACATTATGATGATACATCTTTAGTTGCTTCATAGAAAGGCATGGCCTGGGATGATAAACAGAAATTTAGTGACCTTCATAATTAGAAAAAACTGAAAATTTTTGCTGGAACATGCCCCTGAGTGCTTCTTTTCAGAAGCTATTTGTCCTGAGAAATAGCCTCTGAGACTGTCGCTGAAATACAAAATACCCTGATAAAAACAATACAAAGAAAACTGATATGGGGAAGGGATGCAGTGAAAGTTATCAAATGGATTTTCAGTGGTTCCCTTGGAGAACTGGATCACAAATTCAGGAAAATATCTGAGAAATATACAGGTTGTCCTTATAAGGAACAGGTATTTTATTTTTCAGACTTCTCAGGTAATGGAGAAGAGTTCAGCACTTTCTCGTTCTTAGTTGCCAAGATATAAATCTGAATAACTAAACCACAGATAATTGGACACAATTCCTCAAATTAGAAACTAATATTACATGTGAGAATTAATGACGTTTCATCATACATTACTGTCTACGTTAATAAACTATGACTGTATTAGTCTTAGCAGCAGCATACAAGTCTCTTTTTCCTGTAGCCCCTGGGATCTTATTCTAAATCTTATTTTAATCTAATGCTATATGAGCTGCAGAATAACTGAACTTGAATTCATCTGAATCTTAGTTTGAAGGACTCAGTAGCACTCAGTATCACAGAATCACAGAATCACAGAACAACCAGGTTGGAAGGGACCCATCGGATCTTCTAGTCCAACCATTCCTATCTAACACTAAATCAAGTCCCTCAAGACCTCATCCACCCGTGTCTTAAATACCTCCAGGGAAGGGGAATCAACCACCTCCCTGGGCAGCCTATTCCAATGCCCAATGACCCTTTCTGTGAAAAACCTCTTCCTAATCTCCAGCCTAAATCTACCCTGGCGGAGCTTGAGGCCATTCCCTCTCGTCCTGTCCCCTGTCACTTGGGAGAAGAGGCCAGCTTCCTCCTCTCTACAACCTCCTTTCAGGTACTTGTAGAGAGTAATGAGGTCTCCTCTCAGCCTCCTCTTCTCCAGGCTAAACAACCCCAGCTCATTGATGAAGACATTGAACAGGACTGGACCTAGCACTGAGCCCTGGGGAACACCACTTGTCACTGGCCTCCAGCTGGACTTAACACCATTTACCACCACTCTCTGGGCCCGGCCATCCAGCCAGTTTCCTACCCAGGAGAGTGTGCGTCTGTCCAGGCCAGAGGCTGACAGTTTCCGTAGCAGAATGCTGTGAGAAACTGTGTCAAAGGCTTTACTGAAGTCCAGAAAGACCACATCCACAGCCTTTCCTTCATCCAGCAGCCGAGTGACTTTGTCATAGAAGGCCATCAGGTTGGTTTGGCAGGACCTGCCTCTGGTAAACCCATGTTGACTGGGCCTGAAAACACTATCATGAAATATGTAGATATCCATGTATCTACATGCAGACTCAGAGTCTGCATAAGATAGGCTTAACATCAGTACCCTAAACCCCTACTACTACAAGTAGGTTCCTAACATTTGGAAAGATACTGACTGGAACAAGGATTTAACATTTCTGCTTTTCTGCTTTGGTGTTTTCCAATGAACAGGACCTGAACCTGCTCTTCAGGTGCCAAAAGCATCTTCTGGTCTGAGTCTCAAGTAACTAGAATTTAATCTGTGTTGTAGATTTTAGAAAATGCCATCAAATGGAGAGCATGGAATTAATAGGCATCCTGGCTTTTCTGCCCTTTCACTTGTATTTTCTCTTCCTTGTTACAGTTAAAGGCATTTCACTAATACAAGACTAGGCAGCTGTTGAACTTTCTTTAAAACATGCACTATGTTAAATAGAAATCTCCAGGGTCTTTTTTTCCAAGTGAGTAGCAATGTCATGGTTGCCACCTCACACTGTGAAAAACATAACCCAGTCTAGCTCAGAATAATTAGTCTGTATGAAGGCAGGATTCCCTTTCTGGCTGCCTCTGAACTCCTGCTCCATCATCTCAAAGGTAAACTTCCTGCAAAGTTACAGTAAGTGCTGATATTGCTGGCCAAAAAACTTGTATCTTTTAGCAGTCCTGCATTAATCATTTTGAGAGACTTATTATTATTGGAAAAGTGTTCATATACAGGCACATACTTAACAAATTTGCACCTCAAAGGACCCTGGAATTCATGTTGATTTGTTTTAGGATAAATGCTGCAGGATCTAGACAGCAATTATGACCTTCTTTGACCTCAGACAATAATAATAACAGCATGGTTCCCACCCCCAAAACCTCATAACATAAGGAAAGATGTCTCAGCAGACCTGGAAATACCAGCAAGTAAGTTACGATTCATTTCATGTGCAATGACCAAAGCCAGACTATTGACCCCCTGCATGTGTTACAGCAAGCAAGTGAAAGGTAACTATGGCAATACAATAAACTAATGTCACACAACTTGAACTCCATCAGTAACAATACCTGGAGATCTACATATTTTATATTACACTGATCTATGCTGAGATTCTTCAATATCTAATTCTAGTGAAGGATTTAACAGAAAGGAGTACTGTTAAATTTTACATTTTAATAGATTTGTATAAATTAGTAACTTCTATAAACAGTGTTTTGTATAAACAAACCAAAACAACACAAGGGAACCTGTGATTTATCTGTGGCTTCTCTTTCTCAAAGCTGCTATGAACTATAACAACCAGTTCTGGTTTTCATGCCAGCTAGCATTACCTGGAATGTGATAACTCTTTAGGCTTATGCCCTGTCTCTTGCCCATATGTTTTGGCTCCTAATGCCATGAAACTATTGATAGAAGTCAGCACTGTCATCCACAGATTGAGTCAGATCTTGGAAAAAAGCCACTTACATGATCCTGTTAGCCTTTCCTCTGCTTTGTTTCCAGTGCAGTGCAGGTTTGCCAATGCAGTGTGGCCTTGCATTTTTTATGTTCTATGGTAGAGGTTCTTTCAAAAGTTATCACATTTTTATCATGTCATTTGACAGCATTGAATTTACTGAAACTCCTTTTTATCCACTGTAAGACAGGTTTAGAAAGGCTCGTAAAGTGAAATGTAGACTACAGAGATCTTTGTCCATGAAGGGAGTTAACTTGTAAGGGAGAACTAACAAAAGTGGATCTCTCAGCTAGGCATTAAGTCATCAAGTGAGGGTCTAAACTTTGAAGTGGAACAGCAAGCACTATACAGAGGTACAGCTATGTATACTAGCTCCGAAACAATAACCTCTAAGACTAGAGACCACATGGCTCCCTTAGCGGGGTGCTCTGCTGACCCAGTTAGTCCTGGCAGAAGGCAGCACTGATGTAACTCCACTGCTTTTAGAAACTAAGTTGGCACTTCTGTATCATGAAGATCTCTGCCAAGTGGTTATATCAGGTCATTCAGAATTAACTGAAAGATTTCTGTCTTGCAACACATTTCACAGTGCCAGGCTCACGTGGAGAGTCCTTCCTGAAGGCACGCATTGTGCACTAAACTAGGGACCACTTAGATGCGCTGAACGTTTCTTGGCTTTGTATTGCTATTGAAAAGAATGGAGAGGGTAAAAAGAAAAGAAAAAAAGGAAAGTATACCTTGCTAATCAGGTTGCTTGAAAAATATCAATTAGCAAGTCCAGTATTAATTACACAATAAAAAAACTCTTATGCACTAAATTGGATCAGCTTTGTGATGGGTGTCAGTCTACTTAGTTCCACTGGTTAAAGTGCAAAGATTTACACCTATGTTGTCTCAGCATGCTTGCTCTTGTAAGTAGCCTATGAAACAATAGACAAATAAACAAAATAAAAGCACAAATCCTGTACTATATAGATATTGCTTAAATAATTAATTATAGCTTGAGGAATAGAAGTAAATACAAAGAAAATGCTTGCCTTTTGAAATGCTATCTAGAGCAAAGCTTTTTTTTTCATTTTTTTTTTCAGGCCGGGGTAGCTCATATTTTCTTGCTACATCCTCTTCAATAACTTTTAGAAATGCACAGCTCTTTAGGATCTCACTAATTTATGTGGTGACATAGTTCCATAGATCTGAACACTGTTTGCATCTCCTAGCACTGAAACAAACGTGGCCATGCAGCACATAAAACTGCAGTTCATTTATTAAGTCAGAGAGCAGCTCTGTGCTATTAAACCCCCACCCAGCTTCTTACTGATGGCTCACAGTTGTCAAGTTACTCAGCTTCCTTTAGGGCTGTGATAGCACTTCAGCTGCATCAAAAATGTGGCACTTGCACCTGAATTATGCAGTATCCACTATATGGCCATTAAGCACCATGTACACTTAATGCTAAATGATTAGTGTTTATTGAATGGTAAAATGGAGAGGGTGTTCAAATAAGAAAATTACCAGACTGTCTACATGCACCCCATTTTTAGATACAAATGGCTTAGCTCAAGAGAAACCAATCATCTGTATAGCACTGCCACTTTCTGTAAGTGTGAAAAGCCATCTATTAAGAAGTGAAAATATTAACTTTTGGCAATAATGGAAATGATTTGTATAATATTGCTTCAAGCATTTCAGATTTTGCAGTGGGTGGTTTTTGCATTCTTCGCATGTCTGAGGTGTTGATTAGTTTATTTGGTGTAGGGTTTTTTCGCAAAATACGTATTTTCATATTGAAAACTATATTATTTTATATATTCTCACTGTATAACTCAGAAATAAATCACTCCAAGATACCACCCTGAAGAAAACGATGGGTTGGTTGTAGAACCTGAAGAAAGAAAGAAAAAAATAAAAACAGGAAAAAAGCTTTTATTGATGACATGCTCTATTTTTTTTTTTGGAGGGGGAGGGTGGGTTGGTATATAGAAAGTCTCTGCTTAATTTTATGTATCTATGATTTCAAAATCATATGCAACTTCATGCCTGAGCAGTTGACTCAGGACACTGCTGTTTGACCAACAGCCGTTTTTTCTGCCTTGTGCTGATGGGAAGAAGTTTGAATGCTGTAAACACTAATAGGTGAAGTTATCCTGTGTCACCCTTTCAAGGAGTTACATAAGTGATGGCTAAAAGAAACATTTGTCTTTCCAGTAAGTGGGAGAGAAGATACTGTGTGTTAGTGACAATCACGCATTACCACAAATGAAGTTCAGGGCCAGAAGTTAGCATTTCTTTGTATTTGTTTGTGACTGTGTTTCCCAACAGCAATTCTTGTAGAGATATCTGCTTTTTTTAAGAAATAAAAGGTTATAAATTGAATTCTCTGTAAATAATAAGTTAGTTTTAAAGGTAGTGTACAAAGCCATGTATGTGTGACCCTCTTAAAATGCAGGTCTTTATTCTGTTAGATTTTTGTCATACTTATGTGCGGAATAGTGGTGTGTAGAGAAGTCTAAGCTGGTAAATTGACATATCAAAGCATAAAACCCAGGATGTGTAAATGTGTATTTTAAGAGCTGGCACATTGGTTTAGACCAGCATCTTGCCTACAAAAGTGTCAGAAGTAGATGTTTAGAGAAATAATCTAATGGCACAAGTTAAAAATGGAACTTCCCTTACTGGGAAAGATTTACTGAGTTCCTGAGACAGGGGTTACATTTGGAAGACTGTGTATAAAAACCACTAAGGTGTATTTAATAACTACTAATATATTTGCCACCCCTGAATTTCTCTCATTTCTTTTTGATCACCAAATTATTCTTTGGCTGTGGAGCCCACAATTTAAGTATGGAGTGTATGAGAAAACATTGCTTTGAATACACATAAGTGCCCTGTGCTTGATGCATTATGAACAAGCAATAACCTTCTCCATCTACCATTCACAATTCTCCAGGCTTCTGTCTTACTGCTCATCCTGGTCCTGGTTGAAAAATTTTAGTCTGTTTTGACTTTTTCTGGATTTAGTTGGATGAATACTTTTGGTATCCTTATGGTCTTTCTTTTGTCTTTTCTGACTAAAGAACTTTAAAACATAGAAATTAAGCAAGGCTGGGGTACCTGCACAGCATGCTTGTCTGTACTCTGCCTGGTCAAGGTGAGCAAAAGCCATGCAGCCAGAGTAGCTCACTAGGCTGCTGAGCCTTAGTGCCTTGCTAACATCATCATGCATCCTTTGGATTTAGTGTGGGTTGTCATGGGTGGGTGGGTGTGAGCAGAATTGCCTGCAATACCCTTTTTCTTCACTGTAGACTGATGTTATCCTCTATCAAATAAGTTATAAGGACAAAATGTTGCAGTTTCCTATGCGAAAGTGGTTTAAATGCAAATAAATAGGAGTCCTTGAGCTCACAAAACTTTAAGGTCCCTGAACCAGGACTGTTGGCTATGATAGGAGAGTATTCCAAGAGTCTTCTCTTTGCTTCTTTCTTTGCTGTTGTAAAGGCAATACACCTAAATAATGGACATGAAATCCTGGCTGTTTAAATCAAAGGAAAAGAATACCGTTGATTTGACTTTGGTGAGAATTTATGTAAGGCTATTTATTAACTTATTCCACATTCCCATTTATAACATAGAAGAACATTACTATGCTGCTCAACAAGGTCACAGCAGCTGAAGGTGTATGTCTCCAACACCAAATGCCTGTTACTTGTAAATAATTACAGAAAATTTGCATTGTTGTCTATCTTGTATCAGCTCTCCCTTTCTTTCTCCCGTAGTGTTGCTGCCAGCATCTACCTTTTTTTTTTCCCCTATGCTTTGATCATGCAAAAGCAGCTGGGAAAGAGAGCAAAGTGCCCCATTTAGTTGGCTCAGCAGCCACTGGAGAGATGCAGATTTGGCTGAAAGAAGCATATATGCTTTACTGTAAACACGGTTTCATTTTTAAATGTGTAACACTCACAGCATTGAAGAATTTTTCTTCTTGTCAGGTGGTGATGGTATTTCGATGTACATTACATTCAGTAGAAGTCTTCTAGTTCCCACAGAAGGAGAGAAACGACATGGCAAGAAAACGAAGATGAACAGAGGGCTCAAAGATAAATACTGGAAAAAAAGTCTGACAATATCTGACAGTAGGGAAGCATTCCTGGGAAAAGAGCTCCTCTGGAATCACATACTCCACTGGAGCAGGTGAGCTAGTAGCCTTCTGGGCATGGCTATTAAAAAAACTTTTTAAATACACAGAGATATCAAAATAAGACAAATATATCAAAGGATGAATGTATACCAGAGAGCAGAATTTTGACTATCAAGAAGAAACAGCTGTTTCTGAGTCATAGAATCATAGAATAACCAGGTTGGAAGAGACCCACCAGATCATCGAGCCAAATCATTCCTATCAAACACTAAACCATGACCCTCAACACCTCATCCACCCATGCCTTAAACACTTCCAGGGAAGGTAAATCCACCACTTCCCTGGGCAGCCTCTGCCAGTACCCAATGACTTTTTCTGTGAAAATTTTTTTCCTAATGTCCAGACTAAACCTCCTCTGGAGAAGCTTGAGGCCATTTCCTCTTGTCCTGTCCTCTGACACTTGGGAGAAGAGGCCAGCACCCTCCTCTCTACAACCTCCCCTCAGGTAGTTATAGAAAGCAATGAGGTCTCCTCTTCTCCAGGCTAAACAACCCCAGCTCTCTCAGCTGTTCTTCATAATGATACAGACACAGTGAAGGAAAATTAGGAGAAGTTCCCTTAGTGGGTTCTTAGTCAAAGAAATCCCTAAAATGTTTTGGTGTAACACAAGAAGAATGGGCAAGAAGGTAGAAGAAACAGAACCGTTGATGTGATGTGATGTGTTGATGGAAAATGTGAAATTGAGTATCACGAGGTAACAGAAACCTGTGTTCACTGTTCAGGTACTAGGGGATACAACTTATTAAGGAAAGATAAAAAGACATGTAGAGATCACGGTGTATATTAATACAGGTATAGATAGCAACATCACCCCTCTGGATCAAAATCATTTGCAACAGGAAGGAGATGAGGGCATTAGGGAAGTTCAGGTCTAGCAATTATAGAGTCATAAATGATGTAGGTGGCAAGGACAAATCAACTTTGAGAAAGGTTGGTAATTCCTGTAACTGGAAAGTCTGTTGCATACAAAAAGGGCTTAGTCTTCATTGCAAACTACAGAGATATTACACAAGAGCAGAAAGTTTGCAAAAATCATATAAATAGAAGAGAAAACTATGGCTTATTAAAGCGCACAGATCTAATAAGATCTGCTCTAGATTTAGCTTGTGGAGGAAATTAAAACAGACAGTGAAATACTTCTATGTGGAAAAGGAAGGATAATAACTGAAGACAAAATTTGAGTATAACACCAAAACCAAGCACACTAGTTGCCTAGGATATCTAATATGATTAATGCGAATATTATAGTACATGATTAAAGGGATGTATTAGGAAATTACCACTAGCAAGTCAAAAACCAAACTGCAAGAGCTGACATTATTCTGTTCATGGGAAACCTACATAATTTTCATTCTAGGACTTGTAAAGAAGAAGTACATAAAATCACAAATACTATCACCTTTCTTTCCATCTTCCTTTAAATGTGACTCTGTAACACTGGGCTTGTCACTGGAGTTTTCTTTCATCGGATGATCCCTTTTCCTTTAATTGGATAGGAGCAAAGCCTATGGGTTATGCAAAATACCTTTCTTCTTAACACCTTGCAGATTATGCATCGAGAGAATCATATAATCATAGAATCACCAGGTTGGAAGAGACCCATCAGATCATCGAGTCCAACCATTCCTATCAAACACTAAACAAATTTTGTATCAAACACTAAACAAAATCCTTGTAAACAAATCTGATTTTGAATCATCATATAGCAATACAGCTCATAGAATTCAACAGAAGACTTATAAACACAATATCTGTTTCAATATTACTTTGTCCTTAGAGATATCATTTCAACCTAGATCCAGAGTTGCCACAGCTTCTATCTATCCCTTCTCACTGTCAGCAATATCCTGATCGATCAAAGCAAGACTGACATTTAAATCTCTGCTGTTTCATTTTTGCAGGCTCTGTAATGACACACTGTGGTTTGCTACTCCCAGATGAAAACAGTCACACCCATAACATTTCCTTACCAGAAGTATCCCCTTTCTCAAAGTTAACAAGACAACCCTCAGGCCAGCAGAGTGGTAGAAATACTATTTTATGAGAGTCATTAATTCTAGCTGAAATTTACTCCTTTGTGAAAGGCTAGTTCAAACTTCTGAGCTTGCGTAGCCTCTGCGCAATGCATTAGTTGTGGGCCTGTTTTCTAGAATACATTTCTTACTGTTTTTCAAGCAGTAACTACATTTTTTTTTCTGCATATGTACTGCATGTTGCATACACATTTCTGGGGCTAGTTGCTGTAAAATATAAAGTATGCTACTATAAAGTATGCTACTAGAATTCTTCATGCATAGTGAGTCTTCTCAGTCTTAGGAGAAGGGCTAACATTTGACATTTCTGATGAAAGTATGGGTGTTTGGCAAAGAAAAACCTCCAAGGCTCTAACAAAGCAAGTCTGCAAAATTAAAGTATCAACTTTGCTCATGCGGATAAGGTAGTGACATAGCCAGGTAATTTTCTGGAGTGAGCTAAACCAATACGTCTCATGGTAATGTGGATATGTTCCTGCGTTTACTTTAGTAAACATTTGCTTTCATTTGCTTGTTTAGTAAACATCTGCTTTATTTCCCTTGTACCTTGCTTCCTCATGTTCAGGTGCATTCTTGTAAAAGTTTGTCAAAATGCTTTCTTTTTGTGGTTAAAGAATTTCAAGTGAAATAAGTTTTACGACATATGGTATCTTTTCTGTGGTCCATAACATAAAAGTTCATTAGTAGTTTAAGTCACTTAACAAGAGCCAACAGGGCATATCCAACTTGTAAAAAAAATAACCTGGTATGTTTGGCTGCCACCATGAAACAGAGCTGCCAGACTCTACTGCAGCCTCTACCACTCCTCAGACAACAGGCTGCAGTACTGTGTGTATGTACCTATGCATGAGAGGGAGAAAGACAGAGATACTTCCTTTGTACTTTAACTGAAAAATACTTTTTGTTATCACCAAATAGAGTCAGAATTTTTCTCACCAGCTAAAATGCAAAATATGACGTGTTACTTTCAATTTCTTAATCTGAAAACAAGTCTCTTTCTGGACCCTACAGATTTTGCACATTTCCATACACTCATCTCCATCTCCCGCTAATTTGTTTTCAGAGTCGTGTTTTGTAGAAATGATGTGGAAGTGCCAGAGAACTAGGCTGGGTCAGGAGCTGCCATAGCTATGGAGGAAGGGAATCGAGCAGGCGAATTTATGACAGTTTGACATTTCAGATAATAGAGGTCAGTCCTTCAAGTTGTAGTCCCCTGAGATGAGTGAATTTCTGCTGGTGAATGTGGGAAGAGCTTGTACCATTAAATTGTCCCTCTTCTGCAAGTGAAGTATGTGGTGATAGCCTGGAAGAAAATAATTCCTCTAATTACTGAGAGGCAAATTCTGCTCCCTCTCTGATGTGGATGAATGATGAATGATCCCCTTCATTTCAGTGGTTGTACCTGCAGCTGGAAGAGGAACAAGGTCTGAATTTCTAGAATAAAACATTATGTTGTGAGTTAAGTGAAATTAGATGCATTAGCACACCAATATTTGACTTCCTTTCTTGTGCTTTCATAACTAAGATCTTGAAAGACTGTTTACTTCGAATACTGTTTCGAATACTGTTTATGACATATGAGACCAAAAACATTTTGGCCACTTATTAACAGTTTTTGTGCACTTTTTCAAATGAAGATTCCATACTGTTTAGTCTTTAGAAGAACCGACAAACCCCATCCCCCTAAGCTGATGCGTCTTCTAGGTCAGGCACCTTTCCCTCCACCTATCAAGGAGCTAGTGATATGCAGTGTGATAACAGTATTGGTGTGAGGAATTAAAATGTAATTTCTGTTGAAAAAAAAATGGAAAAGTTAACTTTATATTCACTTTACCTTTTGGATATCTGGACTGAAATCTTTGTTCTTAACAGAAAATCTTGACTGGGACATTATCCAGTTGTAACTTTCTATTAAAAAAAGAGCAATAAAACAAAAGGGAAAATAAAATGATAATGCTGATATTTGTGACTTATATGATGTTGAACTGCAGCATCAGTTACAATAGTTTTTCCTGTAAAACTATGAGCTGATTGGCTCCATTGGTCTTTTAATTTCTGTAGATATTACTCAGAAAATTTGAACAGGTCATGACTGAAACTGGAGGAAATTATACACTTCTTTTCTAACTGAAGGCAAAACATCTAATGAATCTTGTCAGCTTCTCTTCCTTAGAGTGAAACTACGATATGTACAAACTCTATTTAATGTGCCACTTCATTCGTGTTTCTTTATACAAAGCAGTCTTGTGTTTAGCCAGATTATATGACTAGGAGCCAAATATGTGCCAGGTGGCTAAAAATTTTGCCTGCAATCTGTAAGTGAAAGACTCTACTCTTGCCTAATTTCTTCTGGGGAAGAGTCATATGTGAAAATAAGAAAGTGCATTTGTGCAGTAAATGTGCAACAGTTGCACTGTTTATAGCTGTATAGCAGCTCCTCCTACTTGAAGGAGAAATGAAAGATACTGTGAATATGTTTGCAGACATGATGACTCTGCTGGGAGAGGGATGCTTGCTGAACTGTGACTGAATGCTTAAGGTCAGATGGCCAAATTTCAGAATTCTGCAAATATCTAAATCTTTAGAAACCCCTTGTTACTCAGGGCAAATAAAAACTGACCCTTACCAAGATGTGGATTTTACTCTGAGCTGGGTGAGAGTGGACAGAGTGTCTCTCTGTACTGCCATAACCCATATGTACTTCTATCTTGTAGAAAGTTCATTTTGTAGAAAGAAGACTATCCATTTCAGTGAGGTCCCTTCCCTGCTTACCTCCCTCCAACAATGTCAGCATCCCAGGCATGAGTCCTTGCCAGCAGCCTTGTTGTTCAGCCCTCACAATTGGTCTGACTCCTGCAGAATGTTGTTCCTGGGAACAATGGTCTTCATGAGCACTACTACTGCTTGTGCTTTGTTCAGTTATTTTGTTGGATCTCCATTTTGTTCAGATCAAAATGGCATTTGTAGTTCTTGGCATTTGCTATGGGAAGAGCTAAGGGTAGACAGAGTAAGCCCTGGAATTAGGGTAATGACAATCCTTGTATTTTGTAAAGAAATTCAGATGACAAATCACACAACTTTACTTCATTAATGACTACATGAGTCAGAATTTTCCTGGGAGGCTGACTTCAGTGAAACTATAAACTCTTCAAAACCAGAAAAATGTTGAAGAACTAGGAAGTTAATTCGGATGAGAAAGAGTGAAGACTAAAAGAACATAACATTTCATGTGGAGGGCTGTGTTGATTACAAAGCAAAGCTACAACAATACCTTTAGGAAAGCTGCTATCCATAGATTGCTAATGTCTGTGTGTCTGTCTAACATGTATCGCCTTTTGTCCACTTCGTTGTGGTGCTGAGGTTTGTTTTTCTTATGGTACTCTCACAGTAATTATTTATTGAAGGTGTGCTTTGTTATAAATATTGTTCCTGCAACTTGACTATTTTAACGGTATGTTTTAATGATGGATGATCAGAGTCATGTTGTTGGACTCTTTCTTTTGTATTTCTTGAGAACTTCTATTCTTATTGCTTGTCTCTGCCAGATCTTCTCTGGTATTGATATCCACATGGATAACTTGTTAAAAGTTTAGTAGCAGAATACTTTAATAAGCCACAGCTATATTTTCATTTCGTTCCATAGGTACACCTTCATTTACATTTTTGTTTTTAAAATGGAACATAGAAGAAACTCTTGTTATACTTATTCTGACAGAATTTTCCAATAGGAAGAGAGAAAAAAGTTATTGTATATATCTTTACCTTGATTTGTTACAGTGACACTACAAACAATTAACAGTGAACAAGTAAGTGTAACTTTGTATGATAATATTGTTAAATGTCACAAAAACATTGGTATATCATCTATATGTTTGTACAAAAGGGAACCGAGTTAGTCTGACATAAACTGCTTTTGCTCAAGGAATCCAATACTCTTGAGGTCAAAAGTTTAAAATGCAGACCTAATCCACAGATCAGCTGAGTTTTTCTTTAGGACATAGTACTGACTGGATCAGGCTCAATCAGGCATTTTTCATTGTAATTGATTTCTATCTTTTTCAGCCAAAATAAAGGGAACTTAATTGGCTTTTAAATAAATACTGTCTTATTGTTTTGAGTCTGTAAACTGCCTCTGAAGGAAACTGATATTCTACAAACCTGTACAATTCAACTGGGAAAGCAGAGGTGAAAGCTATTTCAAAACACTCAGGCTCTGATGCTATACTATGAAACATCAAAGACTGGCAATTAGCATCTCCTGTGCTGTGACAATACTGATTACACTAGCAAATTCCTTTATTCATTACATGGTTTTATTTCTTTTCTTGAAACCAAGACCAAACACAAAAGTAGACTGAGTTATCATGTAGTTGTGTAATCTTTGTATTTGATACATTCAAGCTTTCCCAGGAAATGGTGCATCTTCCTGCTGTCCTGGTTCTCTGTTGATTTATTAATAGAATTTATGTTTGTTGTATAGTATTTTGACTTAACACACAAAAACTATGTCTATTTTAAGAGAGGCTGCAGCCCATACAAACAGGTTTGTTTAGCAAGAAAAAAAAGGTTACAACCAAGGACCCCAGATCTATGGTGTAGGTATTTCAATGGGTTTAGTTCACACTGATTCTAACTCTAGTCTCACAACTGCCCTTTAGTGACAGGACCATATCAAATAAAGTTGTGCAATCTTTAGTGTAGTTTAGTTTGATTCAAAATATATATAGTTTTTTGCTGAGACTACCCTGTGATATGAACTAAAGCAGGGAGAATTAGTAGAGGTAGTTCAAAATGCTCTGCTGAATGCTGAGTAGTTAAATGCATATACATAGCCACATGTGACAGAAATGGGAAAATCTTGCTGTAAAGGAGGTACACATAGATCTTGTCTAAGATTCACATTTTTAATTCAGCTAAAATTTCCATTGAGTCTGCTGAGATCTTTGTGATAGAATATAGCCTTTGGTATTCCCAAAGTCTTCAGCTGCCTTTTCTTAGTGAAGCAAAAGAGGTTCAGTTTACTGGGATAAGATCCGAGCAGTAGCACTATTTGGAATAAGTAAAATAATTGGCATCACTGATAATTTGGCTGGAAATTCGAAAACATTCTGCTGTGCATAGCACACTATCTCTTCTAGGCACACGTATGGTTTCTTGTTCAGGAATCCATTGTAAAAAGCAGATCCCAAATCCAATGTGTATTGTGGTATGGTTTTTATAGGTTTGGTGTTACTTCTCACTTCACTAAAATAGTAAATCATCAAACTGTCTAAAACCAACACAGCAGCCTCAAGGTGTGGGGAATGACAGGTTTTATCTTAGATACTTTGCCCTAACTTTAGTGTGTATCAGAAATCTTGCAATTCTTGAATGAAGGTCCAGAAAGACATCTTCCTATGGTGAAATTTGGCAATTAGAGTATACAAAGAAAATATAACAAAGATAAAAATACAACAGCAGGTGCTTAATTTAGCCCCTTGAAACCTGTGAAGAACCTATTTCCTATCCTCTGGCCAGGCTACTCAATGAGGCATGTTCAGTAATTACCAAATTATCCATTTCAGCAGGAAGAAAGAAACATCAGTGATAGGCTTTTGTTATTTTACATTCACCCCTATTAGTGTTACTTGCTGTACCTAATACACTGATAAATGGAGTATTGTGACTGTCAGTGAGTAAATGGCACTTAATATTCCATTTTGAAATTCAGGAAATCAGCTGGAGGAGGAGCAGCTTTTGATGGCCATTTGCTCAGTGACACAGACTTATAATCAAGGGAATTGATGTTGAAGGTTCAGTTGTCTGGATCTTACCACAAAATGTATCTGTAAAATTTTACTGTGGATGCAATGGACTTCTGCAACATAGCCCTTCACCTTATTAGGTTTTCCTCTAAAAATAGTATTAAAAATTAAGAGTAGATCCCATTCTGGTAGCATTACTTCAGTGTAGGTAACCAAAAGGACAGGGAATGGACCAGAGTGCTGCATTTTATTGCAGAATATAACAGGCCATTGAAGAAGATTTAAGGTGGCAATTTATGTTTTGTGGTACTCAAAGACTGTAAGCAGGCACCTTTGCTTAAAACAGGGCAAGGATAACATCTTAAAACATTCAAACCAATGGCTTCTGTGAACTCCCCCTGGGATCACTAAATTGCTGTTTTTAAATCCAATATACACTTGATAAATCCTTTGTGCCTTAGCAACTGTAATTTGTAGGCATAGTTTACTCTTTTTTGCAGTCTAGATATCACACTGGGGCAGTTACACCTCATTATAGTTAGCAGTTGAACTGTATGTAATTCTGCCAGCACAGGAAGGAGAAACAGCAAAAGTCTGGCCAATTTGTTGTTTGGTCTGAGGAGGAAGCCACTCTGAAGATAAGGGATTCAGATCCAGGCATGGAGACCTTGTACAGCTGGATCAAGATATATCTGGGGTGTAACCATTGCATTTGTAAAACTGGTTCTGACCTTTTCAGATTCTCTCGTGTAGAAAGATACTGTCTTTTGATTCATGGGAAAAAGGTGATGCAGAAAGCCACGTAACAGTAGGCAGAGAGTGGCCAACTTCATGTAAATGCTGAGGTTTCATAGTCTGAGAGAAGAAACTTTGTCTCTACTTGAGTTACTGAAGCTCTCCTTTTGGGCTGTGATCTCTTTTCTTGCCCAAACATCATCACAGGATTAGGTAGATTTGGAGGCCCCATGCCTCTCTTATAGGCCTCTCTCTTGGTATGAACGAAGTGTTGGTATGTACCAGTATGCACTAGTGTTTTGAGAGTTGCCTTCTTCAGACCCCCTACCATCTGGAATAGCTTCACTGTGGCTCTCTGCCTCATTGACTCTCTTCTTAATTTCAAATCTCAGCTGACCATTTATCTTTTCTACCTCGCCAATTTCTTTTAATTTCCCTGTCCATCTGCTTGGTCTATTTAACTCTGTGAAAGCTTTTTGGATTATGTATTTTATAGTAGATGCATGGGAAAATGGTATCATATTATACATAAGGACAACTTCCTCAGCTGCAGCAAGCATTCTGTAGCATTAGCTGAAAAATCCTGCACAACCCTCATGTGCTCAGAGTTACACTTCACAAAGTTAAAGGAGGACGCTGAGATTGCGTTGACAGCCAAAAGAATATACTTACTTTTCTAGAGCGGCAGCAAGTAGAACAGATGGTATTTTCCCCCACTCCACATCACTCTCTGTCCTTTCCTTCCTCATGCCCCATTGTTCATTTCTCACACCTCGCTGTTGGTTTGGTTTGGATTCAACACCTGCTGAAGTCAATGGAGAATATCCCAATAACTTTATTTGGCTCTGCATTGTGCTTCCTGTGATCTCTCCTCCCTTCAGCTGTACCTGAACTCAAACCCCTTCTCTGACCTTTTAGCAGTTTGGATCCTGTCTGTGCTTTGTCTCTGTTCATTCTTCCTTCAATTTGCCAACAGCCTCAGCAGAGTAGTGGTGGGGAAAGCTGCGTAGAATAGATACTGTTAGAGTCAGTAGCTGGAAAGAAAATCTGTGAAGGATTTGGATTACTCTGAAGCAACATTTTCTCTAACTGTTCCTCCTTTGAACCAAAAAGAAAGCAGGAACATGATACTGAGTTAAATATTATGGGAATAAAAATGGAATGTTTTGTTTTACTTGTCTCTTTATTTTTAATTAAAATTAAAAATCACAACAAAACAGAAATGTTTTCAAAATGTAATAGTGAAATATTTAGCCTTTCATGAAATAACACATATTTCCATTAATTATTTTTCTATCAAATTCATCACTATTAATTATTATTCTCAAAACATATATGGTGAATGTTAAGATAGTGAATCAATTACTCGCTTATTTGATGCTATACCCCCTCATGTCTTTTCTCTGTATTCCAAACCACTAGCTACCCTCTTCCTTGCTGAGATTCCTACCATTCATCCGTTTCCTCTGTAGAACTGGATAAGGAAAAATAAAAAATTTAAAAGGAAAAAGTAGAAAAATAAAAAAAAAAAAACAGGCAGGGTTGCTGTGGCTCTACCACCAACTTTTGTTTTAATATTTAAGATGGATGGTGATGCCTTTGATATTTCATTCTAGCACAAGACTGGAATAATTACTGTTGCATTCTCCAATTAATGTTGCCTGCAGCCCCGTGGAGCTTGAGAACCCTATCTTGTGACCTTGTACACTTTGCCTCACTTCAGTAATGGCTTTAGCTGAAGTTTATATTGTTTTCTCCCATAACAAAGTCACCAGCTTAATGCAGCCAAATGAAAATTTCCATCAACTTCATGTAGAATGGCTCCTTGTGCATCTAACAACCTGTGTTACTTGGCACTTGAGTCACTCCAGAAACAAATATTCTACTTACACTAACAGTATGATTGTCATAAGTGGTGCTTCAAAAGTGACTCTCTGCACTTTACTAGACCTGTGAAATATTTTGTGTTTTAATTGACATCCCAAAGAGTTGTGAATTTCTCAGCAACTTGCAGGATTTAGCCCTAATAGTATTTACAGTAATTAAACACACTAATTAAATAACAAAACAACTAATGACGAATTGATTCAATGCCAAACAAAGGACTCAAATAAATGCTTAATTAAAGATGTTAATAAAATTCCCTTCAGCCCTATACAGTCCACTCCCTATGACTAAAGATGACTTTCTACCTCAGAAATCTTTATAGCCCTTTACAAGCCCAGTCTCTAGGGTTACTGCCTTGTTTAGCCTCTGGATTAAATGCTTGTTAACTAAGCACTGTAGAAACCCATTTAAAATGCCATCAAAATAATTAAATTTGATCCAGAACCCTCTGTGTCCTCCAGATATGATGTGCTGTGACATTCCCACCTGTACGCAGGTTTTCATTCACTAGGGTATGCAAGGTTGTGTCTAATTTTGAGCACCTAGGTAGGAGCACATGGGCATGTCTGACCATGAGAACTCTTTAATCTGGTGCCACGAATCATGTACTTAAATTTAGGCTAAGTACCATGATGAATTGAAGCCAAAGTGAGAAAGAGCATAGCCATAATCCAGTCCAGTTTAAATGAAGCAAGACAGCTGTTTCATAATTCATTATTGATTCTGTTAAGCTTTCTTATTTATCACCTAAGTAGAACCCAGCAATAACAACATTTTTTTTTTAAGTAAATGAATTGGAGAATGAAGCTGACATAAACAACGATTGTTAAGCTGCATTTAAAAGGCAGATAGTTCTTTAAGTTACTATTCAACATTTATTTCACATTCCAGGAATCTCTCTCTCACCCTGGCAATAGTCTCATTAGATATTTCTCTCCTTATCTGTACATACAGCTTTTTTCATTTTGTGTCAATAATGATAAAATAAATGCTTATAAAAGCAGAAAATGAAGAGTAATTTCCCAGTCTTTCATGGAAGATTTGCAGAAGATTTAAGCAGATAGACCTCTGTGATCACCAGGAACACAATATGTAGTGCATGGCAGTATTTTCCACTGTTATCTGTAATGTTGTTGTGTGATGGGATTTTTTTCTTTGGGGCTGCCAGCAGATAGTTAGTCTCAAAGTTGTCCTTTCTCTCTCTGATGTGTTACATCAATTCACATTATCTCGTCTAACGAGCCAGTGTGATTTTGGATAACACTGTATGCATTTAACTTCAGAAGAATCTCTGAGCTCAGCTTGTGTATCTCTTACCAGCTTTGGTGTTATCCAGCTCCAAATCTGGGGCAGATGGAAGTAAATGGTGTGTCAGGGAGAAGGAAAACTGTTCTTTACACGTGTATAAGCCACCTCTACTTCTGTGATATTTGATTACAAAGACAGCAAGTTATGCAACCTGTGAGGAAATTAGTACATGTGAGTGATATAATTTGGATTCTATTGGAAATATTAACAACATGGATCCTATATGCCACCTTTAGTTGGAGAAAGGACAAGGAGTGGAAATGGAGAGAGTACTAATTCACATGAAGTTGCTGTTTTCAGGGTTCCAAATTACCTCTTGGATATCTGAGTACTGGCAAATATTGCAGATAACTTGCACTTGTCCTTCTGGAAACTCGAGAGAGAAAGCTTACATAGCTGGCAAATTAAGAAGTATGAAAATAAATTAACATAAGTGAGGTTTAAGAAAAATCACACAAAACCAACACAAAATTCCAAAGTGTGTAAATAATAGAATTAGAATTAACCACTTTAATCAAAACAGGTTGGGGTTACTCTAACCACAGATCTTCCTAAACTACACCACTCCACATCCTCCGATTATGTCCACATGCTGTGCTTTCCAACAAGAACAAAGAAAAAATCCAGATCTTCAGGCAATGGTCTTTCAAACGATTTGTCACATTATGAAACAATGTACTACAATGTCAAACCAGTGTTATGCCAAGTCACATTCTGACCCATCAAAGATTCTTCTTTTCCCTTGTTTGTTCCTAGCCTTTAAAGTATCTTCAATACAAAGTAACTTTAATCAGCTTTTACTTAGTGTCCTACTGGCATGTGTTTTCCACTGCTCCCCTTCAGCACATATTACAAGGTTCAGATGGGTTCTTTAAGTCACCATAATGTGTGTATATTTTCCAGATATTGTGAAGGACCCAAAATCTTCTTCAGTATTTTTTTAAACTCTAGTGACTACTTGAAGAAAATATACAATCTTTTGTTTATTCTATCCTTAGGCCATCATTATTACCACAGCAGTAGGACTGTAGAGCATTTAAAAACCCTGTTGCTAATTTCAAATGCTATTTTAAGCCAGTGTGAAAGACTGAGAACAAAAATAATTTCTGGGTCATGGCTTGTATTTAAGTTAATTTCTCTGAAAATTCATAAAACAAAAGAACAACAGTAGCATTTCTCTGCCAGGAATTTGTTTTACTGGAGAAGAAATATACAGTGTTCATTGAAAGTTTAAAGCAAGGGATACTTCTGGAGTGCTGTGTCCATGTCTGTAGAAGTTTTATCCTTGCTTGTTTAAAATACAGCTGATGAAAGCAAAGCATCTGCAAGCCCTTCTTAAGGGAATTCCTAATATTTGCCTATGTGTCTCTGTGTCCTTTGTCATTGCTGTTGATGAAAATAGTAATGTCTGTTGAGGTAAATGTATACAAGCAGCTTCACATCCCTGAAGTGAAAGGGGCTTCTATTCTTTATATAGCCTCAGGAGAAGTTGAAATACAATTCCAAATCCTAAGTCTTTGAGCAATTTTTTGAATTGTTCTCAATATCGTGCAGTATTTTCATGGCTAACTTGAAAAACTGTTCTATTATCACCATGGGAAGTAGCCTTGAAGGGAAATACTCTATAATAAAAAAGACACTGACATGGTTGTACTATGACGAAGAAGGAAAAAAATCACCCTACAGTTCAGCAATACTTAAAAGAAGCAAAATTATTTCAGTCTGAGAAAAATGTCATGGTTGTTCCCAGAAGTGTTACAACATAGGAACATGGGAGTACAAGATAAAGCTGTGCTGAAAATAGTTATGTCTCTTGATAGATTTAGTCAGCTGTGGCAGTAAAAACAAAGGCATTTCTTGCTGTGCTACAGAAATGTATACTGGGCAGTAATAAAAGAATAAAATTAGGAAGTCACACTGACATAATAATGCAATGCCAATTTCATTTGCTTCAGTAAAAGCATAACAAATTCTCTCTATCCTGCAATAATTTCAATTGTTCTTTTAATGGCAGTAATTCAAGATTTTTCCATTGAAGAATAAATTGCAATAGTTTGTAAGGTGGAAATTACATCATCACTGCATAAGAATATTAAATTAAACTTTGTCAATGAAAGAAGAAAAAAGAATGTCTTAGCTTCAAAAAACTTGATTCCAATTAGTGACACAGAGCAGTTAAAGATTTTACTGGAAAAAGGAGAATAAGACATTTTGAAGGACGTTTTCAACATGTATGGTGCTTGGCTATTATTTTCACAACTGAAGTAATTTTGATTTCTGAAATCCAAAAGATATGTGAGATCTCATCTGTTTAAAGTAGAGCAGAACAGTTAAGACTTGGAAACTGTTACTTAAAACAGAGGTAATACAGAGTAGTTCTGAAAATTTAAATTGAATAAATCCTCAAAGAAAAGGGTTAAAATGACAAAAAGTCACGCTGAAAGCAGCCAGAGGAAGTTTGACAGGAGGTCTTAGCTAGTCTGATTCCTCAAAGTCTCATGGTAGAATTGTTCTGCTTTAATGATGGTATGTTAGTTGACACGTTATTTAGAACTAGCATTAGTGCCTTTGCAAGGTAAGATAGCGTGGGGAACGCTGGTGACAGAGCATTATAGGTACCATCAATACAAAGTAGAAATTGGATATTTTTCAGAAAGACTAAGTGACCTGAGTGATCACAGTGATAAATATTAGGTGAAATATAATCACGGAAGTTCAAGGATAAGCAGTCATGTATAAGCAGGATTTATCCTATATCATGGGAAATCATTATTTAGAAATTAAGGATGAGAAGGATCTGCATTTACTAGTCACTCATACAGGAGGAGCTCCTACTATGTTTCCATTAAAAAGGCAAATGTAATTTTATAATCGTTTTGACAAGCTGTTTCCCGGAGAGCTAGTAATGCTACCAGATACATCACCAGTTCATCTGGAATACTTTCTGCATCATTCTGCCCCCTTCCCATATGAAGAATACGAAGAATAATAAAAAAAGCCCTCTCGGACGTTTTTGGTCTAGCAAAACACTGAAAGACAACTTCATTGTTGGTGTGAATGAACTGAGAAACAAGTATCAAAGAACATTTAAAGGTAAAAAATAAATAAAAAAACCCAATACAAAACTATTACAAGAAAAAATGGGTAAATTAGAGGAATTAAGTAAAAATATGAAGTTTGAAAATCATAATAGCGGGGTTCTGGATTATTCTTCTACCAAAGATGGAAAAAATCACAGTTAATATTTTTCAGGTGAGGGTCTATAAGTTTATGGAGAGGACAGAAGTGGTAGTAGGGTGCTTGACCTGAACAGAAATTGAGGGTTCAACTAACATTTTACTTGGAAGTGGAAGTGTACTTTTGAAGTGGGATCCTATGGGGCTGTGCTTTGTTTCGCAGTGGAGCAGTCTCACACCACACTGTTTCCTCTCAGATGAAGCTAAAATTGCAGTCCCGAATCCCACTTGATACTGCAGCTGGTGATGGCTTCTCAGTTGACAGGACCAGGCAAGAGCTGCTAGGAACTAAAAACCTAAGTGCATTTGCTGAAGCTGCCAGACTCTTAGCACAACTGTTTCTCTGCTTCTGTTTGCTGTAACCTAACAGAAAAGGAAAAATTTTAAATCTGTGATTCAGTTTCTGCTAGACTTCTTGCTCATAGCTCAAAAGGCTAAAATGAAAACCATCTTAATGGCAAAGGAAGACATATTATGCTTATTTATGTAATGTTAGTGGTTTACTGGTATTTGAAAAGTAGGAGAAAGATTGATATTTTTAATGATTTCTGGGAAGAACCAGATTTATGAGTAGATATGCACATATTTGACACATAGACACTCACTGCACATGCAGATATATGCACAGTACATTTCAAGGCAGAGACCTGTATCACATTACAAATGCTATAAAGGAATGCACATTATTTATGGCTTTATTATTTTGCATTATATTATTATTGTTAGTAACTTAATATTATATTTCTCTATGTTTATTGCATGCTGGGACACTATATTAATTGCAAGAACTTTGACTTCATTGCTCCATTAGGAGATCAAAGTTAATACAATGTATCAGTCCTCAACTAGCTCACATTTCATGCCAGCTATCTCTGCTTTATAAAGGTGAAATAGTCCTCATTGCAGTAAGTGAAAGAGGACTTGCTTTATTTTCAAGGATCAGAAATAGTCCAGATTTAAAGATGAAGTATGGCCATAGAACCCAAGAAAACAACTACAAACTTTAACCTTAGCCAAATTTGTTTAAAATGGGAAAAATCACAACAATGGTAACTCTGAAATGAAATGCAAAAATATTTCATTTCTTGTCATCTAAGTAAGTATAATTAATAAGGTTTAAGGTTTCAGTTTTCAGGTTCAAGTTGACCATAACTAATTTAAACTTAATGAATTACTGTCTTCTGGACAGTTGAATCTCAGTCAAAATAGTAAAGTTAGACTAGCATTTCATGGTCAGAGTTTTCTTAATTCAGGTGGCTATAGCTGAATCAATTGACTTCCAGAATAAAAGACTTGCCCGACATTTTAAGATAATAAGAGCAAAATCTGGCAGCCTATGCCTAGCCAGGGACACAGCAGTCCACAGAGATTAACAAAGTCACTTTATGTATATGTACATCTTGAATGACTGGTGTTTAGAGAGTGCCTGCTTGTGTTATCTACAGTTAAACGCAGCTTTAATTTTCAAAGGTACACTCTGTAACTGTAAAAATAGTTGTTGATTTAGCTATCAAAGTGTGAATGAAAGAGGCCTACTGTCAACACCTTTTTAAAAAATGTCTGAGTTAGATTCTAGAGAGAAAACTTAAGTCTCCTCTTGCACTGGGTACCACACTGCCGTAAGTTTGCTAATATTCAGTAAGTACTTTGTGACTGAGACAAGAATGCCAGGCAGCTGCAAAATGTGGGGCATTTGTGAGAGGTAGATATATGCAACCAATAAAACTTTACTCCTCCAAAACCTAACTGCAATGTAATGATTATTTGACTATTTTAAAATAAGAAACACTGTGTTAGCATTTTCCACTCTTAGGTCAATGTCATTTGCAGTATGCTGGTGCAACAGGCTTGAAATGAATGTGCCCAGAGCATGGCAGACCAGCTGCGGGATTCTGCTTTGAGCCAAGCCATCAAAGAGCTTCTGCCCCTCCAACTGCTCAATTGAGCTTGCTTTCGGGAAATTCATCAAGTTGACTGATTCCCCAAAATAAGAGATCAGCATGTGATCATTGTTACCATTAAAGCAACAGTGTCTCGCAAACCAAGGCATTGTTGGATGAAGCAGCTGAATACAAAATTGCTCTTGGTGGCACAAAACATTTCTGATGAGGTTTTATTCAATATAGTTGGACAAGTAAATCGAAGTGCTTGGTGGCTAGACAATTTATCCTCTGAAATGTCCATAATTCCTTCTAAGAAGAGCCTTGTGTTTATGTCAACAATTGATTTTAAGCATTATTTCTGTCTTGAAGAGAACTGATCAGGCTCCATCTTTCTACTAGGAAGAGGTCAGTAAAAGAGGTAACCACAGAAGACTTTGATTTTTAGTAAAAGTTTGCTGGCTCATTCAAGTAGTGTTCAGTTTTATTGTGGGATTTTTTAGTCAGGAGCCCATGACATTTAATGCCCTCACTTTCAACTCTCACATGCCAGAACATGAACAATATGTACTGTGCTGTTTCTAATTGATTCTTCCGTCTCCATTCAGGTTATTTTACTATTTGGAAGTATGCAACTCTGGGAATGAATGAAAACTAAAGATCCCATTGAGTTTAATAAGGAGAGATTGAAACAGCATTTAAAATTTATCACTTCTTTTTTTATGTATCTGATGCTTCAGTATGTTAATCAGCAAGACATTCATCTATAGTAACTAGAAAATGAAGCCATCACTGTCAACTTATTTCTGAAGCTGCTGCAGGCAGGACTGTGGGCAACCTTAGACTACACAGAGGAAGCCTTTGTTTTCATGTAATCAGCCCTGATTTGGTTAACAGTGGATATCCCCACACCAGTAACAGTTGCTGTGCAGTTAAGTTTGGGTCTCTCTGCCAAAGAGAAAAATCTAGGAGGTTTTAGAGTTCTAAAAATAGCACTGTGGTAGGGAGAGATACTGTTGTATAGGGCAACCTGATACCACCACATGACAATGCAACCGCGACTTCTGCCTAGAAGTTCACTTCAGAGCCAAGTTACTTTCACAAGAATAGTTAAAGGGGGTAAGTAAGTGAGTAATTTTGAACCTCTGAAGAGTATTCTAGCAAGTCACTGACTCAACGTAAATGTTCATTTATGCGTCCTCTGTGATTCTGTCACAGTATGGCTTAGAAATTTAGGTATTTAATAAACGCTTCTAGTATTCCAAGAACCATTTGCTTTTTTGTCAAATTAGTATTCTACCGTCATACACTACATTTTGATGCTGTAATAGCATTTTGGAGGCTCGTAAGTGCTTTGAATTGTTAACTAGATAAGAACTGTGTGTTTACTCCTCAGAATTTGCAGTGTGGTGAACACTTGCTACAACAAAATGAGGCAAATATCCTAATTACAATTGAAAACTATTCTCATGAATGCAAGCAGGCAAGCCAAATTCATCCATCATCTAGGGAGTTTTTTTGTCATTGGGGAAAACTAGATAAGAAAGTTTGACCTAGCAAAAGTGTGACAGATGTATACTACCAGGTTTTATCTTGTTGGTTGTTAACTGTGGAGTCTAATGCTCACCTTATTTGTACTGATGCTGTTTATGCTTGCTGAAGTTTGTAGATAGATGTAGAGAAGTGCTTAATATCATAGATTATCCTTAATTTTCATACTGAACACCCGATAAGGCCTCTTTTACCTACCTTGTCATTGAATAATGAAGTAGTCATCAATCATAAAATCTACAGTGGGGGGAATATTGCTTTTCCTTACTTCGCAGCATTACGGACATCTCCTTGTGCCATCAGAAATCGGAGCACAAGTTTTCTCCTTATCCACTTCAGGACTAGTTTGAGCCTGTAGAAAACCTTCAAAACCAGTCACCATTTAGGAGCTCTGCACTACTTTGTTTTTCTTTGATGGATTCTGCTAAATCAATTCAAATGCAGTAATAATTTTTGATCGCCTAAAACTGCACTTAAAAGGTAGTGCATAGCAATTTGTCATGATTGTGCAGATAATTTCTAGGAATAATTCAAACCAAACACAGGTGTTTCAAATGTTCCTCAAGAGCATTTGGTAACTGCTAACATTTACTGAAATAACACAAAATAAATCTTGTTAGTTCTGTATTTCTACCACACTCTTGAAAAAGTCTTCATACCACATAACATAAAACTATGTCAATACAGTGTCCATGGGAGGCAGGCTAGAATTATTAGATATTCTTTGTTCCTTGACAGCCTCCTGTCAAGGCTAGTTTCTGTGCAAACATGCAAGAGAGCAATCCTAAAATGGTAAACTTCAAGTGTAAATGGAGAATATGATAAGGCATGAGGCTGCTTATGAGAGGCACATTAACCTCAACTTGTGCATATGGAAAGGAGATAAGTCCAGATGAAAGACAATTCCAGATGAGAGGCTGTCTGGCACAGAGAGGGGAAGGGAAACAGGAAAGACAAAGTCCATAAACAGGGAAAGATAGTGAGCTCTTTTTTATTTACTTACTTACTTACAGGGATATAGGGGCATAAAATATCCTAGTGCTGGAAGGAGCTGAAACTGAACTTGAAGTGCTGCTGAGGTAGGAGTTACTGAGAAGCATTTACAGGTTTCATACTTCAATGAGTCCTCAAACTGCATAGGGTAGGCATACCGGAATTTTTCATCTGAGCAATGAAACAACTGATTGTGCCAATAAAAATATTTTAGGCCATCTCTATTAAGGTTCTCAACATAATTATAGGTTTCCAGTTTGCTGCCTGATACTCTTTCATCCCTTACATAACCACATAGTCAAAGACAAAGTAAACTGTGACATACTCATTTACGAAGATAGATAAAGATCAATTCTTACAAAGATTAAGATCAATCTTTCCTGACATTCTGCCTAATAAAAAAGCAGCAAACAAGTTAGAGAAAGGAAGTAAACTAAAAGTATTTTTAAAAGAGAATTAGAAATAGAGAGCTGCTGCCTGGAAAGATATGGCTCATGAAAAACCAAAAAAAATATTGACTGAAACTGACAGCTTTAAGTCTGAATGAGACTGAAAATATGAGATATATGAAAATATTTCTTCTGAATTTCAACATATATTGCCTTGATCTTCACCCTCCTCTGCTTAATTGCCTGCTTCTGTACCCAAAGTTCCTCTCTGTATTAGCATTGTGAATTAAAACATATGAATTAAAACAGAGTCTTTTTTTAACTGAAGTAGAACAGAAAATATTTAACCTTCTTCCTCAAGTAATATAAAATCATCTTCTCATATCCTATGTTTTGGTATTGGCACAAGTTTTGATAAGTTTATGTTGAAATAGGATTGAGAATAATTTGTGAATATTAATTGATGAATTAAATTTGTTTTCTTGAAAACACTTAAGATTTTGGAGGAAATGGATGCATTATTTAAAACTATACTTTGGTAATGTAGTTTGCAAATGCCTGGTGAGATTCCTGATTTCATGGACCAGTGTGACATTGGGAGAATTAAAATGATATGGGTTATAAACTTTTATAAAAACACTGCTCAGTAGATGTTGGAATCTTTCCTGTCTGTGTAGTACTCATCATATTCCTGGTTTTCCCTATTAATACTCTCATTCCTTTTGGTTGTAAATTGCTCATTTTCCATATACCCTTAGGCCATGTCTCAGTGTTGAACTAATTTTGAAAAATATAAGCAGTACAAAACTGCATCATCAAAATTATGATCCTTTTGAGGTAATCACCTAATACTGTTAATCAGTAAAGGTATCTCATTCCAAAGTATGAATCATGCAAACTAATCCCTCACGGGGCAAACAATGAAGCATGTGCACAGTTTTGCTCACCTAAGTAGATATATGTGCACACTTAAAGGTTTGCAAAACCTGGCATTATATCATAATTGATGTCTTGGACTGAATTTCTTTAGATCTTAGAGAAGTTAGAGTGCAGAAATCTATGCACAGGATCAATGGCTGTTCCTTTTAGTGCCTAATCATAGCATTGCTAATTTGATTGGGCCCTGGAGAAGGGCAGTGATATCCTGCCCATAACAAATAAGAAATGAAAATTACTTCTGTCATATCTGGCTGCCAAAGTTCCCACTGGAATGATTATTTTAATACTGATTAAATTTCATTGTATAATCAGACTTCTAAAATAGTATGTTTCCTTTTTTAAAGAAAAAAAAGAAAGAAAAAAGAAGAGGATGAATTCTGAAGAACTTTTCCCATATCTTTTGGTCAATTATTGTTATACTGAGATATTGTTTTTTTTCTTAGAAAAAGTAATTTCAATGACATAAAATTCCAAACTGGAAAGATATATCTGTTGATTTCCAGATTTGAAGCTAGAAATAAGTCTATTTTGAGAAGTTAATGAAAAATAAAACCTTATCATATCATGAAAGATACTGACTCGATACTCTTGTAGGAGACCTTTTTAATCCTCAAAATGGCATAGAATGCCATTGAATTTGGAAATTATAGGTAAAATAATGATAAAATAAAGTACTATCGGCTCTGCAAAAAAAAGCCAACTGCTATGGACCAGAATCTAATACAAATTTAACTTGATCTCTAGACAATGTTATACAACAAATAGATTTGCCAAGTAGACTTTTCTTAAATATTGGAAGTAAGGTTCGTAGGTTCGTAATTTAGCTACAGTTTTCAGTAGAATATAAAATGAGGACTGTGTGATGTGATGAAATAAAGCTTCAGTTCTTGAAAGACATAAGATCAGAACATTGTACAAGGTTGCAGATTAGCCTTTTAGTAGTATGGAAAGACTGAGTAAACAGATTCTAAGTTACTGTAGTGCCTAAGCACTTTAATGTTTCAGTCAGTTATTTGGGTTGTGTACCCATTTCCTTCTTACTGAGGATACTAGTAAATAGCAATTTATGGCTGTACCCTTGGACTTGACTAAACTCATTGGTGACTTTTCTCTGTGTCTGAATGGGAGACAGATACAACTACTTACATTCAAACGATATCAGTGTGTCTAATATTGGGGAAATCAGAATGCGAAATGGAAAGTAAAATTTTTGTCTTGGAAAAAGTGTTACAACTTGATACTTTGATTATGTTTGCAAGTCAGACAATATCCTAGAAGAAGGGGTTAAATAAGGTTCTGACTATAATCTCACACAGAAATTGGCAAGTATGTCTTACCTGACGATCAAATCTTACTTATAACGTCTGGTAACTTTGTACGTGGAAGACACAGAAAAATTTCATGAAGATTATCTAATACGTAGTTACCTGTAACAGGCATTTTTCTTTTCATCTCTGTGTGTCTCTTTTAAGCACAGTAGTAGTATATTTTCTATTTTAATGTAAGTTAAGCACTCTGATTACAAGTACCTGGTCTCTTTTACCCCCCTATCCCTCATACTTATTTTCTAGTAAGTTGTATGCAAACCCACAATGTTCTTGCCTGCAATCCATATGCCTCATATTTTTCAGAGTGTTAAGAGCTTCAGAGAGCCTCTCCCATTGATCTGTGATGCTGGGTCTCCCAGCTGAACCACTGGGGCTGATGGCTCTCTTGGGGTAGCCCTGGGGAGTGCTTAGGCAGGGGCTTCATTCCCCTGCCTGTGTCACTGAGGTTTCTCCACCTGTCAATGCCTGCATTGTGTAGGCTGATACTCTCCTGTGATGAACCTGAGTGGTGCTGGCACAGCGTTGTATACAGGTTCCCCACCTCCTATCATGCCTCTACAGCTTTGCACATCTGTAGAAGAGCTGTTTATCACACAGCCTAACATAAAGGAACTCAAATTTTAAAGATTTATTGTACTTGACACTAAATAGGAATACAAATAAGGAGAGAGGGGAGAGCAAGTCCAAGATACCCCCTTATTTCATATGCCTGTATTAGGTCTACACACTACAAAACTGCAGTCAAATTGTTCTGCATGTTAGTGCTCCAGGATTAGTGATGATGAGTCAGTCTAAACTGCAACCACTGTCTTCACTGCAGCTCATTTAAAGTATAGATGAGCCCCATTTAAATCAGCTGCAATCTCACTAAAGTTGCTCATGTTGATGGATAAACTCATAACTAGTTAACTAATGCTGCTGGTGGCCTTGAGTAGTCATGCCACACTGTTGCTGAAACTCTCCTTGAAGATTATGGTGTTATGTGACATCTCCACTGAGTCAGATGGGGATAATTTCACTATGAAATGCATCCATTTAACAATAAATGGCATGAAGTGATTTGTTGGTTACCAAGGACTTAGAACTAGTTTTCCATCACTCAAGGAAGATAATATAGAGGTTTTGGCTGACTAACAGCAGGGAAAGGAAGCATCCCTGGAGTATTTCTAAACATATATTCATGGAACTGAAAGCAAGGTTAGATTTTCAATAGACTTAGATCCAGATTGTCAGTGTAATAAACATTTTACAATTGGCCCAAGTACTGTGAGGATATAAAATGCCTTTTTCTAGGCACAGGTATATTTAGTCAAAAAACTGCTTACATGAGTATCATGGTGATTGAATGGATGAGATCAAGTGTATAACCTCTTTCTATTTAGTCGATACCCACAAGAAGATAAAAGATTTTACAACCCATATATCAATCTTAATTACTCCATTTTAGCCAGAATACTAAGCTGGATGCTGCATTAGATATCTAATAGAAATCTTACAACACATGTGGAGGCTGACACTGTCATATTGTTTGGGCAGGTATAAAATGCCTGAACTACTCTTTATGATATTTCTTAACCAGATTTTCAAATGCCAATGGGATCAAACTGAAAGTACAAAGCATGAGTGCATGCAAAACGTACCAATGAATCAGACAGAATGCACAGACAAGAGAGTTTTGCTAGTGCCTTCAACTAAGAGCCTGTCAAAATTTTTTATTGAACTTTTCCATTCTAAGGCCCTAATTATGTAAAAGAAAAACTCTTTGGTAATTTTTAAAATTTGATATAATCTTTTTGACAACATACCTTTCATGAGTACAATAAGAGAAGTGCAATTTTGAGGTGATTTTGGTGCACGTGCAAACTTAGTTTACTTCAATATATTTTCCATGACCAGTAGACAAGGATGTGGGCAAGGCATGTCTGAAACTTAATTAAAAAGCTGCTTTGATTTACTCTGGCATATAAGGGGTAGAGTACATTTTGGCAGTTGAAACCTAGGGATGAAAGTCAATATGACTCCCTTTTAGCTGAGACAGAGCTGCTCTGTCCTTCCATTTACCTACCTGTAAAATGGAAATAAGGGAGAATGGAAAAAATATTAGTTTACAAAGATTTAAATAGTGTTTAAATAACAGCGTGTTTAATGTTTGCTGCATTAAAATTGGCAAGGATTTCTGTTATACTGAAGTACTCCCAGTGGTGGTGCTTGCTAAGAACTTTATCAACAGTTAACAGTACTGTGTTCCCATAGGAGGACTTCTCTATAGAAAACAGCTTTTTTAAAGTCAGACATAAGCCTACTGAAAGCAGGCTGTTTAATACAGAATTTATGCACATCTTACCATCAGCGAATTTCAAAATCATTTCCAAAAATAGGATGCAAGTGAAATCTCTCAGAAATCTCCATACTTACGGTGTGTATCTAATCCGATATGACTAATGTCTACTTCGCTATGAAATGTGTGCTGTCATTTTGTATTAAGGTACTGTATCACTGACCTTGGCCATTTAGCTTCCAAGGTTTTCTTTTGGTTAGGATACTCAGGCAAACCTCTCATAAGCTGATAGGTGAAGCTGAATCAGTTGAAGAAAATAACAAATATGTATTACTCAGTGTGTGCAGTTTTGGAAAATATTGCATAGGAAATACCCTTGCATTCATCTAGATTGTGCAAAGTTGAAATGGGCCAGTCACAGGAATCAAAACAAAATGTTTTAATAAGGTAACATTATGAATCAGCTGTCAACTTCTTCATGAGATGGATGGGCAATAGAGAAAGTAGAGAACAAATCCTATTTACGAGCTACATGGCAGGACAATTTCTTCAAATTATGCAGGACTTGAGACATGTTCTGGGAGAAAAACTTAAAAATAAAAGAAAAATTAAATCAGTTATGAGCATTGCAGCTAATATTCCCAAACTCAAATTAAATAATTGTTCTCTTCCTTCAGTTTTTTTCATAGCATCCAACTAAATGAGATTCTGTGCAATTGCCTCTTATTTTCCAACTTTCCTTGCTAATTATGGAACTTCCCAATAGAGCCTGTTTTAATTTGGGACAAGCTGAGTGGTGGTTCTTCTGGAGCCTGCAGGGTAGTAGATATTGTTCCTACATGAGAAAGAAGCCGGTCTCTTGCCTCAGCCTTATCTGATTCAGGCACAAAGTAATAACATCAATAGAGAAAAGGGCTGTGGTTACTCTCCAATGCAAATAAATATGCTGGAAGAGATCAACTTGAGAATAGATATGGTCAAATAACACTCAGGGTTTCAGATTAACTTCAGTGAAATTTATGTTCTTGTAACATAAAAACTTCCTTTCTTGTGAAGATGAGAATAACTGCTGCATATTACCTAATGAATTTGATTGTTCATTATTTCCATCTGCATTTGACAAGATTTCAAAGCCACTGAATGCTTCTGTGCTCTCAATAGAAAAGTTGCATGTGAAAGTGTACATTTTAAATTATAATTTAGACTCTATACGTATTTCTTAAACTTTATGGTCACACTGGAGGTCACACTGGAAAGTTTTCTGCTGAGGAAAAACAGTTACTGTTACTCAAAATAGTGAAGCCATCTTTTTTATTACCCTGGCAGGTGGATTGAACTCCTTAGCTAGGTTACTGGAGGATTAGAAATCTTTTCCAATTAACGTGCAAGCCTAGTTCCTATTTACCAATCTCCGATTTTCAAGCTTTATCAGAGTAATCGGTCCCCTGTAAGGCAAGAAATTGTCCCTGTCAGCTCCTTTCAGGAATTCTGCAAGCCCCTTCTCCTGACTCACACACCTCCTTCTGCAGCATTCAGGTGGGGTTCTCCTTTTGAAGCGTTTGTTTTTACACCACATTTGAGTAAGAAACTTCTATTCTTTCAGGTTCTGGGGTTTGTAGTTTGAATCAGTCAAAAATAAAAACTTTCTATTATAGCTTCACCATAGGTGTGTTTTATATCCCAGTGTGCCACAAGAAAAAATTAAAAACTTTGCTTAAATTTAACTTCATAGTGCTGTAGAGACATTCTACACATACAAAATTACTCAAATTCCCAAAGCACACTGTGAACTAAATTAGTGATTTGAAGTTCTCCCTTTCAATGTTAAGTATTTTCGGATTTGGAAGGTACCAGCTGAATGCACTCAGTGATGGCTTTTTGAGCCCTGTTCTTAATTTCTGCTTATTAGGAAGTTTTTACCACACTTTACAATTGGTTCCTTTTCTTTAGGTCAGCAATATAACAGAATAATTGAAATAATTCACTAGTGTCTGACCACTTTACATTAAAAGATACTAATGATAATACTTGTGCTTACTAAGGAACCTTTCTTTCCCTTCATAGTCGTAAGACTGTACATATTAGATTTAGAACCTGTTCCAACTAAGCAGTTATCTCACATTGAGTCTTTCAGTTGCAGGACCTAATATGAACAAATTTACATGCAATTTCACAATATAACTCCATCGAAATGATTGTGTAATTCAGTGTAACTGCATAAAAAGGACAATATAGCTGCTTTCCAATTACGTAATGGTTACAAGGTACTCAGTGTTTCAATGTACAATGTAATTGATTCTTAATTACTTTAATGTGGAAGAGAGACCACTGCTTATAATTTCATTAAGATGATAAGAAATCACTCTACAAAGGGAAAGAGTGAGTCACATGTACACATGCTTATTTTCTATTTTCTGAAAGTGCTATTTTTACTCTACCTCTTTTTTCAGGTGAGATTTGTAGAACAGTACCCTACTTTGAAGTTGTAGCAGTATCAACACCAAAATAAAGGAGTTGGAAGCTTATTGTCTCGGTGGTTCATTGTTTTGATTTTTCTTGCTTGATATGCACTTACCATCCCAGAAGCAATCAGAAGATAAAGCACTATCAGGCAAGTCAGGCAAGAAATAACAGAGTGCAATATAAAACAAATAAACAGCTTTTCTAGCCAGAGTTCAACCATATCAAAACCAAACTTGTTCATCAAGCAGAGCTGGTCTACCCATACTACTGTCAATTAATTAACTGTTTTTTACTGACACCAAGGCTCCTCTTCTTCTTTGTCCAACAAGGACTCGTGCAACTTTCTTGTGCCCAGCTCCTGTGGGACCCTGCTCCTTCTAGCCTGTGATCAGGGCACACAGGGCAAAATGCATGAGAGCATAGCTACAACTGTGGCATCAAGGTGGTCTGACCACTTGTACTAGTCAGGGATCTTGCGTTATTTGATAGATGTGGAGAGTCAAACGTAGCAAAGTCAGCCTGGCTGGTACTAGATGGGGAACTTCCCGTAGAAAAGCAGTTTTCTCATGATCTTTACCACCACCATTAGAGGGTTTCATTTCATTAAGAAGGTAAATGGGAGTCTTTCACCCAAAGCATGCAATTATTCTCCATGGTGGAAGATGGATCAGGTGTGAGGATACTTTATACAATGCTTAGAATAGCATAAAAAATATTTTCTCTGTCATTGGTCTATACTGACAGTGGAAATGTGGCCATGCTGCATGCTTTTTATTATCCCATAGTAACTCTAATCAATAGGATAATTCAACTATGTACACTGTTCAGATTATAGGACCTTATTCAAATGGAAAATTTCATTTTGACTGTGCAGATAGATTTCTGTCTTTCACTTACTTCCACATCAGAAAATATTTCTAAAGGCCACCAGCATGAGGTTTACAAAAGAGACCTGTCAGGTGAAGCACTCTTTCATGTAAATGAAATACCTTTAAAAATAACTGAGCTACCTCAAGGAGAAGTATCCTTCATGGATGGTTGCCTGGTGATGAGATCACCCAGTGCAAGGCTGACTGACTGGTGACTAACATCTGGGTTTTTTTCCACCTTAGGAACTGCACCAGGAAAGCTTTAGTTATTTCAAAATGAGAGATGCCATTTTGCAGGTATGGAAGCCCATCCTATCTACATATATAAACTTCTAAAAAGATTCCCTGAACCTGACCAAGGCAATCGTGGTGGTAGTCAAAGGTTTTCGTCATTTTTCTAGCTTTTTCATTTACTCAAATTTACAGACAGATTGCAAAATTTTTTTCAGGTCGTGGTTAAGCCCCTACTGTAACTCATGCATAATTTGTGTTGCTACTTAAACATATGATTTTCAATGTTCTCTGCACTCACAAACACATATGCATAAGAAAGAGAGTAAGATTAAGTAGAAGGGACTTTTATTGGGATGGGGAAGGGCAGGATTTGGATTTAGAGGGTTTATTGCAGGTGAAAGTAACTGTGTAACTAAGATATCATTGTGTTAGCAAACTATAAACCTTCAAATACCCGGGTGAGTTGTGTTCAGAGAAGTGTATGTGTTTTGCAGAGGATGGAAATTTGACTGTGGCTGTAGTTTATAAAATAATCTGGAAGGCCTTGTGTATCAAGAGTGATGCTATTACTCAAGGGTCCTGACTGAACTCTGTTTGAACTCCTGGGAATTAAAATGTGTTTATTTTCATTTGAAGGAGCTTCCAACTCAAAGAGGAAGACCTTAAATAGCCTGAAAGTTATTACATGATTTTTTATTTTAGACTGAATGAAAGGTTTTAGGTTGACCATAGGTTAACATTTTCTTTTCTCTTCTGAAAAACAAGACAGTCTTATCCCAATATCTTAGCATTCTTTTCAAAGTAGGACCTATAACCGTATGTTGATGATCATTTCACTTATTATGATACTTAGAATCATAAAATCATAAAAAAGGAATGATTTGGGTTGGAAGATACTTTTAGAGATCATCTAGTCCAACCACCTGGCCATGGACAGAGACATTTTTCAGTAGATGAGATTACTCAAAATGCTGTCCCCCTGATAGTGACCAATGCCGATGCTGTGGCTTCCACAATTTCTCTGAGCAACCTGTTCCAGAGTCTCACAACCCTAACCATAAAAAAATCTTTCTTTATATCTAATCAAAAACTACCCTTTTTTTAGTTTAAAACTATTATCCTTTTTTTCTGTCACTACAGATCCTAGAAAAATCTTCTCTTCATCTGTCTTATAATTCACCTTCAGGTATTGATATGCTAAAAGAAGGTCTTCCTGGAGCTTTCTGTTCTCCAGGGTGAACAACCCCAACTTTGTCAACCTTTCTTCATAGAAGAGGAGCTCTATCCCTCTGATCATTTTCATTGTTCTCCTCTTAATCCAGTTTAACAGATTCATATCCTTCTTGTGCTGGGACCTCACACCTGAATGTAGTACTGGGGTATTTGGAGTATTTAGTAAAATATTTTAAGAACAAGGATATACCAAACTTCTTTCATAATTATAGGTATCGTATGTACTACTGGCAGAGTGATCTGAAGAAACCTGCAGTGACATCATATTCTAGTTATGCCAATGCAGATCCTTAGACAAATTTCACTCATACTTCGTTATCTTGTGTATATTTCCTTTTTTTTTTGTTAATTGATATGTTACTTTAGCAGTTTAAGCCAAAACACTTTAATTTGTTCAGATAATGTCTGTTCTTCGCATGTACAAAAGAGTCACAGAACTTAGCAAAAACGACTGTTGCACAATGTTCCTCAAATTTTCCATTGTATAATGACATTACAAGTTGTACTGACAGAAAAAAAAATTCAATCACAAAAAAAGAAAAATTCCTGTAATTCCCTAAATGAAGTGTAGAAATCTGATGCCTTATCATATGAGATATACCTTTTTTTCCCGATGTGAAAGCTGTTGGAGTGGCCAGATCTGAATATTAAAATGAAATTTCCATATAGCACCTCAAAGAACAAAACTATAGGGGTAAATATGTTTTCATCCTGCAATGATTATGCCTACCCTCTTACTGTCCCAGTTCAGTCTTCAGATATCTGTGTTGACCTCTCATCACAATAGCCTGACTCCTGAATCTTTTATCATGTTTTTGATTTCTGATGCTTATTTCTTCAAGAAATCTGGCATCACTTTTAGACCAGATCTGACCTGCCTGCAGATAAGTGTGATGGTATTATTGTGCCTGACCTGCACAGTTGTCAATAACACATATTTCTTGTTGATAGTTCTCTGGCATCTTTCAAGGCTGACAGAAGCTTCCTGAGGAGCAGGCCAGTTATGCCGTCTTGATGCGTCATGTTTCTAGTCTCTTACCAGAGTGACAAAACCTGTCAATAAGCATTCCCTGCTAGCAGCTCTCAAAAGAGGGATGATTATCTATTGAGAAATGAAGCATTGCATGACAAAGAATATCCACAAATACAAGTCTGTAGTGACTCTGCATTAGAATCAGATCTGGAGAAAAAACTTCAGCTATCCTGAGCTATAAAGCACTGTCACTTTGAGGGCTGGTATATTTTAATATTTTCAAACTGTTGCATAGAGAATTGAAGGACAAGTAGTTTTTTAGTGGTTTCCAATTTCTTATGTAATTTTTCTCTGGCAGTTTAACTCAGAGAGCTGATGAATTTGCTGAGTTAGACCTTTAGCTATGTACTGCCTGTTATCCTTGAGTGACAGACAATGACACATGAGGTAGAAAAAGGGGTTAGAGCAGCTCAGAGGATGGGAAGGCTATGTCACTTGGAGTCCAGAAAGTGGAAAGAAGAAAGTTGGGGTAAGAAAGTGGACACACAAAGAGTTTTGCACCATTGGATAGGTTATCAACTGTCAAACATGTTCCAGAAGAATGCCTGCTGGGTAAACTTGTCCCATTTGGTCATACTTACCCACCTGCATGAATGCAAAGAAGAAAATTCCACTCATAGCCAAGATTTAGTTGCTTGACTAAAGCTCAGAAGCAACTAGGAGCAGCTCAGCAGCCTTTGCAAAAGATCATTGCCTCATATTGGATAAGTGATGGATACGTACCAAGTCCACCACTGCCTCAATTGGAACTGACTGTGACAGTTATGGACAAATGGTAGGTCTCATGCCTGCATTGCTGTTGTCACACCAAGGGCAGTGCTTCCATGTTTTACCTACTCTGTGAGGAGAGATGGAGAAGGGTTCTGTCATGTCAATGTGTAAGCAGTCAGGTGTCAGACAAACTGAAGGAATAAACATCCTTTCATCTCAGAAACTTTGAAATCAATGAAACAGTACAAAATCTTATTTTTTATCTCAAGAATCATGCTTTTTCAAATACTCATTCAAGAGATTTCCTTTTATTTGTGTGTATTTGTTTTTGGCTATGTGCACAGATCACTTAAAATAATTTTGTCCTTTATTTGCCATTTTGTATAATTTATTGTTTATAAAAATATTTTCTCATATAGCTAAAGACAGAAGATTAAAATCTACACATAAAATGAAGGAAGTCAGAGTTGGTGACTGTAATTGTTTTTTCTAGTTTAAGCATTTATGAATCATATGTAATAATTTATTCAGGACATAATCAGTGCAGAGCACATATCTGTCACAACCTTTCAGATTCAATGATTTTTTACAGCCACTTTGCACTCATGGTCACATATTTCAGTGCCATACACCATATCAAATGAGGGCATAAGCAACCAAATCAATATTTGGCCATTAAAATGCAGAAAGTGATTTCAGTTGAAAACTGTCCGTGAATTTGAGGCCCATGTGTTTTAATAAAATAACCCTGTTCAAGTTCCCTCATGTTGTGGGGACCTGGTACAAGGTACAGGAGTAATAAGCTTTTCTTGCTCACTCTTTGCTACTATACAACCCTAGCCCCCATCTACTGACAGTTAAAAGTTGCATGTGAAGCCCTTGCGTCTGATACACATCCAGTGCTATGTGCACATTGGGTGCTGCATATGATGCAGGGCACAGTCAACAAGTGGTTTAAAGCATTTTGCCATTCACTCCTTCAACAGGTGAGACTGGCAATGTTTTGTGGACTTCTAAATCTCTTGCTGTGAGGTATCACTCTTTTACATGGTAGAAGGAAGCATGCAAAGTTCAGCCAGCTGTCTGAAAAAGCCAAACAGTTTGTAGTTGATAATTTCAGCCTGGTGGCTGCCACGTGGGGAAAGGACACTGGGAAATAGAGGAGCATCTGAGTGTATCTGAGCATTGTCGTTTGAGTTATCTGAACCTGAGCTTGAATTTGGAGCACTAGTAAGAACTGTGTTGTACTTACTGCTGTATGAACACAAAGCTAGGTGTGTACTGTGCATCAGAATAATTTTTCGTTTTTATTATGATATTAATTCTATGAGTCATATAACCTTAGAATAGTAAGAGTTAGTTCAAACACAGCAAAGACAGTTCAGAAAGAAATTTTTGAATTGCATACTGTTTTTTGCTCTGTTTTGTTGTGGATGTTATTATTTACCCCTCTTTTACATATATTTTAGCAGGAGAAATTAAAACTTGGCAGCAAGTCTTCAAGAGCAAGTAGTGTAGCAGAAGCTATAACTTTTCTGACTATATCTGTGTAAATGTAGCTAATTCAGCCACAGGATACTGTACATATTATAGGTAAACAGAGACCTGACCTTAGTATCACAAGCTGTCAATTCCAACTGTCATGTAATTCACAGTTTTTATGTGCTTTATCTCAATTAAGTTCCATCTCTAAAGCACTCTGTTGCTTATTACTGCTTATTGCTAATAAAGTAATAATTATATAGCGTATCTTTCTGATTCCAGCAAACATGGAATAAGCACAAATAAAACAATTCCTTGATAAATTGCATGAACCAGACCCTCATTTCTAGCCAGAAAACAATTACTTTAGCTAAGATGAGGGACATCCAAGTTATCATACACCTCAGTTCAGAGACTTTGTTAGTCTCCGTAGTTTTTAGGATTTTTCCAAATGCTAAAGGAACTGAGGTGCTCTTCTGGCAGATGGGACCCTCTAGAGCTCAAGAGACACTGGAAAGTATAGATATGGTTGCCACCAGGACAGCTCATCCCAGACTCTGCAGAGCAGTCAGATTGGTTTCCTAAAGGCAAAGCAGCCCAAGTCCAAGGCAGGAGGAAGGTGAGGATAATGACAATTTGCTGGTAGCACTCGCTCTAGCATTGGATATTGAGTTCAGGGTTGGCTGGAAGAAAGGTACTAGCATTAGAAGTAAAGTTTCCAATAAGACTTTCCCTTTTTGTATTCTCCACTAACACCAGTCAGTATAGTTCTCTTTCACTGTGCTCTTCCAATGGTGCTGAATGCTGAGTAACTAATATTTGGCTCAACATCAGCAAGTAATTTCCTGGCAATTAATTTGTTTTCTCCATACCTGACCTGAATTTTTTCAGGTAATTTGCAGGTTGGATAATCCATCAGAATCAAACAGTTTTAGGGGGTACCCAGGAGTACAATGAGTAATTGTTATTTTGATTCTGGCTTCCCTCAGTCTCTTTCTTTCACTCTCTCTCGGTATTAGGGTTTCATTGCTATTATAGAGCTTTGCATATAATTACCAACAGCTTTAGGTTATAATTATATTGTCATTTAGTACATTTGTAATGGGAAAGAATGAACAAGCAATGAATCAAATATGTGATGACTGTTGGTGTTGTGCGCCTTTTGCTTTCTTAACAACTTCATTAATATTTTGCAATGTTTATGAAGAGCTACCTGGAAAAAAACTACCATTGCATGCATTAAAACATATCACAACTCTAGGAGCTAAAGGGAAAAAGTAAACAGGATGAACAGATACCCTTTAGGATTTATTTTATTTTATTTTAACATAGAATTTAAAAATATTGCAATCATTCACAAGAATCAGCACAATCAGCACAAGAAGGATGTTGAGGCTCTGGAGCAAGTCCAGAGAAGAGCGACGAGGCTGGTGAAGGGGCTGGAGAACAGATCCTATGAGGAGCAGCTGAGAGAGCTGGGGTTGTTTAGCCTGGAGAAGAGGAGGCTGAGGAGACCTCATTACTCTCTACAACTCCCTGAAAGGAGGTTGTAGAGAGGAGGGAGCTGGCCTCTTCTCCCAAGTGAGAGGGGACAGGACAAGAGGGAATGGCCTCAAGCTCTGCCATGGGAGATTTAGGCTAGAGATTAGGAGGAAGTTTTTCACAGAGAGGGTCATTGGGCATTGGAATAGGCTGCCCAGGGAGGTGGTTGATTCACCTTCCCTGGAGGTGTTTAAGGCACGGGTGGATGAGGTATTGAGGGACTTGGTTTAGTGTTAGATAGGAATGGTTGGACTAGAAGATCCGATGGGTCCCTTCCAACCTGGTTGTTCTGTGATTCTGTGATTTGCGTATTTATTTCATATATTTCGAAAAGATACCAGCAGTGGGTTAATGCTGTACTAAGTGGTAGAACTCCTGCTGAACTCAGGAAGAGCAGGTGTAAATTGTTACCATTTGCTCAAGAAAATACCATGGATGTTCACGGTTTGCAAAACATTTTGAAAGTTAATTTGTATTGAAACTCCTTTCTCAAGATAACATCCACACTGTTTGGTACTTAATTTGCTGGTAACCAACATAAAACATAGTTGAGAAAGTACATTTTATTCACTGTTTATGTGGAATAAGTTTAATGACTATCTCTAGGAAAGCTGTAATGACTCCATTTTACAAAAAAAAAAGATGAATCAAAGTATCATACTATTCTTAATGTTGCAGAATTTGTATGTATGTGTATACATGTAAAAGTGTACTTAGTTGTACATGTATGTGTATATATATCTATATACATACATATCCAGGTACAGAATGAAAAATCTAAGTTATATACCCGAGTAATGGCAAACAGAGCACTAGGTCCCAGTTGCCCCATTCAGTGGGTGATGATATGTGTCAGAGAGATCAGAGGGTGTTTAATCTCCTTTTACTTCCACTGATGCTGGTTGCAGAACAGATCATAGTGATGGCTTAGCACAACAACCAGTTTAGCAGTAGGCTCAATTGTAGTTTATTGTAGCATTTATGTCTTTATGGGTAACACTGATACTTCGTTCAAATCCTAATTTGGGTCTCCTGAAAGGACTTAGGACTGAAGGTTTCTGGTTGATATTTAATTTTAGAACTTAAGACAACACAGATAATTTTCACATTTCATTATTTTTCTCATATCACTTGAATGTGTCAACACCATCTTTGCAAGGCACAAAATCATTGCTAAATAAGATGGGTAGTTTTTACATTCCTGTTAACTCTAGGAGTATAGATGTGAAAGACACCATATCTCAGAATAGCTAAACAATTTCTTGTTACTCTGTGGTCACAAGAGGGCTATCAAACGTAAATCCTTGAGATTTATAGGTAATTTCAGAAATCTAAAATAAGGCAAACATAATAGATCTGTTTTGTTAAATAATAATGCCTTAGTATCAGGCCTATCCATCTCTCTCATCTCTAGCTAGAGAATACTGGCAGTAAGTTATTACTGAATATATGAGATAGCACTGTAAAGCATAAAATATATCAGATCCAATGAGAACACCTGCTATAAACTCTCAATGCTGAATAAGCCTGTGTAAAATACATTCTTCTGGACTAAATTCATTGAGCATGTAGTTATCAATAAAAATGATAGGTATTTAGTAAAATAACTGGTGCTTGTAACATATTTCAAGTCAGTATGAGAGGTTGGAATTTGACAGAATGGATGGAGATATTCTAAATATTGATCTTTCTAGTGATTTTGTCTCTAGAAAGGGTAAATATCTTTGTGTAGTAAAAGCAAAGGTTTTGCAAATGAAGTCTGAACTTTAATTTATAAATAAAGACAGTTTACAAAGGAGAATATATTTGGTTTAGAAAAAAAAGTCAAGCTAAGTGAATTAGCTGAAAGTAATTGGTGATTGAGAGCAAATGTACAATTTCTTCATATTCACATATTTAGAATGAAGTGCTTTACAATGTAACCATTCAGTCCTACGTATCTTTGCATAGCAGAGAAGATGTTGTGAAGGTAATAGCCGTGAAACATAACTTCCAACTCTGTTTGACAATTTTCAAATGCAGAATTTTAGATTTCTCTCAAACATTTTACATAAATAGAAGAATATTAAAAGGGAAATTGTATCTTCTTTTTTTTTTCCTGACCAACTGAAGAAATTAGGGATTAGATTAGGGATAAGGAATCATAATTCTTTGCTCTATGTAGAAACTCTGATACTCTATCAGCAAAAAGTTACTTTCAACACGACTGAAAGAGACAAGCTGTCCATAATCAGGGAACGTCACAGTTAAGCTTGTGAACATGAATAATACTTCAAAGTCACTCCACTAACTTGTTTACTTGCTAGGATTTGTCAAGTGAGAAGAGGCACAAGGATTTTTTTTTTTTTTTTAAACATGAACAAAACATTTGCTCCCATTTCAGAGACTGTTGATACAGTAAAAGTTAAGAAAGTACCCAGCAGTGGAAAAACACTACATGTAATTTCAGGCAATTGTATTGAAATCTGGAAAATTCTAAGTGTAAATGAAGTACTGTAACAGCAGAGCTTCTTACTGATATTTTCATGCTTAACTGTCTTAAAGGATCTGGTCTAGAGACTTCAGCCTAGATGACAACTTACATTTCTAAAGTCATATAGCCATTACAATATTACTTGTGCCTGAGGTAGCAAACATCCTGCATAAGCACTGGTAAATTCCATACTACTAAGTGCTAGATCTGAAGTCTCAGCCCTAGAAGGATTGTCAATGCTGAAATTTTTTTATGAATCTTTTCTGTGTAACCTGGTAAAGAAGGATTTTCTAGGGGGAATGAAATCCCTGTGAAGATAACGATGATGAGGAATCTATTACTTAGAATAATAACAGAGTATGATTGTCACCAATTCAAAACTTTCTATCTCTACCCAATTTATAAAGCTAGCTTTAGGTGTGAATCTGGACACCTGAAGTAAGGCTTGAAAATGGATTCATCAGTTGGTTCTTCTGGCAATCAACTTATAAAATAGTTCACACTCCTTTTCCTCTTTCTGGATAAATGAATACATAGTATTTTAATGTTATGAAAATTATTCTATGTTTCAAGACCACTGGCATTATTTAGCTAATCAAAGCTTAATTGTTTTGGGTTTGGGAATTTTTCCAATAGCAGTGAACAAACAAATAATTTTTGAACTATGTTCTTTTCATGACAAGTGGTAACAGAATCATCTTATGACCATTGTGTAGCAACTTGGAGGCAAGTGATATGAGTTTACATTTTTCAAATTTTACATATAAGCCATAAAATTCATAGATAGCAACAATATCCTGCCAACATGATCTCTTAGTATACAAGCTTTCAGAAAACCTATGATAAATAAAGTGTCTTTGGTAGATTAATGAATGCCATGAAAGCTAATGCTCTGGTTAATGGATGTGCAGTCTTACCAGTATCCATTAATTTGTATATGAATAAGCTGTAAGTATAGGTGGTTTTCGAGCCACTTATACTTCAGCTAAGCATGATATTAAGAGAACATAACAAAACAGCCCTCCTGAAGATGCCCTAATGGTGAACAACAGGACAGATTATCATAAAGGATTATCTTATTGGCTCATGCATCCAGATCAATGCTGACAAGACTCACCTCTGGGGGTTACAAACCTCCTTTTTCTCTTGTAATGTTGACTTGAAGATGCCAGGATAACGATCTTATTCCATTAAGCTTTTTCCAGTGCTCTCATTTGATGGTGTCGTCTTTGAATATTTATATTAATCTTGTTTTAAGTTACCAGATGATTTTTCAGGTCTTAGTACATCTGAAAAAATTAATTCTGCAAACTCTTTTTCCAATGAGTAATTTGAATCTAAACATTTCTAGCAGTTAGTGCTAGTCAATGGATGGTCAACCCACCCCTCTCTTAGGCAATATTTGTGTATATAAATACAAATAATTAAAATACAACAGGAAATCAAAATGAACACCCTCCCAAATTGTACTGAAACTTCAGAAAGATAGTTAATAATTTTTTCAATTCATCTAACTCTTCACTTTGTAGTTGACAAGAGTTCAAAATGAAACTGCTGAGAGGTGGGTTTTTTGTACTTTCTTCTTGCAGTATTATTAACAGAAGTTTGCTCTTACTATCAGGTCATTGTCAAATGACTCAGGAGCTAGTTTTTGTGTTTCCATGTGTAAAATCTGTATCTCTCATCATTCAGTGTCCTTGTATTATCCATGCATATTGCATCTGTTTAAAGAGAGAATGTTACTGAACATGATATGCAAAGCAGAACACCACTGCCATATCTATTATTAATACATTTACAGATCATTCATATCATATTAATGTGACCAGATTGTCTGCATTTTCTGACACACTCTCTGCTACCCTCTGTTTTCTCACTAGTGAATTTAATTTTTTCCTTGTGCTGCTCAGCTGCCTCTCTTTCAGCAGCACCTTCAGGGCATCTGTGTTTCTCTAGTCAAAACAAATGCGTGTATATATTCTAATCTATAATATAGACTAATCTGCTAATCAATAAACTAATAACAAAAAGGTTTTCTATAGTCCCTTTTATTCTAAACTGGTTGATTTTTGGAGCTGCATGTGCATATAAATAACATCTATAACTGTTTGTATTGTTTAAAATATCAAGCGGATGGTATTATTGTTCTCTCCTATTGTCATGTGTTTGTGAACACCAGTGTTACGCAGATACTGTGTTACTATCCATTTCAAATCAGTGGATAATTGTCACTGGTCAAGTGGGTTAAAAATGTAGCTAATAGATAGGCACCTACTTTCTAGAAACAAATCAATATGGCATTAAGGACCTATTTTTTCCCCTTAGTTTTACCTGCCCTCATATATTTATCTTGTCTGCCTCTATTACTGCTGTGTTAATATGAGGTCTCAGGAGTGAAACTGAGTTGTAAACAAATCCTAGTGTCCTGTGTTTAAAAAAAAACCATATGAATCACAGCATTGTGTGAACTTTTAGACAAAAATTAAATCTTAAAAGATCTGAGTGATTTCTGTGTATCTTCCTTTTATTTGTTTATGTACTAATAGCAGGTAATAGTGAAAAGAATATATTTCCAGAAAAGGGATATTTTCCTTCTGTCATTCTAAAATGTAACAGGACAGGTCCTGAATTGTTTAATCTTTATTTATTTATTATGCAAATGTTGGCATCTTCATTTGAAAATTAGTTGAAAATGGACAGTGAATTTGCAAAGCAGGGAGGTTAGACCTTGTGTTTTTACTGATACCAAGGCTACACTGATACACAGAGTAAAACTTTTTAGTTTGACATAATTGAAAAATATTATTCTAAAAGTTTTCTTAAGCATTCCACTAACTGTATTACTTTAGTTTTCCATTTGTACGTACCTTAGGTTTCTGAAAAGAAAAACAGTCTGCACACACTGCCAAGGGGAGATTATTTGTGAAAAGTCTTGGATAAGTCTTGCTTGAAAAGCTGCTGTGAGACTAATATATGAATTTTTTTGTTCTGGGATCTCAACATATGCACAGTTGAAAGAGGCTGCTTTACTTCCCCTGCCCATTCACAGCTCAGTTTTGTCTACAGAAAGATGAAGTGGTGTAAGGAATAATCTAGAGAAGTGGATAGCTTAGTGTTACAGCAGTACCTTTTTTTATTTTGCATCTGCAAATTGATCTAGAAATCCATCAGCTGACTCTGTTAATGAGGTCAAGAAAAACATGCTGAGTTAATCAAACCCAGCTATAGCTTTTATTGGTTAACTGTCTCCAGGGCCAGAAATTCAAGAACACATATTTTTCTTCTGTGCATGCAGAAACACCTTGCCAAAACAGTGATATTAGAATTTAATTTCATCGAAGAGCTTCTTCTCTTTTCCCCATTGCATAAAAGTTACCCATGCATGTCAGTTTTGTCATTTTAATTGAACTTAAAGACATGACTGGCATGTGGTGGAATTTACTCTGTCAGTATAACAATAATAAATTATTGCAGAAGGTTTGATAAAGAAACCTAGGAATCTGCAGAGAAGAATAGTAAGATATTAAGGATAGGGAGGAAGAAATTTCATGAAATAGAGCTTTGCCTGCCAATTTACTTCTCTATTTTATCCACTTATTCTTGTAATTTTGCTGCCTGCTATTGCTTAATTATTCCAGACACTATGCCCATCATATTCTGTGTTATATCTGTTAATAAAATGGTTCAGCCTTTTCCAGTCTGCTTTCAGATGGGAAAATATTCCTAGCTACTTTTGCAGCTCTTCTGATTTTTTCCACCATTTTACTTGCGTGTTGAAGTGTGCTGTAGAAATAAGATTTATCCTCTTGAATCCATGAAGGATATTATGGAGGAAATCTATTTTAACTTTAAATCTGATTATTCCTAAAAGATTAATTGATATTGATAGCGATGACCATGCGACTAGAATAAAAAAAAAAAATCATGGGAAATGCCTGGGTTCAGAGACATTTTAAAGTCTTGCTGTATTACATGTACTCATGAGAAACGTATCCACAGAGCCCTCTGAAACATGAGATACAACTGGGGGAAAAATAGTAGGCTGCCTATTTAAGGATGTGTTTAACTGAAATTAGTACCAAGAGTTTACATGAGTTGTGATGGAATCATGCAATAAAAGGATGTGCAAATGAGGAGATTATGCTTGATGTGGTGGAGAAAAGGAAGAGCCAGAGGACCAGGGATGGCAACACCATTTCTCTTTAACAACTGTCGGCCGTCTTGCAGGTTTATACTTTAATTATTGAGGACTCTGTCTAGACCCCAGATTGTGAAATTAGAACATAGCCTCTAATTTCTTCAAATGTGTCTATACCTCTTTTGAAAATGGAGTATCAAAAATACTCTGAAAATATCTAGCTAAAGCAGAATTAAAACTTCTAAATAAAAAATAAGTGGTATGGGAATGTCACTGCACTAGAAACCACCAGAAGCCTAAATGAAGATTTCTACACATGTAAAGAAACAACTTAAGCTCTTAAATGCCCCTTTGCTGTGTGCCAGATGTGAGGAGTAGCAGAAGTCCAAAGGAAAGATGCTTGAGAAGCTTTATCTGCTAAGTGTGCCCAGAGCAAATATATTCGAGAGCAACAGCCCCTGAGCAAATCTCATCATCCCACTTATTTCACATTTCAGAATGGACAAAGGATTGAAACAATGATAGCAGATTCTACCTCAACAGTTCATACATTTACCATCAGGCAAAAAGAGGCATGCAATGAACTTAGTCTCAGCAAGGACCAGAGTAGTAGGCTGTCCCTCAACAATATTAATACCATAACTGCTTGGATACTGAGTAATACTTCTTGGTAACTGTCATGGATTTTGTGAAGCTTAAGAGTATTATTTGGGGGTTTCAGTGAAGGAACCACTTCATTGGGGTTTCCTCCTATTGTAGATGCCTTGCCAACAATGCACAAGTATGTCAGTTTAAAAAAATATGCAAGTGAGATTAGCTTGAGTTAACAGGCAAGAGAAGGTCTTGGAGATTAGCAGAGTATGAAGAATGAGAGGTGCTGAGATAATTAAATTAAGATAACACCCAAGATGATAGACACCGGACAGGAAAGATTGCATGTTTGCTGAAGGAAGCAATACTGATGTAGCTAATATCCAAAACCAAAAGCTCCCAGGAAATAATTTTCTCTGCATGGAAACATAAGAAAGGCACAATCTTAACAACATTACTCATATATAATGTGCAAACTTTGTATTTTCAGATTTAGGAAAAGTTCAAAACCAAAAATGACATCCAGACAAGTGTGACAGTAATAGACATTGTACTGCTGTTCACTCTGGAAAGAGCAACAAGAAAAATTTTGAAAAGCAGAACAGTATTCCTGCTTTAGCAATACTGAGTCTGAACTAACAGCTGCAACACTGAAAGAGATGTCAAAGACACTAACTGTGATTTTAGTTTAGATGGAGAGAGAAACTTTTGGAACAGCAAATTGAATCCATGAATTGTCTGAACCGAGAATGTACTTAAACTTGTGCTTCATGAGAAGAAATCGTGACCTTTAAGAACTGGACCTGTCATATTCATAAAATAGATTTTGGAAAACCTGTATTTTAAACCTGAATTAAGTAAAATATTATTTTAAGTCTCTGTAGTTATTAGGAAGAAGAACAGGAAAGGCTGTGGTTTCCTATCACAGAATAGTAAAGCAAAAATAATTCTGTTTTCATCAATAGCATTGCCTTCATGTTAATTTTTTAAGTGAAAAGAACATTCAACCTCTCAGAATCCTTCTAAGGGGTATATGTGTGAGTAGTATGCATACAGGTTTTGTTTCATATTTCATAGTAAATATCTAAAACCTTTGATAATGTGGTAAGTGATCCAAATGAAGGGGTCCAAATAATCATGTCCAACTAATTATCTACTGTATAATCAAAAAACACAAGAGGAACAGACACCTGCATAATGCAAGCCTTTGGAACAGATGTGCCCCTATTAATAGACATGAGTTGCCTATTAAAACTCTATGGTGACACAGAATGTTTTCCACTTCATGGATGCTCTTACTAAGCTTCAGTTTCTATTAATTATAAACAAGAAGAATGTAGAAGTGGCACAGTTTTCCTCTTTTCCCCATCAGGCTACACCGTGAACTCTTAACTTTCCAAGGTTTCAGATGTACTGCACCATTTATCCAGTTGTCTTTGGTTAATTTTATGAAATATGTATTGTCTGAAGACACAATAAAAAGTAGCACTTAATAGGAATACTTTGTCTGTAAAGAAATTGAGCATTCAAAGTCCATTAAAAACATCAGATGGATGTGTTGTGATGATGCTTATGGATGTAACAAACAATGCAGTTTGGGACGATTTTCTTAAAGATAATAAAATAACCATTTCAGAACTGCATGAGAATAAAAAAATGAGTTATTTGAATACATACTATAGGGAACAGCAAACTCATATGTTTATTCATGAGGATAATAATTTAGATATTAATAACTCTTTCTTGACCTCACTGGAGATGAGCTTGAATTTCATTCTCTGTAGGTGCAAATATGCATAGAACATTATGCATGTGGCTTGTCATATATATTTTAAAGGTATTATTTACAAGCTTTAAACTAGGTGCATGGATATGGATTTGCAAAACAGAGGGTATAGTTATTAGATATGTTGCCCATTAAGCTCCCTAATACACGTAGCTAAAATTAACCGGACCTGAAAATGAATGGTGTCTTTGATGCTAGTGGTAAGGATCTAATCTGACTTGAAATATTTTTTCAGAGAGTAATTTAAAAATTCTCAAAGATTAAAGCTATTTCAGAAAGAGTGAGCAAAACAGAGGAAATTAGACGCAAGAGTCTGATATGAATTGCTCTATTATATTTTTCATGGTGTCCATGGATAATAAAACTAAAATGTTATCAAGAGCCATCAGAACATTTTCCAGTTGTTCAGGCTACCATATTCTTCATCCTTAGACTTTTTTCCTTTTAAGATTCTCCAGAAATAATAGAAAAATTGAGAGGGAAAACAGGCATCCTACTAATTTTCTTATTCAAGATACACCAAAGCAAAATGTCAGACAACAGCCAGCTCAAATGAAAGTTATCACCTTGTAGATGAGAGAGAAGTCTGTAAAGAACATGTAATATTGTGGTATTTGCATCCATGGTCTTCCTTTTAGGTTCAGATCTAGTGAACTGAAGAACTGCATAAAGGTGAAGAATTCCAACCTTCATTTTTTTACAAATGATTTCTGAGAGCTGATTGACTCCTACAAATCACACAGTGTTCACTGTCTCTGGACTGCAAGTGTGGATGAAGATTTTGAGCACTTCACAGCAAAGAACCCAGTAGGCTGCTCCCCTACCTTCTAATTTCCATTTTTCCAGAGCATGGTTAAGCATAGCGAATGGATTATGGGGAAGGACCATAAGACCTATGATCATGCAATGTGTGCTGATTTTTATAAGGAGTAAATACTTCATTTTTATGCAGGTGGAATATAAACCTCTGAACTCTGACTAGCACTGAGATAATCTGCCGGGGTTTGCAGAGGTGGAGGCAAAAGCTGTGGTGAATAGGAGTTGTCATATATGTCAGGATAATGGAGCCAAGGTAGTTTTCTCCATCCTTCCCCAGGGCAGACCTGGGCTGACTGTTAGGGAGATAAATATGAGGAGTCCAGCTGCATTAACTGCATTACCACTATCAAGTATTCTCTCTTGCCAGTTCTGTTTATTTGGAGTTCTCACGCTCCACTCATAAGTGATCTCAGCATGCGAAGGAAAAAGCAAGAATACAACAAGTCAAGGGAGTTAAATTTCAATCCAAACTGGAACTTTATTAATGGTGCTCGGAAAGCGTCTTGAGACAGAAAAAGAGAGAGAGAACAAGGAAAGAGATGGGGAGAAAAGGGAAGGAAAAGGGGTTTATAGCTACCACCACGGGTTCACAGACATCTGGTGTCTATAGGGGTCCTGGTCCAGAAGGCGTTGCACTGCCTATATCTTTGATTGAGGTGATATCAAGATGGGGAAGATCTTCAGAATTCAGCTGCTCCAGAGGTGTCTTTTATGCTAGTCAATACACCTGCGACCTGCCTTTCCCTGTGGAGTTGTGCCAGTCTCCACCAATCAGGCCACACATGCCAAGAGATGAGTGTCTGAGATGTGGTTGACCTGGGGTTTCCTGATGAAGGCCAGTATTCAGCATCACCTTGCAGGCATACTATGTTGGGGTATGGGTCTGTGGTAAGTCCTGACATTAATTTTCCTGCCTTTTCCTTCTTGCTTCATGGATCTTTCACAACGGTAGGGAGCAGGGAGGCTTGGAGACAGGTACAAAATATTTTTGAGATTCATAGGTAGGTATGGGTAGTTAGGTACAAAGCATTTGTTCTGTACCAGCTTTGGTCGTTTTCATAAGGCCTGGATCTGTGATTCACACAGTCAAGATCTGAAGAAAATTTCTGATGAGAAAATGTCAAGGCAGAAATCAATCCTTTGACAGACCCTTACAGGAGTGCAGGAGAGGATGAGTGGTTTTTAGTTCTGAAAGAGAAAATCTGAATTAGAGAACCACATGGACCTTTCTGCATGATGAATAGAGAAGGCTGGGTTGAAAAAGCTGTACTGGCCCGAGACTATGTGATTAATGTGTCCTCCTTTATATATTACCCTGTTGTTATACATCACACAAAGCTTCTAACTTTCAGTAAAGTTAGAAGCAAACCACTTCTCACTTTTTCCAGAAGTTTTCTCTTTAAATGATATTATACTTTTTCCTTGCCAAAGTTCAGGACAAGCTGAATCCAGCTACAAGACACAATGAACAACTTAGAATACATAAATGGAAAATATTTGCCACAGATGTATCCAGTCAGGGTAACAGAAGCCTTCCTTCTGAAATTTTATTCTGCATTTCTGTAATATATTTGACAGTATCAGGGCACTAAAGTGAAGTCAAAAGACAGCTGAGTTTTAGATATTTTCCATGTCTAAAATATCTTTATTTTGATGAGTAAAGATTAGCTTAAAAGGTCAAACTGAATGTTATATCGTGTTCTGTAGTAAATGTAGAAGGATGTTAAAAATATATTCATAGAGACTGAGAGCTTGTGTGTATTCATTCAGTGAGAACATATATATTTAAATATATACAGGAAATCTACTCCATCCATCTAAGTCTCTCAGACCTAAAGTACTCACCATTAAAAAGTCAGCAGTTGTTAATGTTTATCACACAGTGGGGATGAGATTACCTCAGCTTTCCCTTCCATTTAGGATAAAAGACAATTTATAATAACTGTATTTTTTAAAAAATGCACTTATGGAGTTAGGGATTTTTGAGGCAGCTCTCACAAGCTGCTGTAGATACTTGTGGTTTGAGATTTTTAAAGATTGGTAATGCCAAATTCTGAGGCTGCATGAAACTAACATGGTGGCCATTGCCTCTCTGCCTGGAGGTAATGCTAGGAATTCCATTTCTTCCCTTTATTGTTCATCCTGGTAGCAACTCTTCTTCTGACCCACATCAGTGCCATATCTGACATTTTTAGGGCTGTATTCACTTACCCACACAAGACAACTAATGTTTTTTGAGATTCCCTAGTGTATCAATTAGATCCATATGGAGCTGACAGATAAAGACGTTAAGAGACCCTTGTCTTCTGAAGCAGTAGCCAAAATCCAGGTAAAGTATATTCAAATACCACGAGTAGCACTATGTCAAAATGGCACTTCGATATCTACATGTGAGAACCTAAACTGAGCCATTAGTGACTTTTTTATTTTTTTTGGCTAGTGAGAGGTGGCTAAGTCTCTACCTCCTTTATTTTCCTCCCTTCTCAACTGCTTTTGTAGACAGAAATAGCCTGCTTATGCTTCAGTCAGTAAGCCACACCACAAGGCTACCTCTATCTGAATACATTTGTGCATGACCTACTGTCAGCTAAGTACAACACTGCTAGCATTCAGGAGCATGCACTTATGTATTTTCTTTTCTGTGACTTATTCACTCTGTTTGTTGCTATTTCCCTCAGGGACATGTTCTCTCACAAAAATTTGTCATCTGCCATCCAGAATTCATCATAATTTTGTCACACATTAGACTTGACACAACTATGATGAATATCCAGGGCATTGCTTTCCCGTTCTGTGAGTGCCACTTAAATTTGTACAGTCTGTATTATCCTGGTGAGTCATTTCACTTTGATACCATTTTTTCAATCTAGGAGGGTGAACAGCATGTATTGACTTTGGTGCTTTGCCAACTGGTCTAAACTTTGCTCTCCTGCATCATAGAAGATCCTCACCAAAAAGCAAATATGTGCAGCCAAGAACTCGGCTGATTGCAACAACCCTGCCCCTCAACATAGAGGTGGAAATAGGCCATTGAGCACTGGAAAAGATTATTTAATTAATTGATATTAGCCCTCCCTCTTCGTCATTCTGAAAGAGTTTCTTTTGTCCAAATAATTTCAGCTAAATTTGGCATGTCAAGCTTAAGTAGTTTAAGCTACAGTCTATATGTCAAGGACATAGGTCCTCCTTTCCCCTATCTCTTTCTGGCCCAACCAGAATAACTTCAGAAAGTTAATTCACTTGCTCTTTATTCTTTTTCCTTATCTGCAAATGGGAATAATCTCTGCTGTAAGACTTTCAGATAGAAAGAGAGCCTTGAGGAAAACTACAATATGTTGCTGTGATGAGATATGATGCACCTCATATTCATCAAATAGTTTCATTAGTAAAATAGTTTTGTATGTCATCAAAGCCAGTTATTTACCTTCACAGCATACAATAGCATACCTGAATTGATTTTATACAAGTAAAAATTCTGAATCAGAGATGCTGTGCTCACAGGTGCCTGCATTATCCAAATAGCTATGTAACCGCAATCACTCACACAATGTACGAACCAAAAATGTTGGACCTGCATTATGGCAATGGGAGAATGATCCCATGGTTTCTGTGTTTCTCTGAGAGTAAAGGAATGTACACTGACAGTGCTGACTGTCACAGCACCCACACTCAAAAGCAAAAATAGGAATGGCCCTCCCTTTAAGTAATGTGATTATCATGCAGCTAGTCTGTCAAAGAAAAGGCAGTGGGAATCCATCAATCAAAATAAATTCTTCTAGAGAATAAGAGTAATACTCCACTTTCTGCAAAGATGATTAAGAAGATTTTATTGGTGATGATATTTTCTTTCTTTTTCCCTCCTCATCCATTACACAGATGAGAAAGAGAAGCAGAGCCAAGTGTGGGCCCAAGATTCATTTATATCCCACCCATACAGAACAGTCCCATGTGCCTTTACTGCAGTCACCCACACAGAAAGACCCTCTTTTGTGGTAAACTCAGCACCTCATCACAGCTGGTTGCAGATCTCCCCAGTTTGCCCATGCGATCACAGATAGCTCATATGAAAACAGGAAAATCTTTGGCGAGCTCACACTGGTGTTTTTGTTATTGTTGTATTGATGTCGTAATGACATATTATAATGGCATAATGAAAAGCCTAGAGAACTTGGAAAGCAGGACTGTATTAACATTACGAAGATTCATGACTTTTTTCTCATGGTGATTCAAAATACTCAGAATACAGAATCAGAAGCTTTCTAGCTATATGCATACAGAAAACTTCAGGTCTGAGACTTATGAACCTTAGTAAGTGTAGAATGAAATTAAGTACAAAAGACAAAAAACATGTAACAAAAGCTTTCATAAAGCACAAGAGCACATATAAAAGTTAAAAAAACCCGTAATGTACATAAGGCTTTTAAGACAACCTCTGAGAGACAGTAATGAGACTGTCTTTAAAGCAGATACAAAATTTGATATGAAGAAAACGTTGGAAAATGCTGGTTTGTCAAAGAAAATTGAATAAATCTGTTAAATACACATTTTATATATTCTTACTCATAACATGCATGCAATGTTAAAATAAATTAAACAGCCTAGTGAACAGATACACAACCAGTATACCAAGGTTATGGTATTATGAACTTCCGTCACATTTCCACCCTCTGTAAGTAATATGAACTAAGGGCTGCATATTTTTTAATTAGATTAGAGCTAGTCTTCACATTTGCTCAGCACATTTATTACATTGGTTTTAATTCTTGTTATCCAAAGAGGTATTACATTCCTATAGTATGTTTTTCTATCTATGGAGTGCAGTACAAAGTTATGCTATCCTATATCTGATATAAAGAATTATTTATTAATTGTAAATCCTCTTCTATTTGTAATGATTATCTTTGCTATGTATAAAAACGCAAGATCAAACATTACCACAGTTGATTATACTGAAAGCATTGGCCAAAGTCAAAGGAACAGAGTGAAAAGAGTGTTTTCTGCTTGAGAGCAGTATTGTTTGTACTGGATATATAACTTGTAAGGTGTTCCTAATGTCTTAACCCTTTAGGGTCAAAGCAATTAAGCTAATTCTCCATGGGACTAATGCTTTTCTGTGCTTTATTTTTTCAGTAAGAGGTGTTAAAAAATCTACAGCAGCATCATCTACATACACAAAAATCCTTTTTCCTGTAGGTTCAGAATTAATTTATTGCATGCCTTTTTATGGTATTGTTAAAGTTAACATTCTTACACTTTAGACTCACAGAGTCATCATCATGTATGTCTTATGGTCTCTTATTTTTAAACAAAGAGAGAACAGACGATTCAGATCTGCTGCTAAATTCTGTTGTTTGTAGCAATAATATGCTGATTATACTGGTAACAGCCATTACAACCAAATGGGAGATGGTGTGTATTGACATATCATCATAATGAATTAACATGAATTCTACTTCATTATACATGTATATCCAGATTATATTTCCATGCTATATTTTTTAAGTCTTGGGTTCTGTAACTGAGCACTGTATAAATCAGTGTATGTTACATAACAGATAGCTGATTAAATTTCACTGAAACGGGAATTTTTCCCATAATGATCTCGATCTTTTATTCACATTTTGGAAAAAATTCCATATGACTTGATGGATAGTTGGTCTGCAAATGCTTTGTAATAATTTATTTTTTTCAGAGATAGAAAGAAAACAGTCAACATTTCACTTGCAGAAGAAAATTGTGCAGTGAATGATGGATGTTTCAACAGACTCTCTAAAATTGATGAAATTGTGAGAGGTGCAGTTTTCTTCTTCCATATTCTGTCCTCATAAAAATAATCTTAAAGCATAACAGAGGCAATGAAAATTAGATCTTCGTAAATGAGAGATAGTGCCATCACACTTGTTGTGAGCTAAAGACGTGATAGAAATTGTAAACTATGCCTTAGTATTTCAGTTGACTCCTGTTTTCCCTATTCTGTAATAGAACAACAGCTTCTGTTCTATTTTCTTTATGAACTCAGTCTTTCCAAACACTGAGAATAGCACAGACACATATTTGATGTGTGAGAAAGTGATGTTGGCCATATGAAGTAATAATCAATTCAACGGTTTCACCTAAAGGACTAGGTTGTCAACCCCATGTACTCTTCAGCTGGGCATGCAAAGCCCTGAAGGTACAATATGGGAAAGGAGGAGGACTTCTCTCCAACACTTATCACATCACTGGAAGGTCCAGGCTGTGACCTCTATTATAGCCTAGAGGCAGCAATAACTTCTGTTTCTTAAGAGACTGATTCAGTGGCAGAAACAACTACTACTTTAGCTATGTGGTAACAATAAGGCCTGTAGTACTTGAGACCTCAAATCCCATAAAGGAAGAATGGCTGTCCTAGCCATAGGCAGAAATTCAGAAAATATGCCCTCCTATCTCTTTCTATAATAACTTTATTCATACAGTCTCTCCAGCAATATTAAATCCCCTTCCTCTCTCATGCATTGCTGCATTTTTGGATCTTCTTTTTGCCAGAGAAACACATCCTTGTTCATTGTGGGTCTTGTGTTGTGAGATATCACAACATGTTCATCCAAGAAAACTACTTCAAGGTAATGAGTGGCAAGTCATGTCTCTACCCAGATACTTGAGTAGTTTGCAACCATCTCAGTTCTTTTATTAAAAATGTTGTCAGAAAATTTAGCAGCCCTACAGTTTGCTTTATTTTTAAATATTTCAGACTTCCAAAACCAAGGACCTTTCTGCTCTGCCTAGGGCAATACTAGCATAAGCTTGCTTCCTCAGCAAAAAATGTTTCCCTTCCCTGGTCACAAAAGTTGTGACATTTAATTGATGCTGTTCAAACATATGTCCTTAGCTGGTGTAAATTAGCATCACTGCTCTGCTTTCAGTGACACACTTTTTTGCATCTGACACTAGACTTGCTTGGTGAAAGCATGAAGGTTTTGCAGGAAAGAATTATACACAGGTGTGAAGTGTTGTGGAGAAGTTATGTTGTCCTTCACATCTGTATTTGATTCAAAAAAAAAATTAAAAGGCTATTAAAAGCACTTATTAAGTGCTTAACATTTTTACATTTGTTAGGAAGTTATACTAGTTGGTAAAAAAAAATACACTTCCTTCAATTTACTCTAATTTTAATTACAGTTTAAATACAAGTTTTAGCAGGGAGTTTGTAATCTGTTTTCCTGTGCTGAAGACCATTAATAATCATTATTTTACCTGTTATTGACAAAAGCTAACTAGAAAGTAGGCATTTCTCCCCTTATCCTGGGTTTTTTTTTTCCTTTTTCCAACTTTGCATCCCCCACATCCTTTTCTGTCAGTCAAGGAGTAATTACATGTATGTTTTTGTACCCACATCAGTCTACATGTGTAGCTATAAATTCCAAGTGCCTAGGTCACCTATTTCAGAAAGCCACGTATTCAAGACATTGTTTTATTGCTGCAGCTTTTAGTCAGATAGTAGAATCCAATTAGGTGTTCTTTCATCTTTATTTTTCTTGTGGAACATATTTAAAGCTTGCTGGAGAGAATAAATGGAATAAAACTGGTCAACATCAGAGGACATCCTATGTCAAGATACTTTCCTGGGTGATTTGTACTGTCTGCAAAGAAGAAAAATCTCATTAAAAGAGAAAAGGAACTATCTAGGTTTCTTTTGACATTATATTTCTACCTAAGGTGAAAAACTATATCATTTCTAAGGCTGTCCAGATACATGGCCTTGTGTCACATCATGCTCTAGTGAGTGTCTAATGAATCTTGGGTTATTTGTATGTAGTTTATACTTAATTTACTGGATGTATTTTGAATACCAACTAAATCATAGGCTTATACATAGATTCAGAAGACAAGTGGACTGTATTCAGGTTACTGAAAGAGTGAATATCCCAAATGTTTACATTTGAAACAGTATAAACAGGCATCCTATATCAAGCACTTACCATAATGCACTATAATTTTGCCTTGCAGCTGGTGCTTGTCACTCTACAGAAACAGTAAAACTTTACAACACATTTTCTCTGCTACCATTTACGTTTTGGTGTGACATCTTTTTTTGCAATTCATACACTTTGTAGAAGAAAGGAAGTCTATATATTTGTACCTTCTATGAAATATGAACTTAGTAAAGTGAGCTATAACCTTTAGAATGCTGCTAGAATGAAGACAGCTTACCTCCCAGATAGGACATTACTGGATTCTTTCTAAATCTGACACCATTCCACATAATGCCTGAAATCTTTGTATTTATATTCCTAGTGTTTCTGAATTTCTTAACAGCTACAGTTCTAGTGAAAATGTACCAAAATATAATTTGTCTGTAAATCACTCCTGTCATATGCAAATGCCATAAGATTTTCAATGGAATTCTTGTTTTTTTTAGAAATAGAGAAGATACACTTTGCGTAGATTTTTAGTGTAAATGTCCTGTGAGCGAAATACAAATTAGAGAAAATATGCCCCGAATAATTGAAATAGCTTTGTCTGTATGCAGTGTAAAAATCTTAATGTAAGTATTAATAACAGAAGATGCAGAACCAGGGTCTGCCATCTGTGGTACCACTGAAATTAGGGATGTAAGTAGCTGAAGCCTGATAATTGTCACTGTAAGTGATGTATCACGGAGAACTTTATTTGAAGCTGCAAATAAGGATTCTGAATGGTAAATAGTATCTTGGCAGAAGGGAAGTCAACTCCCTATCCCCTGTTCATGTGAAGGCAAATTTCCTTCTTTTTCTCCACAGAGTTCTTGAGGAGGGTAAATTGTGCATCTGCATTTTACCTGCACTCAGTTTTGGTAAAATAACCATATTAGTTACAGAGCAATTCTTGATTTTTAAATGTGACTGGTTAGATATCTTTGTGAAACTGAACTTGAATCTGTTTTCTGAACCACACATTTGGACAAGAAAGCAGTATATGAGATATTCCTGTTAAGAACTTGCTATTCTATTTATCAGCCTGTGGTGAGTCAGGCTTACAGTTTCAGGTAGGCATCCTCTTTGTGTCTACATGTACGCATATGCACTTGTTAAAAAGTGAGAGAATGAGAATAATTGAGAACAACAGCCCTTAAGGAGAAGGCATGTCAAGTAACTTCTGCTGGCTCTCCTAGGAATGTGTTGGGGAACATGTTACTCCATTTACAACTCCAGGGGAAAACTACTGGTAAAAGCTATCTAGGAGATGTTTTCCAACACTGAGGGGTCAGCAACTGCTAGCAACACAGAGCTTGGACTTCAGGGTCCTGCATAAATTCTTCTGAAGAGGCATGATCTCATAACAATGCCTTGAGAGAGAGGGAGAGAGAAAGGACTGCTTAATATTTAGATATGAGAGTGCTTTAAGTGCCTGTCATTCAAAACTCCTGCCATTCAGGTGTTGTGGAGGTTCTTCCTTTAGTGTGTCTCTGGTAACCTGCAGAAAACATTGCATTCCTCCAGGAAAGACAGATCCCTACTAAATGGTTTTGTCATTCATCTCTGACCAGCTCTGCTGTGTTAATTAGGCTTGAGCAGGAAATGTTCCAGCAAAACAAGTTCTAGCTTGTAATGAGGAAAAACGACCATGCAGCTCTGCCCTCTTTCAGTACCCTTTCATTGTTGTCTGGTCTGGGTTTTCACGCTAGACTAGACTGGTCACACCTACCCTCTCATGCTAAGATCTCAGAAGCAGGAAAGCATATTCTTGACAGTGACATTTCTGTCCATTTGAGAGATAGCCTTTGCCTCTTGGGATACCATCCCAGGAGGAATCACCTCCATGGTTGAGCAAGGGAGGAAGGAAGCCAAGCTCAAAACTTGTCAGCAACAGCTCCTGAATTTCAAAAAGATCTTTTCTACCTTGAGGCTCTGTCTTCAGAGCTGACGACTTTGGGAGGCACTGCATTCAGATATTCCATCAGTTTTGACTTGACACTGAAGAGGCTGGGATTTGGCTGAGACATGACAGATATCATGGTAGTAGCAAAGACTTTTGGGAAATCCACAGATAGAATTTAAATTTAGTCCTTGCAGCTGTATTGGTTCACTTTCTACTTATCTAAGAAGAATTTTCTATTTCCTGTAAACATATTTTAAGGAAAGCTTATTTGAAATTTGAATGGATTGAACAACAAGGGGATAGGCATCTCAGATCTCACAAAAGCAGAAGGCATATCAGAAATCATAGAAGCCTGGGGCACACTATTTGAAAAAGTAAAAGGCCTCCAACCATTCCTTCTGAGTCACAGGCCAGGACAGGGAAAAGAAACAGGGCTTACTGGGCAGTGCCATCCTGCCCATCCCTCCAAACATCACAGAAAGAAGTGAGCTGAAAGGTAGTGTGGTTCTCGTCACCATCTATTCAACTACTTAACCTTGACTTTTGAAGCTGATTGGGAGTATACATTGTTACTCCTTCATTTTAAAGAATCCCTTTTGATGGCTAATTGATGTTGGGTTATAAATTCCATAACCTTATAATAAAGTACAACAACTCCAGTCCTTAAAAAAAAAAAATCCACACACAAAAACCTCTGAAAAACCCCAGACCTAACAAAGACCTGCATATTGTAAGATATTCAGTATTTTAGAGTCATCAGACTGTGGGTATTTTCTCAAAGTGACCTAAAGAAGAACTTTATCTTTTTGTGAGGACAAAGGCTTATAAAAGCCATCCATTTCAGCACAAAACCATACTTTGCCGCCTGATTTGTAATCCTGGCTCACATTTCCAGCCACTTGCACTATATTAATTTATTAAAACAATTTTTAAAAGCTGGCTATAGAACAATTTGAGAATACCTCATAATGGTCAAAGTATCAAGGGGTTTCTACGGTAGTAAAACAATAGAGAGCCATTGTGAGGTGGAAGAAGTGTAGCTACAAGTGTTTGTGCCTTGGTCTAGAAGCAAACTAATAAACTAGTTGTGTATGTGTGTTTCTGCATCATATTAATGAGGTATAAAAAAGGGATACTGGAGAAGGAAAAGCAGGAAGTCTGGGAATTAAATTCCCTAATAAATAAAATAGGGGATGAAGGTGGGGGAGAGGGAACTTTTTTCCCCATTGCAAAACTTGAAGTCATACTGTAAGCATATAGAAAACCAGGATGAATTGGAGCTTGGATATTGATAAGGTTGGATCTTTTAAAAAAAAAGAGTGAGCAAGAGAGACAGGGAAAATAATAATGTTTTGAATTTGAATAACATGTTAGCTAACAGCAATGGAAAGAAACATCAATTCAAAGGCAAGAAAAGTGGCCAAAATTGCATTATAGAACATGAATCATAGAGTAGCTAGGGAGTAAAATGTGTAAGGAAGCAGCAACAACAAAAAAAAAGACTGGACAAGTTACAAGGATTCTGCAATTGAACAAATTATTTCTTCCTACAATTTTTCTACCAATAATATATAATTCAGATCTCCCAGAACAGAATAAATAACTATGTAAAAACTTTGACATTTAAAGAGCAAATTATTTTTAAGTATGACTTTGACTTTATCATCAGGCTTTACTACATACTATTTCTTATTAAGATCCCAGTTTTCCTCCCTTTTTGCATGTGTTCGAAGGACAATTTGGAGGTAATTTTAATCTACTTGATTGCTTTTGTTCAGCTTGCCTGTTTGTAATTCACACTAAATCTTTCAGCATTTTGTCCCTGAAGATGCAGCTTGTTTTTACCAGTCAGTGTGTTTTTTACATTCTCATCTTTAGATTCTCTGCTGACTTGCAGTCTCTTATTCGATGTAATTATTCATCCAGTTACATGTAGAGTCTTTCCATGCAGGTTCTTCTCCTCCTTTTGGCAACAGATTCTAGCCAGTTTTATAGCTTTCACACTGTTCATTTTCATAGTAACACCACAAATTAGTTCTCCCAACCCAACAGTTTAAAGTTTAATAATATCAAATTATTTCTTTTTCCATGTTCATTGGCAAAAGGAATTGTAAGTTTTCTGTTGGAACTTTCAAAACAAACACAGACTTTTATTAGATTTTTATCCAATCCCTGGAATGTACCTTTTTATTCCAGGATTTTTCACAGGGTTCTTATCCTTAATTCAAAATACATATATCTAGCTGATAAAAATTTAAACCCCCAAATTACTCTCTAAGTCTATCTGTCACTGGTTGTAACGGAGACTCACATAAGCTTCTTTGGAAGGAGTCATGTTAAGCCAAGTGATTACTAAAGGCATGTGCCCCGGTGAGTGAACCTGTACAGAGGTTCCGAGGTATCCACCTAGCACTGTCTATCCATAGGAGTGAATCAAACAGCACCAAGTAATTTTCTCAAGTGCTGAGCTTGGATTACGCGATTGAAACCATTTCTGGAGTGAATTTGAATTATCCTTAATATGCAATTTGCATGAAGCCACATTGTAATGTTAGTAGCATAATAATAATAATATTAAAGTAATTGTTATCCACACAGAGTGTTTTTCTCAGGTGCCCCGCAAACCTCTTGTAACCCTAAGACAATTTTATCAGTTTCTATATTCAGAGTATCTAAAATGATGCAAGTATTGTTCTCCACCATAGTGATGCCTTTTAGTTATTGTATCAGGTGCAGAATTGCATCTGTATTTGCCTCAAATATAACTAACTAGTCAGTTCTTTCAAAAGACAGTTTGGAAGAAACCTAGCATAGATGTAGCATGCCCAGTCAGTACACTGAGGAGCAAGTTAGGGAACCAAATTACTTGACCAAGCAACTGCGGCCACAGAGTTTTCAGGTCTGGTGCCTAGTCTCATGCTTGCATGGTGATGTTGAACTTTGCTAGCATAAGAAATTTAATTAACAGTGAACAAAACCTGTCTTGGGAAAAGGACCATTTAACTGTAAAAAGAACAAGGGAAGGTCTTCTGTTTGGGCTTTCCCTTTTGCTTGTTTAGGAAGTTCCAGACTGTTAAGTAAACATGGTAGCTGTGAGTGTGCAAATGTAGGAGCAGGGCAGAGTCAAGATCTTCTGAATCATTCCAGCATCCTGGCTGTGCTCTGCTCAGATGGTGACTGAGAGCATTGTACATCAGCTTAGCCATGATAGCCTCAACAATTTGAAGACATTTTTGTACTAAAAGTACCTAGGACCTCTCTGAAGCTAAAACAGCATGCATAATTCCTATTCAAACAATCCCAGTGCTTGCACAAGTGTCTAGCATTATGTGCATGAACAAACTTGTTGACTCGAAGGGCACTTTTGATGCATTTCCAATAAGGCACATTCTGTGCTTGTGGCTAACGGGAACCAGAGACCTGCTTCTGAAATCATGCCATGTTATTTCTATCTTTAATGCCTACCATGATTTCCAGAGGAAGAGTTTGCAAACACTGGGCCAAGATCAAATATGTTTATTTATGCTGAGTATCATTACCTCACTCTGTTGGCATTTCCTTTCACTTCAGTAGGGTCATCTGCAAAACAACGATACTTAACCTGAGTTAAATTATCAGAGCATGGGTCGGTAAGTCTGTGCAACAGTATAAATCTTGGTCTGAGCCGTTTGGTTCTGGAAGTGTTAAAGCAAGCCTAGATTCAATCTCCTTGTCAGTAAGTGCAATGAATAACATTCATATTATAAGCCACGAAATATTACATCTTATCTTCACACCATTACTAATAATTAAGGGATAATAGTAGCTGCTTGCTGGTTTATGGGACAATAATCTTGTTTCCAAAAGGATAAACCACAAGACCAAAAGGAACCGAATTATTGACAAGAAAACCAAGGAGGATATTTTTCCTCCTTGAGGAGCAATACAAAGAAATACCCATCTCAGATGTTTCTGAAAACTGCTCTCTCAGTTTTAAGATAATAAATCACCTATTAGGAAGAAAAATGTCCATCTTGCTGTTGATTTGCTTTTATCCTGCTGTGCTTTCAAGTTTGAATTAAATTGTTTACCGGCAAAGTGTCTTTATTAAGCACCTTATTTTAGAAAGAATGGTAGTTGTCTCTAAGAATAAAATGGTGGTTCAGCTTCAAAAACTGGAGCTACTGGAACAAAACCAAAACTAATTTTCTTCACCCAGACGTAGGTGTAGCTTTTGCAGCCCACAGATTTCATCCTAGTTTTCAAATTGCTTGGAGTTACTTTCTTGTAGATAATAACATAATTTGGAAATAAATAAGAGGGAATATACCGGAGTGCTTTTGTGCTGTTACCCTTTAGGACTAAGTCTGTCCAGAAGATATGCAAAAAACTCAGAGACTGGTAGAAATCCAAAGTTAGTATTATTTAAACAAAAAAAAAAAAAGAAAAAAAAAGAAAGGCAAATGAAAGAAACCCTAAACAGAAGCTAAGCAAAATAACTGACTATCTTGAAAATCATGTCTTACTGAAATTAGAAAATTTAAGGTAATGTGCAGTGTTGGAAATCAGATTAATTTAACAAAAAAAGGAACATATTCCCCTAGAGATGGGCAAGCCAATGTGAAAATGAAGGTCAGAAACATAATTGTACATACTAATTAGCTTGAACTCAATAAATAAAATATTCTTTCTCTCATCATAGTAGAACAACTAATAATCTTAGGTTGACAATTGCAGGCATGCATGAGAAAACAAAACCCCTGCAACAAAATCCCACTAAAAAGGTATAGAGAGCTGTTAAAAAGTAATCCCTGTTTATGTAGTCAAATGAGTTTACCTGATGTTCCACTCCACATTTTCAGCTGTACACTTGACAGATTTAGGTATTATTTTCTCTTATTTTGCATGAACAAATTCTCTCTTACTCTCTTGGGCATATAGACATAAACTTGTTCATACTTGTATCTGTTACCCCTACGTATTAAGGCATATGAAAGAAAATAACACCTAAAACAAATGCACAAGAAGGTGCCCAGGAACTGTGAAATAAACGTTTCAATTAACAATAGCATTTAGAGACATTACCTGTAAAACTATGAAGAGTGTTCAAAAACAGGGAGTGCTTCTGGAGGAAGAGAAACTGGATGGTTGCGGGTGGGTCTGTGCCACATGTGTCCTAATCTGCCATTCACTCACCTACAATGTGATAAGACGAAAGAAGCAATGGCTTTTGGTTCGGGTGGAAGAAGGACGGGATGAAGCATACACAGTTCCTCATTTTTCACTTTCTAATGCATTCAGACTGAAAGAAGTTTGGGTGCTTAGCAGGCATAATTAAATACTTGAAGTGGAAAAACCTTAGGTCACGTGAGCAGAACTAGATTTGAGAAAATCGGTGTAAAAAACTTATTAACCTACAGAATACTCCTTTTACAATAAATCATTAGTTTTTAAGATTCCATCATTATTAGCCAACATAATTGAAAACCATACTACCTTGAAAGAAAAACAATCTATGTACGTAATGACTGGGGACTCTTTTGGGCATCTACGAGATTTAACAACTCAGAATCCTTCAGCATTATCCCAGAAGCTGTAGAGGCTAGTACAAAATTCAGGCTAAGCAGAGAGCTGCTCAATGTCTCCATTCTGCTTCCCACAGACAGCAAATGTTTCCTATTTTTTTTTTATGTCACAGTAATCCATCTGTAAAACTCTGGCTCTGTTCAGGGAACAGGGGTAGGCCCTGAATCTGCATCTGTGGGCACTATTTTAGCAGGTTATGTGATGGCAGTTAGGCATTGACTGCCTACATACTTTAATTGTAAAGCCTAACTATTCATGGTCTTCTTACTGCCCAATTTCTGGTTGTCAACCTCTGAATATTTGTGACATAAGGACAGATAGTCATGGAAAATGCAGCTTAATGTAATTTATCCCCTTATTCATTTTGTGCTATAGTAAATATTCAAACAGAGTCAATTATAGAAGTAAAAGGGGAAGAATTAAAACCTAATGAAAGTTAATCAAAGAGAAGAACTTCCTTCAGGCTAGCCATGCATGTCTGTAGTTTGTCTGTCATTTATAATACTGCAGCCTCTGGTTCATAGTCAAGCTGTAATTCTGCCAGTTAATGTATCCAATTAACCCCACTAATGAGCTAATCAACAGTGTAAAATCTGTGTAAAATCACTGAGGGTATATGATGAATGGGAAATGCATTGAACTCTCCCGGTATAAAAAGTGCTTTATTGCACTTGTTAAAGTGGTACTGTCTTCTTCCTCTCTAAAGGGTAATTTATCACTGAGGTCTGTAACAGTGCCATGCCCTGATAAGGGAGAGGTGCAATAAACCCATCATAAAATGATTACTCAGGAATGCAGAGCAATTAAATTGTCTCTGTATATAAGAGTCATAGGCTACAGAGCAAAAGTGGTGTTTTCTGTTGTAGGTTGCTAATAAAAGGTAGCCAGTTGCTTGAAGGTGATCCATACTTTGGGAAGCAAACACCTGTCTAATACAAATACATTATTTAGGAGTAAATAATCTACTGAACCACTGTGGGATATGATTTATGAAAATCTGTCAAGACTAGGTTCCACCAGCTTTTCTAGTACGAGAGATATTTACTGCAGTGACTATCCTACTCATTTCTATGGGATTTCATGAACTGGAAAGTTCCAGTCAATCCAAACAAGTGAGGTAGAATCTGGCTGAGAGAAAGTAATCTCATGAAACTATTCTTTCTTTGCTGCAGCAATGTGTAATCCAGAGCATTGATAACAACAATTCATTTCATTTCCCTATAGTTAAATAAGGGAAAATAAGGAAAGGAAAAAAACCCCATCTTCTTAACCTTAGTATAAAAAAAACACAAAACAAAACAAAAAAACCCTAAGAAAAACAAACTTTATGAAAATGAGGCAAATTATAACTGTAATTAGAAAAATTATTTCAGTGGAAATAAACAAGCTAGAATCAGCCACTGTATCCTGGGCTGCATCAAAAGAAACTTATCCAGCAGGTGGAGGGAGGTATTCTTCCCCTCTACTTTGCTTTTTGTGAGATCCTATCTGGAGTACCTTGTCCAGCTCTGGGGCTCCAACATAAAAAGAACATGCACTCTTGGATCTCTTGGAATGAGTCCAAGGGAGGTCACAAAGATAATTGGAGCATTTGGAATTAATCCAAAATGAAAAAAGGTTTTTGATCAGAAAGATATTCTGAAATCCTTCTTACACTTGGGTTATTTCTTGATGCCACTTAAGGTGTATTGCAAAACTGAGTATACTTCATTGACAATTCTGACTGGGAACAAAAATTTCAGAGTCAGCTATTGTCCAGCCCCTATGACACCATTAATAATTTTGAGATAGTATAATTTAGAGGCAAGCTTTTCCAAAATGACCCTTAAATCCTTTAAAGAGCTGGACTTTTATCTGTTTTTATTCTCTTTAACCATTTCCCTAGATTTAGCTCAAAGGCAACAGATGCTGGAGGTTCTTTTTTGACTCAGCCCACTATAAGACTATATTATGTTTTATATATTCCATTCCAGATATTCCATTATATTCCAGGTGTAACTACATGGTTCAAGTTCAGGCTTACTTTATACCTTTTGGTATTAAAAGATATGGTTCACTGTAGGAATCTAATTAGAATACATACATAGTTGGTAAACAAGTCACTGTTTCGTTGAAGGAACTTTCTTTAGCTTTTCCCTTCAGCAGTGTAAGAATTTTAGTTAGAAGCTGATATGCAGACCAGCCAGCCCCGCAGGAAAGATAAGCAGTGTGAAATTATATGTGGATTATTAACAATTCTTAATAGGAGAAAAAGACCTGACAGAAAGGGTGAATTACATGACTGTAATAATCTCAAAGAGATGCATTACTTGGGATGCATTTGAGCACATCTGTAATGGAGAGTCAACTTTTAACTGAGTGAGAAAGCATGTACTTTCTCATAAACAATATTTCTTCTTGAACTTATATTCTTTTACTTCACAGTCATACAGTGATGTCACTACCACACAGGTAGGACAGCTCTTTATTATTAAAATGGTTGCATAAATGCATCCATTTAACTACAGTTCCCAGATTATGGAACAGATTGTTTATGTCTGTCCTCATAACTTTATGTATTAACCTCCTTTTTCACCAAATTTCAAGAAGGTACTAAAGAAATACTTGTTAAATACTCTCATAATAGCAAAAGTCTCTGCAAGAAAAAGAAGAGAAGAATAACATGCTTCACTATGCAGAAAAAGGATGGAAAAATATTTGGTGATCTAATTGTATTAGTCTTACCTCTCTGTTAGAAATTTTAATCCTGTTTTGATCCAGTTGTCTTTCTTACTACTTATTTTCAGATTGTAGTATCTATTTAAATGTGCATATATTTTTAGCACAGAGTTGTCTATATGCTGTTTAACAAAGTAAAATCATTCAGGTAATACTAACAACAGGCTGAAACATTTTAAAGAAAACACTTCTATGATATGTGATCAACTTTTTCCAAAGATCTTGTGCATATTTCTAGAAGGGCTCGATGAGTTGTACAAGCCTGTACACACATGTGCATACACAAACCAACACACACCTGCTGCACACACCCAATCCCAAATATAATGGAAGGCTTTTTTTTCTAATAAGGAGGATATATAAATGTTAATAAGAGAGATAAATAATCACCATTTGAGTAAAGAAATGAGCTGAATAAAAGAATTAAGATGAATAGCTATGGAAAAAGCCCTGATAAAAGATAAATGAAGAGAAATAGTCAAAACAGGATGAACATGTCATGATTATGGAGAATCCAGTGCTAGAAACTACATGAAAGAGCAAGTATGTGAAGCACCTGTGCTGTTATGTATCAAATTTCATCATAATCCAGGTTTGGTTTAAATACAGGTATGAAGTACCATAGTAGTTTATAGAGAAACTTAAAAAACTAAAGTACACACTCCAATAAAGGCATAATTGTTAAAAGAACAGGTTTTGTGCTACTTCTTGAGCAGCAACAGACCATGCACTCTGTAGATGTTCCTTGGTTCACTAATCTCAGTTATTTCAGGGGATTACTAACATTACAGGTTGTACCATTAAACTATAGACTTACTTTACAGAAAAGTCAGGGCAGTTGGATGAACAGAAAAGAGAAGACCTTATAAATTGTACCTTGTCTTCCTGAGTACCATGTGGGGATTTTATTTAAGGTTGTCCAATTCTGAGACCTGTAAAATAACTTTCTCCTCTGCTTTTAAAACTTAATTTCTCTTCTTTTATGGAGGTTGACATTTTCTATGTTGATATTATTTCTCGTTGAATATCTGCAGGAATCTCTGCATATGACATCCTCTGCATCTTTTATAAATTCAGTATTGAGATCTTCCTAAGAACAAGCTATCACAGATGATGTTAGGGGAAAAGGATCAGGTATTAGAGTTAAGGAAAAGGAGGCTGGGAGACAAACTATGATAATCTGGGTTTTTATTGAATGTAGATGTTTGTGTAGGACACGCAAAACTTAACCAAGACAGGAATTGTATGGATGAGGAAAACATACATCAGAGTAATGATACAAAAAGATGAACAGAAATCATACAAGGTATCAAAGAAAAGCTGGAACTGGGGGTACAGGAAGATTAAGAATAGTCTGGCTATAAGGAAATGAGAAGTATATAAAAGACAAGGAAGCAGCAAATAGGAAAAGAAGGGAAAATGAATCTGAATTCAAGGACCTGAGGAACCTTAAAAGGCTAGGTATACACTGGATTTACAAGGGATAAATTATGTAAGCTTATAGGAGAAAGATCAAAGTCTGTGGAAATGAGCAGAAGTGCACGTACTCACTAGAACTCCTCTCTACTGAGCAGCAGCAATAGAACCAATTGCCAATTCTCTCCATGCACTTGCTGTTGTGAAATATTTGTGGTTCTTATTCCCTGCCAGCTTTGATCCACACATAAGATTACAATTGTGTTACGCTGTTATCAGTTGTGCCAATAGACCAAATAGCAATTGCCTATATGGCAAGTCTCCCTTCCCAGAGATATTCCAAAGCCAACTTGACATGGTCCTGGGAAGCCATCTCTAAGTGGCCCTGCTTGAGCAGGAAGTTTGGACCAGATGACCTCCAGAGGTACCTTTCAAACTTAACCACTTTGTGATGCTATGAAGTCACAGCCCAGTGTCAGGCAGTATGAAGGAGGAACTGGGCCGGGGAGAAGCTTGTTATTTCCTAATACCACACCCCCATCTCTTTCTCTGACCTGGTCATACACAAAAAATCTCTCAAAAAGAGATTAAAGAAAATCTAGAATTAAAACTATATACTACAATATATTCAGTTGCAAAAATACATACTATTTGTTTACTGTTCCTTAAGATCTGGGAAAACATAATGGGTTTATTAGAGCCTGATTGCCACAATGCATGAAAATGACTTGCAAATGCAATGATTCCTGCTATTAGTAATATGTATATTCTGAGTTTCACTTTTCTTCGAACTGGAAAGAATACTAAAAATCATACAATATTTATATTACACATGTAGGAAACATATTAGTTACCTTGATTCTATCTTTCCTGTGAATATTATTATTGCAGCTTAGAGAGAATCTGCTGACATTTCTCTGTGCCCATAATAAAGACATAAAATAGATGCTAATAACCCTGCATTTTTAGTATAATGAAAAGTATGAAAATGAACATTCACAATTTATTTAGATATCTGTTCAGAATTTATGGAGACAAGTGATCTTAATCTGTAGAAGAAACAGCAAAAAATATTTGTATATGTGTGTGAAAGCTAACTATGCAGTAGGGGCTGTAGTGACACATAGACCAGAGACTGGTTTTACCTGGTTGTTCTTGCCCACAGCAACCATCCCTCTGAGTGTAACTTGTTCTGATGCTGGCAGAGCTTCTGTTTTTCTCTGTGTTCCTTTCCCCCACAGTCCTGAGGCTGTGTAGAAGATGCCCATGGGAGGAGAATTACACTGACTACCACTGGGAATTTTCAGAGACCTTTCAGTAATTATCTTCAAGAACAGTTCAGCGATGCAAAATATCTCCTTACAAGCAATTTAATTCTTAATCTCTAGAGCTCTGAGTAGGAAAAAACTAAAGGTTATCTTGGGAAAATACCACAGAGATATGAATGAGTTCTAAGGAGTTTAGGATCTCATTCTCTGTCATATTCTGTGGTAATTTTCAAAAAGAACATAACAGCTGTATGTGGTGGCATACAGGATTACATGATGACAAGTTTTAGCAGAATTCTAGAATAATGCATATACCTTTAGATCATAACTCCATAAAATGAAGGTTGAAAAAGACATGATATCAATTCACACAGACTGAGCAAAAGTTTAGAATGGTTTGGTTTTTATATTTGGATGGTTCTACCCTTCTGCATTAGAACTGGTTTTCCCTCTGCCATGCTTTACTTTTCTACTCCTCTTTATGCCTGAAGGATCTTTTTATCTCACAAATACAAACTTAGCCTGTGTTGAGTCCAGTTGCATAAGTGTCCCATGGGCTTGCACAAAGTGTTATGCTGTGTACTCACAGCTTTGAGTCCTGAGTGCATCTCAAAAGTGAACTCCCAAGTTGAGTTCCTGTGTGCTGAGGGTATGACATTGATGTTTTGAAACCCACACACTTTCACATTTTCAAATATGTACTCATGTTCAAAAGGTCTAGAATAATTTCAGATATGTGTATATCTCCTTTTAAATGTATATATTTGGTATGTACATATGTGTATACTTCTCAAAAGCCCTGTGAGCTTAAATTGTTTTTTAAAACTCACTTTCTAAGAAAATACACAGTAACTGATGGCACTATTGACATTATTCATAAACAGAATAGTCAATTACCTGTTATGTAACTGAGTCAATGAATATTCATTGTTCCCTTGGTATGGAGCTGGCATATTTCAGCTAATTAACTCTTCTGCTTAGTTGGTGCATATGTACAGCTTTTATATAATACCAAAGTATGTTTAATTGAGGTTTGACAGATAATACCAAAGCCAGTTTGCAAACAAACAAATGAAGTAGAATCTGCTGTCATTTCCATAAAGGGAACGGTATCACTTAATGAAAATTTGTATAAAAATTAGCTTTGTCGTCCTATTTTAGAAAGGCTTAAAATTCATACTCTTAGGGCTTGTTTCAGTTAGAAATTGGCAAGGGAAACACTTTTTAAGGTAATATATTTGTTTCAAAAGAACATACAAATTTCCCCTCAGATTGCATCTAAATGTTGTTGATATTGAACTTATTCCCTTTGCTGAATATATTTGAGAATATTGTGCATATTTTGAATTAAAGTTTTGAGATATCATTTTTCCTTTGATAATCTTGCATGCAAGCCAAGGCAAACTGAAGATCAGAAGTTGCTTTCTCAAACAATTTCTTTTTAACTTCCCACTGTCTGTCACGGGGCACACATAGTGGTAAGGAGCACAGCTTGCCACAGTGTCCTTGCTTCTTATTTTTTCAAGTTAGATACCTAATATTACGTCCTGAGGTTGGCTCTGTGGTGTTTAATGAGGTATTCTTTCAATGGTTTTGCCACCATGCCTCAGTGCTACCGCAGTCTGACCCTCAATCATAGGCCAGACTAGTCTAGACACTGTTGAGAAGTGTCCCCAGACTGGGAACTTGGAGCTCTTGTAGTGGAGAGTCTAGGGGTATCACAACAACCACTCAGAAGAAGATGATATGAGTGATGTACTCTGCTCCTCTCTTTCTATGGAACCCTTGCCTTCCTCTCTTCCATTTGTTCGTTAACAGTCATCTTTTATCATTTCCACACTTTGAAGGATTAAATTTCAGTTCAGTGCCACACAGTTCTGGCATCAGTGGGATGCATCAACCCACCCACTGTTCCCGAGTGATACTTTTCTGCCTATCAAAATGATAAATTAACAATTTTTAGCCATAAATTATGTTTCCCTCTTTTCTTAGTCTTTCTTGCACCCTGTAACCTCGTCTGCCACAATGGCATTTTCCCATGCTTTTTCTTGATACCTGTTATTGCACAGAAGATTTATATGTGTCCAGCATCTGCAACAGCATCCTTATGTCTCATTGACTTCCGACACTTTCTGAATCCCTTCCTTTTCTCTGATCCATGACTGCTAATGCCTCCTATGATAGAAATGTCTAATTCTAGAGTGTGGGAGATTTAAGAATTGGTTATAAAATAAAAGCTTTTTGATCAAAGTCATTACTTCAGGTCAGGAGGCCACCAGGAGTAATCATACTGACATAGATTTAAGTGAATACACTCTATTTGCTCTTTCGAGAGTGGGAAAATTTTTCCATGTATTCAAGCTCTAAGTCACCCTCAACATTATTTATACCAGATTAGAATGTTGCCTAAAAACAAGAAAATACTCTGCTCTAACTTTATGTATAGTGGTATCAGAGTTAGACATGTTAGAGTATGTGATCTTAATCCAATTAAATCAGCTTGCCATCGAACTCAAGTTTACTTAATCCATTATCAGAAACTTATCTAGACCTAAATTATAGCTCAGATTATGTAGTTCTCTTACGTACTAAATTACATTTCTCATTTCAGCCATTAAAATTCTATGCAACTCAATGAAAATCAATTTGACTCTTCATTTTTTTTGAAATTGCATTTCTGCAACTGCTTTCTAATCTGCTCTGAAACACTACAACACTTTTCTTTGTATGAAGCTATAAAGTAATATGTCTTATAATCATGACCAATATCAGATTTTTCTATTTGTTCTTGATACAGTTTATCAGAGGCTTAGAAAACAGAACATGATCTCTTAGAGAAGTAAGATCTGAACTATATTTTCATTATTTATTTCAAAAAACCAAACAAATGCTGGTTCATTTTCTGCTTCTGTATATTCTTATGAAGAAGTGCATTTAAAACCTAATCAGTCTTTTAGCTTTTCATATTTTTTTCTGTCTGTGAAGATTTAAAAATGAATTACATAATGAAATTAATTTCTCTGTAAAGCTAAGACATTGACGGTAATTACACGTTACCTACACGATGATTTTATCATGAACATCTAGCTATTAAATCAGAACAGTCATCAGATCACTTAATATATAAATTTCAATTCATAATAACCTGTAGTACATTTTGAAAAAGCCGTATATCGAAAGTATTTGGAAAACAAGGGGTTTTTTTAAATGTTAAAGCTGTATCTTTTTGTTGTTGTTGTTGTTTCGGGTTGTTTCTTTTTTTATTGTCAACCACATTACAAGGAACAAAAGTAATTCTGTATTCTAAAAAAGTTTATATTAGAAATTTAAAAAAAATCAAGTTTAGCATGGGGTGTAGTATGAACTCGTTTGCTGTCTTCTGGTAGCAATAGGAGCAGTAGCACCTGGGGGAATCTTCTAACAGGCTTTTAACATTTGTTAGCACATCTTCCCTATTTTATCCCAATGCTAGTGAAAAAATATCTTAATTTTTTTAAAAAAATGTTAGGAAAAAGAATAATATGTTTTTCTCTGTCTGGTGGTAAATCATCTCACACAGTGCCTAAAAATGTTTAAAATAAGTATTAAAGATACAGACTGGTAAAAGGAAAGCCAGTTGATCTGAAATTGTCTACAGGTTTTTACCAGTGTTTACCATGACAGAGAATCCAGAAATCAAGAAGCAGGCAGTTTCTCTAAAGACTGTCCTTCCCTTGAAAAGATAACACAACATTTGTTTAGTTACCAAGATTTCTCTATGCCTGGGACACCAGATTCTGCAAATGTATTTATACTTGCACCTCAGTGACTCTTCTGGTGGCTAAAAGTAGCTGTGCTCCTGGACTTACACTGCCTGCATGGTAGTGAGGGCAGCCCAGTTCAGGGGAGATAGCAGGAGCATGCAGCCATGGATGTGTAAATTCCGTATTCCCTAAAAGCACTCTAGAAGCAATCTGGAATGTCCATTTTGTTTCTGAGCCTTTGAGCTTCATGAGATAGGCTGCTTCTTTTACAATGACATCATTTTAACAAATGCAGGCACTGAAATTATCAGATAGCAGTACTGTAATGACCTCAGCTAATGCACCAGTTTTAATGCTGTAGTTTAAAACAGGATAATGAATCCGGATATGGCATGAAAACATTCCAATAGACATTTTATAGTGTGTCTGTGTAGATGAACCTATGGCTTTATAGTAATGAAAATGTTCTTGTAAGCAGGTAACATTCCAGGTCTCCAACCCTTACAACAGTATTTGGAATAATGTTAGCTTTTAACACTGTGATTCTCAAGCACATATATTTTTATCCAGATCAGAGCATGATATACTTTTGTTTAGCTTAATCTGTCTCACTGGAGGTCCCTGACCTGCTTGCCCAGAAAAATGAGTAAATAGAAACTCACTTGATTGTCCTGTGATCTGGAGTCAGAAATCAAATTGCGGTATCCCTTAGGAGCGCTAACATTCACTTTCAAGAAGCCAAGCACTTAGAGGCTCCAGCATAAGTTCCTATTAGAAACTAGGGAGACAAGAGACAAGTAACTCATAAATAAAACAAACAAGGTTACTTGTATGTCACCAGTCTGAATTAATTGACTTCAGTTGAAGATGATACATAATGGAGTGTTTTTGACTTTGGGTTTCCCTTATGTAGACTGGCAGTAACTTCACAGAATTTCTTGTAATTATGGGAGTAAAAAACAGTCAAAAATATGCATTTTATTTGTTGTACACTGCATTTTCTGTTTCTATATCCTTTATAGACAACCATAGACTCATAGAATCACCAGGTTACAAGAGACCTACTGGATCATCGAGTCCAACCATTCCTATCAAACACTAAACCACGCACCTCAGCACCTCATCCACCTATCCCTTAAACACCTCCAGGGAAGGTGATCAGTGAAGAAACCTCTTCTCCCAAGTGTCTGGGAACAGGACAAGGAGGAATGGACTCAAGCTCCACAAGGGGAGGTTCAGGCTAGTCATTAGAAAAAAAAATTTCACAGAAAGGGTCATTGGATACTGGAACAGGCTGCCCAGGGAGGTGGTTGAGTCACTATCCCTGGAGGTATTTAAAAGATGGGTGGATGAGGTGCTCAGGGGCACGGTGTAGTGGTTGATAGGAATGGTTGGACTCAATTATCCTGGAGGTCTATTCCCACCTAGTGATTCTGTGATTCTGTGGATACAGTGATAGTTGCAGACTTTGATTTTCATTTTTCTTGTATAGTAGCAATTAATTATGGCTATTTTAGCTAGCTAATAAAATATTCCTTCCATGGTAAGAGGCATCAGTCTAAAGACAATGCTGTACTGACTGTGTGTTCACTCATTGAGTCATTTATGTATCCTGAGAGCCATTTACTCACTAAAGGAAGAATTAGAACTACTTTCTCTAGATCTCTGTGGGATATCAAAGCACCAATCATTAAAGTTGATCTAGAATAAAATGCAGGTTTTTTTCCTGCAGAATTTAAAAGTCAGATTCCCATACTCTTGATTTTATGCACGCAAAGACATACTACAGTTGAAATTAGTTAAAGTATTTATGGACTAAGGCAATAATGTGAATAAAAGTGTCAGATTCTAAGCACCTAACACTAAATAATTAAAAGTGAGATCATCGTGAAATTCCTTTTTGCCTTCAGGTGGCTATTTTTCTGTAACCTTTTTGGAAGGTGTTACGTGCTAGGAATAAAATGTAAATAAAACAGGCAGAGGCATTAAGTTGCATTATAACTGCTTTTAACTTTAATAGCATTCCCTGAATCTGAAATAACCACTCTTACTTAAAACCTGACCTCTTTGATCTGGCAATAACTTACCCTGTTAACCTAGAAGGTAACATGGTCAATTATACTTCAACACTGTTTTCACAGGAGGCTTGGCCTTCCTAATGCAGTCTCAATGAAATTGATAATGTTTGCCTTAATTTTGCTTTTGCATAAGTATAGTGTCAAGTGATTTCATTTATAGATTTTTAAATCAAAGGTGAAACAATACTCTTCCGGATCCATTGACTGAACTTCTAGGACATAGTGTCAACTATTCCTCTCTTGAGTACTACTTGCATGCCTGCTTGCTTTGCTGTTCATTACTGTTTCAGTATATGATGATATTTAACTTGGAAGTGTTGAAGTCTTTTTTCTTGTATTTTCTAGACAACACATTTGAACGTGCCTTTGCAAGTATGTTTAGTATTCATCAAAAATCGAATCCTTGATGTTAACTGAGGACTGAACTATTGTGCAAGGCTACTGGAATCTGAAATATTTTACTTCCCATGAAAAAATAGAAATGCTTGTCCAGTAGATGGGCACAGTATTATCATGAGAAGTCTCATTTGTGTTTGCTACTAAATGCAAACAGGTATTTTGGTGTCGGGGTTGATGTGAGCAAGAGTAACAGGAGTAGCTAAAGCTTATTGTAAAACATTGAATCTGAACAAAGGGACTGAAATGAACAGATTTGTAATACTTCATTTTTATCACATATAAGCACAGTTACTTCATGATGGCCAGACTCTGCTATTTGTGCTAGAAGTTATTTAGAGATTCGTTCTTGACAAGAATTATTTGTTATTTTATGTTTAGTTCTGATCTCAGCAATGAAAGCATGAGGTAATACCCATCATACCTCACTGCATCAAGTTCACTGTTCCACCATTCTAGGATTCACTCAACATAGAATCATAGAATCATAGAATCACAGAACAACCAGGTTGGAAGGGACCCATCAGATCTTCTAGTCCAACCATTCCTATCAAACACTAAACCATGCCCCTCAATACCTCATCCACCCGTGCCCTAAACACCTCCAGGGAAGGTGACTCAACCACCTCCCTGGGCAGCCTATTCCAATGCCCAATGACCCTCTCTGTGAAAAACTTCCTCCTAATCTCTAACCTAAATCTCCCCTGGCAGAGCATGAGGCCATTCCCTCTTGTCCTGTCCCCTCTCACTTGGGAGAAGAGGCCAGCTCCCTCCTCTCTACAACCTCCTTTCAGGGAGTTGTAGAGATTAATATGGTCTCCTCTCAGCCTCCTCTTCTCTAGGCTAAACAACCCCAGCTCTCTCAACCATTCCTCATAAGGCCTGTTCTCCAGCCCCTTCACCACCTTTGTCGCTCTTCTCTGGACTTGCTCCAGAGCCTCAACATCCTTCTTGTGGTGAGGGGTCCAGAACATGATGTGGAACAAAGAGTTAGAGTCATCTCTGCACATCACACACTTAAAATGTCAGTAGTCCCTCATACTGCATCACACCAACCTCTTAGGGAGATACTGAGAACTTCCTGTTCCTTTACTGAAAAAGTCCCTTTCAGTGTGGTCACTGAATGTCAGGTTTTAAAACTGCAAGGAAAATTCCTGACACCGTGAATGAACACTGATGTGCAAAGTAAACTCTTTGCAGGTCACTTGGTACTCACAGGCTGCATACAGGCTGGATGGCAGCTATGAAGGCACAGTCCCTTTCTGGTGCAAAAAGCCATCAAAAAGGATCACTCCTTTCCCACTATGGGTCAAAATCAATCATGTCAGCTGCATTTATGCAAAAGGTTTACATGAATATATACAAACACAATGGATTTGTATTCATGTATCAAGAGTGTATCTCACCTCTCCCCTATGTGCAAAATATACAATGAAAAAAACATACGTGATGAATTCAAATATTTCTTAAACCTGTCCGAGAGGATGCTGAGAATGTGTGAGAGTGGCACATTTACACTAAGTTATGTACAGTTAAGTCCTTCTGACAGGAGTCTTACAACAGATGTTGCAGAAAGAGCTGAAACAAACGATGTGGCTATTTGCATTATGAAAAGAATTTTTTCAGAAAATTTCAACCACTTTTCCTACTCTTTCCACCTCTTTGGGACTTCCCTTTTTCTCTCTCTTCCCACCTAAAGAACCATGGAACATTATTACTCAAATTTATTGCCACTAAAAGAACCCAGAGATCTTTCCATTCTGAGTTTCAGCTCAAGTTCAGGAGAGTTTCTCTCTCAAGGCAGCAGAACCTACTAAGTAGCTACTTCTCAGTGCTCTCTTCATTAAAAAGCAGCCAAAAAGAGCCACTAAACATCTACTTTCTGCCTACCTTATTAAAAGTCTGTGACTCTTTATGAAGAGCAGAAGAGGCTTATCATATACGTATTAGTCAGTGCCAGAAGATGCTCAGTTAGCATCTACCTTCTATTATGTTAAAGCTTAGGAGTAGATGAAGATCCTTAAAACTAGGTAGCTAGGGGACTTTAGCAGCCTTTCCTTCAAAAGGTATGATTATAAATGCTAAGGTATACCTCAACAGCATTAGTTGCCTTTAGGCTTGATTCTGCATATGGGGATGGGGATGCTTCATTCTTCCAGTCCTCTGTGGATCGTAGATGGATCCCACAAAGCTGGAAGGAAACCCTCCTGTCATTCTGGAGGCAAGACACATGCAGAAAGCATGCAGAGCTTGTTAGAGATAATTTACTTGTTGACAAGGAGAATTTTTGTGAGAAAAGGGAAAGAAACTCACTATGGGAGGAATGTAAGTGAGGGTCCAGGCCTCGTTGCCTTTCACAAATTCTTGACAGGACACCGTTAGGCTTGAAATAGTGATTAAAGGAGGGGTAGACACAGTAGGGTCCATAGATCAAGGAATAACAGAATATTTTCAGAAAGCTGCTTCCTTTCGAAAATTGAAGCTACTGACATTCTTCAAATATAGACACTTTCTTCTTCTAAGGACAGTTATTTTCAAAGTATTGGTCAATTTCCAGAACTTCAAAAATAAATATGGGTCTTTGACACTTTTGAAATGTGATTTGTTTATAAAACAAATCTGTATTTTTTCTCCAGCACTTTAAGAGCACAGAAAGGTTCCCAGGAATTCCTTTGACCAGCCAAACTTTAGGAAAAAATATTCAATCTACCTCAGAGTTGGACTGCTTCTCCATGTCCATCTTAGAGTGTCCTCAACTGTGATTAAGATTTCCAATTACATTATAACTGGAAGGATAAGGCAAATCAATGAAAGCAGAACAAAACTGCAAAGCAACCTGAGGACAATAAAGAATCCTGGCCACACGGAATGAGAAAGATATTCGCTAGTAAAAATAAAAGCTGTTATGAAATGCCTTTCGGTTCTGCTACACAGAGCAAAATGCAAATTCTTATTCTTTTTTTTTAATATGGACGGAACTAAATCATTAAGCACTGAAATGACATACGGAAAAGGCAAATGTAGAGAAACATACAACAAACACTGAACAGAAAGATATAACATTTGCAACGAAAAAAGTTCAGAAGAGTGTTGGAAGGAAATTTTCAGTGGTGAAGCTATATGATATTTCTTATTTGCTTTCATTTTTTTCTAGAAAAATCTCTGCTTTCCAGCATTTCTCTAGGAAGCACAGTTCTGTAGGAAGAAATAGTAAATTTGGGTTATCGGAAATATTTTGCATTTATTTTGATTCCTGCTTCAGCCTGTAGTACAGATATTGGATAAATATTTCACAGAAAAAAATTGAATACTTTATTCAGAAAAGACTACAATGTGACACTCTGACATCAAAATTCCTCCTTTTTTTTCCTCTTTGAAATAATATTCAACAAAGTCAACATAATTTAACAAAGTATTTTTAGTTTTGTCAGAACTGTATTTTCTGAAAGAAAATGATTCCCTTAATTTTTTTTCTGACCAGCTCAATTTCAGAGCCATATATCTAGACTATACTTCTGCTAATGTAGAATTGTTCCCTGCAGTATATTTTACCAATGCTTTGTCCAGTCTTGCTATAAATGTCTCAGACAATGAGACTTCCACTGAAAGATTACTCTGTAGTCTAATAGATCTGTCAGAAAGATTTTTCTGAAACTCAGACTACATTTTCCTTGTCTTAATTTGGGATGTTGTGGAACAGGTCATGAAATAGAAGTGTAGTAAATCATTGGAAGCAGACGGTATTCATTGAGGGGTTCTGAAAGAAATAAAGTGCGAAACAGGGAAGATAATAGCAATAAATCATTAAAAATAGCAACTGTTCCCTTTAAGAGGGAAAATCCAGCCTGATGCTTCTACTTACAGTAAAATTTATTATTCGTTTTTGACTGAATAAAAGATCAATTTCAATAATCACTGCCTGATGAACTTAATCTTAGCTTCAAGGAAACCTACTAACAATCTGACTATAGTCTAAGTCTTAGATGATTATAATTTTAGGCCAAACCATGGCATGTCCCACAGGGGTAAATAATGGTTCCCTAGTGTGAGAGAAATCGTTAGAAGAAAACCCACCACAACTGTAAAGGAAATTCCAGTCTACAAAAAGTTATAACCAATTTACTCTAACTTCCCTTATTTTTTTAAAAAAATGCTTCTGGAAAATATTCTCCAGGAGAAAGATTCCTTGAAGGAGGAGTTTACAATAACTAAGCTGGATACTGTGAATGAAGGCTCCCAACACCAACAGGAAATAACATCTAGGGAGGGAACAGAGAAGGCATTTATCACACGAAGTGAACAAACCTGCAGTGCTAATGTCTGTAATGTTAAGATTTATATTTTGCTTTAAAATGTAATGGCTTTGCATTACAATAGGCAAGGTGGAAGAAATACACCTTTCAAATGGATCCTGATTGCGTTAAGATTTGTACTGGTCTCTAGGTCTGGTAGCAATCCTTTCTTCTTCATGGTCTCCAAAAGAATCCTTTATCTCAGCTGGCAGCTATGGGAAATTTTGTGCATCCTGCTCTGCTTTGGATACATTTTCCATCAGTGGAATTTAAGTAACAATCAAATCTCTCCCTGTGAAGTTTCTGTGGATTATCTCATAAACATCTCAAAACATAGCACAAGAAGGGCATAATTCTGTTTCTTAAGATGCAGATATTTGTATTAAAAAGCAAAATAAATTGGTATTTCCCTATAGAGATGAGGAATTACATTTATTATTATTCAGCTCTTGTAGAAATTTAGCAGGTATTCCTGGGGTTTGAACCACCTGTTGAGAAAATCTCACTGATTAGTGTTGCATGGGCAAGTTACAGGAACAGAATTGTGAGCAGAGATAGTGAGAGCAGTCACAGAAAGAGGAGCACACACAGAGTAAAAAGCAGCAGCAGCGAGTTTCGTACAAAGCAAAAGAGGACTGACAGCTTTAAAAGAATTATTCATTCATTTGAATGCTTTGGACAGTGAAAGATGAACTATTTCTGTCTTTTCTGTTGTGTCATTGTGGTGCTTACTTGATCCATTTGGATTTGCTCTGTTTTGGTCTCATTTATGTTGGCTCCATCCATCCTACCCCACTAGATTTTTGTCAGGAGGACTAGCCATCAAGGCTCTGCAAAACCTCACTCCTAACACTCACTTCATCTCTTACAGGTATTACATCATCAGCCCTCTCATGACTTTGCTCACACATCCCATCAACATTCACACTTGTTAGAGTCTAAGTCCCCATAGAAAGTACACTGGAATCCTGTCTGGAAGGACCGAATCTACATTCTGCAGATGACCCAGGAGGATATAGCTGCTTTATTCCTACCGCAAGGGCCTGGGAAGAAGGAATTCTGCAAATACTGTCCAAAACAAAGCTTTTCCTCAAGCAATCTTGGAAGGCTGCCCCAGAGCAAGGGCCAGGACTGTTTCTACAGCAGGAATTTTAACTACGGTTGTTTTGACTTCAAAGCTGTGGGCAGAAGGAGTCAAGAACTCTCCCTGGGCATGTAATCATTGCTACTGAAGTCTTTGAAAAAAAATTTATATTTAATTACTAGAAATATATCCACAGGATTTTCTCACTACAAACTCTGTATTCTACAACAGTTATATTTTACTGCTCAAACCACTCACTGAAAGACAAAGTAGTATTATTAGGCGGACAGATGAGGCCCCTTTCCCACTGCCATTGATGTCCAAATGGAAATCTCTTTAAGTAAGAAATACAAACTCTGGACCACTGTCCACAAAAATCTGAACGTGTTCTGCCTGGATTTAATAGTATTAGCACTGAAATCCATGTGTGAGGAACCGAATCTGTTAAAGAAGGGAATGTGTTCCATTTCTATGATTTCTCAATAAGAGCCCTAAATCTTAACAACAGCCAACCAACCAACTAAAAAAAACCCCAACCATACCCAGCTCCCCAGGGCATCTGAAACATGTATGCTCTCTGGCCTTCATGTAGTCCTAATGCCTTCGTTATTCTAAGTGAGAGATGCACTAGAGTGCTCCTTAAGCCATTCACACTCACGTTTCTCTCCATTCTGCAAGACGGGGCACCCCCTATAAGGTAAGGAGACATCTAACATTTACACCTATGCCAAGACTGCAAGTATGCCACAGAAAAAAGATACAATCATTGTGATTCAGTTTGATCCTTTTTTTTATCTCAAATTTTCCTTCCTGTATTACAATTATATGGCCTTCAGCAGAATTTTTTTGGTAGGCAGTGCAACATCTAAATCCAAAGTAGTCTCTCTGATGGAAAGCTATCTTTGGAAGACTATGAAGCCACTTACTCAAGAACTTTAGAAATAGCATAGAAGTCAGAATTTCTTGAAATGTAGTAAATTTGGTTTTCTTGTCCTTCCTTTCCCTCTGAGTCTTGCATGTTTACACAGTAATCCCTATACTGTGAGTGCTGCATAAGCATCAAATTTGCATTGCTGTAGGAGCTCAGGCTGTAAGAAGAATTGTAGATATTGGAATTTAAAGTAAGATGGCTTTTGTTCCCACTAATGCTTTCTGCTTTATGTATGCTCTGCTTCTCAGAGGTGCTATCTGGAATTTCTACCAAGCTGTGATGGAATGCAGTAGACACGTAGAACAGCTGTAATTAGTTTTTTAGGGTATAAAATGGGTTATTTCCTGTGACTAATTCTATAGTAGACTGTTGAAGATGGTACCTAGTCATGATGCCAGTTTTGATTTAGAACTAAACTTCATATGGGTTCTGTCACTGCCTTAATAATTAGCACAGATTTCATGCACTATTTTGCCAAAAAATTGCCACCATGATAAAAAGCCTTGTTGGTTCATGTCTCTTGAAAGATTACTCCCAGAATTGTCACATCTTTTCCTTCCAGGGAAGGAAGTAGTTTCTTACTATTGTTGGTTTGGAGTACCATGGTTGTACTGTGGTCCCAACATGGTATGGCTTGCCCCCACTTATCTCCATGCAGAGCAGCGTCTCGCACTCAAAATTCTTCAGAGTTTAGTGTGCAACACACAAATATGGAGAAGACATCACTGTTTTCAAAGACAAGGAAGAAATCTTTTGTTAGAAAAAAAAAAGATAAAGACTTCAGTATAGGGATTATATCACGTGAAAGGAAAACACTGTGCTTTTTCTCCCCTTTTTATAGATAAAATATTAGTGGATAAAATAAGGGATCATATTCCTCTTTTGAAAAACTTACTACTTAGAGATTTGAAGAAAAATCAATGTGACATTTGAATACACTTTGAAGTCCTTTCACAGCTTGAAACTTCACAACTTTTGTCTCTCCTTTTTTTTATCAACTGTATTCATTACATTTCCATATAAAGCAGCCTGCTTGTTAATACCATCCCTTTTCCTCTTGCTCTTTTCCTCTTGCTTGCTCTCTTTTCTTCCATTTCCACCCCCTCCTGCCTCTTTGCTCTCCAGGAGGATTGAACACTTTCTCTCAAAGGTAGCAACACACCATTCAATTAAACTTCCAGCCTTTGTAAGGACAGATAATAACTTTGATCGCTGCATTTGTATAATTGAGGGACAGGCCTCCGGTTTAAAGGGGCTCCTTATTCGCCTTTGAAACGGCAAGAGCATGATGAGTTTTCTGCAGCACTGACGCAGTAGGAAAGTCCCAGTCTCCTTTGGTTTCACATCTATCTGCGTCCCCCAGCCTGCTCGTCCCTTGTCCCAGTGATGACGGTTAGGCAGCCCCCCCGCTGGCTGCAGATGGAGTGAAGCGGAGCGATAAGGCGAGCTGCCTTTCTCTCCACCTTAGATCGGCAGAGGGAGAGCTCTTCTTCACAGGCAGCCAAAGTGTAAGCCGTTTAAACAAGCGTGCAGGAAATATTGGGGTAATTACCAAGCACAGGGAGGGGGTCTCAAGCTATCAGCAGCATTGAGAATGGATTTGAAAACTCGCTCAGCGGATTAATTGATCCTTTTTTTGCAGCCAGTCTTTTGAAATATTTCTCGCAGCGGCTCATAGCCAAAAGTTGGGATAGTGCAGTGTGCCAAGGAGAGGCATCCTCACCCACAGCCTCATGCATTTACTAGCATCTGAGTTTCCTTCCCGCTAAAGCATTAAGACTTTTAGCAATAATTCATGCTTGGTAAATTTGTTTTCTGTAATAAGATCAAGCCCACAAAGGGAGAATAAAAAGTAGTGCTGCCTGTGCTTCCTTATCGGTGGTGATGCCAGCTAAGTGCTCTGATCACAGGAAGATGCTCCAAGGCACTCCCGCCTGCTACTTAATTCAGTTTACTTAGAAAAGAGTTTGCCTCTGTTTTAATTTTCAGTTGCACAAGTGAAGCAGGATGCCAGCTTACTGGAGCAGTGGTGAGCAGTGAGCCCCCATGGAGAGAGGACAGGCTCCCCTCCAGGCCGGCAAGCCACTCAAGTGGAACATCAGCCAAGTGGCAGGTTTGTTGCTGGGGAGATGAGCACCAGCCTCTTGGCTTCCTCTGTCCCTGCCCTCATTCTTCCCAGCTGGCGGAGGAGGGAAACCAGCAACAAAGACCTTGATGTTATACCCACTTCTCACATTTGCCCAGCAAAGGATGCACCAACAGGAGGGAAATGGCATGCAGCACATTCATAGTGGTGCATTTGGGAGTCCTCTATAGCTGCATCTATACATTGCCATGCATTTTGTGTGTAAAACAGAGAAGTATGGGAAAGGGGGGAAGATTTGCAAGAGCTATGCCATATTGCTCTCCTGACTGACTAGTATTAACTGCTTATTTAAGGAAAATATAATACTGTTCTATGATTTAGATGCTGTGTAGCAGAAATTATTTCAATATCCTTTATTAGCACTGTCCTGGCAACTTGACATAAAGCAAGTGACAAAAATGTCCTGATCTAATTTTGAATACCTATATTTGCTCAGAATGATCTAGTATCTTGACAGTTTCTGTCAGGACACCTATCAATTCAGACTGCATTTAGTCAGCACACAAAGCAAATTGCTATCCTTCTGAAAAACAAGGAACAGAGTAATTAAAATCCATTTCTGTTATGGTTGCCAGCTTCTTGCAGGAGTAGAAAGATATCGTAGAAGGTCTCTTAAAGCTAAAAACTTTAAAGTTGCTGTGTCTTTTTCCTGTCTTCATTTTTGCTGCCACCTCAAATATTATTGGTACATCTGTGAGTACCATATCCCTCGCTCCCAAAATACCAGGGGCCTGAATTTTCAATTAAATTGCAAATATTTGTGTGAAGAAAATTATGTGCTGACGTTATGTGGGTTCACAAGACCAAAGATTCACATGATTCGCAGGCAGGCAGATGTCTGTTCTGCCACTAACATGTACGGATCTCTTTTACAGGCACAAACACAAACATCTGCATGGAAGGTCTGCAAGTGCTTGCATATTCAGGGTAGTGCTACAAGGCCATGACTTCTACATAATCACCACTGCAACCTTTATTCCTTGTCTAATGTTAAGAATTCCAATTAAAAATACTATTTGGATTTAAGAATACTATCTGGATTTAAGAAAATTGCTAGGATTGCTCTATGTTCCTATAGACATCCATCTTTCTGTCCTGTAAAACGGTAAGAAACATGTCTGGCTGATTTTGCTCAGTCTTATGCAAGTATTTTAACGTGTTTCAACCCACAAGTCTTATATTCTTTCGACCTTGGATGAAGTGGCAGAATAGAAAGAATCTCGATTCTCATTTGGCACTGCTGAATTTTACCTGTCTTTGTACTACAGTGTGAACCAGAAAGGTCTAGCTTCACCTTATTTGACTTCACATCCTCTTTTATCCCTATTTCTCAGGGACTTGTGTGCCTACAAAGCGTGAAATGACAGGGTATCTTTTTTCATGCCTGCCTTTGGCCACAGTTGGTGGCTGATAAAGAGCAAAAATGTGTATCAGCCCAGGTAGAGGACTGAGGATCTCTCAGCTGTTCAAGCTTGCTCAGAGAGCAAGGGCACTCAGAGGACCTGACTCTCTAAGCCTGCTGCAGACCAGAAAGCATAGCAAAGTGCCTTCGAATATGCCAACCACTAGTCTTGTAGAGACATTTAAAACTGGCCAGCATGGAAAATAGCATTTGTTGCATGCTGTTTAAAATCTACTTCTGTGTTAATGTGCAAATGACTGCTTGCAAGGAAACATATTCCTCAACCCCAGAAAGAGAACCCTGCTATTGCTGTGCTGAGCAGTTTGGATACACCCATATTGACAGTGTTGCACGTGTGGCAGCCTGTTTTATTTTAAAAAAGAGCAAAAAAGGTTTGCAATTTGCCATAATGCATATGAAAACAATATCCTATTGTAATTGCATATAGCATAAAGGAAACATTTTGTACAGTCCATGTTCTTGCAATTAATCTATAGCTCCTGAAATATACCCATTCTGAGGAGAAGAAACAAGTCTTGAATGCATTCCAAAGTACCATGTTGACACCACAGCTGCTGTTTTTAATACCCCACTGTGCAGGTAGCATCCTGAAAGAGACTGAAAGCCTCTGTCCATCTACTCATTCCAGATTCAAAGCAAGTGGCTGTTAGAGCTGTCTTTTTCCTGTTGCTAGGCTTTCTTTTGGGGAATCTCTCATAGAGCAAAGGGCAGTGTCCAATGGGACTTGCACCAATTGCTTATTCTATTTATATTTAGCTAATTAAGTGATAATCCTAAAGTATCAGGGCACATTTGAAATAATTATTACAAAACACAAACTGCACATATTATTTGTTTGTGCCTAAAGAGAGTACGTCTGGCTCTTCTAATGCTGTAAAACTTCTGATCAAAGGTTGTTCAGCTCATTCTGCAATTTTATTCTGCCAGAAAAACTGGAGTTATAGACAGATGAGTTTGGCCCACAGGAAAAAGAAAAAAAAACAGAGTTCTGGTGTAAAGGAAGGCATATTATCACAAAAATCTGTGAACTGGACTCAACTGTGATGCAAATAATCTTTTTAAGTTCCTATCAATGTTAAGTGTTGGAAGGGCCATAACTCCTGGTCACAAGAGAGGTTCAGAGGTGGGTGAGACAGCTTTAATGTCTCAGTATCTTGGGTGATGGTCTCTTGGAGTGTCTGCTCCAAAGATGCTTTCAGAAATGAGGAAGATGTGCCCCTCTGTGGCTTTCCCCCAACCTGTTGCATGATCAGAGGGGAGTACTGAACTGGTCTCCTGCATACTAATATGTTTTGGTACGATAGCATCTGCATGGAAGGGATTACTCTTTGTGTTCAGGCTTATCAGACTGTCAAGCCAGGCTAAATAAAATTAAGTTCTTAGTACTCCTTGAGTGGGAAAAACTAGTATAAAATGTAGTAGGATATGCTCAACTTACATTCTCAAACTCTTCTGTATAAACTGCAAGGCTGTAAAGACACTGATTTTTTATTTTGATTAGCTCTTTAATGCCTCTGTAGCCTCGGGTTCATTCTCAGGGTTAAATAAAGCATAGTACAAGATTCTCAACTCTGACAGTAGAGGGATCACCAGCTGTAAGTGGTTCAAAATGCACTTTAACTGGAGTAGTTGTAATTAACAGCCACTTTTCACGGAAATAATATTCCATTTCTTTTTCTTTTTCACTTTTGTACTGCCTTCAGTCTCTTGGAAGATGGATGTCTAAGGAAAGATATATATCTAGAAGACAAATAAGGATGAGCTGTTCATTGAGTCTTCTAGCATAAGGCACCAACCTGTGAGGTCAGATGGCAGATTCAAAACAAAATTTTACATCAGTCCAAGAGACAATTGTGCAAGTTCATTGGAGAGAGATTTGTCAAGTGTTATTAAATAGAAAGACTCTGAACCAAAGAGGGAGAGTAGCCTATGATAGTATCAGTGCATGCTTCTCTGTCCTCATGCTATTCTTTAGACACTTACTGTTGGCCACTGTCTGAGATAGGATCCTGCACTCTACAAACTTTTTATCTAACCCAACATATCTGGTTTTGAGTTGAGCATTTTTATTTTAATCCCATTCTCATATTTTGTTTTAGAATACTCTATGACTGGATTTGGGAAGTTTTGGTTGTGCAAGAGTGCTCTTGCAGGAAGACTAGCTCCTGCAGTGATACAAATGAGGTAGGTCATATTTTTAGGTTATGAATTATTTCAGTTCCTTTGATTTGTAATAAATATTTTAATAAACAAAAAATAAACTAAGAGGAAAGAATTATTCTTCTATTTGATCACATGTTGTGAATTCAAATTGGAGGAGTTCTAGTTTTTAGGAAAGAACAGCTAAGGCCATAAAGCCATTTAATTGTTTTATTTTCTCTATTTCTTTTCCCTTTTATTTCTAAATAATTTATCAGTTGAAGTTACTCTTCGTGCAAGCTAAAGGCACCTTTTCTCAAGCCATCGAGGACAACCATGTGTGATTGTTATTGCTTTAGATAAACTGCCTAGAAAACCACCAACCTTGTTTGCATGAGAACTATTTTAGAGCCATCTTAATAAAAAGGATATAGAAAGATCTGCAAGATGGAGAGGTGAACTGAGCAGAAAAGTCTTTTAGTCTTTGTAAGTGGCATGTTTACCTGACTGATAGGTCAGAAAGTTAAAGTTACATTGTGCAAATGGGTTTGCAGGATTGAGACTTTAGCTAGCAAACAATACAGGAATTCAGAACAAAATCAGGTTTCGTTCTGACAAAATAAAGTTAAAGAAAAATGTGAAACTGATTTTTTTATGGCATTAAAGTTTTTGAAAGAAAAAGGGGAAAGAAGAAAAAGATGGGGGAGGAATACAGCTGAAATAAGGAAAAAAAGCAGAATAAATCAATTTAGCAATCAGAAAAAAACCCCATAATTTAGTAAGGAGATATTTTTTATTTTATATTTAGAACTTTAAGAGAATTATGCACATCTTTGAGATCTGTAGCAGGTAATTTTTTCCATCAAAGTAGTCTTTGCTTCTTGAACCATGAAATTCAAACCTGTTACATGAGATTCAACGACTTATTTAAAAGGACACTGAGCTTTGTGGGATTTTTGCAATGACTAATACAAAACAGCTGAGTTTTTTGAAAGATCCCTGGAACAGAAGGCCTGTTTCTTTAGTGTAATGGCTAGTGCTTTTGCCCTCGTTTGTGCTTGAAAATCTGCTGCCTGTTCTGCTTCCCTCAGCCCTCATTCCTGCCTCTTCTTGGATCATCTCCAGTTTCAATTTCAAGTCTCTTGTGGCACCTGTTTCAAGTAAGGACTACCTTCCAGTTTACTGCTGGCTCACTACAGACAAAAAAAACATAAATAAAAAGAATAAATAAGAATAAAGCATAAATAAAAGAAAAAAATAAGGAAAGGAGTAAAACCTTGAGGAATTTTCTGGTTACTTTCAGTTGTAGTTGCCTTGAGGATTATTTGTAACTGTAGTACACATGATATTTTTAGGAGAGGTTAAGGGATCAGCAATATCTTTAAATTATAGCATTTGATCACACAACTTGATGTGGAAGCTTTGTTCATGTGTCATACACACCCATAAACACTTATAATCTGCAGACTGTATTGCTGCAAAATAAAGGGATCCATATAGGTAGGACAGTCATCACTTAAAACACAGTACCTCAAGTGAAGTCCAAACCCTACGTGGGTACCATTTTACTTCTAGATAAGTCTCACTGAATTTTTCTACAGGTAGAAATAGAGAGTGGCTTTCACACCTTTCCTGTAGGAAGATTTTGTGAAGTTGGAATCAGAGACATGGCAGAACATCACTTCTCATCAGCATTTAATTTTTGCCTCTACTCGAGACCATTTATGTGAAATACAGATTTTCAGAAGCCGTTTATTTCACCTGACTCACAAACACTGAAATCCTATTTCCACTTATTTTAAACAGCTGAAATAATGAGTGAACACTGTTTAGGGACAGGGGGAAACAATGGAGGCAATGGTGGGAAGCTATCCAATTTTATCATCAAATCTCCTGGTCTTACATATGACCACTGTCAGCTTGGACCTTCCAGTCTGCTTCATTGTGCCATGTCTCTCTCAAAATAAGTCCAAACAAACCAGCTTTCTTTACCTGCAGCACTAAAACTAAAAGATGGGTCAGCCTGGACATGTATGAAAATGTTCTACTGCTTTATAAAACCTACCTTTCAGAGAAAAAAGGAATGAGGGAAAGGCTGTGGATGTAGTCTTCTTGGACTTAAGTAAAGCCTTTGATGCAGTTTCTCACAGAATTCTGCTCAGGAAACTCGCTGCCACTGGCCTGGACAGTCTCACACTCTCCTAGGTGGAAAACTGGTTGGATGGTTGGTTGACAGCGACTGAGCATGAGTCAGCAGTGTGCCTAGATGACCAAGAAGGCCAATGGCATCTTGCCTTGTATCATAAACGGTGTGACCATCAGGTCCAGGGAGGTTATTCTCCCTCTGTACTCAGCACTGGTAAAACTGCTCCTCGAATCCTGTGTTCAGTTCTGGGCCCCTCACCACAAGAAGGATGTTGAGGCCCTGTAGCGAGTCCAGAGAAGAGCGACGAGGCTGGTGAAGGGGCTGGAGAACAGGCTTTATGAGGAGCGGCTGAGAGAGCTGGGGTTGTTTAGCCTGGAGAAGAAGAGGCAGAGGGGAGACCTCATTGCTCTCTATAACTACCTGAAAGGAGGTTGTAGAGAGGAGGGAGCTGGGCTCTTCTCCGAAGTGACAGGGGACAGGACAAGAGGGAATGGCCTCAAGCTCCACCAAGGGAAGTTCAGACTGAATATCAGGAAGAAATTTTTCATGGAAAGGGTCATTGGGAACTGGCAGAGGCTGCTCAGGGAGGTGGTTGAGTCACCTTCCCTGGAGGTGTTTAAAAGATGGGTAGACAAGGTGCTGAGGGTCGTGGTTTAGTGATTGATAGGAACAGTTGGACTACGTGATCTAAGAAGTCTTTTTCAACCTAGTGATTCTATGATTCTGTGAGGTGGACCTGCAGTCCCTGTGCCTCTGCTTTTAATTTAGAAAAAGCCAAATGCCCCACAATGTCTGCTTTGGGCCATATAGTTGTGGGATCAAGCTTGCAAGGTATGCAGTTAGGGCCCAGAAAAGTATCTGGGTAAACACCAGCGGTCTTCTCATGTAAAAGTAAGATAAAGTTAATTAAATGGGCTGAGCAGTGCATCGTTTCTGCTCCACCAGCACTACCAAGTACTTAAATCAGCTGGGATCCTGATGTACTACTAAAGAGCTTAGTCTGCCCAGTTTATGCTTTTTATTCATAACTTGCACCTTTATGCATTGTTGATAATTTCCTAATAAATACTGAGTTAAACCACATTATACCTGTCAGACAGTGGCATACCTAGAGATACTATTATATGAAAATTATTGTGTATTCTCCAGTTTGGGAAGAAAATGGTGTGTGCCAGATTAATGAGGTTGTGAGCGAGTGAGCAGAATAAACCAGTAAAATGTAATTAAGCCATTTAGCACTCCATAAAAACAGGAACACATAAAAAAGTAATGCAAACCACAGGGTGCAGTTAGTTACCAGCCACGGTATGTCAGTAGGACTTAAAGGGGCACTTATTTTTTTTATTTTCAAATCACTCTCACCCTTCAAAGTTGCTCAGCTATGTCCCACCCTTACCATGTGTTGTGTCTCTTCCCCTCCCACCTCGAGTAATGTTTTCATCAGGAGGAGGATGTTTTTAAAGAAATCATTGAGTATTCACTTATCCTGGAGGTAGACATTCCCCCTTCTTCATCCATTGTTGTTGTGCTCTCACTTATACAGCAGGAGATGTAAACTCATTAGAATGCAAACACAGCAAGCAAAACTGCTAGTCTATGACACACTATTTTTTTGCTTCTACACTTCAGATTTCTATCACTTCATCAGGGGTGCCCGGACAACTAAGCTCTAGGAAGTACAATACTCCTTCTAGAGACAGTGAGAGGGAGTTAATATGGGTTTATTTTAGAACTGAAATAAATGGTCAGAGATGACCCACAGCAGCTGCAGTTCAGTAAATACATTTTCATTTTGGAGAACAGACGTTTCAAATAATTGTTGCCTATCAAAGGCTGTAAAAGTAGATTTTCATTATGCATAAAGCCATTCCAAATGCCACCATGTAAGAGGAAAGGTCTCAAAGGGAGAGAGCTTTACGTACTGGCAGGATGTGTTAGATTCCCTTTAGTGGCTGATCTTCCAGAACTTAATAAATTACTGTTGCCAGGAGCTAGTACAAATACAGTCCTTCATTTAGCTGAAGTGGTGAATGTTCAGATCATGCAGATGATACCTGTGTGGAATCACCATGAAGCAGAGGAAGGGAAGATGTGGGAGTGAGGAACTTGTGTGTAGGCACAGAATTGCATCCAGGAAGGGAATTTCTGGGAGAGACAAAGGATGTTATGTGCCAGTTATACCCTGATGTGACAGATCAATGGCTTGCATCCTACAGAAATCTGGATGCAGTGGTAGTATGAGGATTTACATGCATCATGATAACAGTCAGATATATGACGACAGATAACCGTGTCAGATAACAATGAACTTCAGTAAGACCAGAAAAGGTCTCATAGGAAGGAATTCAGACTTAAAGCAGAGACTTGGAAGCTTCTAGGGGAGAAAACACAAGAAGACAGAAAACTCTCTATCCTAATGCAAAAAAAAATAGAGTTGTCGTAGTAAAACACCAGAATGCAACACTATGAGTTCTCGAATAAAATGAAAATCAAAGAGAAACTATAAGCAGAAACAAAGCGCTGGAGGCTGAGTATAAAAAAACCACACATGCACACATAGACAAGACCAGAAAAACTAAGGAAGAAATTTAATTACAACTAATGATGAATATAAGGGGCAACATAAAATTTCTATAAGTATAAATCCTATATGGGAGACAGAAGCAAATACCATCTCTTGCCTCATCGAGACGGGATCAGAAAGATTCATCGTTTTTTTTACATCACAAAAAATGAATGAAATTGTGGCTGTACCTCTAATATGATTAACAGTAGTTAATGAAAAGAAAAGAACTTTGACCTAATAGTCAAAGATCAGGGCAAACAACATTTAGATACATTTACTGTGCTTCAGTCACTACCTTTGCTGAAATATGCTCTTGGAGTATTTAAGAGATTAAGATAAGCAGTTGCTGGCTAATGATTAATACTCTGAAAGGATGGAGAAACTGCAGAAGTCTGCAAAAGGACAGGCACAATGCTAACCTTACAAAGAGGTGAATGAGGAATATAGGGAAATTAGAGACCAACAAACTGAATTTCTGTACCCTAAGAGAGCAGGAAGAGGTGTTCAGCACCAGGAAGTTGCAGTGCTAGGACACTGCAAGCATGGATTTATCAAGAACAAATCATATTAAACAGCATTGCACCTCCAGTAGGTACTGCATGCAGGCAAAGCCTGTGATATAGCTCTGTTCAGTGAGGTTTTTGATCTATTCTCACATGTTGTTCTTGTAAGAAGTTCAGGGGAAACTGCCATCAGGGCGGTGCACAACTGAAATCAATAATATGGGGTTTAAAAAGATCAGTGCAAAGTGCTGTATTTAGGACTGAGAATCTTGTACACAAATGGGAGCTGGGGACAAATTGGTTGTTCAGTTACATGATGGCAGTATGAACTGGAGCTCATATCCTACGTTCTGAGGAGCACACACCAAACATGGGTCTCCAGGGCAATATTGCCAGCCTCACTGAAAGCTTGTACATGCAGTTTTAAGGTCTCATCTCTTAGTGTTAAAGAAATATATAGGTGAGTAGGAGTTATGTGTCAGAGTGCAGAGAAAGAGGATAGCAAGGAGTGCTTGTCCTCTAAAATCACAAATCCATGGTTAAGGATAAGATGTATTCCGATTTCTAAATTATGCTGACTTTTTGAATACATGGTCTCCCTTGGCTTCAACTTCTTACTCATAACTTATTTTTAGGTTATGAGTATTGAAAAGATCATGTTTAATCAAATAGTCTGAATTTGTATACATTACAGATCTTTCTTGTGTTAATATTTGTCTTAGTTTACTAAAGAAACTCTTTTAGTGTAACCTCCAAGCCCATTGTTAACATTTCTGAATTTGTGAGTCTAGCACTGATCTTTTATTTTTTTTTCACTGATTAGTAGAAATATCAACTCCATTTCTACTATGAGTGTTTCTGACTTCTACTTCTGAATATTATTATGTGATTTTATTATCAATTATCTTTCCTATTACTAAACAACCCTGATACAGTTATCCCTTAACCCCTTTGTTAAACTATATACATGGCTCTCCTGGAGTTTACAGGCTTGCTTTCCAATCCTGTAATGACTCTTACTGATTTTCTCTGAATCTTCTCCAATTCATCAACACCCCTGATGAATCAGGGACTTCATATTTCAGCATAAACTACCAAACATGAAACATCAGTGCCAAATCCAGATTTATTATAATGATTCCCTTCTGCTTGCCTGCAGACTGCTTGTCTAAAGAAATTCTCCCGTTCATTCTTCCAGAGACTATATTGTCTTTTTCGATGCAGCATCATATTAAGCACTCATGTACCATCGATTATCCACTATGATTCCTAAATGCTTTTTAGCGTCTGTGAAGAAAACGCCCCCTGTCATATTAGAAGTCATATTCCTGGATGTATTCCTTTGCATATAACTGTGTTATAGAACTTTTTGTTTGCTCATTTGTCCAGCTTGGCAAGTGATTTTTCCTGTATCAGTCATTTTTCTGATTTAGCACTTCTCCATTCTTAGGCATTATCAATAGCAAAAGTTTATGATTTTCTCTGGTCTTCCATATAATTGTTGAAGCTGCTAAACACACGAGGGCCAAAACCTGATCGCTGTGGGGCTCTGACAAAAAACTCAGTGTATCATTGATAATACTCTGTTTTGAACCCATCAAAAATGTGCTGTGTTGGTTTTCCGCTGCTATGAATTCTTGATCAAAATCCCACACCAGCCATCAGGTCGTCTTCACTAGATGCTGTAGCTGGTTTGTGGCTTACTGGGAGGGTGGGCACCAGTCTTCAGGTTACAGTGCTGTGCAGCTGAAGCAGTGCTAAGGACATTGTAATGAAAAGCAAAGAACATTCCATACATGAGAATTGCTGTCTGTTGGGGAGGGCTCAATGATTACATTTTAGTATTGCAATGCTGTTGCACATAGTTCATCTTTGACTAGTTTCTGTGAAGATCAATGTGTGACTTGAGTGAATTAATGCAGGTAAGTGTTTGCAACTCAATAACTGTAAAATTATGATAGACACTGTAATATTACTATATTGGCTTTTTAGAACATCCTGCAGAGGGGTGTTGTGGGTTGTGTTTTTTTCTTTTATTCTTAAATCAATTAAGTTATATTGGCTACCTGTTTCTGAGTCAGGGTATAAATCTGCCTTATGTATCTCTTGTGGGTTTTTTATTTACTAAAATTTCAGGCATTATCCTTAAGTAGTAAATTATTTAAAACAACCATCAAAATTACACATTTATTTAGTTTTCCGAAGAAACATTGTATTGTTTTCCTTGAATTCTTTTTAGAACTTGAAAATTCAACTATTTAATTACCCTGAATTAGCCTACATGTCCTGATTTTTGATTGTTTAAAATATCACCATACAATCAGTTATTACTGATCTTACAGAATTCTGAAAAGAATCACTAATATTCCTACCTTGCAAACTGACCCATTTTTCACTGATGTTTGAGGAGTCAAGAGCCATTAAGTTACCAAATATTTAAATCTTTGAGTGTCAAAATGTAGACAATTACATTTATACTTGACCTTTTGCATTAAGGGCCAAGTTTTAAAAAGTGCTGAGCATTTTCGGTTACTTCTGGGTGCTTGCAAGTGCCTGCAGAAGTCTTAAGACAATAAGGACAATAAGAACATGGGCATAATTTTATTCTGTCATATATAACATACTTGTCACAGAAAATACAGCATAGCAAGGTAGTAACTGCACTCAGTGAGCAAGGTCTAGAGTGGGAGGCAATATCCCTGCTGCTATGTGGCTGAAGCAGTTATAGTGTTTCTAGGACCTGAGCCAGCAGCTCTTCATGGCTCTGCTTAAGCTGTGCTGCAAGAAGCCAACCTGGGGTCTCTAACCATCACTGCACTGCATTGTGCAAAGCCACAGACAGTGTTTGCAGATTAAGTTCATGCATTATTCTGTGTCTCTGCTAAGCCATGGCCCCTTGAGGCCTCAGGCAGTATGAGGGTACCTTTATCAGGTGCCATATGAACAGAGAGACAAGATTTTGCCACCCCCTGCCTAGCAGTGGTCTGCATGTTTCTTTGGCTGGGCACAGGCGCTCAATGGCACAGCTCACGTTCCGGATGAAGGCGATGGGAAAGCATGCTGAGAAAAATAATTGAAAACAAAGCCGCATTTAAAAGTAATCAAAATACTCCTTGAGACTACATTTTTAGAGCCAAATTTTAGCCCTCCTTATTCTACAACAGTGCCTTGCCAGGGCCACATTGCTTGGCCCGGCTCTATGCCTAGGGAGAGTTTATTACTTTTCTGAGTATATATAACATATACAACCATATTCTCCTTGCTTTTATGGCTGACTTAACGCACCACCTTTTCAATGGAATTCTCTGTGATTAATATGTATGTCTATGAAAGGAAAAAGGAAGAGAATGGTTCCAGCTCCTGGTTATTTCTTCAAGAATCCTGGATTTGCTCTGTCAGCTACAAAAGGAACAGTTTCCATTAGGATAAAGAGTGTAATTCCACTGTGTCATCTAAGAAATGCAAAATTTCTCTGTTAAAGGACTCCTCCCTGAAGAATGTTGGGGGATTTATCCTGAAGTGCTTGCCTTACTGCCTTTTGCCATCTTACCAGTGACAGCAGTTATGGAAACTGTTGACAAGGAAGATTTAAAGCTGATATAAGGAAAACCAAGAAGAGATCGTTCAGAAGGCATAGCATGTCTGTGATCATCCAGTCCCCTGTAACTCCTACGAGTCTAGTCTGTGGAGCTGTCAGGTTTTGGTGCTCATAAAAATTAAATCTGCAACTGAGCTGCATTGCCTAAAAGAAAAATCTAAAAGGAACAAAATGCTGCAGGTACCAACCATGAATATGGGTTTTTTTTGTGGCTTATGTCTCTAGCAGGTTAGCTCTGACCTCTTCCCTCTCTTCTTGGGGTGTACACATAGACATGTGCAACATGCAGAGATATGTAGGCACAGGACCTTCCTATTTTGACTGAGGACACACGATTTCCAGCTAACATCTCTGTTGCCTGCATGAAGAAGCGCCTTGCTTGTACTCTGTGTACCATATACACCCAGCCTCTTTGTTTTAGGCAAGAGCTAATAACACAATACAGGCTACTGCAATGTCATCTCTCAGCATTTATGCTTGGGTGTCTTACATTGTTTTAAGGAGATGATATTGAGGAAAATGTTTGCTCTGTGTGTGTGTATGTGTGTATATTAGTATGTATATTTCTGTGAATGTTTAGGCAAAGCACCAATAAATGGTTTGAGTTAAGCAAAGAGAAAGAATATTGCTGAGGACACTAACAAGATTCTTCATAAGTGACTGTGACAAAGTCACCAGCCTAAGCTATTACACTGAGGTGTTGCATTAAAACATATGTATCTGACTCACCAGTTTCTTACACTGAACCCATCAGCATGTTATTTGAAGACTTTTGTGTCATATATCCTACACTGTGCTGTGACAGTACCTAGGCACTACAGAGTGAGTTAAGAATGGACTGACACTTCCAAGACAGTCCCTTGCTGTTAGTTTAGCACTGTTTCACATGAAAAATATCTTTAGAATGGCTGTTTTTCTCTCAGATAACAGACCTGTCTACCCTCACAAGTGACAGCTCCATCCCTTCTACTTCAGAAAACAGAGGGTATAATTCAAATGTTGACATCCACCAAACATTTGTTAAATTCATCATAGTGTTTCCTGTTCTCCATATAGGAACACTAGAAACAGAAAAAACTAAAGGTAAATACCAAGGTCTGGTGAATGTCAAGATTTTAATGGAACACACACTGTTGAACATTTCAGAACCAACTGTTTGCCCAAGAAAAATGTCACCACTTCTATAGTGTTCTGATTCTTGAAAACTGGTAGACGGGTTTTACTAAAATTGGAGTCATAGTGCTCCAAGGTGAGAGCCATCACATCTGTGGTCTCATTAGACGACTTCTCTTCCTCCACAAAGAAATTTATCAGATGCAGTAGGAAAGAATTCAAGTAATGAAGTTTTATGTGTTGGCTACTTTGGGAACTTGGTTCAATACTCACTGAAATCAGTGGAATATTTTAATCAAGTCCTTGTGCTCATTTTTGGTTTTGCAACCTGAATTCATAAGTGCCAAGGCTATAAACTTTTTTTTCAAGTTTTTACTAAGATGCAAAAAACTTTCAAGTAATAATTTCAAGTAATAATGCTCCATTTTCAGATTGCACTAAATCCATGGGTGATTTATAACTAGAAATAAGCATTTAGGGGGTGTAATAATATCAGAGGTGTCAAATCACATCAGACCCATTCAGACTAAAAATAGAATATACATGACATTATGGGAAATTATGTACTAGAACAGTGTAACTACATAGTAATTTTTTTCTTCTTGGCCTTCTGGAAGTTAGAAAGAGCTCTTTGCTTGAAGTTTACATGCTTATTTCCTCCCAGATTTTATTGTTCTTCTCATATAATAATGAAAGGTCTTATTGTCAACAAATGAATAAAATACGCAATGACCAATTCTGGCTTTTTCCCAAAAAGTGGATAGAAAGCAGGGCTCAGCCTCTCTCTCATTAATCTGATGGTAAAATTTCCACTATTTGTCCTACCATCAAAAGAATTTTTTCTGTCGAGACTTAATTTACCAAAAATGTCACAGAGTCAGCCAAAAGGATTCATGAAAACTTTGTTTAATTTCTACAGTTTTATCAGGTAAAAATGAGTGAAAGCAACAAAAACATGGACAATTAAAAAAACAATCTTTTTTTTTTCTTTCATTTTCAAAATTGTTTTGCTACTTATTCAACAACTTATTTTATACAGTTAGCAACCATCAAAAATTACTTCATTTTTAGTGAACAGAAATATGCTCACTAGGAAATAAATCCTTAACATTTTTTTTTCCTTTCATCTCTGTATAGTACTTTTTTCAGTCCAAGATTTCCTTTGTACTGGATTTTTGTTTTGGCCAATAAGGAAAAAAATATCAACCCTCCAAGAACACCTTTAGTCTTTAGCTATGAGGAATTGGTATTAGAATTGCATGATCAAAAATGCTAAAAAAGCTTTCTGTTGCTGATCACTAATTAAGTAACCCCTTTTCAAAAGACATCCATTCACAGATAAAAAGAAACCCCAGAATTTAAAGGGCTAGTAGTCATTAAATATAAATGAGAAGATAACAGTAAGGCTATGTTCTCTTAGCATACATCAAATCCCACGGTGATTATTTTTGCTTATGAAACATTAAACTGATTGCATACTGTTTTGCTCTGTATCACTCACAAGGACTGTTCTTTGGTAATGAAGTGTAATAAAGAGAAATTGAATGTATCTCTGTATTGAAAGCCAATGATTTCTTTTCCCATCAGTTACACTGGAAATACAATGATATACAGAGGTAATCATTACCATTGATTCAATTGATCCTGCTTTCTTCAGGTGTTAGAACTGGGTATCAATAGCTGCATCACTCAGATATACTTCTGCTTAGCCTGGAAGTAAACAAGTATAAACATACAATATTCCTTTCCAGTCATCAAGCCAGGTTATTAGGCTTAGTGCTAAGCAGCTATTCTTCCCATATATTTTTCTTCTGTGGGAAGTTTCTTTGCATTTGAATTTGCCAAAGTGAGCATAAATCAGGTATTTTTCTTTATATTTTTCCCCTTGCAATAAAGTGTTGTGTTTTAGAAGTTAATGAAATATTAGCATAAACTAGCGATATGTAATACCTATCGGCTGGCTTTCTGAGCACTACAAATCTGCAGTACCATTCTCTGATGTTGAGGTGAAGAGCATAGAAACCAAAGAAGATTGATGCCCCCTCAGAAATGCAGCAACTTAGACAGATGTGCTATTCCATTATGGCTGATTACTATCATTTCAATAAGGGTAATAATGACATCCTTTACACCTCACTATAAACTCACAGTCCTTTACTGTGAAATTCTGAAACCTGGTAATGATGTACAAGTGCAACTTAATACAGATATGCTAAAATAGAGAATAACTAAAAATTTTTTAAAAATAAGCTTATGACATTGAGTATACTCTGATTTCCTTTTAGATTTGATAATGCTTTATCTTGGTCTTCTCTTACGGTACTTACCCTTGATTGAAAGGTTAATTTACCTATGCTTAAAAGTTAATATGGGCAAAATAAGTGACTAACCACCACTAAAATAACTCTGTTACCGAACAGCATTGATTCAGTTTTTTCCAATTTCTTTATCAAGAGTTAATTGTAATACATTTCATAAGTAATATTGACATCTACCTCCAAGGAAGCACAAAAGGGACCACAGAGGCTAAGAAAACTTATCTGAAGAAGAAGGTGCTTTGGTTTACAAGTGAATGAAACCAGAAATTGTTCGTTATACATTTTTCTAAGCTGCACTGGCTTTTCACAGTGGAATACTAAAGCAAGGCAAATACTTTCCTGTATGGAAGGGATGGTTCATGGTACAATTTTTTCTTCATTCCTTCAAGAAAGTGATCTGTTCCAAGATCACCATATCCTTGCAACATATCTGCCCTGATCAACAAAGTGAGATCAAGTAAGTGATGGAAAAAAGGAGACATTAAAGGTGTAATCCTCTCAGAAGACACTCTCCATCTATACATGGTGTCCAAAGAGAGGTTTCTTCCCATGGGAGGCTGTGGTTGTGCATTGCATAGTGCTCAGGCTTCTGTGAAAGTGTCATCTTTTCTGTCTGGAAGCAAAACCTGATTGTGACTAGGGTAAATGGAGAAAGTGCAAAGCCTACCCTAGTTTCCGTTCTGCTAACATACAGTCAGTGGGAATTATAGCTCAAATGATTTTGAAATAATTGATTTTTTAAAAAATATTTGTTTCTTTCAGTCTAACTCAATGAAATAAGTCTGCCTATTTATTTCTTCTATCTGCCAAGAATGACACAAGACCACCATAAACCTAACTTCAGGCCTATAGCTTCCTGCCAGTCAGAACTGCCACCACCGTGTAAGGGTCAAAGTTATAACATCATTGTCCCAAAGACTGCTGAAAGGTGTTGTCAAGTTGCTATGCAGAAAGCCACTTAAACCACAAAGTCAGCAGAACAACACTCTGCAGAAGATTGACGGTGGGGGGACCATGTCATCACTGAAAACACTGGATAGCGAAGTACAAGAGCAAGTGGGTAAAGATGTGCAGTAGATGTGCTACCTGACAACCTGAACTGAGGGAAGGTACAAAAGGACCCCGAAAAAGCCTTCTCTCACCTCCACTCACCACCATTTCTTTGTGGGACCCCCGACGCTTGAAGATGCCACAGATCCATGGTAGTGACTATTCTTGCAACCCTATCTGGAACCCTAGCTTTAATTTCCAACTTTGTTCCTCTCTTTCCATTTGCTATTACCTTTTTCTCACTTTTTGTCTATTTCCTTTTTACAATGAAGAAATATTTTGAAGTGCAGCATTTGACCTTCGTTGCATCTTAATTGTGAGTCTGGGGGATTCCAAATGAAACCCTCTCAACTTTGGTCCGGGACCTTACGCACCGTCTTACTGGCCATCAAATGCTAAAAGTCATTTTCACCTTGAAATAAGCTTGAAATATGAGAATAATGAATAATTAAATCTTGAAGTTCAAGGACAAATGTGATTTATGTTGCACAACAGAAGGAAGGTTACCTGTGTATTACTTTCTCAAGTATGTATACAAACACATAGGGAAATCTGTTCTCCTTCAGTCATAGTACACATTTGTATATGTTAAAGACGGGGAACAGTTGACTGTTCAATAATGCATAGAAGTACAAAAATGTTAGTGGCTCTCCTTTCATTTTCAGTCATCTAAAATGTGTTCTAATGAAGTTGTGCAAACTAGATGCTGAAAAGTCATGTTATTTTAAATAACTGCCAAGGAAACAGATTACTTTTAAGTACTGTGTTTTAGAGCTCTCAGGAGACCTGGGGCAGTTTGTTATTCATTTCAACCTACTGCAAGCATTAACAAGCTTACTGGATAGGGCTTCTGCTTTCTGAAATGTTTTGACTCTCTAATGTTCGTTAATGATTTTCTTAATATATATAATTCAGTACAATTATATACATCTGGACATTGTGTAAGAAATTAGGAGAAAAGTGTCTCTGTCATTAAAAATTCCCTGGACAATCTATTTTATTACTTCTCAGTTATCTTCTATTCTGAAAATATAAATTCAAGGAACTCTTAAAAGAGCAGGGTCATTAAAAGGGCAAGAATATAAGAGTGGCAATATCTACCAATAACCTCTTAACTGTTAGAAATGCTTCCTGTGCTCTGCATTTTAGAAACAAGGCAATGCTAAAGATATTTTGCATCCTCAGGACCCTCGGTGGTGTCCTCAGTTTAAACTCATGTCAGGATGAATTCTCTGTGTAGCTGAAGGAGCAGTTTGGAACCTGGCTTCTGCAATAAGCCCCTGTGAAATCTGGGCACCACACTGGAAGCAGCAAACTGTACATGCCAGTGCAAGCACCAAGGGATGGAGGTCAGGGCAAGTGTCACATCATGATGAGCCTTATCCAGGCACTTAGCACTGCCTGTTTCACGGCACACCAGCTCCAGTGGTTGTAGGTAGAGATGAGCTGAACTCCCAGTCTTATAGCTTGAGTATGCCCACTATTTCAAACAATAGGAGAGGAGATTTGATAGCTGCAGGTGCTAGCAATGCCAGCCAGGTTTATTTCTTGCAATAGGTTAATGCAGCAAAAGCAACCGTGTTCCATCTCCATACCAGAGCCTTCTTATGTCCTGTGGTGCCCTGTTTGTTTGCAGTGTCACATTCCAAAGTGGTACAAAGGCACTGTTAGGTTAAGGAAACTGTTGTTGTCAACAGAGGAGTGGCTGAGGGAGTTGGAGTTGTTTAGGCAGGAGAAAAGGGGGCTGAGAGGAGACCTCATTGCTCTCTACAACTACCTGAAAGGAGGTTGTGGAGAGAGGGTGCTGGCCTCTTCTCCCAAGTGACAGGGGACAGGACAAGAAGAAATGGCCTCAAGCTCCACCAGGGGAGGTTTTGGCTGAACATTAGATAGAAATTTTTCACAGAAAGGGTCATTGGGCATTGACAGAGGCTTCTAAAGGGAGGTGGTTGAGTCACCTTCCCTGGAGGTGTTTAAAAGATTGGTAGACGAGGTGCTGAGAGTCATGGTTTAATGTTCGGTAGGAATGGTTGGACTTGATGATGCCGTGGGTCTCTTCCAATTTGATGATTCTATGATTCTATATTGCAAGGTCTCTGGAAAACAGTAATCATCTTATGTGTGTTTTCTTCCTAACTGTGGCAAATCAGAAAAGCATATGGTTTGTTAACTGTTGTGCTTTCTTGTGTCCAGGAAGCTTTTTTTCTTCTTATGTTTGAACAGTTCCTAGTGCAGCACAGTCATGGTTAAGGATGTGAGCTCTCAGAAGTTACGGCTACAACAGTAAGAAAAAAAAAAATCATCTCCCAGAAATACTGATACTTGCTGAGTTTGGATACTATAATACCAAACATACATTGTATTTGAAACACAATAAAACATGTCAGTTTTGTAAAACCTAGACAGATGTAAAATCCGTTGCTGACTTTTGTCCCTCTATGCTGCTGAATTCAGTAAGCCTAATCTTGAGGCAACTGGCTGGTTTAAACCTCTCCTGTTTTATTCTTCAAACACCACTGATTTACATGATAGTTTGCCTTAGACAAGGCAGTCAGGCTTTGATACTTGATCCCCATGGGAGTGTTGATTAATGAGGGCTGAGAGGAAAAGTAATAAGTACAGAGAATGAGAGTACATGAAAGTCCTTTGTAAATAAGAGTCCTAGAATCTGCAATGATTTGAAATTAAATTTCTGTGTAAGTGCATGTGTCTCTGTGTGTGTAGTCAGTCCTTTAGCATGCACCTTAGAAAAGATGCTGAACATTAATCATCTGTAGAGCTAAGATCTCTTGGTTAAGATAATCGTATAAAAATAACATTATCAGAAAAAGGAAAAAAAAAGTAAAAATCAAACTGAAAAAAAGAAAAAAAGATACTATAAAAACGGGAGGCAAAAGGAAACAAAAGTGCTCGATATTACAGGTATGAACTCTGTACTTTCTTCCTGAACATATAATAGGAAAGACTTTATTCATGTACAAAGCAAGATTCAAATTTTAGGCATGAAGAAACACAAGAAGTAAACTCTATTCTTGACACCAGGCCAAACACCTGACCTCATCGCTTTGGGCTGCTCCCAGGCAAACAAAAGTTTCTGCATTTCCTATATGCCAATTTTGAAAGGCTCGCTGTGTGACCTAATAGCCTTGGCTACACAAAGTCTCTAATGATTTTTCATATGGCCATATATAACCTTTCTTGATATAGATAAGGCCATGAATTTACCCATTACTGCTAAAACCTAATAATCAGCTATAACATGTACCTAAAAAAACCACCATTGAAATTTATTGATTAGTGTTTGTCACATATATAATCAAAATTTTAAAAAATGTCTTTGGGAACTGGAACTGCAATAATTTCAAATTTTCCTAGTGACCTTCACTGATCTGATAGTAATTTGGGAATAATGTGAAATCCACAGAGGCAACATTTTTCAACCAGCCAAACGTTAAATGGTGCTTATGATTTCCAGTCATATGATCAGCTTAATATTTTTATTTTATTTTGCCTCTGATTAGCTGTACGTGGAATATTAAAGCTGATATTCTGCAGTCAGTATAGCTACGGACATGTAAACCAGAACATGGATCTCTCTTGTAAGTACAAATAAGAAGGGAAGACACCTAATATTTTGAAACATGTGGTTAATAGGCCTGTATTTTTAGTTTATAGATCTGTGATTATGTTTTATTTTTCAGTTTGTATATCTTGGGAACTGAATCTTTAGATGGTACTTAATTATTTTGAATTCAGCTAATGAAGTGCAGTCCAAATTCCAGTTTCATAACAGTCAAAAGCTAAAAGAATGGTTGGACTTGATGATCCAGTGGGTCTTTTCCAACCTGGTGATTCTATGATTCTATGAAAGAAATATCCATTCGTGGGGTTTTTTTTCTGAATGTTCTTTAGAAAAAAATTACAATTTTTCTAGCTAGTAAGCAGATATTTTAATTATGTTCTGTGTCTCCAAAATGTCATTGCTGTGCTCTGTGCTCTGTGATGGGTTTTTGAAGACCTCAGCTCTCATTTCCACCAGAGTAATTTATACGATTTAGAAGGGGAAATAATGTGAAATAGCTCATTGAAAAGGCTGTCCAGAAGTGTGCAGCTATCAGAACTAGATCCTGAGCACTCATACAACACCTCTGGACAGCTGCTTAGTGTCTGAACAGTGTTTCTCTTTGTTATACTGTAAGGCAGAGAAACAGGTCCATCTCATTTTATATAGTTAGGAGCTGAGGGCAGGAAAGGAGCAGGGTGAGGCAGTGTTCCAGGTTGAGCATCCATCCTGGGTCACATAGTGGGAGCAGTCCTTTTTCTGGTGGTATGATGCTGGCCATCTGCTAGAACTGCAGCGAGAGTGCAAGACCGAGGGCCTGCCTAGTAGTGGTCCTGCTCTGCAATGGCTCGTTTACTTGGCAGGTGCCAGGAGAAAGATGCAACATTTCGCTGCAGCTAGGGGCATTCCTAGTGCCTCCTCTGTGACTGGGGAATAAGGTGTGGGACCACAAGAGGCAGATGATTTAGAGAAGAGCAGGGATGATACCACTATCAGTGTTCCTCTCCTCCTGCTCCCAGGAAATGCCCACCCAGAAGGTAAACTAAGTATCTTGCCCATGTTGTGGTTAAAGGCTCACAAAAACATAAGGTGACACATGTTTAAGGCTGCTATCTGGGCCACTGAACCATACACCTTCTCTATTCGCAACACTGTACTTGGAAGAACTTCATTTTTCCAGTTCATTTAATGCAGATGGGATCTTAAGGACCACACATTATACTTGTGCTTTACAAATGCTGCAATCTCTCAAGGAGACAAGGCATCCATTGTGACCAGCAATCTGGGTATGCCTCCAGCAAAAACCAGCCCTTCAGAGACTAAAATAGACATCTGTTTGCAAGCTCTATTTCTTTTTTTCCTGTTTGTGTGTTTCTAGAGTACACACCCAGGTGGAACCCAGGTGGCTTTGCAGCTAATTTCTTTTCATTGTAGCAGCTTTGCTCATGCTTTGACCACTTGTTGGACTTCCCTTGACAGTTTTCCCCTACTTTTGGGGTGTTCCTAGCCTTTCTTGTTTGTTATTTGTGCTATTCCTAAAGGTTCTGTAGAAAAATAGATTGGGAGATACAATAGGGAAGAGTAGCTTGGGTTTTTTGTTCCCTTTAATTCATTGTCAGCATTCTCCCAAGGAAAAGCAGCAAGAAAGGGAGGAAGATATTACTGAATCTGGCAGAAAGCCAACACACGGGGCACTGCTGCAGGCTGAACACTCTACATCTTTTGACTGTTTCAAACACCCCTGGTTTATTCTGAGCTGTACAAGCTGTACAAGTCCTTATTCACATGAATAAGTCACTTACGCAAGGTGTAACAGCAAAATTCAATGATTTTGTTGTTCACATCAGTCCTGAGAAGCTCATCACTTCAGGATCTCATCTTCTCCATCCTGTTATCCTTGTCACTGCAATAGCACACTACATGTCAAAGCAGCTTCAGCACAGCTGCTTAGCCTCACAGAAGACTTTGAATGCTCGAAGTCATAACCACTACTCAGGCTTACTCTGTGTTGCAGGAACTACTTTACACTGGCAAAGTTATCATTCTGTGTCATTTGTCCGGTGCTTGGTGGCATTGCTGATGATCATTAGTCTTTAGCCTCCCGCCACTAGTCCTTGTCCATGAACTTTCTGCTTCTATGTGCATATCGCTCTTCCTTAATGCACCACAGCCTTCTGAAACCTTCAGTAGATACAGGGCAGATGCACATTTCTTGTTTGTACAAATAGTTACCTTCTGCCACAGAAAGAATGTCAATTTTTTGGTAACCGGCTTGTTTCTTGTTGCATCTGATTTTTGAAGGAGTCTTTATATACTCTCTGGGTTGAATGCATGCGTAGTTCTCATCGAGGCTGGTAGATACAGGGATTTTAGATTGAGTTGTGTTCCCTTTTCAACTCCTAAATAGTAGAAAAATAGAGTAACATATTGTTATGTATAAATTTTCTTAGAAAGACAAGTTTTGACCTTGATTTAAACAAGCTCTGCGAATAATGTAGTAGCAGGGAGAATGGGGTTGACAAGATTTCCAGCAAGGTATTTATAAAACTGTTTGAATAGGCTTTAAAATAATTAAAACGGAGTATAGGTTATGTTAAAGTAAATGAAGTCAATTTAGTTCATCACCATTTTACAGTGTTGCAAATTAACAATGACAACTATAGTTGTCATTGACTTGTGGAACAGCAGTTAATCATTGCAATTAATCATTATTAATACATAATTCATAACGATCAATCATGCTTGACTCAAGGATCATGGTAGGCTCATATTAAATACTATTTAAATATAAAAGGGCATTAATAACTGCCCAAAAACTAGGAAAAATCAAGCTCACACTTTCCATTTTGATCTACTATTATGAACTATCACTGCCATGTGCCTGAATTTGTTAAGACTAGTTTAGTTTGAATTAATCTTGACAGATGAGAAGTAAGATTGCAACACATGTATGCATAAATGTCCCATATTTTCTAGATCATTGTTGCACACCTCACATATCTGGTAAGTCAATCAGGTAAAATTCTTTTGCTCAGAATTTAATTGGTGCTTTGACCTGGCAGTTCTCCTCTAACTCGTTATTATATGATTCTGTGCTGTTGGAACGGGTCCAGAGGAGGACTACAGAGATGATCAGAGGGCCGGAGCACTCTCCATATGAGGACAGGCTGAGAGAGTTGGGATTGTTTAGCCTGAAGAAGAGAAGGATCAAAGGAGATCTTATAGTGACCTTCCAGTACCTGAAAGGGGCTACAAGGACGCTGGAGAGGGACAGTTCATAAAGGCTGGTGGTGATAGAACAAAGGGGGATGTGTACAAACTGGAGATGGGCAGATTTAGACTAGACATTAGGAAGAAACACTGACCTGTGTTTTATACCTATTGCAATAGTGACATCCAGAAGCACAAAAATCTCTGAAAAGTAATTTGGTAGGCTGCATATATGGCTTTAAAGGCTGCAAGTATTCTGTTGCCTCTATTCTAGAAGTCTGTGCTCTAGAAATTCGTGTTCCTTGTTTGTTTTTTTAACACATTCTCTGTTTAAAATTTTATCTACTTCTCTGCAAAGTATAAGATCGATGATATAAATCAGGTACTTTTAAAGAAGATCTGTGTAGTATTTTAAATTTGAATCTGTCTAGACAATTTAATGAGTCACCTTAGCATGGAAAATCAGCCATGGTTCAGACACATATTGCATCCAAACCCAAAATAAATTTATTTTAAATGGAAGGCTATCTTAGAGGGTTTTTTAACTTGAAAAGTGAAAAACAAATATATATTTAAATTTAAATTTATTTTAAATATTTTAGTTTTCTTTAAGGAAACAGAGAAGTATACCACGGGCATATCCATAATGAATTGCAATACTTATTTCAAAATCACTGTTGTTTCAGCAAAAAGCAGTGCTCAGAGAAAGCCAAAAAAATAGTGCAAACAAAAAAAAAAAAAGCATTGAAGTTTGATAGCCACATGATTTCTGGGCAGAGGGTAAGGACTTACTGGAGAAGCTGCTAAGTGTACTGGTGCAGCAAAAGATGTTTAAAAGCAAGTGCTTTTTTCTTAACCAAACAAAATATTTCAAAAGCAGAAAACCCTTTTTAAATTTCTCCATGAAATGAAAGCCTCTTCAAAGGTAGTTCAGCAGAATTAAACTATTAATTCCTCAGATTTCAACAGTGTCTGATCTCTGAATAGCATGCATAGCATTTTATGCCTGAAGGACAAGCAGAGACATGTGATTCCTGTAAGTGGGTAGATGTCCCCAGAGCAAGCTTAGAGCAGCAGGTAAAATTGTGCTGTATCTGCCTCAAAAGAGGCCAGGAAGCAAGGAGCCACCCACTGTCACATACTGAATTCAAAATTAGTCTCCTACCACAGATATAATTTCAATCCTGTTTTCTACCAGGAAAGTTCTGCACCACACCTCTACCTCTATTTTATTTTTTTTTATATCGTGCTGAAAATCTTTTGCCTGAGTTAAATGATCCTTCGTTAAACTATTGTTTTTATCATACAGCAGTACCTGTCCTCTGAGGCATCACTCTATGCACTGCCAAGGGCATGGATTTGCTTTTCGGCTTCAGTTTGTTTCTTGCCCACATGTGTCTCCCCTCCTGTTGAAGACACTCACCTTCTGTGACTGCCGTGTTCAGAGCAGATGCTGCAAGGGCAAATTATTTCTGTAACCATGCACAAACCTTGTATTTCAAGAGTAGCAGTAACACAGAAGAGCTGGGAACAATTATATGACGTGCACCTTGTTTTTGAGCCCAGGAAGCAAGCTACTAATTTTTTAAAACAGCACTGTGCTGCCTTTCTCCCCCCCGCATACTTTCACTGTTTAACTGTGCTAAAATGATTTATTACCTAAATTAAATTAGGAATGAATTCCATCTTTGTCCTTCTATATTTTTAGACTGGCACATGAAGCTGGAGGGAGGTAAGCAGAAAAACCTTGAAAAATAATTCTGTTATTAAAAAGATATTTGTGTCTCTTTTCCTAAAAACTAATCACTCCAAAAGTTTTCAGGAAAAAAAATGTAGGTTTGAAATGACCTGAGATGAAATCGAGTCATATTAAGAAGAAAATATTCATAAAAGATCATATTTGAGTTAGGACATTTCATCCATCATAAGAATTTGTTTCAAGGCTTAAAAAAAATTCTGAATTGACTGTCAAACCTTCACATTTAAATTTTCAGGTCCTGGCCACAAAAAGAATGTCTTGAGACCCAAAAGGAAGTACAGGAGGAGTGGAACAAGTCAAAGTTGGATGCAAACCAGCTGAACTGCAAACAGGGAGAGCTGCTAGGGAGGACATAAGGAAAAAATACTTCAGTGGTGTGTAACTGTTCCTTCTGTCAGTATGGAACTTCACCTGGAATTGCAGAGAGATACCTTTGTAGGGCAGGGATCTACAGCCTGAGGAAATCAATAAAAACTTCTTTTTTCGTCATTTCTTTGGTAATAAGGGACTGAATAGGGCTCGCTGCTCTGATTGAGGAGAGCAGCAACAGCAGCTATACACAGATGTCAGTGCTTAGGGAATTCTAGGTTAAGGAGAGCATAAATCCCTTCATGTTAAAGTGATAGCTGCTGTCCAGTTTTGAATGGCAATTTTGGACTGAGAGGAAGACGTTCTCTGTAACTCAACTTGCAATACTAGATCTTTTGTCAGGTCCAGCTATTTATCACTCAGTTCTCATAAATTCAAGATGAAGAGGACAGAAGCTCTTTCCAGGCATAATTTTTTCTATCTTGTTTATTTCTGTCACTCTTCTGTTGATGAACTAGTGTCAGATAAAAAGTGCAGAGTGAAGGACTCTTCAAGACTGATGATTCTCTAAAATACTGGATTAAAAATAATAATGTATGTATATGTTTACCTTGCCTGAGGTGTTTGGTTAGAAAATTAATTTATTTCTGAAATGCAGTGAACCTATACATTTTTCAGGTTATAACTATAAAAAAAGGGTTAAACAGACTTTTAAAAGTCAACAAAATTATTTCCTCATAAAGAATTTCTCTTTGTGTGAGGTCCTGAATAGAATGTTTTATTAAAATATTTCCCCTCTGTTGTACATTCCATTGCAGCTGTGTGAGTTTCATAAGTAGAAGAACCGTGACCCTTTTAGAAGCAGTTTAAAAATATCTAGATAAAAGTATTTCATATGAACATAATAAAACCCTGTAACATACGATGAGTGGGTGTCCTGAATATAAATATAATAAGAAAATATACAAATTAAAATTTTAGACATATTTAAATATTAATCTCAAGAAAGTAGATGCTTAATTTAATAATATATAAACCAATTAATGTGTATGTGAATGAGTGACATTGTCACTTTGACATGTTGCTGCAGAAACAAAGAATGTGTTGTGAAGTATTCTTCTATTTCTCACCATTTAAGAGTGCACACAAATTATTGCAAATCCCAATAATGAGAAATTAATATGCATATTACTTAAATAAAAAGCTGCAGGCATGTGCATAGGTAATATGGATATATCTACACTCAAACAAGACTATGAATAGTTATTTCTTCAAAACCAAGAGCTTTTAGTAGCCAAAGTTACAAATGAGAACTCTGAAAATCTGCATACCTGTGAAAATCCATGTATTTCCTGTGCATTTCATTGTCTGGATTATCAAAAGATATTTTTCTTCCAGATGCCAGCTTGCTGTGGGGGTTTTTTATACCTTGGACTACATGGGTACACTGTGTAATATAGGCATTTCATTCATGTTACATGGAGATGGAATTATTTGAAGATGTAATCCAAGGTCCAGTCTTCAAAAATGCAGTTACACTAACCAGAAAATAGGGATAACATTTAACATGATAAGGTTCAGATGCTTGGAGAGAAAACCATGTGGACAATATGTGAGTAACAATAACAGGAAAACTTTGTGTTTCAGTATTCATGGTGAATGCAAACTACCTCTGCCCTGAGGATCTCTGTCCGTTTTCTTAACCACAACTACAATTCAGTTGCAATACTAACAATCTCTACTCTCACACACACATCAGGTTTGGTCTTTTGAGGTTTTGGGGTTTTTTTAGGAGATATAGCAGTAGCTAGTGATTTTCCTACTGCATTGCCTTTGCCATCTTAATCACATCTCCATACCTCTGACAGGCATTGAGTGAGAATGACCTGCAACATCTACATAAAAGCTGCAGTAAAGCTTGTTCTATGTTTTAGAACATATTGTTTGGGCAATCAGCCCTCCTTACTATTGAGTCTCTGCTTTGGCAATGCAAACTGAAAAACTTCCACAAATGAGTTCCTCAAAAGCTTCCCTACATAATCCTGCAAACCCATCCGACTGATACTCAGAGACAGCATGCTGAGAGGTTGTGTTCCAAATTATGAGTGCATCCATTTGTTCCCTACTTTAGCCCACAAAGGCGTCACCATTGCTATGCCCCTGGAGCTCTTTCAGCACTCAAGGCCAGTTTAAATTGCCGTTTTATTAGATTATTTGAAGAGTAAGACATTATCACAGCTACGACCTTACAAGTAGTTATACCTTGGACACAGAGATAACCTCACTTAGCAGTCATCTGGTTGATAAAAGTTAGTGATGAATGATGATTACTAAATGCACTCTTTCAAGGAAGTTGGCTGATTTTTGTTTATAGATGAAGGTCAATAATGAAGGGGTTTTGACATCATTGCTGAAGCATATATTTCAAACAACTTCTTGCTATACATGTGAACACAGCTTGTTATGCCAAAATACATTTCCTCCATCCAAATGTGATTTGAGGGTATTTTTTAAATTTCATTGTATTCTTCTTATAAAAAGTCAAACACCAGTATGCAATATCCTTTCTGTACCATTTAAATTCCTTTACCAGCTAACAGTTTATGAGGGTTTTTTTTCCTTTTAACTCTTGTAATATAATAATGTACAAAAAAAACTTATTCATTCTTGCTACAGTTAGGAATAGGTTTTAAAATTAAATAATCATGTTCATATAATATCCATGAGTTACTTCAATGAATTTTTGAGCTAGGTGTCAGTGGTTTAAGGCCAGCTTATCCTATATGCCTAAAATTATGTATGCCAAGAGTCATATTTTGTCACATAATTTATTTTTCTCCATCACTACATTCTGCTTTTAGCTTAGTTTACTATCCCTACTTTTTACACTGTGTGTTACTTTGTATAAAAAAACTCTCAGCCAGACCTTTATCAAAGACCCTTTCCCTCTGGGTCTCCTGCTACCTGAAGAGTAGGGTTAGATAATTTGATTTAGAAAATCTTTAACAGAATAGAGAGGCAGGTTTCTAATTTTTGAAGAATTTTGGAGCTGGCAGAATGCACTATACCAATGAGGTCTGAGGGTACACTCATCATCCACAAAGCAAAACTGCGCTTGGCAGTAGAGTAAATTTTGGGTGAAGGTTTGTCAGCTCCTATTTCATCTAAATATGTTCTGCAGTCCTATTAAAAGCTACAAATATGGGCCAGAATCTGCACCTTTTCTTTCATTACTATGACTGTTCTTCCTAAGTTATTCTTTTTACTCTGTAAATCTTTTCTACTCCCAAAAATATATGAAGCATGGGATACTGTGGCAGAACTTAATTGCGTCATGCAAAAGACCAGATCTCTTAAACAATACTTACATGTGAAGTGACACAGAAACCACTGAGATCTAGGCACCTGGGTACTCACCATATTTCTGAGTCCAGATATATCCTAAGAAAAGCACTAATACCCTCCCTAAATGCATCCCTAGTCATGCTGAACTTCATGACCACTCATTTAAGTGTGTTACCCCCCTCCATTTTTTTTCTTAGGGTAATCTGAGGATGTTGGTACAGATAATCATCTCCTCTTCCTTTTCAAAATCTTTCCATTGATAGTGAAAGCAGTGAAATAAGACACAAGAAAAATGATTCTGCAAATTCTCTCTTTGTCTTCATAAACGTATTTATCATTGTATTTTCTCCTGTATGTTAGTGTCTTCCAGAGTAACTACACTTAAACAAATTAAAAGAAAAGCATGTAAATATTCTTCACACTTCAGTGAGTTTGGAAATCTTTGTATTCTCATTCCAAACTTTCTGTTTGTTTATATTGCTATACCACAGAAAACGTTTAAGTAAATTTAGATCATACAAAGCTAGTATGGTCTGCTTATGATTCAAATAGTGTTTTCAGACATTTGAAGTTCTTCAGTGGTTTATCCAAATCATGTTTAAACAGGTTTACATAGAAAAATACTTGTAGCAGAGAGTAGAATTAGGTACACTACAAGCATCTTTTTCTCTTAGATAACTTACATCCATCTTCCTTGGCAAAATGTACACTACAGCTCTTTTATTTATTTATTTTTTAACTCAGTCCCATACACAGTGCCCATAGTCAGGCTTAAACGTTAACAGAAATTAATGTGAAGACAAGACCTTATTTTTAGATCCAAAGCAACAAAATCCTAAGTCATCATTTCACGTTCAGTGCAATTGTAAGACTCTCCATTCTCGGAGGAATTAAATAGCAACTTGATAAGGTTCTGCTGAATCAGTATGAAAATCATCAAGCTTCTAAATTTCTTCTTTCATTTTCTTTCCTTTTTTTGGTAAAAAGGTTTTTAGGTTGTGTTTATAAATGCTAATTCCGAGGTTGGGTGCAGCTCTTTGTGCTTTTATAGTTTAGAAGTTCTTATGGATTATTTGTTTCCAAGAAGATTGATATAGAAAGAGAACATGCTGCTTTCTCATTGAGATTTGTACCTACACATGTTAAGGCAGTATATAGCTGAACCCTACAACCTATTTATCTTTCTGAAAAAAACAGAAATTACTTTGTCAGAAGCTGCAGAATATATGCAGGACTGCACAATGCTCAGTCCTTACTGCATTCTGAACAGTGATATATTTTAGCATCTAATATTTATGTTCATTTCAACTTGTATTCTTATTTTTCATCTGCAGTGCCCTTGGTGATGACAGAAATTAGTCTTATTGTGGCTTCCTTTAAAGAACAACTAGGTTTCGAGGAAAACCAGGGAGGGGAAAAGTAATCTGGAGGCACAGGGTCCAAATTGATATGTCAGGGAAGTACATCCATGAATTTCCTTTTGAAGTATAGTGATCCATAATCCTCTCTTGTATTATACACTTATAAATTACCTTCTTTTACAGTATGTCATTTAACTACACAGGTCTTTGTATCAAAACCAGTTTTTCAAGCTCAGGCTTGCTGCAGAGGTCACCCTGGAAAAACAAAATGGATAGCAGTCTCAACCAGAAAAGACTTCTCTTCCAAGCATGGATGTGGCTACTAAGAGTCCATGGAAAGTCCTCGTAGTGGCATTTGTTCCTGTGATGTGGGACAAGGCTGACACTGCCATCTGTCACTCACTGTGTGATGCAGGTTTTGTGTTTACACCGCGTCTCACTTTTTTTTCCCCCGAGATGGCCTCCCTCTTGACTGCTGTAGTTTAAATCTTAGCAGTCAGGTGCTATTTTTCCTGTGTCTAGCCTGTCAGCCCAGATCTTGATAAAGCCTCCAGAAGGTCCTTTTCTCCTCCCCACTTCCAGAGGGGAGACATTTTAAGTAAGCCGAGGCTCAATGTGTGACAGGAAGCAAATCAAATAATAAAACATCCTTCCACGCTGTATGAAGTTGGGGTAAAGTTGTAGTGAAGGGAAGAGTAATATAAGGAAAAAAATGTTCTGCACAGCCTAATCTTCTTCAACATTCAGCTTGCTAAAAAAAAACCACAGAGAAATTTCACTGTAGCAGCAATATTTTTGTATTACTGGCCCTAATTATCTGACACTTAGTTGGTCAAATTGACAAAATCTATTAAATATATATGAATATATTTTGCAATATACAGATAATAACCTTGCCCTTTAGACCTGTGGTTGCAGAGATAATGATTTGGGGCTTGCTAAACATTTTATTCGTTTCAAACTTCTGCAAGCTGTTTTTCTTCTGAGAGGGACCTTGGAGTTTAAGTAGTGTTTCTGCATCTTATTACAGGGAGGGAAAACAAGAAGACAGACACAAAGTATGTAATCTAAAAGTCTTTAAAGTGAAGATGAATGGGGGAGTGAGTTGAGTGACTGATCGAAATTCCAGAACTTACAAATAAATTGACAGAAAGGCAAGCCTGCAGTCTGAAGACAAATATGTTATTTAGAGTCTTCTGGAGTTCAAATATGAACCTGACATTGCTTCTCACTGTGGCCTTTAACAATTTGCCTAATTTCCTCTTTTTTCCCCCTGTATGGATGGGGAAAGTAATATATATTTACCCGAGTCATGCATATCTCATTTACATTAGCCTATCTACACAGGATGCAGGTCTCAAGGAGAACTTATAACTAATCAAATACTTACTTGATAGTTATCAGTAGATCGCAAAACATTTTCCAGAAGTATTACATGTTATAACACCCTAAAAAGACGGGAGCTAGGTGAACGAAGTCACTAAATGAAGCAATTGCACCAGTTTTCTCGATGTCTTTTTTCCTCCCCTTGGAAGGTTTTTGTAACCTGAGTGATTTCAGTCCACGCTCATAAGAGTTGCATTAGCTCTTTGATGGGGTTGCAGTCCAGGGGAAATATAGATGCAGGACCAAGCCATAAAGGTAATACAATCAAGTATATTTTATGCCAGTTTTGCTGCTGTAGGACACTTGATACCAGAAGATGTGCACTAAATCTCTGAGAATTTGTTCAGTCCATGCTGCAGGTTATTGTTTCTCCTTTTCCTTCAGCTATGCTGGAAATATAAGGGTCATAATAATCAGTGAGTGTAATGTAATTGCTTTATTCAACTGTCTGCAAAAGTACTGCAACAGAAATTCAAAGAACACAAGGTAGGTAAGAAACTAGAAACATGCTATCAGTAATAATTTCCTTTGAGGAGATGGCAGGGAGTAACACTGGGGATGAACTCACATAGCTGGGTGTTTAAGAAAGTGCTTGAAGAGGATATAATTTATGCTAGTATCGACAGTATTTTTTCTGGTGTAGAGAAAAGTTCTGAGTTACACTGCTGAGCTGTCTGGTAGAAGCTGTGTAAGGGCAAGAGGGCTCCTTGTGGAGGCAGCATGTGTTTGAGGGTGTTGGCAAGATATTGAGGTATGGAGAGAGATTAAGAATGCTGCCAGGAGGCCAGTGAGAATCCTAGGCAGAATCCTAGTTGTTTTCCATACAGGGAGGACATGATTAACTGCAGGTTTATTTTTCCAACTTCACAGCACACTATGATAGATATACACTATTTTTGTGTATACCTCAGCTATCACTGCTTCTGAAAAGCCTGAGCAGAAGGGACAATTGCAGCACTATGCGACTGCCATAGCTAGCATTTTCTTTTGCTTTCCAGCTACTGCACTGAGGAGAAAAGTTCTTTCTGGTGCTGCCCTGCCCTGCCCTGCAGGCAATGGGTCTGAGAGGGGATGAGTTCAACCAAGTGCCATTGTAGAGACTGGGCCTTGAAATTTCTGCACATACCAGTAAAATCTTATCATCAGCATTCCCTCCTTGTGCAAATGGTTCAGTGGGAAGGAATGTCTCCCAATCCTGCAGGGAAGACTGGAGTGAAAGACACTGTATTCTGCAGAGGTGCACCAGAGTGTTGGTTGCAAGCCAGATGTGAAAATACAAAGTGTAGTGGTTTATGGCAGGATCTTCAACAAAATGAAACCAAAATGTTCAAGTAATGTAGAGTATCTGTGTCTTTAGCGAGAACTGTGATACTGTGCATTGTATTTCTAATGGAAATGAATGGCAATGCAGGTGATGTATCTGATCACGCTTATTTCTACATCATTCTTAGTTTGCTTCGGATATTCTTCAGATCAGATTCAGTTTTTATATAATGGAGCCAACTGACTGTATTCTCTAAATTCAGCCAAACAAGTTCTCACTCAGTATTAAATACTAATGCTGGGAGAGTTTTAACTTATGGTTATTGTACATATAGTTAGGGATTGTATTCACAAATTTAGTAACCTAAATGAAATACAGGAAAGCCTTGTACAGGAAGGACCCAAATATGTGGAGTCAGCCACCAGCTCTGACAGAACATACTAAGTTTGTTTTTCTTTTTCAGGGAGATTTTTTCCCTTACTTGCTGTCGTTTTGTTGTTGTCCCCTTGTATTGGACAGAACAGGAATTTTTACCTCTAAAGCTAGAGTGAAAATTCTGAGACCTGTTGCTGCTTCCTCTCTTTTACATTAAGGATAAAATCAAGCATTGCTGAATATTACTCTCACAACCCTTCCTGAAGAGACTGAATATTTTCCAAATAAACCTAGCTGTTCACATAATGTCTGCAGTGGCATTTGGCAGGAATGTCAAACTCAACTAAGTTCACCATGAGCTTTCATAAATAAGGCCACTTTGTGATCTAGTAAGCAAAAAACTTTAGTGTGAAATCTCAGTTGGCCTTCAGCAACACAACAAGACCACATGTTTGTACTGACTATCCTATGAAGGAGTTACAGCAATGGAAAATGCAGTATAAGGTGTTAACTTGTAGAAAATGTATTTGGTTTTGCACCTGGATCTCAACTTTTTTTCTATTAAAATGTTAGTGTCAATTATTCTGCTTAATAGGAAGGTCTAACAATAATGATTATTGTTGTTGTTGCTGTTGCCACTGTTGCTGTTTAGAATAGGTAATAAGTTAGTAAAAGATAATTATCAGATATTGATACTCTTTGGGGCAAAAAGATCAAGGAGGAGAATATAGACTGGAAATAGAAATAAAAAGGAAGCCAAAACAGATAAAGAAGACACTAGAACAAGGCGAGCATCATATGACTTTAAAGAGATATGCAGCAAGGTAAAACTGGAAAAACAGAGAGGTTGAATGAATAAAGAACAGGAACAGCATGAGAAAAACTAACTAATGACAAAGGAAGAAAAAATTCTAATATGAAATAATGTCTAGAATAATACTAGATATCTAGGTGTATCAAAGTGATAATAAAGATTCATAAGAGAAATTAAAAATTGAAGAGAGCTGAAGAAAGTAAGAGAATAAACAAAATGCAGAAACACTATGGGGGTGGGAAAGATATTTTATGTCTTCTTATTAAGCCTTATCTTTAACAGGAACAATGTTTTATCTTATTTATAGTATCAATTACTACTGCTGTAAAATCTTCTCCAATACTATGTCAGCAGCAGCAACTACGTGTAAATCTGAAACCATCAGCAGCTTAGTGCAAGGTAAAGCCACAATTAGCCATTGCTTTCTGTCCCTTGCTCTCCTGTGAGGCATTTTAGTGTCTTCAGCACCTTCAGCAGACAACTGTATGGAGCAGGCAACCAAAGACTGAATGAGGAGAAGTCTGTTGTGGTAATGACTGATTAGAAGGAGGAGAGGAAAACAGACAACTGGGGAATACACACTTGTGGTTCAGTGACGAACACAACGAGATTGATAGATTAAAATGAATTAAAAATAATAGTAAAAGAGGACTATAGCTAATACAGGAAAGAGGAAAGGATCAAATGGGCAAGTGAGATTACTTTGAATAATGGGAATAAGGTATAAATACAGAAAACAGATATCATATGTAAATGAGCCTTTTGAAATAAGAACTAGGAGTAAGATAAATACTGCTATACACTGATGTCAGTTTTGGCAGTAACACTGATTAGTGTGAAATGATAATTGATGACAAGGAGCAGAAACTGTCTGCACCAGAGTCCTATGACATTATTACTTAACTCAATTAGTTCAAATTACAGAGCTGTAGCTGAATAAGCAATATTATGAACTGTGATTCACATAAGCATTTCACTCTGGGAAGGTAATTCAGACTCTACTAACTAGGAGGTAATAGCCAGCAGGAGCACACGTACGATTTATGATTTTCATTTAAAGGGGCTGTTCACCACAAAAAAAAGCTACTTTAAAAATGAGGCTACTTAAGTTTGTTTTAACACCTTTCTTGACACCAGAGAGAAATATCTCTCTTTAATAGAAATTATCATGCCAAGCCAAGAAACTCATATACTTCGCTATTAATTTAGACATAAATACATGCAGCAGCAGTGATACAGATACTTCCTTATATCAGAAAAGTGCCATTAGCTTTACTTCAAAAATCAGCTGAGTTGTAGCTCAAAAGAAGTACTATCAGAAGCATAAATGATACTTCTGACTGCATGTGTTTTCATGGAACCATCTGCCTTGGCTATCATGTTCAACTCTCCTACTACACTGACCCAGGAGGGATGTCTTCTGATTCTCACAGCCACTACCTAGAGTCGTTTCTGTTGAGTCTAATCCTGAAAATATTGATGTGCCAGTGAGAGCTTTCTCTGAAAAAGTCTGCAAAACCTACCCCACGAGAAAAAAATATTAGATTCCTTACTCGCTAACAAACTCTGTGCTTACAATTGGGCATTGGCAGAGGCTGCCCAGGGAGATAGTTGAGTCACCTTCCCTGGAGGTCTTTAAAAGATGAGGTCCTGAGGGACATGGTTTAGTGATTGATAGGAATGGTTGGACTAGATGATCCTGTGCGTCTTTTCCAACCTAATGATTCTGTGATTCGAGGAATACGCATCCTTCTTATTTTCCCTTCTAGTTCTTATCTCTATGATGCCAGCACTTGGGGGATCTTGGATGGGGCAGACAGAGAGTTGTTTAGTTGTGGGGGTTTTGCCTTGAGTTCTTTTCAAACTGACTCTTCCCCAAACTTTATCTCACGGTTCCTTCTGTGCATGTCACACGTAAGAAGATATTTTGGGGTTTGATAATGTAATAGATTGAGCCTTGAACTTTCACAAACAGACATGCTGAGCAGTATATAATGGAGAGAGTGTGATATTGTCCTCAGCACATCTGCCAGACATGGCACACCCCAGGGCATACTGTCACATTGATTCCATTGATTGATGGTATAGTCTGCTGTACTTCAACAAGTCCAAGTAGATGGCATTAAAGTAAATAGCTTTTCCTGCAGCTCATTTTCCCTTTGATTTCCACTCATTCTCATGCTTAAGAATGTAATCTCACCTTTGAATAGGTACCTGAAATGATGACAGTATAAGCTTTTTTTTCCTTCAAGAATGAAAGAACAACATCCTTTTTTTTTAAAAAAAAAAGGCACACACAAAATCCTGATGTCACAGGTGTGCTTCTCATTTAATAACTTCTCTCCAAGGTTTCTTTCTTATAGCAATTACAGCTGATGTGTCATTATCTCATTTTGAAGAACCTGCTCAGAAAGCATTCTTAGTGCAGGCTTTTTGCTATGCCATTATCTTAGCAATAATGACCAGGTTAAAAATGCCTAGAAATCTTTTGTGGAACATAACACAATATGTAGGTGAAATCAAGGTTTGGGTCAGAAAAATTTCAAGAGCCGGGGATCTAAATATATGTAATAATTCAGGCCTAAACTACTAATAATTTCCATTGTCAAAAGTGACTGACAAAAACTAAAAAAATTGATTTTGAGACCTAAGACTCCATTGCTATTCTGAGATCTCTTTGCTCAGCTGGTGTTAGAAGCATTTGGGGGGAAGGCACTTCTGCACTTTACTGTTCCTCATGTACCTGAATTTGCTTGGCATTGTCTCAGTGCTTAAAAAACTAAACTGTTGTACATAGTATGCAGAATCTGCACAAAGAAAGAGCTCTGCTCACAGCCTGCTGCTACTAACCTGGGAGGTAGGACGTCTGGGATACACACCACTGAGATCCACTGCTCCTGTGGCTCAAAAAACTCGGAAGAGCTTATGCATTTTTCAATGTTGACTAGCCTTGTTTGGCAGGTGATGAATTACAGATCATTTTACAGCTATGACTCTCCCTCTAATCATGTTTCCTCAAATTAGCTCAGAGCTCTAAGAAACTCTGGCATGCAGTGAGACAACCCAGTGAGACTGTGGGGTTTTCTTGCGCTTGCAATAGCACATTAATAAAGGCTCTTTCCTGTGATGTTTATAAGCAAATAGACAGCTCCTCACCTAAAGCCAATCAGAATAGATTGAATGACTTCAGTGACACTATGTGTGTTCTCAGACCAGCTGAGGACCTGGTCTGAAGCATTATTAAATTATGTATTTCAGTTTTATAAAATCATGTCCTGCTGAGATTATGCACCTGATTCACAGGGCCTGTTTTGCTATAGAGGGCATCTGATGGGCAAGGTAACTAGTAGTCAACTCATTAAACCACAATTAGGCAGAAATAAACCAGAAATTCACCTGCAATTCTCCCTGTCCACTCTGTGCTTCACTACACACTGATGAATTCCACAGACAGCTGCATACACACAAGAACATTACCTCCGAACCACCTTGCCATACGTTCTCCAAGGCAGCAGTCAAAAAGCAGTCAAAAAGGCAGCAGTCAAAAAGCATATTGTCATCCTGAAAATGGGGCATCCTGTCAGCATGAGAAACAGAGCAAATAAAAGGTCTGTTTGAAAATAATGCCATAGTACTCCAATACAACTTATATTCAGACCAATTTTTCATTAATGTTTTTTAAATAACTGGTCCAGATAAAAAGCAAACGATAAGTCAACTAGCAGGATACATGTAGGTATGTGGACCTCTGTTCATTCCCAAATCAATGGGTTTTGCAAGTACTGTGGCTGGCATGTTCACAGTAAAAACACTAAGGCTGTATTTTTTAAAAGACATTTAATTTGGGCATAATATCGTCAGACTAAAGAGTCTTAGGTTTTGGAAGGAAGATGAACTATTGTTTTAAGCCCTTCACTACTTTCCCCAGCCACCCAGGAAAATGTCTTGTCCTGTACAAGTCCTGATACAATTTCCACTCCCACCAGCACATATCATTTACTTTCTGTTAGCCTAAAATGGCCAATATAGTCATCCTGCCAGGTCTTTCCATTTTGCATATGAAGCAGAATGTCCTTCAGGGGATGAAAACACCACACATGAAAATTACAGCAGAATTTATTTCCTGTGTCACTGGCCATCCTTTTTCTACTACCTTTCTTAGGAGGTCTTTAACCCTCTTTTAGCATTAAACCATTCAAGTAAGAATTACTATCTTCTTGTCACTTCTATTTTCATTTGCTCAACCAGACAGGTGAGAGAATCAACTTAGTTGTTCCATGCTTGTGCAGGATTGTGCCCTTTGTAGTGGGCAGCTACCAATCCAGCTATTACTGGCTTCTTTCTGGCTATGTCTAGTATTTCTTTCCCTTTATCGCATTGCCATACTGGGACTATATTCACCTCCCACATGTTCTGCTCCCAAAAAGAAAAACCAGTCAGTGCATCCCTTATACATAGCATAAGAATCCATACAAATGTTTATGGGGTCTAAGTCATGGGACCCTGCCCTGTAGTACCACAGAAGAATCTCTCAAAAACACTCCTTTCCCTCCTTCCTTCACAACAAGGAAGAAGCCCTTTAAGTCTGGTGGGTTTAGGCACATCTTCGTTCATTTTTTCACTGAAGTTTCTTAGATGCTCAGTAAACAAAAAAATAAAAAAGATTTTTGAAAAAAATTCTGCTTGTTATCATTTCAAATGTAAGTGTTCCTGTATTTGTGCATATCATCTTGTGAAAAAGCAGTGAAATGATTTGCTTTTGATAGATATGTGGGTCTGAACGTGAGCTTTTTGTCATATTTCTGCTACTTGCCTAAATATACAGTCTGTGCCTACCACTATTAGAAATCATTCACATCAAAGTGATTTTTAGTCTGGTTTATTTAGCAGGACTAGGAAGCTACACAGCAGATAGCCTTTGGGCTTACAAGAGGTACCTGCCTGGATGAAGAGATATGAGCGTCAGTGAGTAAAGCTGGTCCAGGAGATGCAAAGCAGGATGCTCCTGGTCCTCTTTGCTGCAGCCTCTCAACCCCTCCTAAGGTGGGTCAGTGGGGAGAAGGGCTCAGATGCACCCCCAATCTTCCCTTTCTAGCAGTTTGCCTCTACCAGCTCTGCTTGTGGCAGCCCAAAAACCTGGTGCTTGCTTTGCCTCACTGAATCTGTTTTTCTTTGGGTTTATTCAGCTTTCTTCTAGATTATCCTACCCACGAGCTTGATGCTAAGAATGTCCATGCTTGGACAAGAAGCTCTCTCAGTAGCCCTTCTCTTTGCTCCTGTGCTAGATGTCATTGTTGTTACAGGAAGAGAAACAAGTAAGAGCCAATGGTGGATTGTTTGGGCCCATTGTCCTCCCACTACAGGATCCCCTGATGTCCCTGACCTGCACCCCTGAATTCCCCCACTGCCTTGACCATCCCCATTTCTGCCTGGTCATTCAGAGGCAGCTCCCTGGTAATTCTCCAAGGAAAGGTAGTGCTGCCTAATTACCCAGATGCCTATGTTGGGGCAGAACAGGGCGTGTGAATGGTTCTGAACCACAAACTTATGTCCCCCTGAAGAACATGTAAGCAACTCAGCAAAACACATGAGCAGCAGCTTAGCTTAGGAGCTCTGAAAAGAGGCTGAGCAGCAAGAGCCATGTTGATAGCAATAGGTCAGAGAGGAGAAGAGAAGAAGGCAAATGTGTAACTTGCGGGTTCCATGAGCAATACATTGATATCTTTCTGTAATATCCCTTGACTAACTCTTTTTCTTCTTGTTGTTATTACTTTTTAAACCAGTGAAGGTATGTATGCTACTGCCTGGTTGTGTTGCAGTCCTGCCACTGTCTGTATACCTCCTAATTTCATTTTGGTGTCACCAGCTACTAAATTTATTCATGAATGTTTGGTCTCTGTGTATACACCTCATGATTCTCTGCGTTTTTTTTACACATTTATCACAATCTTCAAATCTGGAGTTTTCCAGGTGGAGGTGTTTTCTTAGTTCCTTATACAGATTGAAGCCAAGAGGGCCAACTATCTCCTGGGGCTGATCGAGCACAGCATTGCTAGATGCCAAGGGAGGTGATCGTCCCACTCGACCCTGCACTGGTGTAGCCCCACCTTGAGTACTGTGTGCAATTTTGGGTAATACAGTATAAAAAGGATATCAGGCTTCTAAAGAGAGTCCAGAGGAGAGCTACAAAGTTGATGAAGGGTCTAGAGGGGAAGTCATATGAGGAATAGCTAAAATCTCTTGGTCTGTTCTGCCTGGAGAAGAGGAGACTGAGGGGAGACTTCATTGTAATTTATTGCTTCCTGGGAAGAGAAGGAGGAGGAACAGGCACTGCTGTCTTCTCTCTGGTGGTGAATGATAGGACCTGAGGGAACGGTAGGAAGATGTGCCGGGGAGGTTTAGGTAGAGCATTTAGGAAAAGGTTCTTCACCCAGAGGGTGGTGGACCACTGCAACAGCTCACCAGGGAAGCAGTCATGGTGCCAAGCCTTAAAATATTCAAGAAGTATTTGGATAGTGCACTCAGACACATGCTGTGATTTTTGGGGTTGTCCTATGCAGGGATAGAAGTTGGACTTGATGAACCTTGTGGACCCTTTCCAACTCAGGTCATGCTCTGTGATTCTGTGTGATCCACGTCTCCTACCATCCTTATTGTTCCTTTGTGTTGGTTTATTTCCTCTATGTGTTCTAGCAGAGGAGTAGACCACAAGAGTGGCAAGGTAATAACGAGTCATGTGAGTTATGAGCTGATATCAGAGCATGTAGTGTTCTCCGGTTCTTCCTACTTCATCCGTCCCGCCACCCCTGCCCCTAAAGTAGTATTTCCTAGAACTATCTAAAAGCAAGATCACTTTCCTAGACAGTTAACTGACAGATATGCTCCCATTTCTGTGCATCTAGAGTTAAAATTGTTTTTCTTTATGTGCACTGCTATATCTCTATCTATATTAAATGCCACCAGTCCTTTCATCTGCCAATCAGTGCCAGAGACCTTTCTACACCTTTACAAAGACACTTTTCTTTTTTCTACCTTGAGCAAATGAATATAGTCAGTGTTGTCATCTAAGTGTTCATACTGTCTTCTGAATTACCTATGAGTTATCTACCATAACTCTCTGCTCTGGATGAAATCCCCTTGCTCTGCTGTCAGTAGTTTTATTACTGTCTTACATAGGGTTAGGGCTGGATGTGTCAAGCTTAAATTTTTCCAGTACTTCCTTTGTTTGATTTTAAACAGATAGAAATCAATGTAAACTTAAATCCTTTCCCCTCTTTCTGTTTTCCTTTTCCCATGGTTAAAATGTCTTAAACAAACATAAATCATGTTTAAGATAATGTAAGTATGGGTTACATTAGTAATACTGATATTTTCTTGGGCTATGCTACCTTACACTACCTTACTATCGAAAGTCTGCAGAAATCTTCTTACCTTTGAGAGCTAAGGTTTCATTTGTCCCAGTTACATGGTGGCAAAGACTGGTAAAAGTAATAGAGAATCAAATAGCAGAAACATAAAGTTATTTAAACTATATAAACTGAACTCACCAACATTTGAAAGTTCCTCTTCATAGCAATTCTTAACACTTTTACAGTGTCTTACAACTTCAATGTAGAGTGCAAAAATTCACTAATCAATCTTGACACCTCAAAGGTAACCTGGATTTGTTATTCTTATTTTACAGGTGAGATGCTAATTTAATATCCCATATCTGATCACCTTCAAGGCTCTTTGTAGTTCTCAGAGGGAAAAGCTAAAGCAGAACTTTCTTTTTTCTTCGCACTACTGGTTTTCAAAATGTTCAAAGCCTACATTCTGTTGCTCATTCTCGCTTCATAACAACCTATAAATAAAGAGTTTGCCTGTTTAGTCACTTTTGGAAATTTCAGTTTCTTTATATTTATTTCAACATGATAATGGTAAGAAATACGAAAATTTCTATGTAATTCAAAGAACACATTACACACCACACTACATGGTGTGTAACATTCTGTGTAAGTGTTACCTTTTCTTAAAATTCAGAAAGTACATAATGACTGATTTTGAACTGGATGATCGCTTGATACTTCCTTTATGCCTTTTTTGGCAAGAACCTTAATTTCACAAATCTTCCTTTTCTTTGTGATCAGGAATAACTTTGATTAAAGTGGGTTTCTAGACTTTTCCAGAGAAGGTTTCTCAGTTTTGCTATTGTTTAATCTAATATTAACTGGTTTTGTATAACTTTCCTGCTCATTTATGATCTGAAGTGGTCTAAATCTACAAGTAGTTCTTCAGTATGCCAGAAAACCTCTTAATATGTATCAACATTGTATATATTTTAGAGCTGCAAATTTAGTACTCCTTTAGAGATTTCTAAATTCATGCTTTCTGGTGATGAGATGATATCTATTAGTGTGATAAAGAGGAAGAAAAGGTAGGAATAATTAATAATTATCGCTGAGTGACTCTGAATCTAGGAAGAAAGGTGTTGAGGAAAAAGATTTAGCAGTGGTACTAATTTGTAATCTGATCTCTTTCTTTTCCAGATGGAAGAAGGTCAGCATCTTAAATGGTGCACCATGTATCTTTTAAAGGTGAATAAGATTATTTTGCTAGGAGCCATGAACAGCACGTATGCTACCTGACTCAAAATGTGCACATGGACCTATATTCCCAGAGTGATTTCTCAATCCAGGAGGCCATTCAGAAAGCACATAACCTTACTCTTCAGGACTGATTAGTGGACTCCCTTGATGCAGGTTGCTTTTGTAATCCTGCATGGTTTCAGACACCTGATGTGTGAAGGGCGGGTATAGGCCAAATATGTCGCTGCCCCATCTGTCCTGTCTACTCTGGACCCTACGTAAGAACTAGCTTCTCATTTCTCCGCAAAACTGAAACAGGTACTTCTTAAAATTGTCATTTCTCTGTTACACAAAACATGTCACATGACAGGATCTGATACACAATTTTTCCTGTACCAGAGTTTCAAGGGGTTTTTTTTCCTCTTTTTTATTTCTTGGAGTCCATTAGACCACAATGGTGGACAGTAGCTAAGAATTCCTCATGGTGATGCTACTGATGGTATAAAGGTGACCTGACATACTTCGTCCTTCTCATCGCAAAAGGCAGCGAGTTTGTGTCCCATTCATTGACTAGTATTTGACTTGTGGTGCTCAGGCTTGCATTGTAATCTTTAAAGGAGCCAGTGAGCTCTTCTTAGGTGACCAGACACTTCTGATTAAACAATGGAGTTTGTGATGAGTGGCAATGACTGGCAAAACAGTTCTTTTGTTCATGCAAGTGTTTCTCAGGTCCTAATATTTGCTTCTTAATAGGCACCTCTGGGCCCAGACTGTGGTACAATGCGGGAGATGTAAGGAGGAATTCCACTCAGAAATGAGGCAGATATTTCCAATCAGTTAATCAATTTGAAATTTTCATGTTCATTTTATTCTTTAAATTTGTGTTGTTTCTGTCACACATATACACTTTCTTGTACTTATTTACTATACTGTTACTCTTGTCTTAAACTTTTTTCCAGAAACAGTATAGAAATAGATATGCTTCAGATTTTGTATTGTGATAAGCGATCTTGGTATCCCGATTATTTGCTAAGATTTCAAAGAACCTCACTTTAAGAACTGTAAGTTAAATTTTCTGGGTTTTGTGGAGATGAGGGACAATTGAAGGGCAGTTGCCCAAAGCGTTTTCCATATGACTTTTATGCTCTTGACTGTTAAAGCACTTGACACTATCACGAGATCAGGATGTCACTCAACATTACACAGTTTTTCAGAAACTGTCTCAATTCCAGACAAACCAAGACACTTCAAAGTGCTGCTGGACTGCTGTAGGATGAGGAGTGTTTAAAAATCAGGCCAGATGTGCAGATTAGGTAAAAGAAAGTGTCTTTAGCTGCAGCTGAAGAGACCAGCTTGCTAGTAGAAGTCTGGGCTATAAATTCAGGCCTGCTAATACAGTTTCATTGAGAAGATATTAAAGATGTAAATTAAGTGATAATAAGATAGGTAAGTGAGATTATTTGTAAATGGAAATCTATGTATCATGGGAAGTCAAGGGCCGAACACCCAGGCTGGGTGATGGATTCTAGTATTTGAGCACCTTCTTTCAAAGAAACAATGTTTGTGCTTATGATCTTTTAGTAAGGTTTCATCACATACACCTAAATATGTAGAAGCCAACTGTCCCTGAACATCTGATTCCTGCCCAGCATAAAGTCAGAACTGATGATGCACATGAAAAGGGAAATGTGATAGAAAGTAAAACATGATAAAGCTGATAAGCCAGTATGCTACTAGGATCTTATGTTTTTCCTGAGAGCTTTTTGAATTTGTGAGTTACACAGGAGGAAAAAAATTCTAAGTGTCTAATATTTCCTGAAAAACAAATAAGTCCTTTTACAATACAGGTATTCTATCTTTAGTGCAAGTGATTTCTTCTTTTGACTTTCCCTTGAATGTGTGTAGAATGCTAGATGGAAGGTACATTTTGTAGAAGGCTACCTATCCTTCATCTTTCGTATGCCTTGCCTAGATTCTTGGTCCAACCTGTGTGTATGTATATTTTTCTAAACTATTGCTCAAAAATATATGCAAGCTGATGGAAAATGGACTGAGAAGGGGAAACTCCGTACCTCTGCTTTTTTTTTCCCAATAGTACTCTGTTTAAAAATGTCAAGTCAATGCAGTACTGACTTTTTGGTGTCTGAAGAAGTCTACTGTGAATTCAATTCAGTAAAGTTTTAGTGATGAGTTGTATTATAGGATAAAACAATATTTATAATCAGAAAAAGATGCATACATTATTTAACATGAAATCTACTCCTTTTGCTACCATCGTCTGATACATCTACACACATCTTTTAAGTCAGATACATGAAAAAAATGGGTAAATATCTTTAAAATCTAGTCACATGCTTAGGAATTTAATATGGGTTCAGAATTGTCTTCTAATATTTTAGGCTTGTTAATGCACAAGTTAGAGTTGTTGATGTTCAAATGAGAGTTTTTAATGTGTCTTGCTTCCATGAAGAAAGAAACACTTTTTTTTCCCTCCTAGTCTTCTGAAATCTGTTTGGTATTTCTAAAACAAACTTGTATTTTTTATTCCTGTGGCATACACAGACTACAAATTCAATGTCTTTTCTAGCAAGACAAGAGCACATTAGTCAGAACAAGAGTTTAAAGCTTTCAACCTGTAGCCTCCAACCTGCAACCTAAGAGCATTCTTTTCCTGCAGGACCAGGGTATTTGATTCCTTCTCACTGACCACAACAGTTGAAAGCTTCATCCCTCTCCCTTTGTGTGAATTCAGATCTGTGCCAGACTTCAAATTGAGCCTCATGGCCAGTACAGCCACAGGAGGGTTTTCTTCATAATACTGGAGGAAAAAATAGTAATCCAATGAGATCAAAACTTTAAAAATTCCTCCCTGTTTGGTCTTGGCAGAGTAGCTAAGCAATCCTAATCAGGTGGCCAGCATTATAGTACATTATTCTCATAAAATATTTTTCGAGGGACAACATTCCCCTTTGCTTTTCTTTGTGTTGTAAGCAAATGTTTGTTAATATAGAGATTAATTTCCTCTTATTTATATCTGGGTAAGCATGAGGATAAAAGATCTACTGCATATTTGCAGAAGATACTGTCATTAGCTTATTGTTGTTGATAATTCTACTATCAATTTTCTGTAACCTTTGATCCCGTTTGCTTGGACTATAACAGGTTGCTAAGCCTAAAGTGAAAACGCCACCAGCACATGGTCTTATTTTTCCATAAATGGTTTTCATTTACTTGATAGTGACTACCCAGCCTCCTGCAAAACTGAGTCCCACAAGACTTACCTTGACATTCACAAATGCATTAGATTCACAAATTCAAACATAATCTGAACATTGTTAAATGTGGCTTAGTACTGGGAATAATTAAAAATATCTGATGCAGTAGTGCCGTCATTAACTTTTATTTCAATGGAAAACTTTGAATGGGTAGGAATCCATATTAGCTGGTTGACAGTTGTAAGGATCCAGCATGGCATGGGTTAATGGCTCAAAACAGGTGATAGCCTTCAGCTCCCAGTGGCAAGACCCAAATTGCTGAAGAACATGTTACCTGTACCCTCCACCTGATCAAGTGAGGGGTGGGGCAGAGAGCTTAAAAACCCCCGAAAGCCTGCAACCTGGTCTTGTCTTGTGTGCATTGTCTGATGTGTTGTTGTATGTGGACACCAACATCTTCTGGACCCACTAGATAAAGAAGAAACACATATTGCTACATGCGGAGTCCATAAGGTGCTGACCATCTCTCATATTTCCTTTTTCTCTTGAAACTGCTTCTCTTTTTCCTCGTTTCCTCTCTTTTCTCATTGCCTTCTTTTCTCCCTTTTCTCTCTCTCCCTTTTCTCTTTGCAGCACATGTAGATTCAGTGGACTGTAGCTGCTGGTTTTGGTTTGATTTTGGGTTTGACTCCAGAAAGCATGCTGGTTTGGGGGTTTGGTTAAGCAGATCATTACAATGCTGGCAATAGTTGCTGGGTGAAGGGCTGTTCCAGTAACTTTTGGTGTCTGTGTTTTTTTTTGACAATGTTCCATCACATATGGGTTGCTTGTTCACTTCAATCCAAAGGACATGCATCTTGTTTAGTAAATCATTTACACTCTCCTCCTGTGTGATTCTGGATCACTCTGGCACTGTGCTGGGATAAACAGCATGAAATTTGTTTAAAAATCCCACATCAGGTAATTCTGGGGCTAGTAGAATGGTCTGCAAGGTAGGGCATAGAGGCAGAATAGTCTGCAAGGAGAAATAAATAATGGCCTTATAAAAACTGCAGTTACATTACATGAGCCATGTGCATTCCTTAACTTACATATGCTATGACTACTCAACATCTGATATTGGCACTATGGCTATAGAGATAGTATAAATTTCATTTATCGAGAACTATAAAATCAAAAAATTTAACTTGTGTTCTATAATTTGCATTAGGCATTTCTGTTATGTTTATACAAAGCATATACAGGGAATGTTACACTTAAAGCACTGACACATCATTTGTCATACTTCTAGTCTCCTGATGTAATGGTCTGTATTTTTCAAAGAAATCTAAATTTTTTCTCCCCCTTTTTTTTCCCCACTAATGCACGATTGAATGCTAAATCAAAATGATGGGCAGCAAAGGAGTTTGTGACAAAATTGAAACTTATCTGCAGCTTTTACACTGGCACTTCACTGAGGATAGTCAAATATTCACTAGACTTACTAAAAATCTGTGGTGCCAGCAGACATCACTTATTAACTGGTTCAAATAAGGAAAGTTTTTTTGTAGAACTGAGAGGTTGTATCCCTCCTTCTCTTCTTGTCATGCAGTGGGCATGCAAGGTGCAGGTTAAGTCCTATGTTGGATTTTTAACATCTATGAATCTCAGAAAACACCAATTGTGAAAACATGTTCGTCTACTGATTGGGACTAAAGGTATATTTGACAAAGGGCATGTGGAGGAAATAAATTAGAGGCAGCTTTTTTCAGTGGGAACTTGAGGGGGAAGGATCTATGCCAGGTTTCTGGATGCAGCACAGTGGCACAGTCTCTGTGAAGTTGGTACGGAGATTCCTATTGAAAATATAACTTGCAGGGTGGTTGAGACATTAAACTGCACCTGACAGTGGGGAAGAGGAGGATTTTATTACATCCAGTGCCTAATTTAAGATATTAATGCATTTTCCAATACAAAAATAACTTTGTAATTACTCTACTTTAAATATGAGGTGGAAAAGACTTTTCTACAAGTGATTTGTGTGAAATGTACTTGACAGAGGTTAGACTACTCTGGGAGCTGTTTCACCACCACTGTACACCTTACAGAGCTATCAGCTTTTGGAATAAGTAATGTGGACTATTATATATGCAGCCATTGTACTTGTATCATTTATATTTATTTTCACTATTCCTGTCTGACAATCTTATTCACATCCTTTTATATTCAAGGTTATACATGTATATGCAGATTTTATACTAAAAGAAATTGCCATGACTTGATGGTTTAGGTACAGTTAATTCTCAAATGCAGAAAGGCATTTGAAATAAAACTAAAGATAAAATTTAAATGTTCTGAAATGTGAGATGGGATTTCTGAAGTTTAGGTAAATAAGATTATAGTAACATCAATAACAGTTACCTAGTATCTGTTGTAAAACATAATCCACATATTGCTTGTAATCATCAATATATTTCATGATCATGTAAACATTTCTTACAAAGTCAAAAGAATTAACTGTCTCTTTGACACTTCTTTTAACCAGTTGAGAAAGTTTCTATCATGTAGAAGAGATTATTCTGCAATTCCTTTGTAAAGACTTTGTAAAGATATGCATTGGTGTTTCTGGAGAGTGCCCATGTCCCATCCTCAGGCTGCAAGAGACTCCCAGTAAGTGCAAGGCTCTTTGCTGCAGGGTCTGCTCCTCTCTTCATTGGCATCTGGCTTCATAGCTGGCCAGCAGGTTTGGTTTGGTTTTTTTTTTACAGAATACTAAATTTGTAAGCGTTTTACAAAGCCAAATAAATCACAGACTGGATCATTTTTACTTTGGGCTTAGAAGTGCTGGATATCTCCACTCTATTTTTTGATCCATGCTTCTGCCTCCCCACTGAGATTATTCTCCCTCCTCAGAAGCAAACCCCCAGCTGTACAGAGCTATGTACAATATTTGACAGCATAAAACAATTGGAGAATTCCCCAACAGTGAAACCTGCATCAAAATTCTCTTTCTTCTGCTTAACTGTAGAGGAATCATGATGCCCCAGTAGCTATGCAAGCATAAAGATGGGTTTCAGCTATAGAACTAATTAACAATGATATATGTATGTATTTCTATTTTATAACCAATGCAGTTGGGGTGATTGCCTGTTTGTGCATTATGAGAAGATGTAAAAAAAAAAAGGAAAGGGAAAGATAACATGGGTTCTGTATATCAAATATTGCACTAATTACTAGTAAAGTAATATCATCAAATCATGGGTTCTCTAGAAGAGATTTCACTGTTGATAATGTCTTAATTGATTCCTTAGCTTTTTTTAAGTTACAGATTCTTATTGATGACTGAATTTAAAGTATACCTATGGTCAGAATACTAGATGATGCAGTTTTAATTAATCAATCCTTTTTTCTACATAAGATTTATCTGCTTGAAGCAGGGTTTTAGATTTTTCTAGCTGCAAAATCAATATAAGCATGGCAGAGCAAGCTGTATTCTTTTGTCTAGTCCAGAATAGAGCTGGCTGGAGGACAGCAGTCCCTTTTCACAACAGCCTTTGGGATTTTAAAACTTGTTTTCCTTTTGTTTTCCTGTTTTTTAAACAAAAATTATTTTGGAAATTTTGGAGAAAAAATGAATTGCTTTAAAGGTCCTTTTGTATACTTTCCTGATAGTTACAAAAGTTACGTGAGAACAGAAGAAAATAAGTCAGTTCATGGTTGATTTACTTCTCCACTACTTTACCAGTGTTAAGAAACTCTCCTCAGATTACTAGCTGCAGTTCATTCAGTGTATTCTGTAACTCAAAGGTGTGTAAGGACCCAGATGGATTTAACCTATAAAGCTATTCTACAACATAACATATTATTTTCTCCAATGAATTTCAACTCATTTCTCAGAAAATAATCAAAAGAAACTCTGATGATATACAGTATTGAGGTATGATTCAGTCTAACTGTACATTGTTTTTAAAAGATACAAGCTTTAAAATAAGTGGGGAAAAAAACAGACCAAATGGGAAGCATAATGAAATACTATTTCAGTAGAAAGATTATTTTAACCTTTTAATTTCACCTTTTTCACTTCTCTTTGATTTGTTTTGCTTTAAATTATCTTATTCTCAAATATGGCAAGTGGTCCTCTTGAAGGCAAAAAATGTTTGGGCTTTTTAAAACTTTGTTTACAGACGTTCAAATAGATTTTTATTGAAGGAGAAAAGAGTAGTGTATCCTACCACATTTTGCCTGAGCAAATCAGTTCCTTGGCAATAGTGATTTTGGGGTAAGAGTTTGCAGAGCAGCAGGTTGACTGGCTTTATCTCCTGCAACCTACTGTCATATTTTGCTTTTCCTTTGGCCTTCATGCTTGCTCTTACAACATTGGGAAAGAAACCTTACCATGCAGCATGCATGCAAGTTCTTTGCAATAATCATTGCTGACATATAATGTGTGAGCTCCCAGAGTGCAACTGAGATCTCTGCCTGTGGCACAGCAGCTAAGTCCTGAATTCTGTACCTCCATTAAGCTTTTTCTAGTAGTCAAAAAATTGTCATACATTGACAAAATCTAAAACTATTTTTTTCTTGAATTTACAAGGTTAATACAGCTGCTATTTCTTCTCATCCTTTGCAAGGAAGAAAATATGAGAGTTGTCGGTTCCAGGGAGTGGAGGAGGAGGGCTGAAGGCTGTTTGTGCAGGTCTCTGCAGCCAAAGTGAATTATTCTGTGGGTTATTGAAACTGTCTCTCTCAGAAATCATCACCAGCAGTTGCTGATAGACTTTTTTTTAACAAGTCATGAATGTATCCTGCATTCAAAGCCGTGCTGAGATCTTCTTGGAACAAAACCATGAAAATAATTTCTTTGCTTATCTCAAGTCATGTATTTGCAGTTATTACATAGCATCAGTGACATTGCCTGTTCTGAAGAAAAGGAAAACTTCCATTGAGCTCCTGCCTCTCCTTCCTTTCTGAGCTTCACAAACCACAGACAGTTCCATGAGTAAACCCATCAGCATACATCGTAAGAAGGATTGAAGAACGTAGGCCTTGCACATTTAATATAAAAAAACCCACGGACCTCTCTTGTCCTTACCTTAGCCGACCAGTTGTAGGTGTGAGCCTTTCAACTGCTGCGTATCTTTTAATCCCCTGAGCCTTCATCAGTATGATGCTGTAAAGAGGAAATTTGTATTTCTTTTTTCAGTTTATGTTCTTAATGCTTAACTGGAAGAAAACAGTATAAAGAAACAGAGCTAAACACTTTTTATAGGATGTTGTTTTGCTTTTTTTTTTCCTCAGAGGAAGTGTATGAGCAGTGGAGTGTGTTACGGGAAGTTTTAAGAGGGTTTTTAATGCTTTGTGGGGCATATATGTATGTAATGTTATTATATATTGATTGTAGATAGTGATCAAGGTAGAACAATTCAATACTTTATAGTCTGCTCATGTGCTTGAAGTAGTTCATGTTGCTAAGGATATATTGTATGGTTGTAGTTCAACTGGGCAATGATCAATGAATGAATAACTGAAGCCATGTTATTATTTATCAGATAAGAATCCCTTGCCAACTGGAAATAGAAATCATAATTCACAAAGGTTGCCATGTGAGAATTCAGCTTCTAAATAAACACAAACTGAATTAATAAGTGGTTGGTATTCACTGTCTATGAAGAGACACCTTGAATACAAATTCATTGAAATATTCTCTTACACTTAGCAATAAGATCTTTCTCTTATCTGAGGTCGATTTTATCTGCAGTTCGTTGTCCACCTTTCAGCTCGGTTGTTATGATTGTGAAGTTGAAGCTTTATAGTGAAAAATAATAGAAACTTGAGGTATACAGCAAAAGCTATGATTAAAGCAGTCAAATGAAAAACTAATTTGTACTTCAAAAGATTTTATATGGCTTTCATCCTTCTTACCATTAGACACAAAACTGATGTCCTAAGGCCTTGTTGGCCTCTCATCTGTTCACACCTAGGAAAGAAGGGTAAGGAAGTTACCTCTACAAAATAATTGAGAGATTCAGTAAGGCGAATTGCCACAAAGGTCTCTATATCTCCCTGTCTGCCTTTCCCAGCTTGAATTCCTTAGGGGGTGTTGGTAGCAAAGAGGGCAGAAGGGCTGTTGTTACTGGTGTGACTAAGACTTAAGTGTCACTAATAGCTAAGGAAGTAAGGTACTGCCATAATACATATTACTATTGCTTAAAAATATGGCACACTCTGCTTCCAGGTTTAATAGATCCTTTCATATTTTCTCCTACAATGGGATCTGGGGACTTAGAGTAAGCAGATAAATGTGCTACTAGCGGCAGAGATGAGGTGCACCAAGAGTGAAATTGTATTTACAGGAATTCCTGGAGGGAAAGGGCAAAAGGCTGAGGGAAGAAGAGCGAGCACAGCTCATAATATCCAGGCAAAGACAAGGATGGAACAGGCATATGTGGGGATTTGTCTCTTCTAACTTGCATAATTATCTGTGTAAATTAAACAAGGTTAGGCTTATGAGATCATTTGGCACTTCACAGAAACTCGTTAGGACAAGCGTATCCACGGGCCACGGATGAGTTTAGTTCATTCTGTGATTACAATTTGGTTTCCTAAGTGTGAATAAGGAAAAAAAAACCCAAACAAACCAAAGTAGTCTCTACCCTTCTAATTACAGGTCTTTCCCACAGTTTATTGGAAGTACTGAAGCAGATCTGCATCTTCGAGCACCTGCCATGGCTGCCAGCCTTGTGCTATGGACAGCACAAACAGCTGGAAGCCCAGAGATGTGTCTTCCTCCCCTTGATCTGTTGTACTGGTTCCTGTACCTGTTAAACCACCTACTGCTGCTGTGTCTGGTTCCCTATTGCTCTGTGTCTTATGCAACAACTTACTACTGTGCAATAACTGCAAATCCTAGCCTTCTTGTTTATTAGGTAGGTGTAAGAGGCTTTTAAATAAGTAAGCATCCTTTCTTTTGCTCTTTCTTCAAGCATAGTTACTCCTGTTTTCTTGCATTTTATCTTCCGTTAACCAAGAGTAAGAAGAGAAATCATGCAAGGGTGGGGTGTTGGTGCAAGTCTGCACCTGTCTTGGTTTCTTGCTGTGTCAGATACTCATAACATCTCAGGGTCAAGTTGTGCTTTGCATATATATACACTTTCTGTGGCTTTACTGAATCCAGCGTGTAAGTGGCATTGATAATCAGCTGGTTTTGGTTAGTTTAGTTATTCCTTTTCAAAATAAAAATAGACTGTGGATTTATCTTCTCCAGACCTCTGGAGAATTGTTTGGGTTTTTTTTCTCTTTTTGCCACTGTTGCTGATCAGACAATGAACCTTACAAGAGAGTGAAGGAAGGCGTGTATTTTAGAATACAAGATTTTTCTGTTCGTCTGAATAAACTTAGCAAAGACGTGACCCTCTTTTACTTGTGTATGTCTATGGGAATAAATACCTTGAAGTAAGCAGACTTCCAACAAGAGTGTGTTCAGTTCTGCCAGTTCCCTTCTGCATGTGAACGTGCTTGTGTGAGGGAATATGTATTTGTAATAAAAACACTGACTTAAACAAAAGGATGAGAAATGAGTGACAGTAGGTGTTGAGCCCATAAAGCGAGTGACTAGACAAAGGCAAGCAGTGCAGAAGCCCTGCTGAGGCAACGCCTGCAGAGTGTATGCTGCCAAGCAGTGCCGGCTGTGGCTGCTTGCTGTGGACCACTGATCCATTGGATGAACAAGACTGAATCAAAGAATAGGAGACAAGCCATGTCCTTTCTTTTTCCACTCCTTTGCTACCCACTACCTGCCCTGCCTTTCTCACTCTTTTATCCCTTGCTTTGTTCTAACATACATGCAGACATACATGTACACATGATCATCTGGCCTTACCACTATCTTCCATTTCTCATGAAGCTGATGAGGGAGACACACCTCTTCCAACATGTTCACTGCTAACATCAGGTTTTCATACAGAAACAAAAAAATTAACATTATATATGTCAAGATTTTTTTCTGTACTAGTTAAGTGATCTTTCAGTGAAGTAGTGAAATACAATAACAAAGAAGTACGCAGGCATCTCTTTAACTGTAATGCTAACTGTGAGTGACTTTCAGTGCAAGAATATTTGTGAACTTGAATTTGTAATCACTGCTTCAGAGATGGGTGACTGATGAATTACTGTATAACAGAGCTATGCAACATTTTGAACACAGATCAAAGTGGACTAGGGCATTTATATTGGTCTACTTGTACTCAGTGAAAAACAAAACATACATATGAAAGGTCTAACAGAGAAAATAATTGTATAAATAGCATATTAACATTTCTATTCACATTTTCTGAGCTGTGTCGCACTGCTGGTGGGAGACATTAGCCCTAGTGCTTCACATGAGATGAAATGCCTAGATGCAATGCAGCTCTGTATTTCCTCAAAGTTTCAGAGGTATTTGGACCTGGAAGCACCTTGCAGATCACTTTAAATTGTTACTAGATTTTTTTTATGGTCAATATTATCAGGATTATGACTAAACAGGAGTGAGGTTAAATAACTTAATTTTTCTATGAACATGTCAATTGTAGCATACTACGCTCCAGGAGTGCTATTTATATTTGTTTCAAAAATTTTTTACTTGTAGAACAGTAATTAAGTGCATCTAGTGGCAGGGTGCAATTACACTGACTGTTTATATCATAACCCTGTAAAGGAATATGATGTAAATTAAGATGGGGAGCCATTAAATTAAGGTTAAAAATTATTCAGAATATGCTGTGCTGGCTTTTGTTTTTCTTCTATTTCATTAGACATGAATCCATTGAAGGTTAGGATTCAGAGTAATAATGTTTCTCCAAAGAGTTCTGTCACATTAAGGCCACAATTCAAAGCCAGATTCATCTTGCTATGGACCTGATTTAGAAAACCTGGGCTGAATTTGCAAGCAAGCACTTGCATCTGCGCTTCTGTTCTGCAGTTCTCAATTTTTTCAGAGAAAAAGGAAGGTAAAAAACCTTAAATGCTCCTTATCAGCAGAAAAGCAATTACTATGTAACATATGGTTCTGTTGGAGACCATCCCTTAATAATGATCCAGATCTCAATTCTTCCGGAAAGTAGTTAAAAAAATAGTCTCTAATATCTCTAAGTTATTTGTAACACTGGTTTTGGTGATGACTTTCAAGGGCTTTGAAGGACATTCTAAGTTGTGTCAGCATCCCCAAAAGCAATAATAATAATAATAATAATAATAATAATAATAAAGTTAACTCATTATCTTTAAACTAAGCCACTCCTTACATTCTAAGATGTCCCTCATCTTGGAAAACAGTGATCACAGAGAATCTGCTTTGAATTTCTCAGAGATTTCCTAACTAGAGAAAGAGGAATGCAAAATCTCAGGGGAGATTTAGGCTGGAGATTAGGAGGAGGTTTTTCACAGAAAGGGTCATTGGGCATTGGAATAGGCTGCCCAGGGAGGTGGTTGAGTCACCTTCCCTGGAGGTGTTTAAGGCACGGGTGGATGAGGTATTGAGGGACATGGTTTAGTGTTAGATAGGAATGGTTGGACTAGAAGATCTGATGGGTCCCTTCCAACCTGGTTGTTCTATGATTCTATGATCTTTGCCTTCATTGTAAAAGTGCTTTAAGGCAATTGACCAAAAATAGTATATCATAGGAACTCATAATTTTGATAAACATTTACAGTTTTTAGAAAATGTGCACAAGTGACTGAGTTAATAGCACATATCTCAGGAGATATTCAATTTATATTACAATTGTAATATGATGCTTAATTACACCACTATCTTCTTTGGAACATTTCACAGTAATGTACATACAAAATGCAATGTCTACTGGAAAGGGAGATTGATCCAGGGAATACTGATGATAACCACTTTAATCAACTATTAAAAACTACTGTAGCATTGAGAAGACACTTGCTTAATGTGTCACATCTCAGCAAGGATGACTCTTAATTAATTGGCTTGCAAACACCACGCCACAAATGTCCTGTCAGCCTAAGTCCCCTGCATTGTTATGAGCACAAACGTATTTTTATATTGTACTGTGAGGTGACCGTATATTGCTCAGCACTCTACAAGGTGTTTGCAGGCACCTCTAGCAGCACAAGTGAGGAGGAATAAATAAATTCAGGTTGGTTTCTAAAGTTGCACTGGAGTGACAATATGCACGTTCACTTCTAGGTCACTCTTACTAAAGCATTATTTTGATAACAAATTGACTTAACTCAATTATTGTTAATGAGTTCCAGTTCATTTAAGTCACACTTGCACAGAAAAATAACCCAAAACCAAAACCCCAACAGTCTATAGCTATGAGAGTTGGGAAAGGATTGATTTCTTTATTCCTCTCAGTGACCTCCAGACCTTTTACTTTTCCCTTTCTTGATAGCACTCTGACTGGGGCAGCTATGATGGAGAGTCCTGTGTGTGATAACTTGGAGGTAAAAGGGCATTCTTCTTTGGGAAGCTCAGGCCCTGCTTAGTTGATGACCCTGGACAAATTGCATCACCTCTTATAGGCCCACAACTTCTCCCTGCAAATTAGAAGGAAAAATGCTTTCGTACACTGTCTGGTAGGCAACAAGTCCGTATGGTACAAGCAAGAAGTGTTTAAGGAATTGCTTCATGCAGTAAAGGATGAGCATCTGCATACGGTGGAGTGTATTCTTTCCTCAATATCCATCTGCAGCTCCTTGTTGCAGTACAGAAAAAAAAATATGCATGAAATGTCTGGATGAAATAGAGGATAAACCAAATGTGTTTATAGAGAAGGGTTAGAAGAAAGGAAGGTGCCTCATTTTTTTCCCAGCACTATGCAGACTATTCAATAATGGTTGAGATTGAGGAAAATAAACTTTGTATAATAGAAACAGTATTGTTCAGTTAAATCTACATCCTCTATCTCTCTTGGAAGAGAGAGGCACTCTTTTATGTCATTCATGCCCCTTCTATATGCATATGCATTACACTACAGATTTTTTTTTTTTACTTCATACTTGTACTGCAGAAATGTGTTTTAAGTGCTTTGCTCATTTAGAAAAATATAAGCTCATTTCACTAGATGGCCATTTACGTTATTGACAGGTGTCAAAAATACAATTTGCCCACCAAATAGGCTTCTATGCCTCTCTAGTGAAGACTTGCCACAGTTGTCTAGCTCAAAAGTGATTCTGGTTTGTATGCTTTTGTCCACTGCAATGGGACAAAGATAACAACCTATTTGGTGTGTACAGCATTGGTTTTCCACCCCTGTGATTATAGCTCACATTCAATTTGATCCTGTTAAGTGCAGTCACTGAAGCAGATGGAGAAGAGGCTTAGGTGGGTATGAATGTGCCCAGTTACAAGGATGGCTCATGGCAATTTGAACTCACTAGACAGAGAAGACAAAATATACACGAGTAATGAGAACCATGTTTAAAACGTATTCCTGGGGAACATCAGTATGTGCATAAGACAGAGAAAAGGGTATAAAAGGATTTCAGGAAAAAAAAAATGGTCTGATGTGTGTTTTCAGCAGAACATGGAAAAATGGGGAAGTAATAGGACTTCCTGTCTTACAACACATGAAGTGGAACGGACTGTTGGGAACCTGCGTAAGCTTCATTGCGTGTTGCTGCTGATAATCACAGAGTAGAGATCTGATTAATAATACTTAAAATTACTTGAAAAAAAAAGAGAAAAAGGAGCTCAGAACTGAGATGCTGAGTGCAGGGAGTAAAAAAAGGACATGTTTGATACACTTGAGGCTCTCAGGGCAGCTGCTTTTTCCCTCCCAGAAAATTAGCGTTTTGGGAATGTTCAAAGCCTGAACACTAGTGGCTATGATAAACAGAGTTATCCTTGGATATGTAGACTTATTGCTACTTATTCCATAACTCATCTACCATGTCCTCATGATTTTTCTTTTTTTTTGTCAAAGTAGAGTGATCCAATCCGTGAAGGTGAAGGTGGATTTTTTTTCCCTATTATCTGTGTGTAGGCCCAATTGAAAGACTGCAAGTTATCTTTAAAATTGCAAGGTTATGAGCTTATAAACAAATGGAAGGAGGGGTGATTTTATTTACTTTAAATACCTTCAAAGACTTGCTAACTGCCTCAGGTAGCATTTTTAATTTAATTTAGAGGTTTTTGCTTTGTTGTTGGTTTTTGGTTTGGTGGGGTTTTTTTTAATTTGTCATAGACATTAGCTTTTTTATTTCCCACCTCCACCTCTCAGCCCCAAACTATCACAGCTGACTTACTTTGTTTTCAGCTTTTTGGACTTTAATTGCTGGAGTAAGTAATGCATTTTTTTTTTTTCAATCCCATATCTGCACTTTTCTCTTAATCTTTAAACTGTGTTTTGAATGCTGGCACAATTAGATCAGTAGTTGCCAGGTGAGAAACGTAGAAAGAGTCATTCAATCAAGCTGAAAAAAAACCTGGCTCAGACAGTTGCGGGGGTTATGTGTGTGTGTTTGGTTGGTTTCTGTTGCTTCTCAGATATTTTTCGCATACATTCTAACAGTAGCGTTTTGGGTTTTAATGGTATTTGCTGAGCATCCTCATACACCCAGAAATCTAGCAGTGTCATAAAGGTCTTCTATATGAGGATATGGTTGAATTCTAGGACTGACCAACCCAGATGGCTGCACAGGATGGCACAGATCTGCAGGCACTTACCAACAGCTTGTACTTGGTGATGAGAGAGCACTTTGGAAACAAATGGGGCACAAAAATTCAGGATATCACTGATGGAAAAGAAATGACAAAAAGTCTACTTTTTGAAGCACTATTAGTCCACAAATTGTGTTTCACAGAAGTTATAAAATATATGCGCGAGAACAAAGATATTAACCATCAAGATAGTAACTATCAAGTAAGATAAACAGAAAAAAATCCATGAATTAACTATGATTTAATTTTTTAACATAAGATAGAAACTTGAAAAATTAAAATTTTGAATAGATTTTTATAGAACTGTAAAATTATTATTCTTTTCTGTTCTGTTCTGTTCTATTCTATTATATATTGTTGATTTAGATTTTCCTATCTATTGGTTTATATGTGTTTAAAACTATAGGCTCACTTTGAGAAATTCAAAAGCCATAACCAAGTGCAGTAGTCTGGTCACTAACATTAGTATTCTACAATTTATAGTTTTGTTCCCTGTGACCCTGCTTGTGCCTGAAAAGAAGTAAAGTTTTCTGAAAGTCATTCAAATTGTTCTCACTTAAAAGAAAACAAACAAATGAGCACAGCACAGGCAATCTGGTGCAATTAATAAGAAAGCTGTCAGGGGGGTATATTATAATAAGATGAACTGACAATGCTGTTCAAGGGCTAAATGTAAAGTTTCCACTACAAGGAGGAAAATGACATTTATGCTGATTATAACTTCCTTTTCAATGGCAGCCTTCTTTTATGAAAGATTAATTTATTTTGTTTTGTGGGTAGATGACGAAAAACAACTGTTCTTTTCCTTGAAGGAGTTGGTTTAAGACTTTAAATTACGATGGCTGAAACATTAGGGAAAAAGAGAAAGCTCAGAGTAAACACCAGCCAGCTGCTTCTGCTGTATATTTAATATGTACAGCTCTATTAGACTGGTTTATTAATATATTTGCAGGTATCTTGAAACAGGGACCAGATGGCTCAGGAGACAGATAATGGCATAAAAAAGGATTGTGTGTAGCAATCTATTGCAGGTCACAAATAGCCAGATGATGTTACCTTCTGATGTCTATTCAGTAACTAGCATGGGCGACTCTGGAGAGAATCTCATTCCAGCACCTGGTCCTTTACTACCAAGACGGCCACAATTAACTCTCCCATATGAGCATAAAAACCCAAAACTTGTAGAAGTGATGACAGATAATTAGGCAAGCATTGCCTATATGTTGGCATTGATGCTTTTTGGTAGGACACTGCAGGACGTTTCTTTTATTTTGGGGAGTAACAAGAGACAAAGCCCAGCAGGTGACTCTGAGGTTCTCCGTAGGTGGGAATGGATCTACATCCACATCTGGCTCCTGGGCTCTGAAACCTGTACATAGTAGGTTTCCAAAGAGTAGTATCTAGGACTATGCTGGAAACCTGCCAAGGAACTGCAGCCTGCAATGTTTCCTACTCCCAGTAACACAGTAGGCTGCATTTTTAAACTTACACGACCTAATCTGTCGTCCTGAATTGCAAATCAGAGTGCATTCTTAAGGAAATCCTTTTATCTGGGTGTTCTGAAAATGTAAGCAGCAAATATTAGGGAAAAGGAAGTGCCAGGCCCTGTGCTTAGTTCTCTACTTTTATCTTCTAAAAGTTAAGTAGTAGTTTATTGTTTTAAATTTATGAGCTGTGGAAACTAGTAGTATTATGTGACAGAAAATTTGAAAAGTTATGACACCACAGTTTTAATAAAGCTAATATAAAAACGTTATACAGATTCAATACAAACATGGCCTTGATTTCTCTGTTTGATGGGCCCATAAAGTCTCATGATGAGATTCTTCATATGACCAAACCTCCAGAAGCTCAGTTAAACTGTGTTTAATGACTATGCTGTTTCCAGAATCCCCACCTGTGTGTGGATATAATCTTGTCACTCAGGCTAACACGACTTAGTGGTAATACAACGTAAGTCTTTTGTCAGATCCCTTATATCACTTCTGGTTTCAAGTATCAAAACCAAAATTATTAGGTCCTGTCTCAGACCCCCGAAATGCAATTCTTTACTTTCAAACTGCTTTTGGATTTAAAGGAGTGATACTACCTGTATTGCAGGGTTGCACTTGACATTTTCTGATATTAGCTGGACCAGGTGTATTAGATATGTAGGGCGACAAATGGTGCATGTTTATGTGTGTGTGTAAACTGCAATAAATGCAGCATGAACACAGACTATGCACGACTTTACATCCAGATGAAGGGGAATGTTGCTGCCTGACCCATCCTCATTGTAAGTCTGGCGATGTGCTTGGAAAAGCTGTTGGAGGTGGTCTAGGAAGGTATTCTTGACACCAAGATAAGTCTTTCTGTGATATCTTTGTCTCTTGTTACACTGTAGGGTTCTTTGTACCTTGCAGCTCAATTTGTAATAAATCACTCTGAATCCCATTTAGTACAACAGTGGCGTGTTTCTGTACTTCAACTTCAAATAATACCCTAGCCTCTCCACTTTTCAGAGCATCTGTTGAAACTCCTCATCCTCAAATGCTAATGGATGTGGCTGTCAAAATAAACACAAAGTCCCATTCAATTTATTATTTTTTTGGCAATTTGTCCACATGCCAGTACTTGGTGTGTTTTTTAATTATTATTTGTTTGTTAAGCTTTTCCTCATGCTTTGCTGTTGCTAGTTCTGTAGATTTTACTGAAGACAGAAAATCCTTAGATTCAAAACAGGAGCAGGGGCTGTGCTGGCTTCTAAGTAAATCCAAAACTAAAAGGAAAAAATGAACAGCCACAGCTACATGTGTATAATTCTTGAGAAAGATTCTGTAAAAAAAAATCAGCTGTACAATATGAAAGTTTAGGAAGTGTGTGTGTGTGTGTGTGTGTGAGCTGATGTAAAATCATTGTAAAGTCAACGATGTTAAAACACAGAAATGAAGGCCAAATCCTTAACCGGTTTAAGTAGATTCGCTTCCATAACATCTTTGTACCCTTAGCAGTTTACATTTGTTTAGGATTTGACTCAATGTAAGTCCAAATACTTATAAAAATATAAGGCGTAGAAACAGTAAATAAAAGTTAAGATCTGTGTTACACAATGAATTTAACATCTTCATTATTCCATCGAATAGAATAATTTGACCTGAAAATGTAACTTTTTTTACCATAGACAAAAAGATGGTTAAAGTTATTGTTAATAGCACCAGACAGTACGAAGTATTCAGTGAAACATCAGCTGAAGGACTTGAGGAGGTTAAAGCAGTTATTTCAAGTTTAAAATTACATCCTGTAAGAATTCAGGTGGAACAATCAGATTTGCAGTGTTAAATCTCAATCCAACAAGAGTTTGTTTCTGCCATCCAGTGACTTCTAATTTCATCTGCACAACCAGATAAGTAATTATCATATCTAATGCCAAATATTTTGGGTTTTTATCATGCTTTCAGGCTGTCAGATGTATTAGAGTTAGATGAGAAACAACATCTACTATAGAAGTAGGGTAAGGAGATCCTTGGCTAAAACTGAGTGTATTTGCCTGTAGCAGAAGAATGTATACAACTTTAAAATCAATCATAAATTAATTTCATAATTGCTGTAGCTACCCTTTATTCATGCTAGCTATCCTACTTTTAGAGAGTTCTATACTTACCTGTTTAATGTCCCCTGACTGGTTTTAGAATGTCGTAATTTTTTACGTCTCTTAGGTCCTTTGTTCATGTACTTCAGTTTCCCTTAGCTGCTCTTTGGGGAAGTTCTATTACGTCCTTTAACTTTCCACCTCTCTTATTTCTTGGCATCACTTATCATCATCACATATCTCTTAATCTGCACCAATATTCACTTGTGCTTTTTGCTGAATATCACCTCACTGTTCACACGTCATAATACTGCATTCTTCCACTCATATTACTCACTCAGTCACTTTTAATGCATGGGAAGATAAAAAGCTTCTCATGCTGCCTGTTGTCAAGTGCATTTAAGGGACAGTATTCATGGCAGAGAGTAAAATCCACATCTGGGGGCAATTAAATGCACTATTGAAGCAGAGTTGTTTCCTGACTGCAGGGTCCACATGAACATAATCCTTCCAAGAGCTGAGAAATTCTCAGCCTTTGCTGGAGCCACAGGAAGCTGAAAGACTCTGAATGCTTTGCAGGAGCACATCATGAAATTTATAGAGAAGGCAAAGAATATTTCATATGGATGACTTTATGAAATGTTACTCTGCCTTGTAGGGACTTACAGGTTTTATGGTGCTGTCTTGCTCAATGCAATACTATTGTCAACATAGGAAGAGCTTTGGCAAAGTATTAGTTGAGAGATAAAATGGAAAACACTCCAGTGAGACCTAGATTTTGCTAATTTCTCTGATGACATTCTACAGAAATAGCACTGCTCTGCTCTTCAGTCGTGAATAACCAAACCAAATGACACATAACCACAGCGGTAGGAATACTATAAATGCAGACAGATAGGCTAATAGTCTTGCCTCTTCTTTCGGTACATGGATTGAGGCGGATAGTTTTTATGCAAATAGCTGGAATGTGTGATTCTGTAGTCTGAATTTCTTAATAACCTAATTGGCATGCATATTAAAAAGGATTCTTAAGGTATTTACACATGTACAATAGGTGATTTTCAATGTTTTTTTCAGCTTGGCTGCAAGAAAGAAAATCAATTAAACAATATAAAATGTCATGTTCAGTACTAGGGATTAGTGCTTGTAGAGTTTTCATATCAATAAATTTTTTCTAAGAAAAGCTTACAGTGGTAGTCTTGGGATTTTTGTTATGTGGGTTTTTGCTTGGTTGGTTTGCAGGGGTCAGAGTTTTTTGTTTGGGGTTTTTTTGGGGTTTTTTTGTTTGTTTGTTTGTTTTGGTTTTTTTAATCTTAACTAACAACTTCCAAATGTTCAGCTGTGTTTCAGATAATTTATATGTTCCCCTCCCCATTTACTACTGTGTTGATCAAACAAGAAATTTGCGTACTAACTCAGAACAAGATTGTAATCCTTTAAATTACTTTGAAATCTTGAAGATGTAGAGAGGCATATATTCTAGTGAATGTGCATCAAGTGCAATAGAATATTAAGCTCTTGAAAGAATAAATATTCTTTTAGAATTATGTGAGTCTATAAGGTCCAATCTCCATTGAGAGTAACAGTTTTACTACTGATTTCTCTGTATTTAGGGTTATAATATATATATGTGTTAGTGTATTATATTAAATTGTATTAAAACCCATATATATACATTGAGTATCAACAGAATGAGGCTGGACTAACTATCCCAGCCAGCCAGAGAGCTGCTTTTCTAAGAGATAATTCCACGCCTGCTGCATTCCTATTCAGTACAATTTATATATATAATATTCCGATTAGAATTATACTGGAAGAAAGAATAGTGGAACATCATGATTGTATTAAGGCTGAGCAATTACAATACAGCTAACTACACTGTTTAAATATTCATTTTTATGAAAGACATACATTATGCTCTTCATCTGGTAAGTTGCTCTCACTTAAGACTCATTTTGGTGTTCAATCTCTTATAGAACATTGGAAAAAAATCATAAAATATTTAAATACTCTCATTATGTTTTGGGCAGCTTGTATTGACAGTGTATCCCACTCTTCATTTGCAAAAATGCTTACAATTTTTACCACTTGGAGATAGCTGCAGCTCCTCTGAGGCAGAAAGGATTTGTTACTAAGAGTTAAAATGAGAATGGCTGAGAGAGGACAGATTGAAAACTTGAAGTTTCACTGAAGCTTTGACTTCAGTGTGGCCTAACATGTTGATACTTGCACTGAATCATTATTTTAAGTTATAGGGTAGATAACAACAGTTAAACCCACTACATGTCATCCTGCATAACATACTGCATCATCTGACATAATATGTTACACCAACAAAGTAAGGCATGAAATTGAATCCTTATATGTTAAGCCCTTTTAATCTCATAGTTTATGTTTTGTTCTATCTTGTTCAGTAAAGCTTTTGCCAGTTACTGTAAAACAAACCAGGTATATCTGTATTTCATGCCACCTCTACATGAATGCGGTTGCCTCTTAGACTGAGTGGCAATGTTAGCATTCTTTTTGTATGTACTGGTCTTAGATATACACATCCCTAGTAAAAAACTTTCTTTCAGAAAGGACAGTATCAGGCTGTGATATGTGGATCACTATCATCTTTGTGATGAAATCCAGGGAACTACAGGACGATCAATCTCACCTCTATGCCTGGCAAGATCATGGAACAAATTCCCCTGGAAACTCTGCTGAGACACATAGAAAATAAGGAGGTGACTGGTGACTGCCATCACGGCTTCTCCAATGGCAAATCATATGTGATAATTCGGTGGCCTTCTACAATGGGTCTACAGCATTGGTGAATAAGGGAAGAGTAACTGAAATCATCTACTGGGACTTGTGCAAAGCATTCAGCACTGTCCTACATGATGTTCTTGTTTCTAAATTGGGGAGACAGATTTCATGGATGGACCACACAGTGGACAAGGAATTGGCTGGATGGTTACATTCAGAATTGTGATCAACTGCTCAGTGTCCAAGTGGAGACCAGTAACAAGTGACATTCCTCAGGGGTTGGTATTGTGACCAACAATTGTTTAACATCTTCATTGCAGATATGGGCAGTGAGATTGAGTGTACCTTCAGTAAGTTCGCTGATGGCACCAAGCTACGTGGCAAGATCAAACACACTGGAGGGAAGGGATGCCTTTCAGAGTGATCTTGACAGACTTGAGAGATGTGCCTGTGCTAATCCCATGAAGTACAACAAGATAAAGTGCAAAGTCTTGTATCTGGGTTGGGGCAACCCCAACCACAATTACAGACTGGAGAAAGAATGGATTGAGAGTAACCCTGAAGAGAAGAGGACACTGATGGATGAGAAGCTCAACATGAGCTAGAAACATGGGCTTGCAGTCGAGAAAGCCAACTGTATCATGGGCTGCATCAGAAGTGTATCCAGTAAGTTGAGTGAGGTGATTCTCCCTCTCTGTTCTGTTCTTGTGAGACTTCAGAATATTCCTTATGAGACTTCAGAATATTCTTTGTGCAGAGTAGAACTGTAATTGCCAGACACCCTCCATAGCTGCTGAAGACATCAGTTATGGTGATGAGCTAGCAGAACTGCAGTGACTGGGGAATAGTCTGTGGCTTGGCCCCCACCACCGTACAGTGCTAGAAGCTGTGGGCAGTGCAGTCTCCAAGGCTGGTTGTTGCCCTCTGGTTTCCACCTGACACAAGCTCCCTCCCTCCTCTGAGCATCTCACATGCACTGCTGCACGCCTTTCACGCCTCTCGCAACCCCTTCAGCCTACAACATCCCTGCAGTTGTCGATGTAATCTCATCTACCAGATAATTCCTAGGGCTCTGCCTTATTTCTTAAGGCACATATAAGAAACTTTGACACTTTTTCTGTGGATTTATAATGAGCTGAAAATTTGAAAATGAGTATAAAGTATATAATGAATTTTACTTCAGCCTTCTCTCCCCTCCTCTGGCATGTCACACAGCATAGGACATAGGCTTTTCACTGTGGGTCCTTGTATTTTTGCTAGTGTTTGCATAATGCTTCGGCCAACAGTGCCTTACTTGGTTTGAACCCGAAGGTCTATGTATGGTTGTAATGTAAATACAAGTAACAATATAAGCTTTTTGTAAAGGTAAGTAGTCACTTGTCTCTTCCTGTGGTGAAGAGACGAAAGAATGGTCACAGTTACTTTATCTGCATGAACTATTAATACACAGTGTCAGAGAGAGAGGAAGGAGTCACTCAGCATTTGGTGGCCATGGGGATTTTAGTGACAGGAAAAACCCCGTTGACTAAATCTTTCAGTTTAGAATTTCTCAATGAATATGTGATGTGATATTGACTGAGTATTTCCAGAAAGACCTATTGCAGGTAACCACACAGCAGGGAAGATAAGCTGAGTAAAACCTGATGGGCCCTACTACATGAAATACCTATAGCAGGATAAGGGAACAGAGTAGGACTAGGCAGTGGAGAGATCCCTCCATTTAGGGATTGTGCTGTCCACTGAAAATGAAACATGCCAGGATTTTCTGGAAGGGAGGAAGGATCAACATGGTGGTGAGGGAACATTTTATTATTGGATATTTGCACTGGAGTGTGAAACAAACATAACTCATTAGTTGGTCCTGAAACAGGAGGTTACTTTTTTTTCTTTTGCAGATATATTTTCAAATGCTTTTAAAAGCTGCGCCCTGGTGATTTATTTTTCCGTCACTATTTTTTCCCTTTCTTCATACACATTACTCACAAATGGGAGAATATTGCTTATTAAGAGTACCTTAAAAATATTGCTCATAAACAGTACCTTAAAATCTGACTAGTGAACCTCCAAATTCTAGATATATGCACATAGCATCATTTTAATAGAGATTCTTAGTTTGTTCTACACAGTATTTGTGCCAAAAACTGCATCTGACAGAATGGTTAAAATAATAATCCATCCCCCGCTTGATGTTTTTACAACACTGACTTTATTCAGTTGTAATCATGAAGGATTCTTCAGACCATTGGGCAGGATGAACAATGACTTCACAAATGCAGGGTAATCAATGATTTCTATTTTCTGAGCAAGAATACTTTCAATTGTACTTCAGACAAAATTCCCTCTGGTTAAATAAGTTGCTGAACTGGAAAATTTTATTTAGCAGCATTATCTCACAAGTCTCCACTGAGTCATTAAGAGTGGTACAAAAAGTCCACAAATTCTGACTTCTTCCTGGATCAATATTGTTGTGAGAGGCTGCAGTAATTCTGTAACTATTTTCTAACACCTTTTCTTCCCGTCTACACAGAGAAGCTACATGGTCCCTTGGTCAAGAACTCCTGGGAAAAAATGTCCAGGTTTCTAAAATTTCCCAGTGGTAGCTCCAAGTTAAATAACTGGAATGCTTAAATAGGATGGAACTTGGTTTTGTTCAGCTACATCAGTGTTTACCAGAAGCCTCTAGACTTACTTCATTGATTATTAGCAGGATCAAATTTATGCCTTAAAAGTAGATAAGGGCCAGGTTGACAAGTAATTCAGGAAGCTAGAGAGGACTAATGTCAATTTTATCTGTACTTCTTCGTGTATTTCTCTAGTACTGTGTACATTATAAACATATATCAAAAGCAAAATGTTGCTGGATGACACTCTGAAATGCTTTCTATCCCTTCACTGAGTTATTTCCTAATGTGATAATATTTGTCAGAAAACACTAATTGAGCAACATGCTCCAAATTTGACCTCATCCAACCCAAACTGGTGCACAGCATAAGCATTTTCTTGGGAAATGGAAAACTGGTTTTCAAGTTGTTTTACTACTTCATTGAGACTAAGCTTTCAAGTCTGTCTAGCCTCCTGTCTGCATAACCTTTTGTGAGGAAATGAGTCTCTTCCTTGGGGATGTTCTCTCTTGCATAATATAGCTGCTATATATCCACCGTGGTGCAAACTTATGCTGCTCATAACCACTTGCCCATAGTGAAGTTACTAGAAAGTCTCTCTTCTCTGATTCTTCTTTTACCTATATTATGGGGGGTTGGGGGGGGGGGGGGAGGAAAAATATAAAAGTAAAAGATGTTGATGTTATCTTGATGTAAAAGGGGAGAAACGTATGTAATAAAGGAGAGGTGAGAAGGGAAGGTAATTTCCAAGAAACTGGATTTTCAGTACGTATTTCACTTGGCAATTTTAGAGTTGCCTGGGTACACTTTGCTGGTCAAATTAAAAATCTATGACTAACCAGTTGCTAACAAATTTATAACATTTCTGGAAATACAGAGTAATTAGAAAGATGAGTAAATGCATCCTTACAGCTTTTACATCAACTCAAATGTGATGGCCTCATTCTGAGTCCAACTGGAGTCCAGCACAGAAGGAGTGAGTAGCGAGACAACTCTGCCCTTTATTCTCTTCGCTCAATGTCAAGCTCCACATTAGCTGACACAGTCCGGGTCCACAACCCCCAGCCTGCACTCCCCTGAGACAGCACTGCACTTGCAATAACCCTGAGAGCCAGAAGACAAATGAAAGCACCTCGGGAGGAACCTGACTGAGTAACAGTGGTGCCAGCTGGAAAGGTTAAAGGTCACCCACCATTTGTACCACAGAAAGGTTAGCATCACCGACTTCCCTCAGAGCATAACCACTGAAAATTGCTAAAGATAACAGTTTTAACCTATTACTTGGAGTTAACAGAATGCTTTAACTGAAGTAAAGCAGGCAAAGCCAATTCAAAACATTAACTCTTCATCTGCATGAGGGATATCTGGACAGCACACTCTACTCACGAGTGGATACCTGAGCTAGCACTCTCTGAGCTAGTTCAAGCACTGCGAGTGATAACCAGACCAGTGTGGCACTCTGCCCAGGCTAATTTATCTGTCTTCAAAGGCAGGGAGTCTGACAGGTCTGCTTTATTTAGTGCCTCAGTTGTCACTAATGAGCACTGTGTAACTAGAGCCTCTGAACGGTACAATAATCAGTTTAAAATAGCTCATGCAAGAGCTCCTTGAAGTTGAGTTCTCAGTCCTGTTAATGATGCAAGATGAGAGTCCATATATGTAGACTATCTGTCCCGTGTAAGCTTGTAGAAAAGCTACAGAAGAACAATATGAGGTAGAAAACATCTCCCTGGCTGGAAACACACTCTAGCTTCAGCTTCTGAGAGTCATTTCATAAATACCAGTGTGGACCCACCTGTGCAGCCACCAAAAGTCAAAGCTAAGACATCAAGGACGGGGAACAGTATTCAACTTGTTTTTGAAAAATCTCACCTGCAGTCTGTAATGACCCTATTTCAGCTATTACTGCATTTTAAATTCTTCAGCATGCTGTTAAGTCAGGCCATCAGCAAAAAGGCAGCAGAGATGTTAAGCCTCACTGACTAGCCCTGGCTCTTTGCTTTGACAGTTATATCCGTTTTCCACTTTTTTGTCTGTTTAATCTTTTTCATCTTTCAAAGCCATCAACTGTCTACTAAAGTTATTTTCTTTCCAGACATTATTATTTTTTTTAATGTTATTGACAGGTACAATGCCAGCAAACTGATACCTAATACAATAATAAAGTAGATACAGCTGAATCCCAGTTTTCTGATATAATCATATTAGAAAAAAGTATTCTGTTACACACGAGACCCTAATGAAGTCAGCACAACTGCTCACATGTAAAAACAGTAGAACTTAATCCACTAAGTTCAACCAGATCCCTGAACTATTCTCATTTTAAATATCATGGTCACCAGTAGGAGCCAGTAGCATTCAACATCAGAGTGGCACTTCCCAGAGACAGTTCTCTCTAGGTCCGATTAAAATAACATAACCTCCAGAAATGTAATAGCAACGACTCTATTTACATTTATTGCTTGAGGGAATATTAGTTTACTGTGGATTATATTGTAACATTCAAAATAATATTTATCATAGCCTGAACCAACTCCTTGCTCAGAGCCATTTGTAAAAGTCAATGAAAACAGGAATTAATGTACCAGCTCTATCCTAACGGTTCAGAAAGCCCTATCTCCACTCCTGATCTATCTTTCCTCTATGCTGCAATTTTAGTTTGTCCCTGACCTCACTTTTATTTTTCTAGTTTTCATCTCAAGGACAGAATGAACAAACCAGAATATCTAAGCTTTCTTTTTGAGCTCTGCCCTGCCCTTCCAGAAGATGATGACTGATACTTCTCTTTTTCCTTCCATGCTCTTTTCCACTCTAGCATCTCCATGCATGGCGTCCAGGCTACGTCTGCTTCAGAGAAGAGTTTAGGATGTTTTTGTCCCTAAGCCATGATAGCAGCTCTAAGATACAATCTTTTTTGCTTCTCTAAATGTCTAATGGGCTCATCTGCTCTGATTACTTCCCATCTCAAGTTCTACAGCATTCTTTTCATCAGTTTTGATGAAGGATGTTTTATATGAGCAGCATTTTCCTGAAAATAACATCTTACTTACCTAAGGCTACTTCATTAACTTCTTTCACGTCTGTCCTGAGATGTGAAAATACTTATTTTTCCATGATACTACAAAATTGTTTAGTCCTTTAATGTGAAATGATTCTTGTCAACATTTTGCCCATGTATTCTTTATAGGCTCCTACCTCTTTATATTATCTGTATGTTGTATCTTGAAGTTTAATTTGATTCAATTCAATAGGACAGGCTGGTTTTGTGATGGAATCATATAGTATCTAGCCTTAAGGGTTTCTAATAACAAGGATTCCCAAGCACTGCCCAAGCATAAATTACAATATCAACAGTGTAGTTACATAGAAGGAATAGCAACTATCATTTCAGTGGTTTGTTTTGTTTTGTGTTTTTGGGGTTTTTTTCTGCATGCCTGTTTTCATGCTTGCTAATAGATTTTTAGAACATGGAGTTTCTGAATAGCATGAGATGTTGAAAATGCAGGATGATGAGGTAACCTGTGGAAATTATTAAAAAAACAAACCAAACCAAATCAAATAATGATCAATGTACTTTGACTTAAGCAAAAACTATAAGATACAAATTGGTAGTGAAGTTAGAAGCTTCAACTAGAAGCTTCAACTAGAAGTTTCCACATTTTCATAATAGTTGGCAGCCAAAAAGGATGAAACCAGTGATCAATTCCACTAAAGTGAAGATATTTTGTCTTTAACAAATTTAGTTGTCTAATCATAATTGAAGTTAAACTTCCTCAATGATCCAATGGGTCTTTTCCAACCTGGTGATTCTATGATTCTATGATTCCTGTGACAGATCTGGTAGTGGTATTGTCCAAGGTATACATTGAGTTTGAATTATGCAGTAAATCCAACACTAATGTAAGACAGAAAAATACACAGCTGCTACTACTTCTATTTGCTGAAACACACATGGGTTCAGTGCTTTAAAATGTGTAGCTCATCCTCTCTACCACTGAACGATATGCCAGCAGATAACTGCTTTTGGAACAAATACTTTGGCCTTAGAGAAGATCATATTAAAACATACTTTATTTTGTAGGTCTTTCTCAGAATCCTTTTCCTGCCAATATGTAAATAAGATGCTAATCAAGAGGTGTGCAGGGAAAACATATTCTGACACATTGGCATACAGCATTTTCAAGCAATACACAGCACATTTATCATTATGTTAATGTGAAATCCCAACAGCAGCACTGCCTTTAAGGCATACTTGGGCATGCCAAAGTTTTCCCTTTTGTAGGAGGCAAAGTAGAAGATAGATTTGTCATTCGCGAAAATGTGAAGCTTCCCTGAGTTATGCATAGGAGTCAGAATCCCTAAAATAAAATAATATTTTGATTTTTCGCAGTGACATTTTTTCATCTGCAAACTGTGAACAATTTATTATCCCCATAGTTTTTTCCCTTTTAAAGATGGCATAACTGAGAGAGAGAGTTTAATGCAGCATTTTTTCAATAATGCTGATTGGAGACCCATGTTATTGGGCTGATAATGGCATTAAACATGAGTGGTTTCCTTCTCCTTTCCTTTTGTAAGTTATACTTGTAAAGATTGCCTAGATAAACATGTGAACAAACAAGAGTCAAAGAACAAAAGATCACAAAGCATTCCTGAAGTATTTACCCAGGACATTTCCTCAAGGTCACACAGCATAGCAGTGCAAGGGCTGGGAAAAATTCATGACTTCTATTTCTCAGCTTATTCCAACCCTCATTTCAGATAATACTCCAAAAGCTTAAAATATGTACCAAATGTCATTTGAATCTTCTCTGAAAAGAGATGCAAATCTCAAGGATATGGCTTCTGGTAACGCTCTGAGAATAGCTATTTCCTGTAAGCTTTAAGTAGTGAGATTTATCTATATTCCTGTATCAGTAAGTGTCCCCAAACTTTCCGGTATCCCAAGTTAATTTGAAGATGTAATTGGTAATGACTTAGCCTGTATCTCCTTATGGTTCCCCTACTACTACTTGTCAAAAAGCAAGGCACAGAAATAGCAATGAAAATACATAACATTTAAGGTAAGGGAAACCTTTCCAATAAAGAAAAACATTATTTTGCCTTAGTCTTCACTGGCAACCACTCTCCTCACACCTTCTGAACCAATGGACTAGAAGATGAGGACCAGTGGCGTAGAGCCCCTCCAGCTGTAAGGGGAGATCAGATTTGTGACCATCTGAGGAACCTGGATGCACATAACTCAATAGGACCTGATAAGACACATCCTAGATTCCTGAGAGAATTGAACAATATAATTACTAAGCCATGCTCCAAATCTGAAAAGTCATGGCAATCACATGAAGTTCTTGGTCACTGGAAGAAGGGTAACATTGTACACATTTTTAAAAAGAGTAGAAAAGATGTCCCTGGAAACTACCGACCCATCAGCCTCATCTCTGTGCTTGGGAAGATCATGGCATTGACCTTCCTGCTAAGGCACATGGAGGACAGGGAGGTGATTCAAGAAAGCCATCTGGCTTCACCGAGAGCAAGTCCTGCCTGACCAACCTAGTGGTCTTTTATGATGGAATGACTACATCTGTGGACAAGAGAAGATCCACAGATGCCATCTATTTGGAATTCTTTGATACAGTCTCTCACAACATCTTTCTGTCTAAACTGGAGTGGTATGGATTTGATAGATGGCTTATTTGGTGGAAAAGAAATTGATTAGATGGTAACACCCAGAGGATCATGGCCCGGATGGGGATCAGTGACAAGCAATTTCCCTTAGGGATCTGTACCGGGACAAGTGTTGTTTACTATCTTCATCAATGACATAGATGATGGGATTGAGCGCACCCTCAGAAAGTTTACAGATGGCACCAAGCTAAATCATTAACATCATTCACATTTCACATCATTGTGCCTGTTCATAAATTTATACCTTAATCTCAATGTGAATATGTAAGGTAGGCTTAATCATGGATCATTCAAATGTGCAGGGTTCTACGTAGACGACTTTCACTTCAGTGAAATTGCACAAAATTAAAATGATCCTGGTCAGTAGTTCTAAAATCTGGAAATGTTAATTGTTGTCATGTGGTCAGGAAAGTTTTTTCTTAATTTTAAGTGACATGACTTTGATTTGATCTTACCTATTTCTGCATCAAGGTGGACAGTGATGGTTTAGAGTGGCAAACTTGCCACAGTTGAGTAAGCAAGCAAAATCTGCATCTCAGTAATGCAATATTCAGTGAAGACTTTGGCTTGGATTCCTCTCTGTTTCCCAGAACCGTCATAAAATGATATGTGTTTACTAAACAGAAGAAAAACTGCAATTGATATTCAACCCTGTTAAAGCCAAACAGAAAAGGGCACTCTGTTTTAAGAGGTTTATGAGGACCCGTTTAAACATTGAACAGTAGGAGACCTTAAAAACAAGTACAAATAGTCTGGCTAAGGAAGAGAGGAACACCTATAAAAGAGGGGAAATCACAAGTGAGCAAGATAATTGGAAGCAGAAAGTAAATGAAGAATTGCTATTTGAGTAGAAAGTTGACTAACAAAATGCCATTGTAGTGGTGAATGACTTTCACTGCTTGCACTCTTTACTAAAATGAAGTCATTATGTCAGCACTGTTGCCCCAGAGCTAGTTTAGAGCCTTTACTTGCTATTGGTATTAATGGGCACAAGCTGAAAAATCAGAATCTGTATTTCATGGGCTTCATAGTCCACACCTTCAGTTCATATACCTTCATGGTATTCTGGTAAAGCAAATTATTGTTTTCCAATTATCCATAATCCTCTTATTTACCAGTCTTTAAGTCAGTGGATTTTTATTAATTAAATAATGATATAAAATACATATAATTAAATCAAAATAAGGTTTATGGAAAGTAAAAAATCAGGATATGCTCTTCCAGATAACACTTTCTTGGGAAGCATTGCAGCAGGCATTGTATAGAACTGGATGAAGATTTTCTGTGCACATCAGTTAACAGAGAAGGCTGAGCATCTGCTTCTGTCTCTGACAGTGCGTAAATTGTGGTTGTGACAACAGAGTAACCTCTCACTGTCCCTAGACCTCCCCACCACACTCCAAGTGATCTTGAGGAGAGTACACGTTGTCCTTTACACATGTTTCGTAGCAATTCCCTTAAAGGCCTGCTTTCCAAGTTGTCAAACTAATAAGCAAAGTCTTTTCACGCATTAATGAACAATGTACCTTTCCTTATTTAGCCGCACAGATAAGTGCATAACTTCACCAGCACTAGCTGGAAATTATTAGCCACACAGTCTGAAAGAACAAAGATTAACCAGGCTTGAGGTGTCAGTGAACAATTCACACTTCTCTCTTCTTTATTGCATTGTATTGTAGATGTTCCCAAGTTTAGGGATGTATAACTAAATGTAAATAATTCAGGAGGCTAAAATATAGCTCCAAAAAGTGTGTCATGAGTTCTCCTTTTGTGTTCTTTTACCAGTTGCAGGCCCTGACAAAGGAGGCTGGTGTTGTAGTAGTACAATTCATGTTCATGCTGGTGCAAAAATGCGAGTGTATTCAGGAGCAAAGCCACTGTCTAAATAGACCAGACAGATGCAGGTGAGAAAGGTGAGGACAGTACCAGGAGATGAACCACCCAGCTGAAGGGTCATGCTGCAGGTTTACAATAGAGCCAGGATCCTGAATCCTGATCACTGCAACATCCAGACTCAGGCACACTGATTCCAAAGTCCTTGGCAGAGTAGTTAAGGGCTGGCAGCGATGCCTCTCTGTCACCCACTGTGAGACTCTGTCTCAGGGCATAGAGGTTAATTGCTGGGAATGTTAAATGAGAAAGGCTAATAATGATCTAAAAGAAATTTTATTATTGCTACTGAAACATCTGACTCCTTGGGTAACACTGTGAGAATAAGACACTTTAATACAATCATTGATATTTTCCCTGGGGGGTAATTATTTTATATATATATTTGCATTTGTAAAGTGCTGAAAATATTTTGTTAGTAGTGACTCGATACTCATCTCCTTCCCTATTATCTAAAACTTATATACGCTTATAACATGACTGATAATTCTAGGTCATGTATGTCTAGAAGTTTCTTGATTTTTCAGCACTTTAAAGGATTGCTTTATGACAAGTTCTTGTAAGCAATATTTTTGTTCCAAATGAAGCTCCTTTTTTTTGTTGCTCTATGTCCCAAATAGGAAAAGTAGTACCCACCTCCAGTTCGTCCTCTTCATGTGGACTTGTTATCTGCCTGGTAATGAGGTAATTCAGTGCATCAACAATTGCAGTTATTCCTACAGATATTTTTTGTGCAATTACTTATTCAGTCTTTCAATGTTATTGTTTTAAACATAAATAAAATATCTTTCAAGGAAACATCTGGAACTATGAATAGTATCACAAATGAGCCAGACTATGTCCACCACAAACACCCAAGTGTAGATTCTTAGAATCCACTTCAAAATCAACACATTTTTCTCTCATATTAAATACCATTAATCATTTGCTACAGAGAGTGCAAAAATACCCTTTTGCTTTACCTATGATATTTCAGTTAGAAAACTATGCATTTTTTTCCGTTTCACATTACTGCATTTTTCACATTTAACTTATTGCCGTGTAAATGACCAATATTTAAAAATAGAATGGCATTCAGTCCAGAACATATCACAGAGGAAACTTAACCAGCAAGCGATGTCTTTTTAATCACTACACTGAATTGTTACAGCTACAGCATGGGAACTATATAAAGAATTGCCTTAAAATTTATACTATGGAGAATATCAGGACTGCAAAACCTAGCTTCCTCAATAAAAAAAACAAAAATTCCAACACTCACAAATAAATCTGTACATCTTTTCTGTGTGTTTATAACAGTGATGCTATCACATGATCATAGAGCAATGATTTAGGAATTTCATTAGAATCATGACACCTTGATCACAGAGGCACAGATAATGTGCTAGTGCCTTAAGATAGGTATTCAGCTTACCTGGACTGCACTCAGGATGCAACAGTGTCATAGTGTCTAAGACACATACTGTCCACAAGGTTGTGATCCACCTCACATCACTCTGTAACTGAGACTGAAACACATTGGAAATGGCAGCACCACTAAAATCTTCCAGAGAAAAGAATTAATCCTTTTGTAGTCATTAATGTGGCATTTGTAGTTCAAAAGCAGTTCTAACAGCATAGCCAAAGATCTATCTCACATGATAAACACACCTGTATTTTAAAACAAAGTCAGCGGGCTGCGGTGTCTACCCTCTGTCTTAAGAAATACACAATCCTAAAGCTGCACAGATGCTCTAAGCATCTCGTCAAGAGGACTCAATGACACCAAAGAAGCCACAAATAATATACTTACTGTCAGTTTTCATTTTGCAGTGAATTCCAAGAAGATTTTTTTATGTGAAGGACTTCAGCTACAGCAAAGACCCTTTTTTGTTCTCTGTTATCCCCATATCAGGACTGAGGTAAATATTGGCTTTCTTATCAGAGAAAAAGACCTTCTGAAAGCCTATATAAGCCTGCCAGGATTTACCAGAAGTACCTTGTGTAGTTCCTCAAAGATCCAGCAGAGCACATACGATAAAGATAATTCTCCTGGGAAAGATGGGAAAGACCTTCTTGCTTTGCACTGTACGCTGGTTTTAGTTTTCTCTTTGTTGAAATGGCATTAATCTTACTACTATAAAGACACCGAGTAGCACATTTATTATTTACATTGTTGCTTAACACATTTGTGCTATTCGTCCGTGAACCTGTGTGACTGTAATAGTTACCGCCCAGAAACTTTATGGTTCAGGACCAGGTAGAGTAGGCAGCAGAGCTATCAACATGAACCACCATCCCTCCCTCACTACTTGCACAGAGCCAGAAACTGAAAATGCTATTCCCAATTACAAAATTTAGGACACATGATTGATGATGTTGTGCTGGTGCATTTGCTTAGAAGAGGACTACAATGACAATTACACCCTCATTGACCAGCAGAGAATCATACCTTTACATGATGGGGATCTCTGCACAGCACAGTGAAGAATACATATATTAAGACAAAGAGAAATGGTGAAGCTGCTCCTCTGCAGTAACTACTCCCATACCATTTGAAATGTATGAATTAGTTGATTCTTAATATAATTTTATTATTATTATTATTATTATTATTAAAATCTACAGTTTTTCTACATTACATTACACTGTCTATCCAAAAATGCAAAATATTATTACAACTGAACACGAATGATGTAAAGACAAGCCATCTGCACCACCCAATCTGCATAAAGATGATGATCTGATATCATATTAGCATTTCATTCTCTTGTGAAGTTCATGCATCTATCATGTTCTTTTCATACATAAAAACTGCAGTTGTTTTGATCTAGTCCTAGAGTTTGCATTGCCTTTCCCATACACACAAACTACGCACTTCACGAGTGCCAGTTCTGACCAGCCCTGTATGGATTACTGCATGTCACATGAAATTAGAGGATATAGTTGCATGTACAACCATGTAGGTGATGACCAGTATAATACAACTAATAATCTAAGAAAACTTTGCAAATAAAAATGTACTCTAGCTTATAGTTAATGGTATATATTATAGTTTTGCTGTGACATCTTATTAAACAAAGGTTTTCTTGTTTTGGCTGTTATTCTGCTGCTTAATTGGAAGGCTTGCCCTTTCTTTTCTTTCTGCATTCACCTTCCTTTGCAGTGGCTGGAGATTTCTTGTTGAAGCAGTTTCTGTGCAAGAAATAAAAGTTGTTTCCTTAAGTATGTGATACCACTTTTTACACCATAGTTTAGGGAAGAAATAGAATTTGCAATACTTCCAGGTGTTATTTGCTCAGTTTTGAGTATGGATATTAAACATTTCAGACTAGGGCTCCATTATGTAGATTGTAAGGATACAGTGGAGTTAAAAAAAGGTTTAGTAGGAATTTTGCCACTGCTAGTGGCTAGAGTTTAGCAGTGATGCACTCTTGCCTTTATGAGGAAAAATTAAATCTATGTGCTCCCTGTTTTTAGGAAATACGATTAATGAACTTCTTATAACAGAGGTAGAAAAATAATGCAGTGATGCAGAGATTTAATTCCTATCTACTTGTATTCAGGAGAATTTTCTGCAGCATGTGCTACTTCTTAAAAATCTCCTGTAGCATATCCTTGTATTCAAGCCACTGAAGGCTTGGCTTGGATCTCACTTTTGCTATAAAATCCCCATTGTACACCATGACTTTTAAGTCTTTGAGACTGTGCCTGCAAAACAGCTGGGCAGTCTTAAGGAGGTTTAAGAGCTTTAGATTTAATACTGGACTATATGCCCCAGTGGATTTAGGAATGACAAATGCAGAGCCCAGGCAGTCTCACGGAGCCTCCTGCTGGCGCTTGCTCTGAAGCCCCATACTCCAGGGTTTCTCTTATCTCCCACCCTACGGTCAGTAAGGTACTTGAGAAAAGGAATATTGGCAGTGGAAAGAACTTGGAAATATCATTTTACCTCCTCTGACACCTTCTGAAAAAAGATAAGTCCCTCCTAAATTTGACACAAAGCCAAATCCTTAGTCCTCTTGATACTGTCAGCAAGCAGAGAGGGAGAAAAAAAGCTTGTATTGATTACAGAAGGTTAACCCCAAAGGGACTGTGAAAATGTGTTTATTCACACAGCTTTAAGAAAAATTGTGTGGGCTTCAGAGATGCTAAAATGCTGTTTTGAAGTTGTAAGCCATGTCTAATAGCTTTAGTAATATTGCTATGAAAAGTTAGAGCTACAGACGTTATCCACTGTGTATGTACTAGGTGTACAGAGGAAAGTATATTCTGTTTGTATGGGGTGTGCCCTACACTATTTAAAAGACTATCCACTTTTACCAGTTGATTAGATACAAGTAATAGAATCAAAGGTCTTATCAAAATGTGGACAGTCTCCTTATGGAAACAAAGTCGTTTGATATATTGCATTGGTTCATTTGTACAGCCTTTATCTATGACATGGTTGCAATATATATTTTACCACACAAAGTGCACACACACGTCTTGTTATCTAATAGCATGTGGAAAAGCTACGTTAAAAGTACCACAGGCTTCTGAAGTTCCGTTCAATGTTTTCCAATATCATGTGTAAAAAATGTTCTTGTCTGATACCGGAAGTGATCCCTATCAGTTCTACTTCATAAAACTCCTAGAGCTTTCATTTTCATGCATCTTCACATTCTTCAAAACCAGAAATATTGATATGCCATATAATAGCCTATCTCTAGGATGACTGCAGTAAATAAGTACTACTAAAAATATTACAAAGATTGATCCCCTTTTTCCAGCCCAGTTATCTATGCTCAAATGATTATACAGTTCCTCTGGACATAAACACAAATAGCAAAAATAAATCATTTGAGAAGCAGCATAGAACAATCTGGATAAAGAAAAAATTTTGCAGAGAGTCTTGCAAACCTTGACCCAAATTTATACACATTAAATCAGTCTCTCCTACATGAAAAGAGTGTAGGATCAGGACATCTATGGTCATCTAATTTACCCCAGGTTTCCCCCAACCAGTTTGCTATGAACTCAATTTACTTCTTTCTGAGTGATCTAGTAGTGGATTCTGATGAAGACTCCACTGGCACCACTACAAACTTGTTTGCAAACTTATCCTTTAATATAATGCAGTTCCACTATGCTTCAAATGAGCTGGTCTAATCTATAATAACAGATCAATAAGTCTATGTTCATTAGTCTTGGTAGGGTGGTTAGTGTAAGCTATTGTACCTGCACACACCAGTGAGCTCTGTGCAGCTCTGACACCCACTTCTCACTGGCCACGCATGCAAATAATTCCCAGGAGTATCCAAGATTTTTGAAATGGCTAGTTACAAGGTCTCGGTGTGCAGTAAGCTATGAAAAATAACTTCTGCAGCAATATCATTACTCCTGTTGAGTATAGCCTGCGGTGTGATAAAAAGATGTTCAGTCTTGGTGTGTAGATTTCAAGTGACTGCATGAATCATGTGGATGTGATATCACTTACCATAGATGCATATTTACAATATTTGTCTGTGTAAACATCAGCAGGCGAAACCAAAAACACATGCAGCCCTGCTGGCTAGCGTGAAGACTTCTAGAATTTTGGGATTGAACTAAGAGAACAATGAACTTCATCTTCTTCATCTACTTCATCTTCTTCAAATGTGCAGAGAAATGACTAGGCCATCAGAACTCTCCTAAGTCAGAAAAATGTCAGAGGAGAAAAAAAAAAAAGAGCCCAGAGAGGAAGTCAGACGTGAGTCACTTCCAACAGTCCTTCAGCAACATTTAATACCACCTTGTTTCTCGCAGCAGCTTTACTCACTTATGTGCACCAACAACAGATACTATCCTACTGAGTGCCTGACTTATACTCCCCAAGAAAAATACTTGCTCTTTTCCTTTCAATCAAATTACCCCAAGCCCAGGACAAGAAATTTCCATTAGAAACTTGAGATGGAGGAGTGTTGGGTCTAAATGATCAGGCTGCAGAGGTCAGGGGATGGAGGGGTGAGCAACTTCCCAGGTGACAGTTCAGGGCTTATGTATTTTCCCTCTGAACAGGGTAAATATAGCAGCAATGTTTTCAGGAAAGCAGAGAATATGATTAGTGGATTTCGGGCAAACCAAAAGAAGCATAAGCTGTGAGAACGGACCATTGCTTAAAATATTGGCAGCATCTTGCTTTGGCTTACACTCTTTTTATTAAGTACTGGCTTTCAGAAAGGAGATACAGTAGTTTGATAACTTTGGTTTAGTAATAGATCATGTAGCACCGATAAAAAAACAGTACTGGTTGGAAACCCCTTCCCCCCAAAGCTAAAGCATTCCCAGCTAATGAAAACTGTGACAGAGTCATTACCACCATAGGGGTTCTGATTACATCTGTTGATGCAAGATTGATTTTTCTTGGCCCACAATAAACTGCCATCTCTGCAAACAGTTCACAGCATTACAGCCCAATGGGGGTTATTTCAGAGCCACTGTCCTAGGCGGCACTGTTTGGTTTACTGTTTTCTTGTGAATGCTTCCAGACATTTTGGTGCCTGCCTAAGTGCAGGGCTTGCCAACAGCAGGCAATGCAGGTCATAAAACACTGTAATAGAGGATTTCCATTTCAGCTGTGATTCTGTCCTGAATTCAGGACAGCTGCCTCTGAAGCACTACACTTAAAGGTATTTATGATTCAGAAGACATTTCCAGCTCATACAGTAGTTGCAGCCTTTATCTCTTTGTCTTTGATCTCCTCTGAAGTCTCTTAAACATAATTAAAGTGTCACATCATCTCCCCCTTCCCACTTTCTCTCTGAAACAAAACATTTATGCACAAATTAGGAACTTTAAAAAAAGACCTTTCCAAGGAGTAATGAAATAAATTTGGGACGTTTCAACTCCATCTCATATATCATTTCCCAGAAAAATGTGTTGTATTCCATCTTGGCAAACTGCAGAACCAGAACTTTTTTATTTAATTTTTCCCAGCACAGTACATTTTACTGAAATTTCTCCTAATATCTGCCATTGCTAATATGGAATTAGGAGAGTGAACATTAATATCCTTCTTATAACAACGCATTAAATGAATTTGATGATGCTGACATCCAACCCAGACACAAGTTTCACTTAAAAACTACACAAACTCCATCTTGTAAGTTGACTTGTTGAATAAGCTAATGAAAAAAATTGTAAGCAAATCTCAAATTGAGACTTTCAACAAAGCTGTGCATTATTATAAAGTGTTAACACAAGCTGAGGAGATTAGGGCTGAGCTTGCCTTCTTAAAAAAAACTCCATCTAAGCTCAATATCTAAGGAGATATGAAGTGCACAATATCTCTATGTCTAAAGTGAGTCACTGTATTTCTACTTATTTTACAAAACTAGAGAGATATCACTTATGACCTAGATGGGATAATATGACTGTCAACTTGCCAGGTTGTAGTGTTGGAAGGATTATTATAATTTAATGCAGCAGGAAGAATTAAAATAGTTAAGATTTGTCTCATGAATCAAGTAAGATCTAAAGGTAGTTGTGGGTATGACTTAAGAGAAGACCTCTGCGGTGACTGAGGTGTGATGTAGGCCTATACATTGACAGAACTATCAAGTAAGTTTCACGAACTACTCTGATCACACAAAAAACTGAGGTGAAATGCTATCTTTACAGAACAGGTTCAAAAGCTACATAGTTTGACCATTTCTTAATTGACTTATGAATACAAAACACCTTCAAATGATTGTGAGCAACTAAGAATATGATATGAGTAATGAGATTCAGTGAGAGCCATGTTACACCTGCATTAAGGGAAAGAAGAAAATAGAAAAATTGAGACAGTAGCACAATTAAACACATAATAAATATTGAATAATCAGGGCAGACAATAATATCTAAAACTACAGAATTACTTAATAGTTGTGCAGACTTAAATAAGATGGAGCAACTTTGGTTTTTTTTTTAATCTGGCAAAAACCTGGTAGGACAGCTTCACTCATTTTACTTCAATATTTTTAACTTCACAGCCTTTGGAATAGTAAGTCACAAATTGGACTCTGTAAAAGAGGGTATTACAAGTTTTCAGGTTTTGTGTGAAAAGAAAGAAAATCATAAGTAAGTAAGTGTAACTCACTATGGGCACTGATCAGCTCTTTCTTTGGGACTGCTACTATAGCACCATGGGACAAATGATTATTTTCCCAAAGACTACTGATATTTTAATCTACATTGCAGGCACGTTCAGGGTATTTTCATCAGGGAAAATTTATCCTCGCTAAATCTTGCATGTAAACCTAATAAAAGCTTGGTATGCGTCCCATTATATGTAGTGTCCTTGGGAATCATAAAGAGCTTCCCAGGCTTTAGGTATCCCTTCATCACTTTTGAGGAAGGATCACTTCAATGCATTAGTAGGAGCATAACAAGATGGAGATGCTCTTGAAACCACCTCTCTTACACAATACGGACAAGACATATTACCTGTGTGATATCCATCTGATCTTTCACTAAAGTGATTGCAATTTTGTAAGCATTAAGGTAGGAATATCTCTTTCCATCTGCTATTGTCCAGCAATTCAACAGAAAAGTTTGGTCTTAACTATATGATACAATGGTCAAATACGTTTTCATTTTAATCACTGTTTGGATGATTTATTTTATACGTATTCAATCTAATGCACAAGTAATTTCAAGAGTTTTAATTTTATCTTTGGTTGTCACTATCCAAGTCTATTTTAATTGGCAATAAATTAATTTTCCCTATGTTGAATCTGTTTTGCCCATGATGCTAATTGGTAAATGACTTTATTTCAGCCCATGAACTTTTTCATCATATTTTTATTCTATCCTGTTGAGGAGGGGCAGTAGCAGAGCACCTAGATGGCTGTCTGGCTGCTGGCCAAGGCTAACTACTAAACATACGTGTTGAAATCATTGTACACAGGAAAGAACAAGGCTTAAGCTAGAGCCTAGAAATCCAGCTGATACTACCAGCACCTCCAAATGTACAAGGCTCACTAAGTTTCCCAATATATCTTAGTTACATAGTTGGAAAGTCAGCTCTTTACTGGGGGTTTGGGTAAAGAGGTTATAGCCAAAGAATTTCATACCTCTCTTTCAGCTCCCAATATATATATAATTTCAAACTGAGTTGAAACTTGTCTTATTTCCTAAAAGAAACAATCATTTGTGGAGTATCCTAATTTTTGCTTTGGTTAAACATATTTTTCAAACCACAAGAAATGCTCTTTGGCATTGACAGGCATGCTCTTTGACCGTCTGATAAAGACACTTGTCTAATACTCACATAAGGGAACCAGTTGTATGTATGATATGATTTGTTACTTTATTGCAAGCTTAAACACAATTTATAAACCTCTGAACTCCTACCTTTTCTTATTCACAATCAAGAAATAGTACACAGTGACTTCTGATGTTTACTTAAAATAATTTTATTTAAATACCTGTTAAATTATTGTGAAGGTCAAGACAAAGGTGCTTAAATCTTCTAGGGTAAAAGAACGCATGTGCAAAATACTAAGAAGTAATGATGTTTTAGGAAATAAATTCACAATGCAATAGTGAGAGATTATACAGTTGAGACCAGTATGATTGATGAGCTTTATCACAGAAAAATTGTAAAAGCTCTCTGATTTCTTTTAGAAAAGGATTATGGGAATCAAAACCTCAAAATTCATTCTTTTGATAGATATCATATGAGAAGTATTTCAAGCATCTTTTAGCATAATGACAAGAACCTTTGTATAAGGACAATGTGCATTTCAATGAGTCAATATGCATTTAGCTTCTTTCATTAGAAGAAAGCTGAATATACACAAATATCAAATATTAGTACAGCAGTACTGGATATGAGTGCACGTTAAACAGTTTCCCTTTTCATATGCTGCATCCAGATGAGGACAAAAACCCTTCACTCAAATATTGATATTTCTATACTACAAAGTCCCAAATTTGGGAATGATTTTTCATAGAAATCTTAGTTTCTGCATGTTGTCTTGCTTACTAGATATGGTTACCTTACTACATAGTGCATTTTCCTTCAGGTATATCTGTCAGGCTATAACAGAAATTGTTGCTGTAGTTTATGCTAGAAGAATAATTTTCTCTACCAGACTACTCTGCAGACTAAAACTTTACCATGTCTTACTTCAGAGATATTGCATTACTTCTCTACTGTGATTTCTGCTGGCACACACTCTGCCTCATAGTGCTACTCACATGTGCTTATTTGGCAATTGTGTGCCTGTGCAAGGCAAAAGAGCTACCTTCTCATACAAAGTTTTTAATCATTTTAGGAACTGTGGGTTCCTGAGCATGGGAAAGGGGTGAAAGAAGGCAAAGCATGCTGTACAGACCTTTGAATAAATTAGAAGAGCCTTAGGGTTCCTAGAGACTGTACAAGAAACAGGAGCTACCCCACACTGTGCCCCTTGCACTGATGCCCTGTAAAAGTCAGAGCTTGGAACGTCATACTCCCCAGGATAAAAAACTTACAGTATCCACAACACGAGACACACATTTTAAAACTTCACTAATTGCGGCATGTCTGGCTCCTGTCTACCTTCCTTAAACTTTGTAGGCAAACAGTGGTTTACTTTGAAAAAGCATGCAAAAGGCATGCATCATTAGAGGCTCAATTCAGTAGAGCCTCAGAGCAGGTACTCGGCCGCATGCCAAATGACCCTCTGTGATGCTTTGCACTAGCCAAAGATGTTCGCGTCATTACATTCTGAGCGTTTGTTGTAATCAAATATGAACCAAAGTCCTATGCTTCAAATTGGCATTGTTTTCACCTGCAAACAGTAAACAGACTGTACAAACTGTGAGCCACAGATAAAGGCTTACTTGAAGTCTTTAGAAAAATAGTACAAGATGCAAGGCAGCTCTGGTGAAGAAAAAGGAGAGTGAAAATTAGAAATCAGGTTCCTGATAATGTCAAGGCATCTTCCTTATTGGTTCTAAATTTGTGTATTCTACAGTGTTGAAACAGACTGAATAGCTCAGAATAGCTTATTTTCCTGATTCTTCTTCATGATTTATTTCTAAACATACATTCTTTTACAGTTGTCTGATCGTTATTTTACTCTGTTGGTTTCATTTGAAATTAATAAGGTATGTCACGTTGGAACCATACATATCCAATCTACTAAGCTTCTTTAGCCTGTGAGATACAATACACTAGATTGTTACCGACTTACAGGGATCACCATGCAGTGACAGAGGAAATGGCAAGGCAGCAGAAATCAAGAAAGGATTTAAAGTAGGTAGATCTGAAGGGTGAAAGGTTGCACCTATCTCCTCTATTTCCAGACTGTTGTTTTAAAATGTATGTAGCTTGCTCATAATTAGAAGTGTGAGATACCAGGTTTGATTCTGTCTTCTTTTGATGATTGCCAACTGTATGGGTTACATTTTTAAAATGGAAAGCAAAATAGAGTGATCATTAGTGGCTCACTCACTGGTACTAGATGTCATTAAATAATTAGCACTTTCCAGTCTGCAGAGCTGCAGAATTGACATCTCTGTTATTCTAGGTGGAGTAAAGGAATCTCCATAATTTGTGGTTTCTGTAATACATAATGAGTTAGTATCAAAGCATTTTCTAGATCTGCTCTGCTAATAACATGCACCTTAGATTATAGAACTGTATGTAGTAACATGGCACAACAGCATCAGTTCATTAATGGGTAGTACCTTTTGAACCGTTATCATACAAATAATTTTGGTGCTTTGTAATAGAGTTATAAGTTAGAATAAATAAGAAGTGAGCAAATTTTTTTGCCTCGGATCTGAATACATTTTTTTGTTGTTTTTAAAGAAAGGTCTCTGTGAATTTTCAAATTTTTTTCTAATGCTATTATCTATTATTCTCTGATCTTTACATAATTTAAGGATGACATAACAGCAATAATACAGCAATAACTTAGGCCGCTATTCTCCAGGTATTCCTTCCTAAAGTGAGTCTCAGCTGATTCTTGTTGAACTGTGACATTATTTTCACTGTATTAAGAATTTAAACCAAAATTTCTGTAAGAAATCAATGATATTTAGCTCCTATATGTTATAGATATGATTTGATATCCACTCTATATTAGGTGTTTTTTGTTTGGATTAGCTTTTCTTCAGCATCTAGGACTTAAAGGCAAGGTTATTAACTGCCTTTAATTATCAAGTTGACTTTACCTTCTCTGACATTCTCTTCACCTATTTGTTCCACAATTAATGAAATGGAAATTAATTTGAAAGCAATAGAAGGTAAGGTGTCATTTTTCTGGTTGCATCAGATTATGACTCTTCCCTTTTTAAAGAATGAAACATGTAACTGCATCTTTTACCTTGACCAAATCAGAATTATTGGATCTGTCATCATCTTACCCATTCCCAAGCTCCATGTCTGCCCATTACCTCCCCACAAAGTTCCCTGGGAAGGGACTCGCTCTCCATCCCATTCTGAGCAGGGAAGCCCACAGCTGTACCCCCTTGCTGCACTAGGCTCATAGAAAGCACAGGCATTAATTGCTTTCTACCTCTATTTGTGTGCTAAAGCTAGTTGCATTCTGTCTTCAGAAATTACATACAAAATCAATAAGCCCAGGGAAACAACTATAAAAATACAATTCTTTAAGTGGAAGGAAAGGAAATTGCCCATGCTGCTTAGGTAGTTTTGGATTTGTTACCTGTTTCCATAGGAGAGATTCCTTCCCAATAACTTAAGTCTCAGAAATTATTGTTAGTCAGCATAAGCCTAAAAGTCTGATGCATTAATCTTTATATATGTTCCCTTCTATTGCCTCTCTCTTTATTTATGGAAATCATTTTGCCAGAGTAATACCATAAGCTATACAACTTGTTTTCATGAGGAACTGAAGTTTTAAAAAATACCTCAAAATAAAACATCATTTGAAAAGCATCACATAACAATTACAATTATTTATTACTTGCAGTAAATATTGCCCTGGTTTCTATCTAGTAAGCTTTTTAATGCTGCTACAAGTCACTATTTATACCTTTTCTTTATCAATCAGGATCTTAAAACCTCTCAAGTGCCTCCTCCTTACTTTGAGGATTCACAGGCCACCTGTATCTTTTAACACATAACCCATTTAAGCAATAGATTTTCACATCTGAAAACAAACTCAGATTACAAGTGAGAGTTTTTTTCCACAGCATAGATAACAGCATAGTGTTCAGATAGAAAAGAAAATTCTCAGTTGTTTTGTTGCAAAACTGAAGTAACCAAATCTCACCTGAATGGCAGGAAAATGTAATACAAAAGATCATTATCTACTTCCAGTATCTCATCAGCAATTCTCACTGTTTTGATTCTTTAAGATTTCCCTTGCACTCCAAGCTTACACACCAGTGAGCCAAACACTCAGCTTGGGAGAAAACCATCAGAAGAATAAATACTGTAGATGTCATAGTATATACAAAGCCTGATCCATGAACTAAATAAGGAAGATTATGGAATGTATGCAAATATACTGAGCTTGATTTACACCTGTATCTCTGGAGTGAGGTATGCAAATAGCCACCTTTATGTGCTAATGTTGCACCTGCAAATATGATAATAAACACTATTTCAGGTGTGCAATATCTTGACTTTGTATGAATGTGTTATTTTAATCAATATAAAGCCTCTAAAACATATGAAGAGCTTATGTGCAAGGGTACTGGGGAGAAGGAGTTAAGAAGTTGTGATTTAGTTGTCATATGGAAACCCCTCTCTAAATTTTTTTCATTATCTGTCATCCTGCAAAGCATCTTCAAGCCTGTTAGTCTGTTCCCATCCATCTTGTACCTTATTTGCTCCCTACCATAACTCCCCCAAGCATGGGCACATTCCCTTTCCTTGACCCACCACCTCTGCTCTCTTCCTCTGTGCCCATTATCCAGCAGATCGTGCCTACCAAGGATGGAAACCAGTCTGTTTTCTTCAAGCACTTTGTGCATTGGCCTGGGAATGCAGTATGCAACAGCTTGCAAATTAACTGACACCAAGGGTATGCACGTCTTCATGCACTTCTGAACAGGCAGCATTTTACAATGGCAGCATAAAAATACACAGGATTTTGTTTTAAATTCCTTACTGAATATTTGTTTTGTTCATTATTCAGTATTGCCTGCTACCAAATCTAAACCAACTTTGTTTCAGCTTGTACAGCTTCTTGCATGATAAGGCTCTGTTGCGTGATGGGGATCAATACCCACATACTAGAGGCATTTAAACAGTAATTAATGACTCGAACAGTTTGTGCTCATCTTTGTAGTGCATTTGTTCTATACAAACATTTTTACAAATGCTAGCAGCTGGCAAAATACTGGTAAATAATGAATACTACAACTTAGAAAAACTAAACAAATTGGTTTTATTACAAATCAGCTGTTGGTACTTGCAGAAAGCAGTATCTTTCCCAATATTACTAATTACTTCAAAACATCAAAGGCTTTGAGCACTCTAAATTTCGTAGCTTAATTACTCAGTTGGAGAGAGATTTGCATTTCAGGTACACAGACTCACAGGAATTAGAGTGCTGTTATCACTTTACTTTTGATGCCTAATTAAGTACTTTAGGTCAGATGACTGGTAGCATCTAAGATCTGCTGACACAGATGAAGGGCAGTAAAATAAGGGCAAAGTCAGCTTAAAGCCATCTTTGAAAGCACCCAAATCTTGGCATAATTTAGAGTTTTACATACACCTATGATGTTCTTCAGGAAGCATCTATTCCATTCTAAGAAAAGATTTTGGCATTTAAGCAGCACCCAAGCCAGTCTCTGAAATAGAGTTTATCACACTGCCAAATTGCCCTGCCCAGTTGCAGCATGTATGAGAGAACTTCAAGCACAGTGTTTGCTCACAGGAAAATGACTATGGGTTAAAAAAATGTATTTTGGGAGTATTTTGATTAGGAATTCCGAGTACAACAGTGAGCTGGGTTAAAGTATACATTCCACCTTATGCTAACATGGGGAGTTGTTAGTGTCTCCTAGCTAAGGAAAAAAAAAAAAGGCGTTCCAAAATAAAACTGCAGCCAAAATGCATTTAAAAATTGAGCCCACCCATTGTGTTTAGAGGCTCTGTCTTTTAAGGATTAGCTACAATTTCATTTGCATGCTGCAAATTGACAGCCAGCATCCACAGCATGCAAAATTGCTTCATCTTCCTCTTTAGATGGCAATAACTACAGCCAGTGGTTAAGCAATGGAAGTTCATTCAAAAGCAACATCTGTTTGCACTTCAGACTTCAAATTGCTCTGTTGTGTTTGGTTTTCATCAACACTTTAGTTGTGAAGAGCAGTGGCATTTTGCATAATATTTAAGAATTTGCTTAAGTAAAACACAGAATTACTTGTAAGAATTTGAAGAAAAACCTCATTTCAAGTGATATTTTCTGCATTCTCATCTATATTTTAAATGCATACATCTTGTATTCTTCCATTCCTTGTCTCTTCCTGAGCTTTTGTTCGACAACATGTGCTACTTTGCACATGAAAAGCACTGTTTCTGCAAAGCTAGTTTTCTTTCATTTTGTGATGATCCAAGGTACACTGGTTTCATTGACTTCTACTACATGGCATTATAGCATTGATCAAATGATCCATGTTCATAAGATAATTAGAACCTATAGATTCTGCCTGCTGACTAAAAGACATCTTTTGAGAGTATCACTCGATAACTCACAAGTCCTTATGACCCAAATAATGCAGACTGGTATAGCGGCAGTGAGTTTTAAGGAGCTATAAAAATTACTTCAACTCTGGGTCGGAATAGCAACTTGTTTTCACCAAGAATACTGAAATTAGAGCTGTGGAGATGTCCAAAGTACAGAGCTGGTGAAGGTGGTTCAGAAAAAATTTATACCAGTAACCTGCAGTGTAACCCTTGCAGCATAACTCCTGTCCTTTGGAGTCCTTCTTAAGTGAAATGCTGAAGAAAGGAAAGAAAAACTACAAAAGAAGAAAATAAAATTTGAATTATAACCATTTTTAAAAGTTCTTCAGGCTTCAAATAAGATTTCCAAAGGTGACCAGTGAATTTATGTTACCCTGATCTTCAGAGGCCCTGATCTTCAGAAAAGTGCTGAACCACTTGGAATATTCAATGTATTACTGTACACTCTTGGAAAGCCAGGCCACTCTTTGCAAAAAGGCAAAAACCTTTAAAATATCAATTTTGAGTTATACACTCTTCTTTTTCCAGTTGATTTTTGTTTGTTTATTTTATGAGAGCATAACAAGCTAAAGAAAAGACAAGCGGTGTGGACCTTCCTTTGTTCACAGGTGTGGTGGCATCCCTGATGCCTGTAGGACCATGACATGGTACAAACCGGGGCTGTGTGTATTTTCTTACCCTTAGGTCAATACCCTTGTACAAAGCTGCAACGCTCTCTGACTGAATGGTGGGGTAGGGTGAGGATAGGAAAATGCTGTGAGCTGCTCACGTCCTTGTCTGGAGCTAAGTCTGTCAAACCCAGGAGAAACAAGAACCAGCAGACACCCTCCGTCACCAGGGGAGACATTTAGAGTGATAGCATTTGTCTTCACAAATATCCATTATGCATGATGGAGCCCTGCTTTCCTGCTGAACACCTGCCTGTAAATGGAAAGGAGTGGATTAATTCCTTGTTTTGCTTTGCTTGTATTCACAACTCTTGCTTTACTTGTTAAACTGGCTTTATCTCGGTTCATGATTTTCCTCTCACTCTTACTATCCAAATTTTTTCCCCCTTCCCACTAGGGGAGAGTGAACAAGTGGCTCTGTGGTGCTTATCTGCCAATGGGAGTTAAACACTGACACACTGACAGACAGTTATTATCTTCTACCACTCAGGTGAGAGGGAAAAAAAAAAAACCTAAAACCCAAAAAAATAAAAAACAATCTGAAAAAATAAAAACGGAAAGTAACCCCCAACAACTGGCAATGCTGAACTGAGAAGTTAATTAGCTTTAGCAGCAATTTAAAGAGCATTATCTCAGCAATGGGTAAGGGGGAATTAAAAGCAAAATGTCCTACCCACTGCCCAGTTTTAAGATTTGTGTGATATCTGCTGCTAAGGTTTGTGGGTTTGGGAGCTAAATTCTGGAAGAATATTTTTTTTCTTTGGAATGAAAGACACATCCAGTGCCAAATTCTGCATCTACAAGTGGCTGACAGTGCTGAGGATGTTTCAGTATGGACTGCCAGACTCACATCTGTCTTTCTGTGAAACAAACTCAAGATATTGCCAAGGACAGTCTCATATCACATGCCACTCTTTGTCACTAGAACAAAATACATAAACTGACTTTCATCACTTGATTTACTCTAGACTATAACATCCTCTTAAATTGACAGGACAAGGGGCAATGAGCACAGAGGTTACCTCTGAATATCAGGAAACACTTTGTTACTGTGAACATGACCTGGCACAGCTTACCCTGGTTCATTGTGGAGTCTCCACGTTTGGAGATATTCAAATCCAACTAGATGTGGTCCTGGGCAACCAGCTTTAGATGACCCTAAAGGGAAGGTGGAACCCTTCTAGTCACTTCTAGTGTCCTTCTATATGCCCCTTCTAGTCTCAACCACTCTGTGATTTCTAGGGGAAAAAAATAAATGTGTAATGTGTGTATATTTTGTCATGCAGATCCATGCTTAGAAGAATCCACAGAATGCAGGTATTGTCCCCTTTATTTTTTTTTTTTATATATTGGCAACAGGATGTTGGTTTTAGGGTGTTAGGGATTTTTTAGTTTTCCTTCTGAGGCTGTATCAGCAAGAGCTGGCTAATGAAAGTTCAGGATTTATATGACATCTCTCTCCTCAGAGTATTATTCAAGTTTCACGAAATTATCATATATTTCTTAAAATCTTGGGTCAAAACCCTGCCTTGCTCAGAAGAATTCAGAGCAAGAACTGGTCAGATAAACTGCTGAGCCTCCTTTCCTCTTCCTATGCAATAAAAAAAATACAGGTATTAAAAAAAAATTAAAAAAACCCAAGACTACAGTTCACACTTACTGCAACAATAAAAGCCCTACGAACACAAGAACTAAGGAAAAACCCCACAACGGGAAGCAAGCAGACCCTAAGAAGGATTCCTAGGCAAAAAAAACCCTAAAATAAGGGGCTTATCACATCCTTCCCTTCTAATTGTCCCATGTTGTCTTCACAAAGGAAGAGTTCAGCGCAGCAACCAATGTTTAAATAGCTTTAATTTTTGCTTTGCTCTTGCACTTCACCTTTAAAAGCTGAGAGCCATTGTTTTTAATCAGGTATGCCAGAAGGTGTGCGGAAACAACCCTGTATGCAGTCTGTTGCAGATCCTTCCTCAGTCAGCAATTGTGCAGCAATCTCTCCACTTTGGTGTCCCTGGGGATTTCTCAAGGACAGGCAGTCTATTTTTCTCTTTACAGTGGCCATATCCATTCTAATTAGTTTGAACCAGGCTGTATGGATTAACAAGATCCCCTCAGTAAGAGGCTTTGCAGAAAGGGTGACCTCCCATCCTCTGAAGCTGTATGTGTGTGAGCTCATTTGCAGATATCTGGAGAAGGGTACATGGTAGACCTGTATTCACAAATGGCACAGGAGACTACTGTAATATTTTCCCTTTCATCTCTAGAAGACAGATATTGAATTTTTCTCTTGCACAATTTCATACCAGCATAAATGCCACCAAAGTTGATATTTTTTTTTTCCAATGCCTACAAGTCTAATAGCAGAAAATGGGTCCCTGAATGCACTCTCTGTGGACTTTAAGGTTTTGATGTGCTGCTGGTAATACTAAAATTATCCTGCCTTCTCTTTTCCCTATCTAAGTTACCATATTTAACATCATGCTATTATTCACATAAACATTGTTGGCTCTTTTCTGTTCTATTCACTGACTCCAGGGTATCTTCTGAAAGCCTTTACTGCCTTTATAAGAGGGCTATGCTGCTGTGGCAGAAAACACATTTGTGTTTTCTGATACCAAAACACGAATGCAGACAAATTGGAAGCCATAGATCTGCAAATACTTTTAGTGATAATGCTTTGGGAAACTTGATAAAGCTGTATGTGAAGTAGTGTTGTTGGAAGTTGATAAAGACAAAATGTGAAGATAAAAAGCACAAAGTGGGATTATTAAACAGAATATGGCACATTTTACAAAAAAAGGTGAGGCTTGGGAAGGCATCAAAACTATGGCCCTGAAGGGAGTTCAGGCTTTTGCATTCCACTATGATTTCTACTCTGTGGTAAAATCAATGGGATTTTGCTGTGGCTGTTTTGAGAAGTTTCCTGTAAAAACAATGCTGATTTCCCTCGCTTAGCCGATTTTACTATCCTGGCTATTCTGCAGAATAAATCTCCTCATGAGGACAGATTTTGCTTCCCATACCAGTCAGGATAACTCCAGGCTTCAGCAAGATGATCCTGGATTGACACCAGAGCCAATCAGATAACGGTATCTTGCCTGAAGGTCACTGTCTGCTGAAAATTTTCTTCTGTTTGTAAGAATTTCTAGTTTTAATTGCTCTTAAGTGTCACCAAACATTTTAAAAAAAACTCTCCTTCCTTTTCTTTTTCTTGAAGTATATATTCCTAATTCTGTCATCATTATTAAAGAAAAAGTCCCCCTTGTACTTTTTAGTGAATGCGCTTAAGTTACAGGGATATGCTTCTTACCTATTTTTGACTAAATAATAAAGTCAAAGCCTACTGAAAATAGAATATCTTCCCTTTTGACTATGTGTATAAAAAATCTATTACTACAAAATACTGCACACACTATGTAAGTTTGCACTGTATTTCCCAACGCTCTTCTTTTACCACACCACAGCAGACTGTGAACACATCTGTCTGCTATGCCTCACATAACTGTAGTTTAGTTTATCTGCATTTTTACTGTTCTCTCCTGAATCTCATCTAATCTGTTAATTTCAGTTTTGTGAAGTGAGGCTCCAGACTGCATACATTTCTTACTGCACTCTTATTGAGCCTGCCAAAAAGTTGTTGCTCAGATAGAAGAAAATGTTATTTGTTTCAGTCACTCATTCTTATCCTTATCAGGCCAGGCTAAGCTGTGCTACTGACATTTACTTGTGCAGAAGACTCAGCAAACATGGAAACTCATAAACCATATTACATCTGTTTCATGGTTATTAATCCCTAACACATTAAGGATATTAGAGCTGGAGAAACATTATTTCTTTATAAGACAACTTGTTCTGTTTTATCTTTGTGTTATTTTTGCAACAGAACTGTACTGTTTTAACCTTCTCACTTAGTATACCTCCCACTAAATATCATCCACTACTATTTCTTCTGAACAAACAAAGCTGAAGGAATGAACATCACAGATAATTCAATTGTTAAACATTAATTATCTTAAAGTAGTCTAAACCAGTCACCAACAGGCACTTCAAACATCTACATCTACCCGATGATATGCTCCATCCTTGCCACCTTTCTCTTGGTTGTTGCCACAGCAGCATGGAAGCTTGAAGGTGATCAAGTTATATATTTCTGTCTTACAGAGACATTGTTAAGAATGTAGGAAACAGTGCTGACAGGCTATCCATCAAGTACCAGTGCCAAGGATTCATGGGATATACTGCAACAAAAGTTTGGCATGAATAAGGGTAAAAAGCACTCTGGTGCAAGTAGTGGCATTCTAATAACATCTCATTTGGATGACAGAATGCCTTTCATCCAAGTGAACCATAGCACTTTACAAGATAAGTACAAGCACTGCTTAACCAGATCAACTTTAATACTTCAGTAATTTAACAGTGTGAAGTAATATTGTCAGTAGTTCCTGAGAGGATGTTTCGGGGAGTAATTTAAAATGTCTATTGAAATGGGATGCTATTAGAACAAAATATATAAAGAGAAATTTTATTAGGACTTGAGCCAAACCATCATTGGTTTTAAAGAAGTAGAAACTAATATCCCCTCTTATCTCTCAGAAGACGTTATTTTACAGAATCAATCATAGAATCATAGAATCATAGAATGGTTTGGGCATTTTACAGTGCCTGACAAGAACTTCAAGTCATACATCCATAAAAGTAGGTTATAGACTTGATGGGGAGACAATAAACAAAACCAGTGTGAAATCTGAGTCACATACTTTTTTTCTCCTTCAGAAAGACCATCCATTACAGAAGCCAGAAAAAAATGCTCCTTTGCAATCATGCAGAATTCACAGAATGTCCTAAGACCTATGGCTGAAAGTACCTCTGAACAAAAATGCAGTGTGTTCCTCTGAATAAAAAAACCACCAAGTTATAATCACAGCAGTTGTCTTAGGTCATTTATTCCAAGAAAATTTCTAAAACATCGACAACATGGTGGGTCCAATACTGTTAAACTTCTGAGGATCTCAACAAGAGATTTTTGTAGTAGGTGCATGTCAGTACTTGCATGCATATATACTTGTCTTCTCACATAGCACAGAAGGGATTACAGGAAGAGTTTTAAGGAATATGTACTCTTATTATACATTACCAAGATAGTATTAAAAGACACAAAATATACAGTTACTATACACTGGAAAATAGAAAATATTAGGCACTGATTTGAAAATCCCTTCTTTGAGATGCTTTTTTCACTCAGACTAGACTGCCCCATTCCTGCATCTGGGAGCCTGAGGACAGCCAACAAACTCCTACTCAGGGCTCTGGCACAGGTGCTTGACAGCGTAAGAACCCTGTAATAACTTTGACCACTACTAAAAATATATATAGCTATGTCCAGGCAGTTTCTTACATGCCATAAGAAGATTTCACACATCGTAACTTAGGTGTTGTAACAAGTTTGCAGGAAGTTTGCAGTTGTCTTTGCTGTGATATGCTGCCATCATCAAGACAAGGTAACAAAGAAAGAATGTATGAAGGTCTTTAAAATTCTGGTGAAATGGGCCATGCTATCCCCAAGGTAAAAGCCACCCTGGAGTTAATAATCCTGGATTTCACCTTTAGCTAAAAATAACACTTTATCTTTCATTCCCATTGTTCAACAATAGATTTTCTTTTATCTTAAATGTATGCTTATAATCCATAGTCTAAGTACAAACTATGATATTGCATATGTACTTACGGTGCAGTGTAATACAGAGCTGTCATCTGTCACAGCTGATTGAAATCATAGAATCATGGAATAGTCTAGGTTGGAAGGGACCTTGAAGATCATCTACTTCCAACCCCCCTGCCATGGGCAGGGATATGTCCCTAGACCAGGCTTCTCAAGCCTCATCCAGCCTGGCCTTGAACACCTCCAGGGATGGGGCATCCATAACATCCCTGGCAACCTGAGCCAGTGACTCACCACCCTCGTTGTGAAGAATTTCCTCCTTATATCTAGTCTAAATCTGCCCCTCTCCAGATAACAGCCATTGCTCCAAGTCCTATCACTACAAGGTTTTGTAAACAGTCCCTTCGAGCTTTCTTGAAGTCCTCCTTCAGGTGCTCAAAGGTCACTATAAGGTCTCCTTGGAACCTTCTCTTCTCTAGGCTCAACAAGCTAAACTCTCTCAGCCTGTCCTTGTACAAAAGGTTTGTGTTGAAAGATTTCTTGAGATGCTGCTACACACAGATTTCTTATACCTTCACCACAACCACAACTCTAAAATTAAAATTAATTTTAATCTATGGACCACCACAGGGGAAAGACAAGACAATGTCTCTGTAAACAGCTACCTTCTCCAAGTCATGTGAAATCTAGCAAATATTTATATTTCTGAAGCAACAAAGTTTTTCAAGGTAACTCTCACCTTCCAGATACCTGGGCAACCATGCCAATACCTGAGAAAAAACATTCAATTCTTCAGGATTTGCTGAAAGTGTGAAGGTCAGCACAAACTCAATATGACTGTGCTCTTGAACATTCTGGTTTCTTGCATAAGGCACCCCTAGTCCTGACATTAACGACCCAGAGAAATCCCCCAGTACTACAGGGTTCTTATGCCTATTAATGTTAAGCACAAGTATAATCTTAAACTCTGACCTGAACTAAGATCAGGGCCCATAAGAGGCAGAATTCACATGGGGTGATCATCTACTCCCTGAAATAAATAAAATATCAAATTTAGAAGATATTTTGCATTTCCCCATCTGAAAGTCTAACTCTCATTTGCCCATAAAATTACATAGTAGCCAATATAACAATCCAAACTCCAATGAAAGAGATGTGCATCCCAGTAGAAACCTTCTTTCTTTCACATTTCTAGACATCAATCTTACTATCATCAAACATTTTCAGCTCACTGCCATATTCATTACAAGAATTAAAGACCAGCATCCTGACCACAGCTCAAGTGGCTAATACAGGTTTTTAAGAAGTAGTGAAAAGTGAAGCCATGGGAAGAAAAATCTCTTCTTTTTTAATAGAGTGAAAATGAAAGTTGTAAAATAACTCGGTGCATTTCCAGGTGTTTGGGGGCCTGATGGGAAGGCCACCCACTCTAATGATTTCCTGCTATAATTATACTAAGTGGAGTTTCCTCCTTTTTCATTTGCATCTCTTTCTTGTTCTCCTTTTTTTTCAGTGAGATGATTTAGCACTAGTGCCCACTGAATAGAAAAAGAAGTCTGATTAATGTGCAGCAACAGACATTATAGCATATACATTCATGTTAGTGATGGAAAACCCTCAAGTAATTGGAACAGAAATTGGATAAAATAATGAAATATTTAACACAGCTTTTGTCTTTCTATTTTATAGTGGGATGGCTGGGAGGTCAGTGAGTGGGAAACAAGTAGAGATGTTTTATATTCTTTTCTGGTAAAAATTTGTTTAACACAGGCCCATGATTAAAAAGAATGTGGTACCCCACTGCGACACAGAGGTACAAGAGAGGGAATAATAAATAGGTGGCATTGACAAGGTGTCATTTATTATCTGCTTTAAAATGTCAGGTCATGTCATTGCACTGAAATATTTTCTCTCTTGATGTATGTCTCACAAAGCAAGTTCAATGTGTGTCACTTTTCGATTTCAATAAAAGAAAACAGCTTTTAATCTGGAAAGCACAGTAACCAACAGGAAAATAAGGTCAATTCAAGGCTCCTATCTGAACATTTTTTCCCAAGCAAGTCTCTCAAAAAATCCTGTCCTAAGTGGCCTAGCTAGTCATGGAGACCCGTTCTTCCTAACATAGCCCTGGCTGTCTCTCTACCCTTTTCTTTTCTCTCATTTTTAAAAAATTAGATACATCTCTGCGATTTCAGTAGCAAAAATAAATTTTAAAAAACAGAGAAAAAAATGTTAATTTCTGTTGAACTTAAGTGTTATATTAAACAAATCAACTTTTAAATCATGGAAACTATTAAGGCAATATTTCCCAGGCTGACATTAACTATATGCTGGATATACACGTAGGGAATTAAAATAAGTTATGAAATTATACCAATGATTAAATACATTCTGTAGGAGAATACAGTGGTCATTATGGTTTTATTTTTACATTAGTAAAGAAAAAACAGAAATGAGTGAAATCCTCATTGCAAAAGACTTTTTTTCCCAATAAATCTGCCCAAAACATGGAACTTGGAGAAGTGGGGGAATGGACTGATAACGACAGAATACAATTTCAAGTTAAGTCACAAAATTTACTCAGAGAATGCATTTGCAAAAAATAAAATTAAGACCAAAAAATACTAGTCAAGGGTTATGGAAAAAAATGAGACTTACTCCTATGAAGTGCTCGCAAATACACTTGCTAATGCAGTTGAGTGTTAGTTACTTCTTGAACCTACTCTCCAAAAAGTACATTATGTTATTCTTTGTGAAACACACCACAAACAAAAACAATGACAGAGCTGAGAGGCAGCAGGTAGGTCTAGACAAAAATCACTATGACTTGAGTCATAGTCCTGGTCCTTGAGACACAAAATAGCTGAGGGTAGAAGTGCAAAAGGAGAAAAAGCACCATATGTACCTATGGGCAGATTTGGAGCTCTAGATCACTCTGTTCTGCTGGGGATATTGAAGGGCTGGTTGTTATAGTAACAGTACTAACAGAGTAATCATCTAGAAAGTGCATTTGACTCTATGTGTTTGTTTGCACAGCCTGCAACTTCAGGGCAGCACCATTGTGCAAGGTTACAAACCTGCCTTCACAGACTCAGCAGCAACATTTCCATTGGTACAAGGGCATGTTTCCTGAAAACAAAAGGGATAGACTATGAAGATCCCTGGTTTGGTAGGATGGACATGCAACAAGATGAAAGAATGAAGGATGAAAGTGTTTTGTGAGTTCCTGCCCCTTTCTTATTAGATCTTGCTTTTCTAAACTTTTTACCTTTTTTTCTTTCTCTGTCAGTGAGATACATTCAGCACATTACAACTGAAGGCAATCCTAAAGCCAGTGTCTTGCAAAGGAAATTATTCAATATCTCCACCACACTTTACCTCTCCCAGTCATTGCATATTTACACAAATGAATATTTGGAAATACAGCAAATAGTACCATAGAAATGAAGATCATAGAGTGTGACTGGATCTTAGTCTGCTTCCTCTGCACATGAGTAGAAACAGAGAATAACTCCACTAAAATCAGGAGCTGGTCTTTTTTCATGTCATCCTAACAAAGACAGATCCTGGTCCAGCAACCCCCTGTTTCTCCTGTTCAATCACATCTCAGCATCAGTAGTTTTCAGTCTTTTCTTACCGTAACTTCTCTGGATTTATCCCAAGAATTCCCAAAGGAAAACATAGTGGTGAGAGGGATGAGGATGAAAACTCGGTTTGCAAGGAACTGGATGAAATCATGTACCAAAAAAATGTCTATACCTGGGGCACATTAAATAATAATAATAATAATAATAATAATAATAATAATGATAATAATGATGATAATAATAATAATAATAATAATAATAATAATAATAATAATAATAATAATAATAATAACAACTATAATAACTACTATAATAACTACTATAATAACTACTATAATAACTACTATAATAACTATAATAACTATAACAATAAGCCAATTTGGTCTAGCTTCCTGGACAATAACTGCTTTCAATGTTAATGGCTAGTTTGTACGACTTAATACTGTAGAGTCTAACTTATGTACTTCACAGTACATAAGTACTTGTACTTCATAGAGCACACAGCATGTCTTCTTACATTTTTCATATTCACGTAGTCCAGTTAGAATGTTTTTACATCACTTTGGGCTGAATACCTTGCACACACTAGAACAAGCAAGCCCCTTGAGTTATGCGGCAATGTTTCACTTCAGCTATTATGGTACAATTGTTTAGACTAGTAGAGTAATAAATGGCTCAATTGTTCACAAGGGACTAGGGATTGTCAAGCAGGGGGGATTATTGCTGTTGTCTGTGGTTTAGTAGCAAGCATTTTGATTCTATGCCTGGTACAGTTTCATAATTAAAATTTAATTTGTGTGTGATCTTGCAAGAGAGAGACAGACAGAGAAAATAGGCATGCATTGTATAGATGATGGGAAGAAAGATTTTTTTTTTTATGCACCAGTTCCAGTGAGGGATTCAAGAGGATTCTAGTGAGGTGGTGCAGCAGAGAAGCTCAAGAGAGAGAAGCCTCTAACCCCTAGGGTCAAGAATCATAGAATCAACTGGGTTAGAATCATCCAGTTCCAACCCCCCTGCCATGGGAAGGGACACCTCTGACTTGATTGGGCCGCCCAAGGCCCCATCCAGCCTGACCTTGAACACCTCCAGGGATGGGGCTTCCACAACATCCCTGGGCAACCTGTGCCAGTGACTCACCACTCTCATAGCGAACAAATTCTTCCTTCTATCTAGCCTAAATCTGCCACTCTCCAGTTTATACCCATTGCTTCTAGCCCTGTCACTACAAGTCTTTGTAAACAGTTCCTCCTCATCTTTCTTGCGGGCCCCTTCAGGTATTGGGAGGTAGCTATAACATCTCCTCAGAGCCTTTTCTTCTCTAGGCTCGACAAGACCAAACCTCTCAGCCTGTCCATATATGGGAGGTGCTCCAACCTTCTGATCACCTTTTTGTAGTTCTACTCTGGACCCATTCCAGAAGTTCCATATCCATATGTTGAGGATTCCAGAACTGGACACAATAGTCCAGGTGAGGTCTCACAAGAGAGGAATACAGTGGCAGAATCACCTCCCTCAACCAGCTGGCCACACTTCTTTTGATATAGCCCAGGATATGGTTGGCCTTCTGTACTGCGAGTGCATATTGCCAGCTTATGTTGAGCTTCTCACTGACCAGCACCCCCAAGTCCTTCACTGCAGGGCTGCTCTCAATCACATGATCCTCTAACCTACATTGAAATTGGGGATTGCCCCAACCCAGGTGTAGGACCTTGCACTTGTCCTTGTTGAGCCTCAGGAAGTTCTCAGAGGCCCACTTCTCTAGCCTGTCCAGGTCCCTCTGGATTACAACCTGTCCTCCCAATGTGGCAGCTACACTGCTCAGCTTGGTGTCATCTGCAAACTTTCTGAGGGTGCACTCAATCTCACTGTCTATAACACTGAAGAAGAATCTGCTATATATCCAAAACACATGCATAGGGGGCAGGTAGTTACCCAGAACCAAATGCTAGGAAGCATTAACCTCATATATAAGTTTATATACTGGTGCTCAAGAAATTTCATATCTCCAGAGCTAAGGTACTGGCCTCAAGGATGCCAGAGAAATGCCCTCATTCCTTTGAAGATACCCATCTGAGAATCCATTTCTTAAAATATTTACCTACTCCTTGTATAAGAGTACTTTGCTCACTCCTTTTGTAAACTCCTGGAGGAAAAGGAGTTATCTCAATCCCTCAGTTCTATTGTAATAATCTAGAAATTGAAGCTATATTCTTATTTTTAATATGTCATGATATTTAAGTGATGAGATGCTAGTACTCTTTTCCCACAGGATATGTTTCAACAGTCTTGCCCCACTTATTAAAATAAGTGTAAGTTTTACTATGAGCACTATTAGCAAGATCTTACCACTTCTCAATGCAGTGCACCAAGAAACATCTTTTAAACTAAGTAAAACAAGAGCAGGATAACTTATTCTATATTTCAGTCTGGAAACATTTTATATTATTATTGAAAATAGTGAACATCACAGAAAGGCAGATTGTCCTCATTTTATTGGTCAGAAATAAGTATTTAGTATCTATCGTATGTGAAGAAGCTCTAGCAGAAGGAGCTGCTACCATAGATGTGCATGTTCCATACTTCCAAACACACATGGTGACACACTCGGAATACCACTGGTAATAGTTCCTTCAGTATCAGAAGCAGTATGATACTGTTTTTCCACTGCTATAATCACCTGCTGCAAGCCCATAAACTCTTTATTTAATAGGATTTAACTTATAAATTAGAGATCATTTGGACTTTCCTGCAGTACTTTCTGAAAAAAACAAATCATAAAACCTAAAACAATTATGATTTACTGATGTGCAGCTATAACATTGGACATCACTACCTTCCTTTACATTTATTAGGAGGCAAATTGTACTGTGCAGGTTTCAGAATAGACGTCTTATCCCTTTCCCCATCACTAATCAGATTATGTCCTAGGGCACTTCCCATTGATTCTTCAATTTCTCCAAAAGATATGTGATTTTCATAATAAAAGGGGCTTGGTTTAACTATATCAATAATGGCGATATACACAACATTAACTGATTTCAGCAGAATAGTTTTCTTTTCTAGAATCTTGAAGTCATTTTCTGTCTTCCTTCTTTTTCTTTCTTCTTTTAAAGTTTAACGAGTGTTCTAGGACTGAGAACTAAACAGTGGTCTATGCATCTAGTGTCACTTTCCTGCTACTACTATTTGCTCAAAGTTTTTTTAGAGCATTAGTTAGAATGAAAACAAATATCTATGAACAAGGAGCCAAAATTTAAAAGGATAGAAATACTATTTTTCAGAGGAAACACATTTCTTTTATATGGATTTTAATGAAATACTTTTTTTTCAGTCCAAAGACAACTATTTAGTTTCATATTCAGGCTCTTAACACTATTTGAGTTATTTTTTGGCACTTAAAAGTTTATTTTGAAACATCATAGATAATTCATTCCCATATGTCAGGAATTGCATACATTGCCTTCCTGAATTTGTATTTTCTGCAGAAGTCATTTGCAGATTTAGCTGATATGCCCCAAAAAATTCTAGTCGTTTTGAATCTTAATATTTAACATATCTACCTGATTAGTTGAAATAATTTTTTTCCAGCTTTTCTTTAGTTCTAACAATAAAGTATTCTAACTATTATTGAAAAACTAGGTGAAAACTTGTATTTGGAAACAAATACGCATAACCCCATAATCTAACTAACATAACTTCCAAAAGGAAAAAATCCATGGTATTTCAACAAGCCTGAGATATCTGTTTTCTCAAACTCCTACTGTCAAAATTATGGAAAACTTTTATCTGAATATGCTATTAGAAACTGGCTATAAAGTCTGTTGGATGGAAGTAAATTACTTTTTTTTTCTTCCTCATAAATAATTTCTGCACCCTTCCCCTCTTATTCTATGTTTCACCAACAGTAGTTGTCTCTCCTTGTCATTTAAACACATATATTCTTTTAAAAAAACACCAAAACTTTACAGATGATAAACATACACACAATATTCTAAGTGTTTAAGAAGATTTTTTAATAAAAATATTTATTCATATATACATAAAAGCATTGAGGTACAACACACTCTAGGAAAAAATGTTGTAAGTTTCAGTCCTGAAGTACAGGAAATGTACATTACTTGCATTAACAATGCTGAAATGTGTTCTTGTTTTCATAGAATCATAGAATCATAGAACAACCAGGTTGGAAGAGACCCATCGGATCATCGAGTCCAACCATTCCTACCAAACACTAAACCATGTCCCTCAGGACCTCGTCCACCCATGCCTTAAACACCTCCAGGGAAGGTGAATCAACCACCTCCCTGGGCAGCCTATTCCAATGCCCAATGACCCTTTCCGTGAAAAACCTCTTCCTAATCTCTACCCTAAACATCTCTTGATGAAGCAACTTCTCTTAAAATACAGCGTTTTTATCCAGATACTGATATTGACACAGACACTGATATGCACATTTTCTTATTATTAATGACTGTGATCAGCATTTGAATGTACTGACACTCACATTTCTGTATTTGCATCTGTTTAAAATATATAACTTAGATCTGGGGGTTTGGTGGCCCTCTCTCCCCTGCTTTCCCACCAATCAGAGCTCACTGCCCTCTCAAGCAAACTGTGATGTGTCAGTATCATGGGGAACACTCAAAGGTGAAGGGAGGCAGTCATCAGGGAGCAAACCTCAGCATACTGGTATTAAGGCATCCGTACAAAGAACAGAGTCTGTCAGAATGAAATGCCATAAAGAGGTCAAAAAAGGTCTCATTTGACTGGATCCAGAGCAAGTATCAAAAGATAATAATGACAATTCATATCTAACTTGGCAAAATCCAAATACAGCCTGGAAAATTTAAGATACTTTATATTTTTCCTCACTCTTTTCTTTTGAGCTTCTGATAATCATGACCAAAAGCAGCTATATTCCATAATCTCATTTTTCAAAACAGAAGCCTGGTCTCAAGCAATTTTGGTATTTTCCAAGCATAAAATTTACTTTCGTCAAGTACTGTAAGGCAAAATACCTATTTAGGAATAATGCAGTAAATATCTCTTGAGCTGTACAGCATGGGATATTTCTTCTTATAATTACATTTTTAGCTAAAATAAACTAGGGGGTTGGGTTTGAGGGTTTTTAAAATTTTTTTAATTTTTTTTCTTTTAATGCTAAGAGAAATGACAGAGTTACAAGCAAGCAAGCCAGAATCCCACCAAGTGCAGGATAATAGCCTAAAGAAAAAAAAAAACCAAAATGTTTTTTGGAACATATCCAATCTGAGGTGAATTCTTTTGTTTTTCATCATAACTTAACTGAAGGGAATAAATTATACCTTTCCATAAATCCTTCAAACTTTTAATAAGGAAATAAAATGCTAACTTTGATCTCATATTAAAATAAACGTTCATGAATAATATTGCTAAATAGAGTGAAGATTAACTTGGTCCCAATGACACTCGTGAAAATACAGAAGCACTCTGTTAATTTCAATAAAGTTGTTGCAGTCTAACATTAAGACAAAAAGCTGAGAACAGGGACTGCTGGAGTACACCTGCTTGAAAGGTGTCCCACAAATCAGTCATAAAGTCACAAACACTGGTTTTCCTCCAGAATAATTGCACTAGGTGATATTAAAAATCTTATTTTGTGCCATTCTTTGCATGAAAGTCTGATGGTAGCAAGTAAATCACAGCAGGAGGACTGTAATTTAAAGGGAAGTGCAGGGGATTGCCAACAGAAGTGGTTGCACTTCAGTGGATCTCCAAGTAGCTGTTGCTGCTGTATTAATAGCACAAAGGCAACACAAAGCATACTTGCTGGTGAATGACAAATACACTAGACGCTTGAAAAATAAAAATAGTAGCAGGTTGTTTTTTTCTCATGCCAAGTGATGCACTCCTAGCAGCTGGCCTGTTGAGTAGTCACCTGTAACCAAAAGTAGCGTGTTTCAGTAGATCCCTTAGTACACAATCTCAACGAGCAACGCCTTGTTAGGAAAAGCAGTGAAAATCTAAACGGCATTCACTGCAGCTGGACCGGGTAACATACACAAGCAGCTACTAAGGAGGGTCGATGAAATGGAAATATATGCAACTAGAACTGAGGCATGCTGCAAAGAGCCTATAAAAGAACTGAAGCAGTGAGCAGCAATCCCAGGAAGCACAGCATAGGGGATGAAAGCCATTCTGCGTGGTGTTAAACTGCTGGAGAATAATATCCGAGGGGAATAAGCATTAATGAATCATTAGACATGGAGAAGTCCAATCGAAAACTAAGTGAATACATGCTCCCCACTGACTGCAACATCCTACATATCCTACCACCATCATGAAAACTGTTAGTGTGAGTCTAAAATATTCTGTCTACTCAAAGCAGTAAAATCTTAAGCACAGTTGTTCAAGTCTCCAAATTGATAAACATAGAATCAGAGAACGGTTTGGATTGGAAGGGAACATGAAGGTCATCTAGTCCAACCCTCATACAGTTAGCAGGGACACCTTTAATTGGATCAGGTTGCTCAGAGCCCCATCCAACTTGACCTTGAATGTTTCCAGGGATGGAGTATCTACTGCATCTGGGCAACCTGCTCCAGTGCTTCAATAGTAAAGCCAAAAATTCTCCCTAGTATCTAGTTCAAACTTCTCTTCTCTTAGTTTAAACCATTACCTCTTGTCCTATTGCTATAGCCACTACTAAAAAGATTTTCCCCATCTTTCTTATAAGCACCTTTAAGTATTGAAAGGTTATAAAAGGTCTACTTGGAGTCTTCTCTAAGTTAACTCCAACTCTCTCAGCTTCTCTTCATATGGAAAGTATTCCAGGCCTTTCATAATTTTTCAGCCCTCCTCTGGACCTGCTCCAGCAGGTCTCTGCCTTTACTATGCTGAGGGGTCCAGAGCTGGATGTGCTATTCCTGGTGAGGTCTCACCAGAGTAGAATAGAGGGGCAGAATCACCTCCCTTCACCTGCTGACCATACGTCTTTTGATGCAGCCCAGGATATGGTTGGCCTTCTGGGCTGTAAGCATACATTACTGGGTCATGTCCAGCTTCTCATCCAATAGGACCCACAGGTCCTTCCTCCACAGGGCTACTCTCAATATCTTCATCCCCAGTCTGTATCAATACCGAGGGTTGCTTCAACCCAGGCACAGGACTTTGTGCTTTGCCTTGTTGAATCTCATGAGGTTTTCACAAGCCCACTTTTCCACCTTGTTAAGGTCCCTCTGGATGGCATCCCATCCCCTAGGGAGTCTCAACCTCACCACTCTGCTGTAATCTGCATCATCTGTAAACTTGTTCAGGGTGCACTTGACCCCATTGTCTATGTAGCTGATGAAGACAATACTGAGGGACATTCATCACTGATCTCCACCTGGACATTGAGCTGTTGACTATGACCCACTGAGTATGACTATCTAACCAATTTCTTATCTGTTCTGCTCCCTTGTCCCTGAGGGCAGTTTCCCAGAGGGTCTATTGTGTAATTCTTTGAAGAGCTGCAAGTTTGCTTTCCTGAAATTCAGGGTCCAAACTTTACTCTTCACTTGATCCACCTCCCTCAGTAGGTAAGAGAAAAGCCTACTTATTCAAGATAGAGTTTGCTGCTTATGTGACTAGCATTAAGACCATTCACAATTACGCAAGCTATCTTGTAAGCCTTCATGTTCAGTTTATAAATCAACCCAGAAATATCTGGGATTAGAAATAAAAGTGTGACAGGAAAAGAATCTCAGCTAATGATCTCCATTACGCAAGGTTACCCTCTGAAAAAAATCTGAGAAAATGTTAATCTGGAATGTCAATCCTATATATTCAGTTTGCGTCACAAAGGTATCACTGCTTCCAAAGGCTCACTGGGTTAGCTAAGATAAAGCAACAACAGAAGAATAGGAATACTACCTATTTTCTGACAATCATCTGTGTGGGCCTTTCTATTCAAGTATTATAATATTTCAATTTCAGATAACTTTGCACAAAACTTTCACTGTCTATATGAAATACCATTTTAGACTTTTTTTGGCAATTTGGACTTCTTTTAAACTGTTTGTGAGTTTTAGATTTTTTTAATTTTTTTGTTTTGTCCCATAATATTAAGAAATTAGAACCACAATCTCTCTTCTCTGTTTCTCTGGAATGTCAGAGTCCTTTGATTTGTGGCTTCCCTCTCCCGCTTTTTATCATGTATATGAGAAGTAGAGAAGAGAACAAAAGGGAATCTAAAGCACAGAAACTAGACAATTCTTGAGATACCACTAGAGAAGACAACTGTGCAGCCAAAAGAAAGAATGTATTTCTTAATTACCACTATGTTACTATTATCATTATCCAGGGATGTTCATCCTAACACCTACTCAAAGCAAAAAATGTGACAACAAAATCTAGCTGAGATATTGTCCATATTTTCTTGACAAAGCATCAAGAACACTTGTAAAGTCCAATGAGAAATAAACTCCCACCATCTTCATGCCGAGATATGTAGAGTTTGATTTATCATTATCTTATATCTGTTTCTAAGCAAGACAATGGATTTGGAAGAAGTTTACTTTCATAAGTAACTTAAAGTAAAAATAATTAAGCAAAGTAATGTTAATAGAAATGCAGTTTTAAATACTAGAACATACTAAAAGATACTAAAGGGATCAAATTACAATAAAATTTTCATGTAATTTTACCCAATAGTTAGGAAGAACAACAGGCTTCTTAATGTTTTCTTTGGGGAGAAAAACTGTGTAATCCAAGCCTAGGTTTTTTTGCTTATGCGTCTTCAACTTGTGTCTAAAGAAAATAAGGGATTATTTAGTCTGCAGCCTAGTATTTCTAGTCTGTTTATGCTTTACTGAAAATTTTATTTGAAATGCATTTGGCATTTACCGTTTGTGACTATACAACAAATCCATTACTCCAACTAGGAATTACGGATCCAGGGCAGAAACCAACAAAGCTTTACTGAAAGTCCCTGACATGAAACATCCTGGTATACACCAGTATTTCTACTTTATGTCATTTTTTTTGTCACTTTGTCCAAAATCTGTGAAATCAGATAGAAGTTATAGTGCCTGCACATAGTAAAGTTTGTCAGTTTGAGATTTATTTATGTCATTGCAGAGTGGGCTAGGGAAAATGTATTTGAAACTAGAATTCAGAGGAAAAATTGCAAATTAGCTCCTGGCTGTCAAAATGCTGCAGTCTTTAAAGCTGAAGTAAACAAACTGTTTCAGAGGAAAAAAACTTTAAAAATCCTGATAGAATCTGCCATTACACTTCCTTATTTTTTTCCCTCTTTAGTCATTTATATGCAGTTCTGCTTAAAATCTTCCTTTCTGGAAAGGAGAGATTGTCCTATTAAAAAGGACATTTCCTCCTATACTACTAAATGGAAGAGGATAATATTGTATGGATTCATCCTGAAGTGAAGGAGGCTTTATAGGAGTTCAAAACAAACCAAAGAGCTGAAGAAATGAAGTTATGCTCCATTCAGCTTTTATTTTGCTTTTCTTTTTTAATTAAATTCCTATTTTTTCCCCAGGTTTTTCACAGTGAGCAGCAATTTAAAGTAAAAGGAAAAACAAGCAGATCCTTCTAACATCAAGAGAGGGTCAAATAAAGGACATTGTGTACCTTTTCAGAGGCACCTGTTCTCAGCAGCCTGAACACAAAATGAGCCAACATCACTTGGCAAAAGGTTTCTTTACTGGCTTTAACAGAGCTCTCTTGGCTCTTGCTGCTGCCCTAGGTCTTGTGAATCAGTATTACTCTTTCTACAAGTTTTGGCTGTTTATTTTTTCTTCCTTTAAAGTGAATGAGATGCTTTTTAAAACAAAGGACACAATCAGCAAGTTGATCGAGCACTATGGAAAAGGCTAGACAATTCTAAGTAATATGATTACCCTTTCAAGGGTTTTTTTAACAGAAACAGAGGGTTTAAAAAAAAAAAATCTGGAAAACCCAGGAAATAGAACAGAGGGGGGAAAACCCCATATTTGAAGAGAGAGCAAAAAATAAAACTAAGAGTTTGTCATCAAAGTCTCAATCTCACAACCATCTGAATCATCTTTTTAACCAAAGAAAAAATAATGAAATTTATTTTCCTTAGATAAAAACACCTCTATACTTCTGAAAACACTTAAAATAGCAGAAAACACCTGTTCTCCTTTATCACCATGTTCCTGCTGACTGGGTTAATCTTTGCACACTAGGATACCCTAGCATACAAATCTTTCACTTTTCCCCTCTTAGTGTAAGCTGGTGAAACTTAAGCAGAGTCATCCAACAAACCGCAGGCCAGTGCAGCAGCTGGCTATACTTACACAACTGTTTCAGTTTGGCACATCATACTCAGAGTAGGCAATATGGAGTCTCTGCATTAATAATGCAACACAATCTCGCAAAGTTTGGACCAGCTTTTTGCTTGTTTATTGTTTTGTGAGCATATCAGGTTCTCCTGCTTGTTTCATATGTCTCTGGTGCTTAAACTTTACCTTCACTCAAGGTTTTCTGTAGGGCACTGTCAGAATGTAACCTCCCAAACAGCTTAAATGCATAGCTTCTTTCTTATGCTAATGACTTATTTCCCTCCAGTGAAGGTTAACTTATTTACCCTGCATTTTCTTATACTCGTGCTTTAACTCCAACTTTTACCTTTCATGATTTCACAGTCACAGTGTAAATGCTGTTGCCATTGCCTTCAAAGAAACTCAAAGATGTTCCCCTGCCTGCAGAATCGCCTGCACACTGCTGGCAGGGAACTGACCACAGGGGAAAACTATATCTTCTATCCTTCTCTTGGAAGAGAAGCAGTTTTGCATGGCCAGAGAAGCAAGGGAAGGAGTACCCTTGGCTGTGCTTTGAGCCCAAAGAACTGTTTATGCTCTTACCAAGGCAGTAAAGTAGGATCCCTTAAAAAAAAAGAAAACCAATTGAAAACAGTAATATTTTGTTTCTCTGTTAACAAAAGCAGAAATTTGCTGCCATAAGTACTACCATTTTGTCAGGCTACTTGGTCATTACAGATGTCTGGGAAGTTACCTCAAATAAGAAAGCTGCACTTCAAGCAGCTACAACTCTGTTCAAGCATCCCAAGTGCTCTTAGGTCCCATCTTGTAGAGATACTACAAAATAGGAGGGTTTCAGCACAGAGTGCCAAGGCAGGAGTCTCATTCCAAGACACTGATTCTATTATCGAACTGTAGAATAGTTAGGGTTGGAAGGGACCTTAAAGATCATCCAGTTCCAACCCCCCTGCTGTGGGCAGGGACACCTCCCACTTGGCTTTGGACACCTCGAGGGATGGGGCATCCACAACTTCCTTTGGCAACCTGTGCCAGTGCCTCACCACTCTCATCCTGAAGAAATTCTTCCTAACATCTAGTCCAAATTGACTCCTCTCCAGTTTATACCCATATCCCCTCACCACAAGCCTTTATGCATAATCCCTCTCCAGCCTTCTTACAGGCCCCTTCAGGTGCTGGAAGGTCACTATAACATCTCCTCAGAGCCTTCTCTTCTCCAGGCTCAACAAGCCCAACTCTCTCAGCCTGTCCTCATAGCAGAGGTCCTCCAACCTCTAATAATCTTTGCAGTCCTCCTCTGAACCCCTTCCAACTGTTCCATATCCATATGATGAGGATTCTAGAACTGGACACAATACTCCAGATGAGGTCTATAAGACTGGAATAGAGGTGCAGAATCATTTCCCTCGACCTGCTGGCCACTCTTCTGATGCAGCCCAGGACACAGTTGACCTTCTGCACTGCAAGCACACGTTGCTGGCTCATGTCAAACTTCTTATTGATCAACAACCCCAAGTCCTTCTCTGCAGGGCAGTTCTCAATTACATCATCCCTCATTATGTACTGAAATCAGGGCTTGCCCCAACCCAGGTGCAGGGCCTTGCACTTGGACTTGTTGAGTCTCATGAGGTTCTCAGAGGCCCACTGCAAAGTTGCAGAGGATACACTCACAATCTCACTGCCAATACCATTGATGAAGATGATAAACAGCATTGGTCCCAGTACGGACCCTGGAGGTACACCACTTGTCACGGATCTCCATCAGGACTTTGAGCCACTGACTACTCTTTGAATACAACCATCCAACCAATTTCTTATCCACTGTATTGTCCACTCATCAAATCTTTATCTCTCCAATTTAGAGAGAAGGATGTTGCAGGGGACTGTGTCAAAGGCTTTACAGAAGTCTAGATAGATCACATCCATCAGTTTACCCTTGTCCACTGCTATGGTTACCCCATCATAGAAAGCCATTAATTTGGTTATACGGGATTTGCCTCTGGTGAAGCCATGCTGGCTGCCATTAATCACCTCCATGTCCTCTATAAGCTTTTGCGTAGCTTCTAGGAGGATCAGTTCCATGATCTTCACACAGAGTTGAGATTGACAGGTCAGTAGTTCCCAGGATCATCTTTTCTATCCTTTTTAAAAAATGGATGCAATTTTACCCTTCTTCCAGTCACCAGGAACTTCTCCTGATTGCCATGACTTCCCAAATATCATATAGTAGCTTGGTAACTACATTTGCTCATTCCCACAGAACTCCATAATGCATCTCATCAGGTCCCATAAATATATATTATGTTCAGGTTCCTCAGGTGGTCACAAACCTAATCCTCCTCTACAGTGGGAGTGGGTCTTACTGCTGTCCCAGTTATGAAGATCTAAATAAGGAGACACAAAAGTGGAGTCCATGAAGCTTCCTTCATTCATGTTCAGGTGATGAAGTGACTCTCAATCTATGTAAAATTACAAGCACTCTGAGTTCCTAAAAAAAAAAAAAAACCAAAAAAATAGTAGAAAGTGGGTTTCCACATATAAGAAAAAGATCAAATTCCATCCTATCCAGCAGATGATTACAGAGAAGAGGATTTTTTTAATCGGCTGCAAGCCTGAGCAGGATTTACCTGGTAATACAAATGTATTTGGAGCTTATTGAGAAAACTGAAGGTAATTACTACCTGCTAAGATTATAAACTTCATAATAAGCCAGCGTTATTTGCTATCCACAGACTAACTGTGTCTTTCCTCTTCTCTTCTCAGAAATAATTTTTAAAAATTCTGAACCAAAGTTAACATACATATCTTTTCATCCAAACATGAGGATGAAGTTTACTAATAGTTGCACACCAAGATCTTGACTTAGGACATACTTCTAGGGAGAGGAAGAACTGAACATAATTTTTTCACTATTTGTAACAGGTGCAGCTATGCTGTGTGTTTTCAAGTTAGAACATGAAATTCTATCAAGATTTCTGGATAATTATATTGATTGAGGAGATTTCAGATTAATATCACTGTTGCTTTCAGTAAAAGCTGAATTTCTCTCCCTCCTAGTTGTTTACATGTGTATCTCAACTAACATAGAAGTACTTTTTATTTTTTGTAACTTTTCATTACCCTACTTTCTCATAAAAGAGAAGATATTAACAGACCAAAGATCCTTAAAAAAGTTATAATAATGTAAGAACTCATGACAGACTTTCAAAAGACTGTAAGCCACTCAATGATCAAGAACTGCAGCATGATCTACAAACAGAAAGGTCATCATTTTGTGTTATCCTCTTCTTACATAAAACTTCAACTTGCAGCTTCTCAGCCAGATGCCTGCCTTCCTACCTTGGTTAGTTTTCTTCTATTATAAAATTCAATTTAATTAAGTCAGTTTTCACCATTCTTAAGATGTAATCCAGGCAATCTCCTCCTGTTCTGGCACTAAGACATACAGAAATTAATTTTCACTGTTTATATTTCCCTGATCGAGAACCCAAGAAAGAGTTTTACAAAAGTTTAAAATGCTGTTATTAGTTTGTGAGCTGTGCCATAATTGCTTATAAGAAAACTCATGACAAGTTCTACCACTTCATAGCTATTATTACATTTTTTCAGTCAAAATTATTACATTGTACACTGAAACACGTAAAAGATTCTTCACAGACATTCCCCATATAAAAATAATTTCATGATGATTGCATCATTGCCTTCCTTTTCCTTTGATGCCCAATTCCACTTTTGTAGAGAAATTTCAAGGAGGAAGTCACCAAATGTTTTCAGCAATATTTTTTTCATTTACAGCCATACACATAACAATGTAATGGAAAACAAGAAAAAGACCAGCTTTTGCATCAGTTCTTGTCTGCTCCAACTGACAAAATCATTCGCTTCTGTCTCTGATACTTTACTGTAGAGTATCTCAATTAGACAACTCTATTTATTGATTTCTTGACTATCCAAATGAAACCAGAGAAAAATCTACAAACTATAATGCTCATTATTCTGTACGCGTGGATTAATCAGCACCAAAATACTTCTGCACCACTTACTTTTTACCATTATGTTTGCTCACTGAATTTAGCTACTGGAAAGACCATTTTCCTCCATTGTAGACCTCATCTATTGTAAATTAAGAATGCTCATGTGATTTATCCTGAAGTTATTTCAATTTACATCAGGAAAACAACAGCAGAAGTTCGCTAACTAATGGCTGCATGGATTTGGTAAGGCATTTGAATGTTATTGCAGGCTTAATGGTGAAATGCATTCCTAATGGAAACAATATGAGTTATACTTCGCACAAAGCATAAAGGAAATATCTTTCATATGCATATGCTGACGCTTTCTCAAGTCCACCTCCAGTATGAATTTGGTCTGCTCTTTGTAGCTGCTAGACAACTTCAGGTCATCAGCAATGCCTGTTTACAGTGGCACAAGCTTATTCAGCGTAATAATGGATAATTTGAAAGACATCGAATATGCTCCCTGTGGTAGTTTTATTCGCTTTATGCCGGAAGGATCAGAAATGTAATTGCTGGTTTTGAAAAACATAAATACAAATTATAAAACATAAGGGGGTTATACATCCAAGCAATTAGATTAAGGTGCTAGTTTTGGTACAAATGAACTAAAATTGATTCATTTTTTGAAATTTTTGATCTTTTATTTCCTCTAGCTTTCATTATTTCTTGAATTGAAATGGCAGGTACTCACCTGTTCAAGACTGAATATCTTATATTAAAAAATGCTCAATTGAAGTTGACTTAAAACCTCAGGGCTACTGAATCCTCTTGAGACCCACAAAATAGTGAGATGCACATTACATGAAGCTATTCAGTATGTCAGCTTTTAAGTAAATAGAAGAAATATAGCAGTCATAGAAGAAATAGTAATAAAAGAGAGTAAGTAGATGGCTCTTAAAGACACTGCCACCTACATAAAATCTATCTCAATCTCTTTGAAACATATTCAGAATTGTTTGAAAAACTCTCCTTTTAAAATGTTACTATTTTGACCATAAATACATATGGACAAGCATATATATACAGGTATTTAATATATATAGTTTTGTAAGATTTCTTTGATCTGCAAAACCTGCTTAGTATCAAATTTATCTGGATTGTTTATACAATGCGACATAAAATTTTCCAATTTGCTAAAAAGAATAAAATATGAGCCAAGAAAACAATATATTTCCTTTCCCTTTCCACCAAACTGAAGGTAGGAGATAATTCTTTAGATCCAGGTATTTTCAGTCAGATTTGTTGCTTTCATTCAAAAGAAAGTATCATAAGTACACCTGAAAACTTAGAGCTTCCAGTTTTACACGTGATTCCTGTTGATATGCATTACAAAGAAGTACTGGCACAATTTTAGCCAGCCCATCCATTTTGTAGGATTCTTACCATCTACCAGCTGTAATTTACATAATAGAGCATTTCATTTGAGATGTGCACTTGTCCCTCCCCACATTCTTTTTCAGCCTGGTACAATTCACCTGTTAAGTAAAGGCAATTCATCACATTCTGACAAACAGCACAGTGAAACTGTTCACTGTGCCTTGTGAAGGAAGCCAAATTAAACAAAAAGACAGAGTCTTGCACTCTCGTTTTGGAATAGACACAGAGCCATGTAATACCATCACAAAGTCAATTACTTTGCACTATGATTATTAATGACAGAATTATGTAATGAGTTTGAGCGATGATAAAATTCCTCTGGTAAAGTGAGTCCTTGATGCTGAAATTTCTTTACCAAATTAAAGCACTTTGTCCCCAGGCATTTGGAGTCTCATTAAAAGCCCATTTAAGCCAATGAGAATCTTCCCATTGACAGACTTCAATTTGAATTAGGTCTACACTGCATTAAAATTGGAACACGTGGGGCTCAATTTTTATGAAAAACAATTTCCTGGTACTGACTTAGAATTGTTTCTGTACCTGCTCATGCATTTAGCACAGATTTGTGTGTTCATATCAAGCAAATACACAAAAATGCATATAAAGGAATCTGACTACACATAATCCCATCTATAGATATAAATTGTGACAGTAGATTATTTTAAACGGTCCTCAGAGTTCTTTCAAAGCCTCTTAGCACTTATAGGTATGCCCTGAAGCACAGACCTTATTCCTTTCTGTCTCTTAATAAGAGTCACAGGAATTTTGCACTTAAATTCCCACCACCTATAACTATATAACTTTATCCACAAAGAACCTATAGCTACATTAAGGTCATGGTTGCCTAAATCCAACCTAATTCCTACTGTGATGCCTTAATTTCAAAACTGATTCTCAAACTCTACTGTTACTGATTATCTTTGCTTTGAGCATTAAAATTTTTCAAGTTTTTAAAAAAACTTTTTTTTCAAACTTTTCAAAAGTTGTCATTCTCCAAGAGGCTGAATAGGGTGAAGTCATCTTCTCTTCCTGAAAATCCTCAACTCTTTCTTAAAAATACTGGTATGTGTATGTGTGTGTGCGGGTATACCTATTATATTTATATAAATATATTGAAAATAATAATAGTGTTGTTCTAAAATAGTGAAAGCAAGACTGAATAGGATAACAAGCCTAAATTAAATCACAGTCTGGGGACTCCTCAATTCCTGTCACTCCTCTAGCAGTGGTTATATACTAGTATATATCATGGAGCAAAACATCCCGCAGATGTTAGAACAGGAAAAAAAATGTGTTTGTCCCAAGCCTCAAATGTTTACAGACCATGATTATCCAGTAGATTGTAGACATTGTTCTTCTTTGGCCTAATATCCTGAAATTACATTGAACAGATGGAGACACCTTCAAAACAATAATTTGAGTCATTCCCATTTCTTCATCCACCCCGGTACTTTACTGGAAATTATCTAGCCTTTTAATGAGAGAGGATCAAACACTGAAACAAATAACCTGAGGAAGTGATGACAAAATGACAAATTCAGATCTAGATGTGTTACATTTCTGGAAGACAGCCTTTAGCAAAAAAAACCCTCTCAATATATTTTAGACATACTCAAGATAGATACAGGAAAAACATAACTGGCTACTTGAAAGACCTCAAATTGATCCACAGGGGTTTCTTTTGCTCTTAAACTCTATGAACTTTAGCATGTGAGTTTAGCTAGAAGTAATCAAATCCATGTTGTTTCTACAATCAATTTCTATCTTTATTGCAAAACTGTTTCAAAGGTCCAAATTACTGCATGAATTTTTCTGAAAGATATCATGCAGATAATCAAACCAGATAATCTCATTGGTCCCAAACAGTTTAAATTTTCACTGGCTCTTACTATTATCTGCCAAAGTCGTTTTTATATCCTGAGCATTTATGTAAAGAAATGAAGGCTGAACATTTGTAATCTACTCTTTTTTCACAAATGGTGCAGCCAACTTCCCACTTCTATGTGTGACATTACAAATGGAAATATCAATGGAAAACAGAAAGGCATCTGAAAAAAAAGTGACACATTTTCAATATTCTGAGATTATTTTCAGAAGTGCAGGTGCTTTGGTCTAACTGTCTATTTCCTCCTAAAGGCAAGTGAACAGCTAAAACCTCTTGCCTCAAGCTGACAATATGCTCTTGCTTTCCTAGATATAAGATCAGTATTTGACTGAAGCTAGTATGCTGTAGTCTGCCATTGAAATTATAGTCAAAGGCAGATCAGCACTCACTTTGCTTCATAAGAAAGATTTTTACAGCTCCCTTGAAGACAACTGTATATAAAACTCTTACTCCTCAGAAGAGTTTGGATTCATTTGCTGTTCCAAGCATTTGGATCTGACTTGGAATAATACAAAGAGGGTATGTGGGTTCCAAATGAAAATTCAAAAGGAAAACCAGCTTTTCCTCTTTTTCCTTTGTTTCTGAAAGTATCCTCTAATGTCAGTGTACACTGTGCATTTTACTGGAATATTACCGTAGAGGACTGAAACTTGAAAAATATTGGCAAATTCTACTAAGCTATGCATAAACATTCAGAGACTTTATTTAAAAAATCCTTAGTAGTTGATTTATTTTGTCTGCCAGTTACGGTTACAGAAAGCAGTGAAGAAAGAGGAAATCAGTGGAAACTTCAGTATGAGAAATCGTATTTGCTGGGTTATTTACAAATAACGTAGTGCTCAATAAAACAATTGTGACATAGCAATATCATGACAAAAAAAAAGAAAAGAAAGAAAAAACAAACAGTAGGAGATCTCATTTCAACCAAGAAGGTCATCTAAACTTGTGCATTCCAAGGTTGATAATAATTAAATTCTGCCTGCCAGAAAAAGTGCTCTCTAACAGATCCTGCAAGTCCAAGAAAATGTGTCAGGAATGTGGATAGACCTTTTCTTCAGTCCACTTATACTGTGAAAAATCAAATATAATCTGATAAATAACTGGTTGAAATATTGTCCAAAACAAAATCTGCTTGGATCAGAATTTTTTCGGCAGGTATGAGTTGAATAATTTTTGTGTCTCTAGTGATCTATCAGTGTACATATATGAGCAAATGCAGAGGCTCCTGGTTTGGGTTAGGACTACAGGAGCACTGTAAACCCAGAATCTTTCCTTAAATGGTAAAGTTTAAGGTTTGGAATTTAAAGCTGTATTATTTTACCTTGAGGGTTATTACCACATTGGCTTTCTTTATCTGATGAGACACACAAAACCTTCAGATATACAAAAAGTTTCCAGTGTGTTCTAGAAAGATTTCTAACACAATGTTGTAGTTGTAATGTATCAGAAGACCATACTCAACTTGGCATGGTTAAAGAGAGGCAACCTGTAGTCCATTTAAGACCTTAAATGACTGGGAGCAGAGAGGGATGTCTTAGTAACACTAAACCTAAATTAATATTAATCATCCAAATACTATTTATCTAAAAAACAACCAACATCATATCGGTTACTTGCTATTTGTTTTAGTTTTGTGGAGGAGTTAGGTTTTTGAAAGCATCAGATATTAATGCAGTTTAAAATAATATGAGCATTTAAAAACCTACATGTTTAACTCCACTGTGTTACTTTAATTGTGAGTTTTCAAACAAACTGGTGCAACATCAACATATAATCCATGCATAGAAAAGTAGTTTAGATTAGTTCCTACCCATCTGCTATAATGCAATCTTATAACTAAAAATATTAACAGGTATAATTGCAAAAAAAAAAAAAAAAAAAATCATGGTGCTAGCACATAAATAACAGTGTCAGAAGTAGGAAATTTACTTCACTGTCATTGATGTGACAGAACCACACAGAATTTGAGCAACAAGTACCAAACCAACCCAGAACCATCAAGGATGGGGGCAGCTTCCCAGCACTGCTGCTTTTTCTCTTGCATTTCTGCTTACAGTTTGATCTGTCCTCTAGGATTGTAAATACTGCATTACCTTTCCTAGCTCAGTGTTGCTCTTCTCTTGTCCTTTGGCATCCCATGTAAAAATGCTGTGAGAAGTATAATAGATCACCCTGAGCTCACCTGTTACCTCTGCACCTATAGGGTCTCTACCAGCAAATACAGAGTTCTGATTTCCAAATGTCCCCAAAGCCAAGTAACATAGACTGTCTGTTATTAGGTTGGTGCAAAAATAATTGTCAGATTTGTCATTGTCAACTCTGATGCTTATTTTGGACTAAACTTATATTAACAGTGTTCAGGTAGTATACTGTTTTGAAGTACAAATTTACATTGCTCATTTATGCTAATAGTTTCATTTTCATAGCACTTTTTGTATGTTACACTGTCAAATTAAAGATGAAAAAGCAAATCCAACACATTCCATTGCTTAGGTTCAAAAGTGGACATAAATCATCAGAAACTGCTATCAATAACAACCAAGTATTTGGCCAGGAGACTGTCAACAAACATGCAGATTGACATGGGTTCCAAAAAATTCATAACCGAAATAAGAGCCTAGAAGATGATGAGGGTCACAGACACCCTTCTCTGATAGATGACAACCAATTGAGGGCCATTATTGAAGCGAACACACATAAAACAACACAAGAGGTTGTAGAAGAGCTAAATGTTGACCATTCAACAGTTGTTCAACATTTACAATACACTGGAAAACCAAAAAAGTTTGACAAATGAGTGATTCATGACCTGAATGAGAATAATAAAAAAAAAAAATTACCACTATGAATTGTAATGGTAATTACCACTAAGAAGAGTTTTGCAGTTCTGTGCAACAAAACTGATCCATTTCCTGATTGCCCTGTGACATGTGATAGAAAATGGAGTCTACACAACAACTGAGAGCATTCTGCACAGTGGCTGGACCAAGGTGAAGCACCAAAACACTTCTCCAAACGTAAGCTGTATCAGAAGAAGGATATGGTCACTGTTTGGTGGTCAGTAAGTAGAATCATCCAATACAACTTCTTGAAACCTGGAAAAAACATCACAACTGGGAAGTATTGCCAGGATATTGACAAAACGCACCAAGCACTGTAATGTTCTACTCCAATACTGGTTCCTCAAAAAGGACCAGTTGTTCTCCATGACAATGTCCTATCACATCTGACAAATTACTCTGCAGAAGCTGCACAAACTGGGCTACAAAACTCTTCCTCATCCAGCTTCCTTACTAGAAGTCTCTCCCACTGATTATCACATTTTCAAGCTTCCTGACAACGCCCTGCAAAGCAAGGTTTTAAACAACCAGGCAGCAGTACACAATTCCTTTGAACAAGTCATCAGTTCCAGGAATCTAGAGTTATATGCTACTGTAATAAGTAGATTTGTTTCTTATAGGCAAAAAAATACATAGATTCTAATGCTTCTTAATTAATAAATTTTGTTATAGGCTGAAGTATACTTCTTTAAATTTGACTGATGAAAATGACAATTATTTTTACATCAATCTATAACTTTAAACAGGTAAGTAAAATAGATACAAGGCCGTCACAGTGCTATAAAAAAGTGTTTGGAACTTTTCAAATAATTTCTTGCAAAGAGCTAAGAGATTAAAAAAATAATAAAAAGGTTAATTTAATATATTAATTTAATTATATTAAAATATATTTAAATTCATTTTGTTAATACAGTAAAATAACACCAACCCCTTCGCTTTCTTTCCCTTCTTTATTTTCATTTTTAGAATTTAACAGGAAAGTAGCAGAAATTATAGTAGTCTACCCAGAAGCAAGAATGTGTTAATTTTCTTAGTAGGTATATCCTGCTAAGGGAATATATTCACAGTATTACCATATCAGCCTATTAACACCAAATGCAGAACTCAATAACAGTTAATAAGAATAATAATTATTTGAGAGTGAATGTTGCTTTGGTCTTTATTATTCCTTTCTTATAATTTTGAGCTGCTTTTGTTCTTGGTCCTGTATAATAGTAAACTGACTGTACTGCCTAGTAATTGAATTTCTCTCATTACACACACACACAGTAAGAAGTATACCACATAGCCAGGACTTATACAATGTCTATCTCCTGCTCACTGGGTAATTCAAACTCTTTTTGTTGGAATGAGTACGATCTTGATTACAAGTACACTACCAAAACTGAGTGCAAGGTCCACAAGCATTGATACATCTACTCCATTTTCAGGGGCAGTTGATATCCAAGATAATTTTCCCCATCGGCTGCATATTCAAACAGACTGAAGGGCTGCAGTATTCTTGAATAAATTAGTAAAAATCATCACATTAAGGCTTTAACCTAATGATAAACTGGTATAGCATTAACATTTTGGACATTAAATCTGTTTGATTAAATTTAATTCAGCTCTCACATTGCTATGACTACACTAACCTAACCACATCTTCTTCTCTCCCTTCCCCAAACACCACTAGGAGAAAAGAAGATCAAGGAAATACAGAAGAATAAAGAAAAAGGGGGGAAAAAAAGAAGAAATAAGAAAATAAAAAAATCAGTCACTTTTCACCAGAGGTTCAGTGATTTAAAAAAAGTGGTTCAAAAGTTACTTGTATCACAGCTGAGCTTCGTGAAATGAGAGAATGAGATCTTACAATCACGCAAAATTAATTATTATATTAGGTTAATTATCCTAATCTCTCAAATCCACCAAGTGCTAAATCATAACTCATATTATATGCTTTTTTGTAACTAACATGGAATTATTTTCTTTTAGGGCAGTCAGTCCTTTCTGAAATACAACTTCACTATACAGTATCACTAAGTCAATATTCACTTTTGCCAACATTGTATAGATTCCCCAATGCAGCTGTATTTAAAACCAGAGAACTTTTATATCATAGTACTCAGTTATGATTCTCAATTTTAGTAAAATGTCCACTGAACTAAGCAGACAAGTAATACTCTGTATGTTAGCAGCCTGTACAGAAGAGGGGACAAAAGCTTTTGCTGCAAATATATCGTACTCCTTCAAAAACCAGAACCAATAATAGTCAACAACTTATTCAAACAGGTCAGTTACCTATAGAAAATTGTATATTTTGTTGGAGTTTGTTTTATTACAAATGAAGAGCATCAACATACACTCTATGATATTTTTATACATGCCATCAGATTTAATGAAGCCCACTAATTCCTCTCACAACAGCAGAAAAAACTTGGATGAGGAGTGAAACTTCTGGGTTTCAAATGGCTAGATATCCTTTCCTATGAAACAAGTGGGTGTGTTTTCCTAACTGAAATCAGATCTTATTAGATATTTAAATGACTGACTTCTTTCCACTTTACCTTTATTTTTAGGATACGAGTATGACCAAGATGAGCAAAAACAATGGAGAATCTCAGAAATGCTTGTTGAAATCAATTTATACTGTGAACTAAAATGCCACCCTCATAAATATTTATAAGAAAGGATTTCACATTATATGTTCAGCATTGAATGGTGTGTGTTATTCTTATTAATGTTTCATAAACGTTTGTACAGAAAAACAATATGCTTTACTGTGCTTCAAAGTATTAAGTAGAATTATAGTAGCATCTGCTTCCAACAGTTGAGTGCACAAGCTATTCATGCCCTGTCGTAAATTCCATGATGCATTAAGATGCCATTAAATGCACCTTCTGTGGTTGTCTCCACATTTACATACCTTGTAAATCATCAGGTAAAAATCAAGCAAACAGGAGCAATCTCCTGCACTCTTTCCTTCTGCCATAGAATCTAGTGCCATCCACATCTTTCTCTATTGGGTACACTACCATCAAAACATGAAATTAATGATGTCAATGATGAGAAATTTAATTGCTAAGGGTAATTTTATTTATAATTTTTTAATACAAGAGGTTTCTTACAGAAAAAATAAAACTTGAAAGCCAAGATGTATAGACAAGCCAGAAGACATAAGCATGGTGGTGTGCCCATTTTTCCCTCAAGGATCCTCATTTGGGAGTCTTACTTCTCTTAGATAAAATTTTAAAAAATCACTAGAGGAATGAAAAAAAGTTAAAACAAAAGTATCTTTTCTCTTTTTGGGGTTTTTCTCGCACACAAAGTCTCTTCAGCAAACTTCCATACTGCCTCTTTACCTGAGGGAAAAACAAGTGATGAAGAATATCTCAGGTTTTCCAGAACTAGAACACACCTGGAGGAAAACCTTTTTTATTTACTTTCTTTAATTCAGTAACATCCCCTTACTGTTTCATTCCATCTAACTACCAATTTATTTCCTTCAATCCAACTTCTCAGGAGATAGTTGGAAAAGGTTTCCTTTCATGATAATGTCCAGGCACATTCCTGCATTGGCTGGCAGGATAGTTTTGTCAGTGTTGCAGCTGGAACTCCACAGTCTGCAGAATGCATCTCTCACCACTCTGGTAATTCAGTCTGTAATGGTCAGGAGCTTGGAAACATGCACCTGCACCTGGGTACCAGGGTTGGCAAAACAATATGCTGCTGGCACAAAATCCTGTTTGCTTGATTGTTTCCCCTTAAACATTCAAACATTTCAGGTCCTGCAAATTAGTCAGATCTGTTTTCTCTGAACTTAGCAATTATTTCCATGTTTTTCTCATGAGCTTTGCACTTTCTGTGAAGCCAGATAAAAATGTATGGCTTATGGAAACATCACCCTGTATTTTTATTGTTTTGCAGTCTCCTTGAAAATGAAAAAAACCTGGTGAACTACAAGGCTTGTAGTCTCTAACAACAGAAGCCTGAAGAGGAGGGAGGGAAGGAAGGAGAGAGAGAATGGTAAAACCGAGTACACACACATATCCAAGGTGAACTGCAAGACTGCCAGAGGTAATTAGTTTATTAATTTATTAATCTGTCAACTTCCACTAGAAAAATATTTTTTAAATTTAAGAGAATTATATAGCCCTTCATTTTAGGGTCAGACTTTCACCTAGCACATGCAATTCCCTTGCTACAAGGATGCATCCCATGGGAGCTCTTAGAATTTTTTCCAAAAGCAACAGCTTCTTAAAATGATCAGATCACATTTTTTATCCTCAGAAGGACAAGTAAAAAAGGGAAGGGGGAAACTAATAAATACTATGACTTTTCTTACATTTAGCTACAAACATTATGAAAAACTCCACAGCCCTTTGTAACCGATGCTTTCTCCTTCCCTGCCATCTGTATTTATACCATGCTTATAAATCTTTGCAACCCTCAGTCCTTGAACTCCGGAAAGGAATAAAACTAAGCTTCTAACATGCTTTATTACCAAACAGCAAGACTCTTCTCTTTCTTTAGCCTTTCAAGAAATAGTTGGAGAGAAGAACGGGAAATCTGAACATCAGAAAAAGCAGGTGCTGAATTGAGGGCGATAGCTCTGCTATAAACTTGTGGGTACACATAGCCTTGCAAATTCAGCCCACACATGTCAAACAGACGTTCTGGAGGACAACACAGTTCAAGCCAAATCAAGCTAGCCATGACTGATTGGATCAGGAACCCTAAAGAGCCTAGGTAGACAATAGAAAACCCAGTTTTAGAGAGATTTCTTGGCATAACAGTCACTTAGAGGTGGCTATAATTATTTGGTGCTATTAGTAAAAATATTAACTTGAAAGACAGATTAAGACAGTGTCAGCCTTACATAAGAATGACATAAGTGCAAGCAGCAGTGATGAGCCAACTGCTTTGGGTGCCAGGACAGTCGCAGCAATATCAGCTTCTATTCCCTCTCAACTGCCACGCAGTTTTGGGTTAGACAAGGCAGACGGAGAAGGCTGTTCTCCCACAGATTATGTTGGGTGACTATCTCCATGAGGGTAAACCTTTTATTGGCCAATTGGCTGCCTCTGTGCCACTGCTAACGCTCACCCCCCATTTACTTACCATCAAGGAGCAGAGGATGTCTTTGTGCTACACTCTCATAGGGGAAAATTCATTGCCATTTTAAATTCTTTTTTCACATATTTGTAATTACATTTTTACTAGCATCTCTATACAGTTTACAGATCAGCAGCACTGCCAAGATCTTTCCTGCTACTTCTTCAGTGACTGTGGCTACTGCACCTTTTTATTTTCTCATTTAGGAAAACAGCAAGGTTTTCTGTTGACTCCTTTGCTCTTTAACTGTGGAACGAGGGTTTGCATTTGAAGAAACTCATTGCAATGCTGACTGGAAGCAGAGCTCTTAGGTCATTGGAAAAATAGAGCGTACATTAGCTCTTTAGAGACTGTATGGTCACTTCAGCCCCTCCTGTTTATTACAGCCTTTCCATGTACTTAGTGTTATAGTCTCTTACTACAGCCTCATAGCTCAGAATCTCTAAAAGTAGGTTTGCATCCTGATCTAAATTCAGAGTGCTAGTCTATCTCCATTGAGAAAGTCTTCAGTTTTACTCTCCTGTGGAAGAATGCTCCCTTTCTAATGCTACAAACACCTCTATATATTCATTCACTAGTAGATTAACAATAATCTCTGCATCACTCAGACTAGGTATTTTTAGTCCTAAATGGAAAAAAAAACCCAACAACTCAGTTCTTGCAATTGTTTATACCTGTGCAGAGTTCAGTCCAATTCAGTCAAAGGCTACAAAAACACAGCCATTTGCCCATGTGGCTTTGTTCACAGTGAACTGATCCCAGAAACAATCACATTACATATCAAATACTCTAAGAAAACACCAGTGTGTATAAATAAAGATCTGTCTAAAAAAAGGTGCCATAGTAATTTTTTTCTTTTCTACCTATATTTCATTCAGCATAGTCTGACCATGATCCATGACTTATGCTCCCATGCACTACCACAGCTTAATAAGTTATGATTCCTTTAACTGTTTAGAAGATGCAATTGAATGCAGAAGCACAGCCTAATATTTAACATCTAAAATCTATTGCTTTTTATTGCCATAAATGCAAATATATACACATACACTTATCTACATATATACATCTACATATATCTTAGACTTCCTAACTTCTGTTCCTGCCTACATGAGTAATTAATGCCATAATTTTTCCTTACTTCTTTGTTTTTCCTCCAAGAACACTACTGCAAGTTTTATGACAGGAACGCTACATCCAGTAAAAGAAAAGGAAAACTTTCTATGATTTTTTTTCTGGGACAAGTGAGCTAAAAAGTATTACTGAAAGGAGGACTGAAAAACTAGTACAAATTTGAAACCAAAACAAAACATTTTTAACTAAACAAAAACTGAATTTCCCTCCTATTTTTCCCTACACGATTTCAAGTAAACGAAACACTTCTGTTGCTTTTGCGTTTTTTTTCTTTTTGTATTTCTAGTCCATTTAATTTTGAAATCCAAATAGGAGACAGAAAAAAACTCCTAGAAACAAGAGTTTTCCCTACTTGTAAAGTTATATTCTTTAGTGAAGTGTTTCATTAGGGAAATTAAACTTTTTCATGAAGATTTCCACCTCTTCAAAATGAAAAAATGTTTGTCAAGAAAAAAATCAAACAAGTTTTATAAAAGGCAGTTTAGGCATACCACAGTCATATTTATGACTCTGACGTGCTATTTCAGTTCTCCCTACACTGTCACATAATTCAGCCAATTGTCCTATATTTCATATCATTTTCATTTAACGTAAAGTATACATCATTCTGATATTGAAACTTACTTTTTTTCCTCAAGATCCCTGTATCATCTCTATTTCTTCCTTATTCATCCAGGTATTTGACTAATACAAGTAACTATAATATTTAGGAGCAATGCTCTCTGTATTTACTTCTTTACTTTTCTCATCATTGGATTCACTGAATACCACAGTTTTTCTACATATTTTCCATGGAAAGTCCCTAGTAGGTATTATGTAAAAACAATAGATATTGTATTATGTAAAAACAATAGATATTCAAAAAAAGGCTTCTGTTCAGTTATTTATGGTTATTTGTTTTTGTTTTTGTTTTTTTTAAATAAATAAATTGATATAATCTCTATCCCTCTATTGCTTTTAAGTGTTTTCTACCATTTCCAGCTCTCTCCTTCATGGCACTCATAGTCCAACATGTCTTGACAAGACTGACAAATGAGGCTTGGGAAGTGCCATCCACTTCTACAGGTAGCCAAAGTCAAGCTGGTTGCATTCAAGAAACCTAACTTGGTCTGTCTCAACGTGCTAGAATGGCTTCCTGTCTCCTTGTTCCTTCTTTTCATACTACCAAATCAGAAATAACTCTTATTACAGAATACACAGAACTACTCCCACCTAAAGTTATGCTACACAGAAGCTGTCGTAGATTTGATTAGACAAATAGTATTTTCCATATCAGACTTGTTATGCTTATGGTATAAACACAGAGGGTCAAATCTGACATTTTAATGCAGAAAGTCATTTTGCATGGCACACAGAGACAGAAACACTTACGGCGTGATATAAAAGTTGTAGCCATATGCTGCTTTATTCTCAAAGTAAAAACATCTCCCAAAAGATTATATTCAAATAGTGCATGACTGAACTGAAATAAAACAGTGTACACTTTTGATAAGAGAAAAGAAATAGCATTCATTTCAGAAGTAACTAATGTTGGAATAATAATAGTAATTTGCAAAGTGTTGGCTGCCATTCAAAACTCTCCTGAAACCACTCAAACTGCTTGATTGAATAAACTAACAAACAGGTCCTTTTCCCTCTGCTTTAGTCTCTGCCAAAAATTAAAAAAGACAAACACAGTATGGATCATGCCTGTAGTTCTAATTGATGTCATTCTCATGTATCCAGTCAAATTTCACCATGCCTTAGGCCCATTTAAGAAAATCTGAATGTTCTTTTAAAGAAACACCATTTATAATCTTACGGTTTCTGATCAACTCTTCTCCTACTGTACCCGGCACTAAACATTAATATTGTAGTCTGCATACAAGTGATGTGGTTTATGATTCATCCAGAAATTCAAAGTGGGTAAACTTTTGGTTTAAGTCACGGTTTTTTATTGATTTCAAACACAATTCTTAAACCTGATGACTGTGTGAGATGCCTTTCTGGATCTACTCAAAAATCTTTTAGGAAAATTATCTTCTTAAACCCTGTACTACTGTCCTTTTAACGAGATTTACTGAAAGCAAACCTTTAATAGTGCAAGAGAGATAACTTGAAAAAAAAAATTGATCACACAAAAGTTCATGTTTCACCTTATTATACTACGACTCTTGGGTCAGCAACTACTGAGAAAGCAAGCAAGTAAAGTAGAGTCTCCAGGAAAACATCTCTCACTGTACTTGATCCTAAATTGAGAAGCAGAATAAACAGGGGAGAGATGAAAACAGGTACAAAACCTACCGGGAATTAATGCATTTGCTTCCTGTTGAATTTTCAAGAAACAAGACTTTCTGTTTTCCAAATAGTCTATTTTCCACTACCTGCCAGCAAAGTAGGACTTTGTTTGTTTGTTTGTTTGCTTGCTTTAAACTGAGAGAAAACATGGAGGAGAGAGAATGACATTTTACTGGAGTAGAATGATTCTGAAGATCTAATTAAATTTAGATCACTTCTGTTATTTTCTGTCCTAACTAACCGGTTAGCCCTGGTCCTAAGAGAAGGTTGTAAGAATACTACTAGCTTCGATATTATATTCATCATGACTTCACTTATCAGCATCCAAACAAAAAAGCAGCAGCAAATTAGAAAACTCTATGTTGCTTAAATCATATTTTTCTAAAGGCCTATTGAGGAGAACTTACTTTTCTTAAGATAGTGCTTTTTAACCAATATATTCTTGACTTACATCTACATGCAATTGTTTACCAAAGTACTGAGGAGTGCAATAGCAATAGGCACCACAGTAACAGTTTGATGCATTCAGCCTAACTGTTCCTGTAAGCACTCATGTCTAGAACTGCCATCCACCAGTTGATGTATTCTGCAAGACATCACAGTCATTTATATATTCAAAAGGCACAACCTGCAGATATTCATACATTTAACATAAATTTAATTTAATATAAATAAATCTTTATTTAAAAACACGTTGCTCTTTTCCTCTCTTTGTTAACCTAGATTAGAATCTAAGAAGCATCCAAGGTTTATGTCATTACTTTATATTCTCCCCATTTAAATTTGGATTGAGTGAAAGGGGTAGGCAAAAGGAAGAGGGAAAAAAATCTCCAACATGTTAGACATGGAATGAAATTTAGTGTTTTCCAGCATTTGCAGAAAGTCTAGCAAAAAGACACATGATTTAGAAGGAAAAAAGCAAAACAAGCCAGTCACAAAAAGAGTTTGTGAGGCATTATATAGACTGTTCCTTATTGCAGTTCACAACAGGATAATGTTTCCTATACTATGTATTCAGACAGAGCAATTAAGAATGTAATTTGTACCTCCCAAAGAAAACAGAAATATCACATATTTACTGCTTCTTACACTACAGAGTCTTGAGCCCCAGTTTATTCACATTGTGGAAGAAGTCTATAACAACTCTGGAGATGGATTTCATTAACAGGAACTTCATTGTTTCACTTCTCTTTCTAAGTCTGTCCTTCTCATTAACCCTGAAGAGAGCCAGTCTTTGTCAGTGGTAGAGCAGTTATACGTTAGATCAATAACCTAATAAGGAAAAAAGAGCAAATGCAGGGGTGAGAGCAGAGAAAGAAGAAACAACACATTTCACAATTTACATGTCTTCCTCTCCTGGAAACAGATGTGAATCAAAGTCTAACAATATGAACTGGGAGTTTGGGATGATGTCCTTAAGCCTGCCCCAAAATCCAGCTGGATTACATGGTTATTTCAGTACTGAATCCTGATGTTCATTTTAATTCTGCTCAGCAGCAGCTGACGATACTGGTAATTTCTAAGTTTGGATAAAAGCAATTTCCAGTGAAAAACTGTTTTGAGGCCACTATCAGTCACAAAGTATTACATACTACTAGTTCACCAGAAACTGTTTTCACAAAGAACCAGGTCTGCTGAGGAACTTGGATAAAAGGTCCTTTTTTTTTTTTTTTCATGTCGGTGGGAATTAGATGCTCCAAATTATCTGAGAGCTTGCATCACAGTGCCTGCTAAGCTGCATGGAAATACTATGGTTATGATGATAATGATCCACCGCAGAGTACACTAGCATATTTTTCTGATCTGATAGGCATCCAACAAGCAGTTATCAGTCATGAAAATGGTGCAGGGTTAAATATCACATAGGTCAAGAATCCCCATCTTTCCTTCAATGCAGATAACTGATTGCATCAAACAAGCCTCATGAAAATTAATGCAACAGTAACAAGTCAGTGATAACTTTCAACTCACTGGGTTAGACAATGTACATGTGATTTGGGCACCTCTGTTACAATATATATGTTGTTATTTTCAGAATCACAGAATCACAGAATCACAGAACAACCAGGTTGGAAGGGACCCATCGCATCTTCTAGTCCAACCATTCCTATCTAACACTAAACCAAGTCCCTCAATACCTCATCCATCCGTGCCTTAAACACCTCCAGGGAAGGTGAATCAACCACCTCCCTGGGCAGCCTATTCCAATGCCCTCTGTGTGAAAAACCTCCTCCTAATCTCCAGCCTAAATCTCCCCTGGCAGAGCTTGAGGCCATTCCCTCTTGTCCTGTTCCCTGTCACTTGGGAGAAGAGACCAGCTCCCTCCTCTCTACAACCTCCTTTCAGGTACTTGTAGAGAGTAATGAGGTCTCCTCTCAGCCTCCTCTTCTCCAGGCTAAACAACCCCAGCTCTCTCAGCCGCTCCTCATAGGGTCTGTTCTCCAGCCCCTTCACCAGTCTCATTGCTCTTCTCTGGACTTGCTCCAGAGCCTCAACATCCTTCTTGTGGTGAGGGGCCCAGAACTGGACACAGTATTCAAGGAGAGGCCTCACCAGTGCTGAGTACAGAGGGAGAATCACCTCCCTGGACCTGCTGGTCACACTGTTTCTGATCCAAGCCAGGATACCATTGGCCTTCTTGGCCACCTGGGCATACTGCTGGCTCATGTTCAGTCGGCTATCGACCAACACCCCTAGGTCCCTCTCCTCCTGGCAGTTTTCCAGCCAGGCTTCTCCCAGTCTGTAGTTCTGCATAGGGAGATGACACTCTGTAACACTCTCAGTAAATGTAGGGAGCTCTCCTGCAGCAGCCAACTTTAATGATGTATTGCAGCACTTCCAGGTGTGGAAGTGTCAGTCTGCTTGAGAGTAAGGAGGCTCTGCAGAGGTATCTGAAGAGGCTGGACCAATAGGTTGAGACCAACAGTATGAAGTTCAACAACGCCAAGTGTCAAGGCTCGCACTTGAGATGCAACAACCCCATGCAGTGCTACAGGCTTGGGGAAGAGTGGTTAGAAAACTGCCTGACAGAGAAGGACCTGGCGATGTTTGTTGACAGTGAACTGAATATGAGCCAGCAGTGTGCCCAGGTGGCCAAGAAGGCCAATGGCATCTTGGTTTGTATCAGAAACAATGTGGTCAGCAGGACCATGGAAGATTGTGTCCCATCAGAGAGGTCGCATCTCGAATATTGTGTTCAGTTTTGGGCCCCTCCCTACAAGAAAGACATTGAGGTTCTGGAGCATGTCCAGAGAAGGGCATCCACTGAAGTTGCTGGAGGACAAGCCTAATGAGAGGTAGCTGAGGAAATTTGGGTTGTTTAGCCTGGAGAAAAGGAGGCTGAGGGGAGACCTTATCACTACCTACAACTACGTGAAAAGAGATTGTTGCAATGCGGGTGTTGGTCTCTTCTCTCAAGAGATAAGCAATAGGACGAGAAGGAATGGCCTCAAATTTCACCAGGGGAGGTTCAGATTAGACATCAGGAAATTTTTCTTAACCAGAAAGGTTATCAGGCACTGGAATAGGCTGCCCAGTGATGTGTTTCAGTCACCAGCCATGGAGGTATTTAAAAGACAGGTAGGTTAAGTTCTCAGGGATATGGCTTAGTAGTGGACAGGTATGTTTGGACTCAATGACCTCAAAAGTCTTTTCCAGCCTAAAGACTGTATGATTCTGAAAAACAATATAACCTCATCCTGTTCTTACTAGTGCTACAGCCTAATGTGTATCAATTGGCTTTTATATATGACCTAAGTCACTGGGGGTAGATGATTATACAATTTAATAGCCACTAATGCTTGTTAAAAATTTTGCCTGAGAGGCCAATTTTGCACCCATAGCAAACAATTCCTGCATTACTCTAAATGCTAATCTATCCAGGAATTGCTTCCTACAGTTTCCCTATTGGTTTTGAGTTAATTAGTTACCTTTCTGCAAGCATCACGTAGTACTAAAAAAAAAAAAAAAAAAAAAAAAAGAGAGACATTACAATTAGATCATCCTCCTGGCGTAGAATTTTTCCTTGTCATACAGTATACTACAGCTTTTCAGATTTGACTGATCTTCTCAGTGGAAATTTTTCTCTCATCTCTCATTTTTCTTACCCTCTTCAGATTCTTCCTCTGAATTTCACTTTGTTACACCTACAGATTCATCTAAGAACAGCAGCTTACACTCTGCTTTGTGATTTGTTTTTCTTCTAACAAATCCAGATTTTCATGGTATTGCTAAAACCATTTTTGGTTTAATCACAGATAAAAACCTTTGAGTATTTTCTTTAAATGTAACTACTGAATCATTAAAACCAAGTATAATTAGAAATACCTGTTTTCAATATACTTAAGATTTCTTACTATTCTCTTATTCCTGGAGGAAAAGTACATTAACTCATACATTTAAAGTAAAATTTGGGTTATTGTGCTATAAATATCTTTAGAAATAATTGTTAGGGGTTTCTTCTGAAATATGCCTTCAGTATTGATATTCTATTTACTTCCCTGGCTTGGTGGCAGTCAGATGCATGTAGATCATAAAAATGTATTCTGTTTTTAGTATCTACGTAATTTTCCACTTTACTTTAAATTTATTGCATATAAATGAACTCAAGTATATAAATCAAATGAAACATTCCATAAACCAAGACAAAATCTAATTGTAGAGAAAAGGAAGTGGTAACATAAGCCAGTAAGAAATCATTCCAATTGTACTGTTTCTACAAATGATTGCATTTTTAAAAATGAGTACCACATTGCTATTCTACACTATATGCTTCCAGTCAATGAAATTTCATACTGCAGAACAGAGTAACACTACTAAGAATGAGTTCTTCTGTGTTTGGGGACAAAGAATCTCAGTTCTTTCCTTGTTTTGAAGAGCCTTCAGAAAGCTAGTTCTTTAAATTCATATCCTCTGCGATTCCCAGTGAGATTGGTTAATCTCCCCTATCAACTCCAGGCATGAAAAAAGTGATCCCCATAAGAAGCACTTAACTGAATTCACTTTGCTTCATTCCTCTAGCGTCAAGTCCAAGTAGAAGAGCAGCACATTGTGTGGATCAGAGCATTTCAAAATAACATTGTGCTTTCTGCTGGATTGATAGTGAGTTTTCCAAGACTTACATTCCACTGAGCATGTAATTTCATCCGTCTATAAAAATGGCATGTTAAAGATTAAATGAAAAACTGCAATCTGGAATGAGCAATGACCTGTAAATTGGCGAACAGAATTGTCATATGGAACAGAGAAGGTCATTTATTATCTCTCTGCCACAGCTGACCCATCTGCACAACGAGGACACCAAAACACCTCAGCACAGCACTACAAGGCTTTCTATTTACAAGCTTTTTCAAGGTCCCTGAGTGTAGATGTGGAAAACATCGCTACTAAGCCTTCCTAAAGGCCAGTCTCTGAACTTACTAAGCAATAACAGAGACCTTGTGAATACCACTATGCTTCCTAATACAGGTTTCTTCGAAGTGTAGCTGTTTATAATTTATCATCAAGCTTTAGAAACTGCTTCTATGCCCATTAAGTCCTTTTATGAAGCAATACATTACAAGCTAGCCACAGTAGAAGCAAAGGGGGCTTTAAACTAACAAAACATTTATTTTCTTGAAAGTCAGTAGAGTTGACATATCTCCCTTTCACATGTCTATCTGACAATTCCTTTTGCTATTTTTCAAGGGAGCGTTGTTCATTTACGTTCTTTCTAACAGAAGTGGATTTTAAGAGTGAATGTGGAATTGCAGGATAGCATTTGCCCTGGTGGTCCAGAAAGAGAAAATTGATATAGGCTAGCAGGTATGGTGCAGCACTGAGGAAAGTGGTGGTTGTAGTAAAAATGGAATGCTATAAGCATAGTTAAGACTCCTCTTTAACTGTGTTCCTTTCAAGAAAGGAAGCCATTTGAAAAGCTGGAGAATGCCTAGCAGTTACACAGGTGGCCAAAAATATTGAAATATTTGTCCAAAAGTTTAATGAATGTAGACTTCAAGAGTTACAGTGCTTGCCATTGGTGAATTTTTGCTCTTCGAACCCAATCCTTAGCTCAAGTTAAACATATTTAACTCGTCACCTCCCAACATACCTCCTCAAAAGTATTTTGGTAACTCTCAGGAAAATCTCAGATGGCACATACTTCAGGAGGGAATTTGCAATGAACTATAGAATCTTCAGGTTGAAAGAGACCCACTGGATCATCTAGTCCAACCATTCCCATCAATCTCTAAACCATGCCCCTCAGTACCTCATCCATATGTGCCTTAAATACCTCCAGGGAAGGTGAGTCAACCACTTCCCTGGGCAGACCGTTCCATTGCCTAATGACCCTTTCTGTGAAGAATTTTTTCTTTATGTTAAGCCTGAACCTCCCCTGGCAGAGCTTGAGGATATTCCCTCTTGTCCTGTCCCCTGTCACGTGGGAGAAGAGGCCAGTTCCCTCCTCTCCACGACCTCCTTTCAGGGAGTTGTAGAGAGCAATGAGGTCTCCACTCAGCCTCCTCTTCTCTAGCCTAAACAACCCCAGCATTCTCAGTCACTCCTCATAAGACTTGCTCTCCAGTCCCTTCATCAACTTTGAGCAGGCACTTCTCCATTCACAGTAAAACAGAAGAAGCTGAAGGGCAAGGATAGAAAAAATAGAATTAGTTTTGAAGTCTCTTTTCTCACCTTGCTCTTACTAAGTGAAAATGGGAAGAATGAGGCTTCTTCCAGATCTACTACAAATGCCTATAATTACACGATTTGGTTTTCCAAAATGCCCATCTCTATACAAATAAAATACCTAATTATTTAATTGTGGAGGCAGAGGGGATGATGATAGAAGCTGAAATAAGAAGAGAAGGAAAACTTGAAAGACAGATTAACATTCAGAAACCAGGCTGCTAAAAAGCCTGGACAAAACACTGCATTTAGAATTTTCTATTTTTGCCCTTATTCAGGGGTAGCAGTTATTCCTGTACTCCATCAAGCTGTAAGAGATCTCTTTGTTCAGTAAGCTCAAATATCTGAGAAAAATATTTGCTGGGAAAAAATGAAAGAAAAGCTCCTCTGGTAAAGTGATTCAAACATAGCTTTTTACTACAAAGCATCTTTTCTATTAGGATGTAAAGAATCAGAGGAGGCTAAGATGTAAGGTAATGAGGGTAGGCATGACACAGCAGCCTTAGGGCTCCATGGGACACTCCTTCAGCATTTGATTCAGTCCCTTGGAGGAATCTGCAGTGAATCTGCAATGAATCTGATAGAATACATCTGCTTCTAATTCTTCGTACCTCAGCTTTCAGATCTTGTGTGCTTTGTCATACCTTCACATCTATTGTGCACACACTGCTACAATTGTAGAGCTTTTGTTTCCAGTTCACCAGTTTATTCTTTAAGAAAATAAAATAATTTTAATAATGTGAAGCCAGGTCTTTTTCTAGTCACTGGGAGAATAGATGAGGGAGGGAAGGATCATCTGAAAGTCTGTGTTGGAAACATCAAGTAATGACATTTATTACTAATGGCCTAGGCCCTCCAGCAATGAATCCGACAACACTGATTAAGAGAGAAGCCTGCTGCTTTTTACAGGCATGTAAAATAAAAGAAGTCTTTGTGCTAATAGAGAGGGGTATGACACAGATGGAAATGTAAAAATGAATGAGCTATAAAAAGAAATCCAGAAATATAACATCTTGAATCATAGTTTCATATAACATTGCAGAAGCAGATCTTTACAAGGTAATATTAACTAAATCTCACACTGCAGATTTGGGGGAAAAAATTAGTAGCTGCCTTCCAGGTATGTTGTAGAATAGAAACTCATGCTTAACAAAATCTCAACTTTCACCCTTCAAGTAAATAACCCATCCTAAAAGTTTTTGCATCATATACTCGTTAAAGGAAAAAAGAAATCAAAATGAAAATGCTAGCTATTTCTATTCTATTAATACAGTACCTGAAGCTTCCAAAAGTCCTTTGCTTTTCTAATGTGAATACAAAGTCATTTAGGCTGGAACAAAGTTGTGAAGTTACAGGACATGACTAGTTGTTACAAGTCATCTGTTCTCAGACTATATCTTCAATGGAAAGTGTTCTCATCTAATATATGCCATTCCCAGCACTGCACTATAACAGCACAAAAAAAAAACACATAAAGCTTTTCATTATTGCATAGTTACAGCTCAAAGACATCATTAAGAGCCTGACCATCCATGTTCATATATTTGACAGGCATTAGACACAGCAAGAGTAATGTGAAGAGGATGTTACAGAAAAACCTCTGTAGGAAAAGGTATGAGAAGAAAATAAAAGCTGCAAACAACAGGGAAACTCCAGGAAGATAAGGTAAGTGGATAACAAATTACATAACATCAGAAAGCAAGAATACTTGTATGTTCACTACCAGACACTTTGGGGTTTACCAGCTAATGAGGAAGAGCAACACAAACTACTAGTAATATCATCTAGTTATTTGGTAGAGCTGAAGATAGTAAATTACACATTCCTTCTTCTTTGTTTTATATGCAATGCAATCAAAATATTTGGATTTCTTTGTTGAAGGTTGAGGGGAATCCCACTCTTACCACAAGCAAAAGGATTTCAGCCTGGAAGTCCAATTTGGATTATCCCAAATCAGGGGAAGTGTGAATCTCAGAAACCTGACTAAGAGGTTAGTTAGCCTAATTAAACCTAATTAAAAGAGAGAGAGAGAGAGAGAGAGAGAGAGAGAGAAAGTGGCTGTTTAGCATATTACTTCTGTTGTATCACATTTGAGGAGCATCAATCAAACTGGAATGGAAAGATGGACAAACAAGGGCCTTTGTAAAAGAGAATATATATTTCTATTGACTTTGACCTTTAGTGCCATATTTGTACATATAAATGTCTCCCTTCCTCTTTCAGTCTTGGCCTTACCACAGTTTCAGCATTGTTTCACATCTTGCAATTGTCTTCTTGATACAGTGATGAAATTTGGAACACCTACTTGTCATGTGCATGCATATATATGCAGTGATGTCTGATTTTAGATTGATATCATGTGAAATTATGACTAATTCGAAACAGATAGCATGTTCATCTGTTTAAGCCATTAACATAATCTTGTGTCTCCGAATCCAGTACTTTATCATGACATCTGTTGTTGACATAGAGCCTCTGAAGTTAACTACTGTGGGCTAAAATAGGGGTCAAAATACCTTTATCAGGACAGATTAAAGAAAAGAAAGCACTACTATACACTCCTATAATTTGGTGCATAAACAGACTTATTCTGTCCATACACATGATTACTCAGGGAAATCAGTAAACAGCTTTCTTCATATGCTAAGATCTCACCTTGAACATCCTAAGACTGTGTTGAGCTGGGAAAAGTAGGATATCCCCCTCCCCATGACTCCTCTGGGGTGCTCAGGATCAGGGCATGACTCCAGCAACTCTCCTAAGCAGTGCAACAGGTATAATATCCTTTCTTTGACCCACAGGGCAATTACATGCAGGTTTTTATCCATCAGATCACTCATCAGCACACAGAGGCTTATCAGGTGCCCATTGTATCGTTCTGTGATGTTACTTAGCTACTTTCTCCTTGGACCAGTTTTCAGTCTGCAATGTTTCCCCAGATGACAGTATACAGTCTGCAGCAGGCAATCTATCTGGCACTCCAGAAGCGTTCACACTGATCCTTTTTATTTTAGGTCTTCCTCATTCCCAGTGTTGGCTTGCCAACTGACCTCAGAATTGTACAGCAAAACTTTAGAGATTTCTGTAGTCTCATTGAAAATGCCAGCAGAATTCACAGATCTTCCTTCCTGAGGGTTGAGGGGATTGCAGCATGTCACAGGGGGTCTGTGGCTTTGTTAGAGCTGGATTGAAAATAAAATTTGTGCCAAAATTCAGCACACTACTGTCTTTCTTCAAGATATTGGTGCATGCCATGAACATAAGCAGCACTAATCTCTAAGCTCTTGAGACAATCATTTCCAAAGACAACCCTGATCTTGCAGCAGTGAGCTGTGATTTCAACCACCCAGTGAGATTTTGATCCTTAAGAAATGCAACTTTCATACATGCTTTATGAATAATTCTGTGCAGTACATGGCACGACATTAAAGTCAGCCTTTGTGGAAATACGCTAGCTCAGTCTTCAAATTTGTCTAAATGACTCATGGACAGCTTAAAAATTAATTTCTACACTACCTATACCACTGGGCAAGGGGACTTGCAGTCCATTTTTTTGGAATTCTTCCTTAGCTCTTTCTTAAAACATAAAAGAAATTTTTGCTTCCCTTCTAGTTCCTGGTTCCACACCTACTCAGAGATCTTTCGTGAATTATATTTTCCAACCTAAAATTACCATTCATGAATACTAAGGAAGTTGATGAGAGTGGGATGATTGGCTTGAATGGGTCATCTTTATTGAATTTGTTTATATTCTCAATAAAATTTTCCTTGGTTATTTAAGCAATCTACGATCTATAAGTTGTTGATAACTTGCACAAAATATTTGAATTAAATTTCAAAATAATATTTGTATATGTATCTGTGCAGAATAATTTATGTAGCCTGCTATGCCAACAAGTTCAGCGCTTGCTAGCTTTCCTATATATTATGCCACAGCATTCAGAACAGCATATAGAGTAGCCAAATGCCATCCTGGGTGCAGAGCTCTGATAAATGGGGCAGGGAAATTTTGAGGAGCTCCCAGCAACTGTAGCATAAAACACCAAAATGCCAAGGGCAGGATGAATTCAAGTACAAAGCCCCTGCAAGTTTAAACTCTCAAGAGTTAAGATAAAGCAGTAAGGGCAGAGCAAGTTGTCTGCTGAAATGCTCTTAACTGAGCTTGGCCTTTCCTTGTCAGACTGCTGTTCTGAACAAACAGCACCCAGCGTAGAAAACATTTTCATTATTCAACTCTCATTATCATCCCAAGCACAGCTGTGCCTCTGCATTTTCTGTATGGAATCATCTTTGTCAAACACACTGATGTTACTTGGCACCTGGGCAATGTTTCTACTTCCTGGTTAAGGTAATACCAGCTTACAGACAGCCCCCAGATAGTCCTCTCTCTCCAACAGCCAACCTAGACTCTCATGCAACTATAAATATTCCCTTCAGCCACCTCATCAACATGTGGAAACATCTGCTGAGATTAATAGTCACCTGGACTCTAGCTGGCTGGTTTAGCTGGGTGCATAGGACAGGGCTCGGGGTACACATTCACTCATCTGATAACCTGCTCATTCCAAGGCACATTCCCAGTGGGAGTTGGCTTCAAGTAGTTTCTCATATTTCTACTGAATATCCAGGACAGACAACTTCTTGCAAAACAAAGACGCTTAAGAAGTGGCCAATTCACTTGACCAATGTGGCACCAGAGGAAATATTCTTGACTGGCTGCACAAACTTGGGTTAATTTAAGTTTTGTGATCAGACTAGTTTGCTTTGCACACAGGTTAACTCTAACAAGCTGGGGAATAACTTTTAAAGAAAAGAAAATCCTTTTAGAGAGCTTAAATTAAAACTTAATTTCCTTTGAAAACCATTATTTGAACTGATGGCCTGTTGAAGTCTATGTCATTTGCTGATAATCACCAGCACCCATAGTTGTAAAAGTCTAATTACACGGTTATTTTAAAGGATTGTTTTTCACATGATTAAGCCAGACTAATGCACATGAATCACAAATTTGACCATAAAAGCTTTTCTTTCAAAAAATGGTATGCAAGGCTGATTAAAGAGTAGACATTCCTAGACCAATAAAATATTAGAGCTCAATTTAAGTAAGGTTTCTACACAGCTTTTACCCATCCCACAGAACATTGGAACAGGATGTATTTTCTTCCTTTTTTTCACAGCTGAAAATTCAATGTACACCTGAGTTGCGTTGATACCTGTCTCTCCAAAAGCTTTAAGACTGGGAACAATTCTATTTTTTATATATGTTAATGCATAGAAGTATGCATGACTGGTTACACTGTGGTATTTTTACCTGGGAAATGCCTAAAAAATATAAACAGATGCCAAGAAACAAAGAGAACACACTTCTAAAATAGCATCTTCCGTACGAGGGGGCTTTATTGTACTAACATTCTGGGACAAGACAATTTCTAACAAAAGAATATAAGATATTCAGTGTGGGGCACTGTTTTGGCTGGATTAATAACACCATTATAAACCCTAACATCTTCTCAACAAAAACAAAAAAAAAAAAAAAAGATTCAGCATCCCCAAAGCTTCTGTGCTGTTTCACAGGTGTGACTCTTTCAAAACATTCCGCTAAAAAATAAAATAAGATAAAATAAAATAGTAATTGTATATTTATATTAAGTGGAGAATTTTTAAAAGAGCTATTGGAAGAATAATACCATCTAGAAGTTACTTTTGCTATTTTATCATAATGAATACGTCTCCTAAAATCAAATGGATCCTGTTGTTTTCATCCGGGATAAACCATAAAATCTCTGCATTCTTTTTCCTCAAAGTCCATAAAGTTTTTCTTGTGCTCACTGCTGCGTGTTATTGGCTGCAGATCCCAAGAACCATTTGTAATTTGATGTTTTGTGATATATGTGATTCAGGATAAACTATCATATATTCTTCTGTAAATGTATGCATTATACTGTTAAAACTGTTACTGACTAGCAGCCTAACTTGAAAACTTCTATTAGGTTTAATTAAAAGTAAATTTACCCTACATTTTAGTATAGGTAGGAGGGGAGATTTTTACGCTAAAACTATTACTTCACAACTGTCATAATACACCAATGACAGCACTTGTCAAACTATAGACCATAACAAAAACCCTAGGGTAGCTTTTACCCCATGTAGCTATATTACAGTCACACAGAAATTGTGGAACTTATCTCAAGCGGTTTATAACACATGAGAAAGGGGACTCAGTCTTACAGGTGTAACATGGAAAAACAGCTCACTGCAACAGACAGAGGCCACAGCACACCAGCTACCTAACTTTAGTTTAACTAAACATCAATTTTTATTCAATGGAGAAGAGTTTTCAAATGCTATTACTAGTAAAAGTTAAAATCTTTCCTCAATACACCTTTTACAAGCAATTTGTTGATTCTCAGCATTCTAGTATCCAAACATGCTATTCATTCTGCTTTATTTCTTGCAAACTGTGACAATTTTGCAAAACATATCACAGCTGCAAGTATATTAGTATAAAAATACATGGGGGGGCAGGGGGGAGCATCCTTTGATAACTGAAAAAGCTATTTTCTCTTTGTTGTCTTTGTTACACTTCACAATCATTAACAAACCCCCAAATTAGCAGTATGCAGCTGGTCTAGCGGCTGGCAAGATCTTTTTATTTTTTTCCATGGGATGGAAGATTCATTTTTTGCCTGTTTTTAAAAAGATGAAGTTCACTTTCACTAGTTGGGGTGGTGATGTTTTTGGCAATTATTTGATATAAATGACAATTTCATTCCTCTTATACATAATCTGAGTAATCCCTTATGAGGATTACTATAATTTTTCTACACATATTATCTTTCTAAAGGTTGACAGTTTGGAAAGCACAGTAAAATCAAGCTTGATAACACTACTCAATATTTCACCTCCCAGCTGAAGACAGCATAGTGAAGTATTGCATGTGAAGAATGCTCGCTGTAATCCTAATTAACAGTATCTAAGACCAATTGTGCTTAATTCTCAAAGCACAAATACAAGGTTTGATGGCTCGAGGCACTACCATGAGATAAGATTACTGGTTTTACCTTAGTGACATGGTATTATTGAAGAGGCTACTATATACTGATACAGGAGAACAGGGTATGACACGTATGGATACAGAGGTTCCCAAACAGGGCAAACTGAACTTTGTGCCTAACACAGATGTTTGGTCATTCAACAGCTTTCTAGCTGTGTTACCACATTATAAGGAGGCCACTCTCACCCTCAAGGAGTAACACAATATTTCACAACTCATTCCCATCCAGGCACTATTATTGTTTCGGGAAGGAAAGTGGTTTTCCTTCTGGGGGATGGGGGAGTCAATGGTGATAGCCATCAACATGGTAAACCTCCTGCCCATGCTGGAGTAGCAGGCGAGAGACCCTAGCAGTTTCATAACTAATGTGAAAGCCCTAGTAGTCCTACAGGTGAGCTGTCCAGGTAGAATTAGATAAAGATTTCTGCCCACTGATACTTAGAAAAGATCATTTTGCATCTGAAGAAGTTGAAAAAAAATCCCTGCTTCAACCCACCACAACACTACACACAGATGGACGGTCTTCATATCTCACTAATCAAATCTGCAGTTTCTCCTCATGTACAGATTAAAAAAACTCTGCTCTGCCATATTATTCCTGTAGCTGGGAGATGTAACTCATGTACATCGCTTATGTAGATAACTCTTCACCTGTTCTTCACATCTTTGCTTTAATTACACTGACTCACTTGCAAAACCTTTATCTGCTACCCTTCAGCTGTTTTCCAGGTTAATTTTGTAACATTTTCTCTATGTAAGAATTGCAGTTTATTGACCAGTCTTTGTTGTCCCCTTCTTAAGTGTGGTTTTGTCTCCTTATGATACGTCTTCCACTCACAGCAAAGGAATCCAAAATGAGGCTGGGTCATTATTTCTACTCTTTCAAAGACATTTTGCCCTTTTCTTTTTCACCTCTTTACTGTAGGACTAATAGCTGAAGTGACTTCATCCAGTGTCATACAGACAGAGAAACAGACTGAAACATTCTAACTCATGCTTCTGTACTTTGTCTTATTGCATCACTGGTATAATTTGGGCATCAGAAGTAAACTGCCCTATAGATACTTGCATAATATGTAGTCAAAGCCAGCAGATTGCAACAACATTGAGTTAACTTAAGCGGGAAAAAACCCCCAATACAATTGTATCTTGCACACTGCAATCTGAAACGAAATGTCAATGAACAGCTAGAGCTAGGAAATTATAATTTTCTTTTGTCACGTGTACAGCACTTCTCTCTGTAGAACCCTAGAACACTGTGATAATAGGTCAAATCCTCCAACTGGAAAAATTAAGACAAAAAGAAGCATCCTAAAGCTCAACAACCAAGGATATAACTTTGTTCTACCTACTGTATTAGAGCACACTTTAAATGAACAAGTAGCCATAAAGCAGTAATATTTTTCTATAGAAGTATTTTAGTACTAGCAAGAAACACAGTACACAAAACTTCAAATGCAGAAATAGTGGTAACGTGCAAAAAATTGTCTCTATTTTGAACAATAATGCCTATTTACTAACTCTATTTCTGAACTATGAGTCAGTGGAAAGGAGGAATTAATTGGTAAAAATATTCTGAGATATCAAATATTTGGCTTGCATGAAGCTAGTGCTATCTAAGCTTCAGACAAACTCCTCCCTCCTACTGTTCCATCTGAAATAAGTACTGTACCTAACCTTACTGTCTTGACACAGTTGGTCTTTATAACAACTATAATGCATGGAAATAGACCATCAAGTGCATTAACTTGTTGGGAAAAAAAGGCAAATTCTTTTGTGATGAGTGCTCTAGAAACAATTTGTCCATTTGCTTTTAATTTACTTTTATCTAATAACAATGCTTAAATCTCTAAATCTTTTTAATCTGCAGTGCAATAGGACAGACTTATAAGGCTCTTACAAGGCTCAATGAGCAACTCCTGCCCAACAAACTCTCAAGCATTCAAACTAAAAAGTAAGACCTTGGACTACAACTTACATATACGAACCCATACCAGAAGCTTGGTAGTCCTAATCATTGGAAACTGTCAGATATAAGCATAGTTAAATTTCTTAATATTTTCATGTGAAGGAGTATACAAATGCTGGTGGAAAATTAATTTATCTTAATCATGTATTAATTTACCATGACTATAAGAGCAACATTTTTCTACTAGTACCATAAAGGTCTTTGAAAAGTTTATCACATTCCAGTCCAGATTAAGGCAGCTGAAGTCCCCTCCCCCTCATTTCATCCCCCGTGGCTTAAAAATTCAGCTAAGAAAATTGTATCCCATTTGTTTATAACTGAAAAGGTTTAGACAAGGAGTGCTGCATTTCTTTAACCTCAAAAACCAGAAGAGTGATAAGACCATCTAAAATTCACACAAAATTACCACAAAATATACTAAGTATATAACTAAAGAAATCTAATAATAATAAAGTTAAGTTCCTTAAGGAAAGGCAGCTTCAGAAAGAGCCACCACGACTCTCCTAATTCTTCTGAACTATGAGACCTCTTGTATCAGTTCACAGACCACAAGCTCTAGGCATTTATCATCTCTTGTGCTCTCTACTGAAGCGCCTCCTTTGTCGAGAACACCCAGTGGGAGAGGCTTTGCAATTTTTTCCTCCTACTTGCACTGAATGCCAAATCCAAATAACTGATGGAATTTCATGTAGTACAAGTGTTACTTCACGCATGTCCTGCATGAATGGGGAAGTTAAATTATTATTATTTCCATTATAGAGTCAAACTCAAAATGCAGCATGAGGAACAAGTATAACTTGCCAAGATGAGAAAGGAAAGGTGCAGTACACTTCAGACAGATCAGTCCTGTTGTATAAACCTCTCCTGTTACCATGGACCACACTATCTCTCAAAGTAGTCATCTCACATATTGTGCAACCCATGGCCACGCTTTGTCTACAGCATAATTTGTTGGTCAGTATTGGTAAAGTCTCCAAGATACACCAAAGATTTGTCTGAAGGTTGATGTGATTAATACAAATATTTTGTTTGGGTAACAAACACACAGCTGACTCAGAAAAGCATATTTCCTTCCTACAACATATTTCACATTTCAGAAAAGACAAAAACAAGTTTCTTCAAATGAAACAAAACCTGTATGTGCATGTACATATATCCACCTTTTTTCCCAAGGCTTGTCCTTAAGTTCCCACTCTCCTCCTCTTCTCCCTAGAGGTTGCCTTTCAGAGTTGCCTAATTCCATGGCCAAACAGCTTTGGGAGGAAACAACACAACTCCAGCAGCTCGTGCTGACAGAAACAGGGGCAGCTGGGCAGGCTAGCTAGGGGGAGAAGGCAGGAAAAGGCAACTAGCTGTGTTAGGAGGCTGAGGTTCAGAACAAATACTCAGTAGGGGACTCTAGTGGTCTCAACTCGAGCCAGCAGTATCACACTTTCCCTTACATGTTCTGATCCTGAAAAGGATCATGCATATGCCTGATTGCACCTGCTACAGTTAGATTTCCTGATTTCAACGGGACAAGACCCAGCATGGGAAATTAAATACACATAAGCAAGCTTCATAGCTATCGGTAACACTGAAGAATTGTTAATAATTACCTCACATTCCATGTAACATATATTTGTAATATACACATGCAAATAATCATATATCTTCCTTTAGTATGACACTACTTATGTCGGTTTCAACAATGAAATTCAAAAGCCACGCAGACTTGAAACACAAAAATACTAATATTCTTCACATTATTTTCTCCAAAACCAACTGAAAGCAACAATTTATTTCTTCGTTTCCTTGGTTTACTGTTTCATTTTGGTCCTGCTTATGTTGTACAGTTACACTGGGCTGGTGGCAAATTACTGGACTCTTAACATTTGTTAGCCTTGAGAAACACAACTCACACTGCTTGGTTAATAAGCAACACAGGGAAATCTACAAAGTTTTTCTTAAGATAGCATTGTCATTGCTTTATGCTACATAGCTTGATGGCTGCTAAGGTTCATATTATCCTGCATGAGAGGGGATTTTTAAGCAATATCTACCTTTGCAGGTTTTAATTACTGAAAGTATATGCAAAGTACAGTGAAGGTATCGCTGACATGCAATATGCAATAACCCTCAACACTAATTAGTACTCTGTTGACTTTGTTTTGCAAATAAAGCAGGAGAGTACTATACATTTCCCACTTTCCTGTCCTCCTCTTTCTTCCTCTCCCTAGGGCTGCAGAATTATCTTACTGAGTAATCACAATTCATTCAGTGTACGAGAGAATCAACCTCGGGCTAAAGCTGATGCTTTTCCTACTGCCTATTTGGTTTTTTTTTTATTTTTTTACTAAGACAGGTAGATTCATTACCCTCATTTTATAGAAGAGGAAAGTGTTGTACAGGGACCCAAAGGAAGGAATATAAAGCACACAGCAGGTTAATTAATTCCCAGCCCTTCTGCCACCAAAACCACGATTCTTGTCACACAGAGGTTTGTCATGTTGGGCAACAGAATTTAAAATGAAAATAGGGAGGGATAGACTAGTTAGAAAGAAAAACATTCCTTTCAAAAGGACATTCAAGAAGTGGCACAAGTTGCCCAGACAAGCTGCACCACCCCAACCTCGCAATTTTTCAGAATCTAAGAGCAGCCTGGCATGCGACTACAGCTAACTCTCCTTTGAGCAGGAGGTTAGACTGGAGATCTCCTGAGTCCTACCCCAGTCTGAGTTATCCTCTGATTCCTGTGGTCACAGGAATGATCACAGCCATAGATGCCTGCAGAGAAAAGACAAAGATTAAAGAAATGTTTAAGTCTGTTATTTAGTTACTTTGTATTTTGTAACTCTGGACAGAACTATTGTGAGCTGCTCAAATCTTCTACTTTTGTTGGTGGTTGCTGTTGGGGAGGAGAGGTAGGGGTGTTTTACAAAAGTTTGTGCATGAATTACTGTTAATTTGTGAGCCAGCAATTCTGAGCACTCCTATTTGAGAAAAAACACTTGCAGGTGCTCTGCAGAAACAGTGACAAGTAACTAAAAAAATCCCAGCCAATCATCATTAAAAAAAAACCTATTCAAAAGGATTGTAGAAAAACGAGAAGACAGTTCCTCATCCTGTTTAAGATGATTAGTGTACTTCACAGAGTAAAAGAGAAGGAAAAATGAATAGTATATTCTCCTTTAAAATACTGAATGACACTTTCACTTTTCCTATCACTTTTTTTAATATATTCCAGAGTCTTGTTTTCAAACTAGTTTTAAATAGCATTCTATATGAAATAAAAGTTAATAAAAAGATATTTTCAAATGACAGAAGTTTATTTTTGTGGTAATTCTGAGAAACACAAAGACAACAAAATGTCATTAAGGGAAAACAACTAAAGAATAGAGTATAGGAGATGCAATTAAATTTCCTCTCTCTGTCAAAACTCATAGAACACAAAAAGAAAGATTTTTCATGTTTACTCTTCTCTTAAAAGTCAAATGGTTTAGACATTTCAAATATTCATCCTCCAAAGTCCAGTATAAGACTTGTCATGAATATCACTGCTTTTATTTCTAGTATAACATGATTATCTTAAGATGAAGGGAGTCAATAACTCAGCTTTTGCCAACGTGTCAGGTCCAAAATTCCCAATGAGAGGATTCGCAGAGGTGTGCCTCTAAGATGAGAGGGAGGGAGGTGGGCTAAAGCCAGTATTTCTCAATAGTTTACTTCTCCTCTTTCCTTTCACCCACCATATGTCCACTTTGTCACCTGAACTTATTTGGGGCCTTATACCTGCCACAGAGAGACAGTAGGAAAAACAAAAAAAAGAGAGAGAGAGAGAGAGAATATACAAAATATGGAGAGAGTACAGGCAGATGAAAGGGAAGTTTTCTCATCATTACCAGCTGTTTTGCAAGAGTAGACACAGGAATTTCTATAAAGTCATGATCCTTTCCCCCTTTGGCTAGTTAGGTTGCACAAACAGAAGATCTCCTGCATTTTGGGACTTTACAGAGGAAATGCCCAGGTTTGGTGGGGCCTTACAAGCACTGTAACCAAACTTTGCTTCAGTGAAGTTTTATGAACCACACAGGAAACCCGGGCTCAGCAATACAATGACAAAGGTTTTGGTGGATTTGGATGCTACATCCTGAGACTAATTATTACCACATGCAGGAGAGGGAACAGAAAAGTGAGACATATTGAAGAGAGGGATGCAAGTAGTGGGAAAGATGTTGAATTGATTTGAACTATCATTTTGAAATGCTGAGAAGGATGATGCCTCAGTCAGGTTTTGGTTTTACTTCCACAAGAAAGTCTAAAGTATGCATCTGCTCACAGGGTTTAGTCCTTTGCATAAAAAAGCGTTAGTGGCTCTCACTCCACATACATCAGAAGGAAGTTTTCTTCCATATGAGTGCTGTTAACAGCAGCACTACAGGATTATTCAGTTGCTCTTCCCCTGGCCTAATTAATAAAATGGCAACTTTTACCCATGCACTCTCCATCCAGGTTATTAAACACGTCACAAATGCATAGGGCAGTCCCACCTCCGCTACAGTCAGCCCAGATCTGCTGACTTATTAGCTAGTACAGGCACTGTGGGATCATAGCTGAAGTCTTTGCAGTCATTGACTCAAGTGAATAAGACCTCTGGACCTAACTCAAGGCACGGAAGAGGTAGTTCCAGTACATTTACATTGCCTTACTGATCACGATCATATGCAGGAAGAAGCAGAGATATTTTACATAGAGCAAACCCAGACTTAGGTTGTCTGCCATAAAATGAAGCTAAAAAGGCTTACTGCACCTGTGCCAACAATTTCAGAGTAAGACTGGTGGAATAAAGCCCCAGTATACTCACTCATCAGTGCCTGAGTTGCCTACAATTCACTAGGTGATTTTTTTCCCTCTATTTTTACAGGTATTGGAGGTCTGCCTATGTTAAATAGCATACACGGTGGAAGAGCTTCTCCAGAAGAAATTAAGAAAAGCCTTCCTGAATTTTTTTTATCTTTTTAGGAGCTAGGATTTTCTTACAGTTGGGAGAACTGAGTTCAAATCATTTCTCCAAGACTGGATGACCAAGTCTTTTAGCCAGTCTTTCACATCCTAAATAAATACTTCAACTGTGCTCCAGCAGGAGACAGCAGGTATCTCAGTAGTTAGGCAGTCCATGCTCCTCAGCATGCAACTATGCCTCCAGACAGCACAGCCAGAGAATATTGCCTAGACTATGTTATGACTGATGAAATAAAAAAGAAAACTTCTTTTGAGACCCATCAGATGTAATCATGGAGCTGTCTTCTACCGTGAGAATAGGAGTTGTCTTCAATACACTGAGCAAACAGCTAAGAAATTATATGCCTTCAGGATGTGCTGACAATGAAGTAAGGACAAAAAGTTTAAAGTATCTGAATTAAGGATACAAGACACCTCACTGTTGTCTTTGGAAGTGAAAATCTACTGTTTAGTTAGATTTCAGCCCTTAAGATTGCTGTGAACCTGTGACAAACTAACTTTTAGGAGAGCAGATTTTAACAGGAGTAGTTTTACTGAATAGCCAGGCTCTTACTGCAGCTTTCATTAGCGCTGCCTCTGCAGCTATCTACTTCTTATCTATTATTTATCTGCCTTTACTTTCTTAATTTGCAGAGGGAAGGTAGCACTTGTTTAAGAGAGATGCAGGAAAATCCGTACTCAGTTATTACTCGCAGAGCTTTTGTTGAAAATGGGCCACTTGTTGTTTCCCAAAATGTACACCACTGTGGGGTCTGCTCTGAAGTTATGTCAAGACAGTATGTGCAAAATAAACTGTGAAGAACCAAGGTGGCTTTACACAGATGATAATCCTCTGAGCTCAGATGGATGCAGTCAACACACCTACTCTGCGTTGCAGACATCTTCACCAGGTTTTGAAAAGATAATGAACTTATGCACAAATAGAATATGTTCAGGAAAAAAAATGGCAAGATGGTTCCAGGGGTTAAAGCACTTGTTTGATGAGGAAAGGCTGAAGAAAGCAGATTTGTCCAGGCTGGAGAAGAGAAGGGTGTGGTGGAATATAACAGCAGCCTTCCAGTTCCTGAATTGTATTACGACAGCTTTTGCCAGCCTCCTCTCTAATTCCATCCGCTAAGACTCACTGTTCATCTAATATCTGGAAGCAATATTTCACAGAGGAGTACTGAGATGCTGATCCATATGAGCCTCCCTTTATGAGAAAAGGCATCACGCCTTCAGGTGTGATGGGGAGAGGCAGAGGTGCCTGCCTTGATTAGAGGCTTCACAATGTCAAAGAGAAATGGAAGCAGAGAACAACAAACAAAGTCTTTCACCAAACTTGTCTCACAGCATCAGCGCCTCCTCTTAAGAATGAGCAGCGTAGGGGTGGCATCTTGTCATGTTCCTCTTTGTAACATACAGACATGAAAAGAAGCAAATTCTTATGATTTGATGCAGAGATTTTACTTCATGGACTCCTGGCAAATGTCTCCTCAGTCGGAGGGGGGAAAAAAGAACAAAAAATTCTTCAAGACATCAGCTTGCACAGATCTTATTATAGCAGCCTCTCCACTGAAATTCATGCATGCTGATGACAACGCTTGCACACACACATGTCATCTGAGCTGTTTATAGGTACTCTTTCATTTAATGTAACTCATTTGCTAGGCTTTTTTGCAGGTGTTGTCTGTCTGCTTTACCATGTTATCATTTAAGTCTTTATCTATAAATCAAACTGATATATAAACCGCTTTGTCACCTTTTGTTTTGCAACACATGTACAGTAAACAGAGACTACTTCTGAATATGAAAAAATGAGAATATAAACTCAGGTTGGGATTTGGCCAGAAATTCAGAAAAAAACCCAATATGTGTTTTCTCCCCAGTAACCAACGGCACAGAAGAATGTTTATGAATAGAATACAAGAGAGAAAAAAAAAAAACAACCAAGAGTATGACACTCCTTAGATGCAAATCTGATATCTTCCTCACAATAATCAAGCCAAGGAAAGCAACCTGAGGGAGTTCGTCATGGAAGAATTAGGGCTGAGCTCTTTGCAGGACACTCCTAAGACACAGACACTGAGGCAATAATTCAGTTACATAAAAAGGACCTAAGATAGATTTTCTGCTATGTTAGGAAACCTAACTATTGCTTAGGTAACGTTTTACCTGAACAATGGTCATAGTATTAGTAAAGCAGGTTTTGGAAAACTCAGGAAATGCAATTATACCACAGATTTAATCTTTCTACGGTAAATACTGATTAAAAAGCAAGAACAGAGTAAATATTTTGGGAGAGAGAGGGAAGAAGGCAGGAAGGAGGAGAAGCAGGGGAAAAAAGATAAGTCTACAGGAAAATACATATTACAAAAGGAAATAGAAGCCATAATTAGCAATTTTCAACTGTAACTCCAGCAATATCGCAGATGACAGATAGTATGCAGATAACATAGTCAGCAAAAATAGGAAATGCTAATTAATTTATCAGCTTTCTTCACTCTAGTAAATTACTTAAAATAGAAAATACTATGTGCATTATATTTTGTACTTTCACGTCTTAGATAAGTTCTAGCCTTCTCTTAAGACTATGAAAATCAGGATAAATAAACAAGATAAAACATACAGTGAGATCTCTGGTATTCATGAAGTTTAATTGCGACAATTGTTGTTAAGCAAATTCTAATATTAAAGAGCTTCCCTTTAACAAAGCAGTGATGGTGACTATCAGTTTTAAGCACGCTTCAAGACTCCAATCTCTAAAAAATTCTTGTGTCTGAACTTCTTCATCAGGTCTAAAGTCACCAAGACCTGTTATTCCCATCTTGCATAAGTTTGCAGTGAGGTCATTGGATTGCTAGAAATAAAATGATTAATTCTTTATCTCCTATATCTATCTGATAGTTAACATTGTAACTCTCGAAGAGCTAAGTTAGATTCATCTGCTGACACCTTTTTCTCCTCTATATGGGAAACAATTTAGCTGCAGATCCTGGGAAAAACATAATACACCTTAAAGTTTTTTACAAAGTAAAGCTAAGCCTTATGTTTTACCCCCCAAATGAAACACTGTTAGCAAGCTTAAGAATTCAGAGGAGCAGGGGATGGGAGGAGGCAGGAGAAGCTGGGGTGGGGACTGGGTGGTGGTGGTGGACCGTGACTGTATTTTACTGATGAAAACAACAATCCCAACTACATTTGAATCACTTGGCGTGGTTCCATCCAAAGTCTGAGCATTGACTGTATTTTCTAACAAAAAATTGCCTTCTCCAAGAAACCCTCACCTAACCACACCTAAATTATATCTGTTCAATTGTTGGAAGGGGTTTTTTGTTGTTGGTTGGTTGGTTTTTTTTGAAAAAAAAAAAAAAAATCAGGAAAATTCTAAGATATCTACAAAGTAAACAGCCTTAAGGCAGTAACAAAAACAGATTGCTGAGTATTGCTAATAAAAGTTACATCACTGCCTTCTCCAAGACTGTCCCAGGAATCTGATGATACACTAAGATACTACTAGATTCTGATAGCAAATTGATGCTGGAAAAAATGTTTTACAGAAATGTTCTCACTTCAGTACATTTTACTGAAGTTTTGAGAATCTTAAATCTCATCTAGAGTTACAGAGTATGTTTAAAATCCATCCTTAAGACAGTTCACGAGGCACAGGAAGGTAGGCCACTGTGTGCTTGCATACCTGTTTTTCACTTGAATGGGGTTCCTTTCACAGTCTAACACAACGTTCTGGCTAGCTTCAAAACCTATATAGAGTTGGGACAGTCAACTCATCTTGGTCTATGTGGGCAAGTGAAGAATTCAACCAGTTATCTTAATTTCCTTCCCTTTTCAAACACATTCTTACAACTGAGTGACTGCAGTTTCATAGGCTTTTCTTCCATCACTAGCTTTCATGTTTCCTTTAAATTAAAAGAAAATGTGTTCTTGATACATAGGGCATTCTGAGTTTCTTCTGTTTTCTCACCATATCAATTTAACCAAAAGAAGCATTTTGGGTAGTGGGGGTATAATTCGCTTATCTAATTCATTTTAAAATGCAAGGGAAGAAAAAAAACAACTATTAATTCTTTTTTAATCTTAACATTTGTAAAGTTAACACACTGTACCTAAACCAAAAGATATTCTAGCCCTGAGTACTGATATTCTTCTTTCTTTTTTTAAATTTAATTACAGCTATTTATGACCACACCACTACTACAGAAGGCAGAAGCTATTTATGACACATGGTACTGCAACTGAGCATGAGAATATTATTTGAATGAGCAATGTAAATGTTTTTCAACACCAATAATATTGTAGACAAAACAGTATTTACTATAGATCTCCTTCTCTGGGCAAACTAGTATTTATGTTTAACCAACACCCAACATCACATAAGATATTGTAGAAAAAAATGATGATTTGCTATTTTACAGAACAAAACCCCAATGATTCCAGTATTGCTGTCAGACCATTTTCTGAATAGTAGGCAACAGGTTTGGAGGTCTGAATATATAAGTAATGATACAACGATACTAATGGCATTTAGCACTTGCCTCCTATTAATCAAGCAGGTAATATTTCCAGAAACTCTAGACATGATTCAGATTTTGAATAAAAGCATCAGTCTCTGAGAGTCCAATCCAACAGAAAAATCATGCCTATAATTTTGCTGTAGGTATTAATTTGCATTCTCCTGAGTGCTTTAAGCACAAAACACTTTCCTAAATGGAGACCAAGTCTAATATTCAGGGATTGGGACACATCTCAGGTCTTGCTAAAGAACTAGCTAGTGAGCACAGGCAAGGAGGTACAGATGGGAAAAACAGTTAGCGTGGTAAGAAATTAGGACTCTAGTGCCTGCAGCTATCCAAGACTACAGCAACAGTCACTGCTGTACCATCAGCACTGATCTAAAAGGGAAAATAGGAGCACTCAGGAACGAGGGGCAGGGGAGAATAAGATGGAACGAGCAAGACAGCAACTAGCTTATTAATTACTTGATTACAGAAAGGAAAAATATCACTTAAGAAACAAGATGTTTTCACTGAACTCAGAAACAGAAGCCTACTAGTCTTTGTAGAATTCAATTAAAATACTTAAAGCTTTCCTTTTGGACATTTCAAGATGCCTGCTGATAACAGGATCTTATGAATTTTGCTGGAGCTGGAAATTCTGCATTGCAGCCATGCAATACATGATACTTCTTTCTGAGAAGAATGCTTTCTTTTATTTTATTTTCTCAAATCTTCAGAGCACCAGTTAATTAAGACACAACAGCAAGCTCTTCAAACTGAGAGGTCATATACTAGGGCAACTTACTCCCCAGCTGAACAGATAATCATCTTCAGTACTTTCAAAAGCCTCAAAACACACTTCTCTAGTATTGATCTTTGGATAGCCAATGTGTCTACCCTCCAGTCAAGCTAAGCATGATTCACTGGAATATGTTTTTACTGTGAAAAAATAAAAGGATAAAATTTGTTAGGCTGAAGGGCTTCATTTAGAGATATAGCTTTCACAGCAGTACAGACAAAGTGCAGAAATACTACCTTGTATACATCTTGTTTTCTGTAATTACTAACCTCTTTGGAAGTTGCAAACATTGGTGTTTTTAATAAAAGTCTCACAGAGCAATATCAAACTGAGGTTTCTATTTTGATGCTTCCACCCATCCCCTGTCTGCTTCACTTCTAGAGTTTTTGTAGCCAATTTTGCTTAACTGTCACTGAAATCGAATAACAGATTTTGTATAGACCCAGGGTCTGACACAAAAAAAAGCCAGGCTAAGCAGGGAGCTGAAGCCACGACTCCGAATGGTAATAAAAAGGACTTTTAAAAATATGTTGATAGCAAAAGTCAGGCCATAAATAAAATTGCCCCATTTCTTTATTGGCCTGGGTATCTCATAAACAGGGACTCAGATAAAGCAGAAACATTTAACGTGGGGGTATTTTTTGCCTCTGTCTTCAATGGCAATGATGGGTTCAGGCACTCCCAGGACCCTGGGCTAGAGGACCAACACTGTACAAATATAAACTCCCTATCAACTCTGCTGTTTCGTGGAATTTGGTACTCCAAGTAGATTTCTGTAAGTAAACGGGTCTGGTGGGATTCATCCAAAGGTACCGAAGGGGCTGGCTGATGTCATAGTGAGACCTCCCTCAATGACTTTTTTCAATGCTTTTGGGAATCTGGAGAAGTACCAGTTGACTGGAAGCTGGTAAATGTTGTCCAAGTCTTCAAGAAGCGCAGCAGGGATAACCCCAGTAACTACAGGCCTGTCAGTCTCACTTCAGTGCCTGGTAAGATTGTAGAGAAGATTATTCTGGGAGCTACTGAAAAAACAACAGGGTCATTGGTCCCAGTCAGCAGAGGTTTGTAAAAGGAAGGTCTTAATTTCTTTCTATGATAAGACTACCCACCTAGTGGCCCAAGGGAAAACAGTTGATAAAATCTTTCTGGATTTTAGTAAGGCCTTTGATACTGTTTCTCACAGTATCCTCCTAAACAAAATGTCCATTATACAGTTGGATAAACACATAACGCAATGAGTGAACAATCAACCGATGGGTTAAGCTCAGAGGGCCACAGTAAGTGGGGTTACATCAGGCTGGTGACCAGTCCGCAGCAGAGTTCTGCCGGGATCCATTTTAGGCGCGGTACTCTAATATCTTCATAAACTACCTGGATGAAGGACTTGAAGGATTACAAACTGGGTTCTCTGATGACATGAATTTAGGGGAAGCTGTTGACATTTTTGAAGGCAAAGAGGCCATGCAGAGGGATCTGGACTAATTGAAGAGCTGTCCAATTACCAGTCACATGACGTTTAACAAGGGTAAAAGTCAAGTTTTTGCACCTGGGACATGGGAACCCTGGATATACATACAGGTTGAGGAGTGAGAGGTTGGAGAACAACCCTGAGGAAAGAGATCTGAGGGGTCTGGTTGCTGGCAAGTTGAACATGAGCAATAGTGGGCAGCCTAGAAGGCCAGCTGGGTCCTGGGGTGCATTCAAGCACATCATTACTAGCCAGTTGAGGGTGATGGTCTCTCTTCACTCTGCCCTGCCCCTCCTCGAGTATTGTGTTCAGTACTAAAAGAACATCATGTAGGCTACTGGAGAGCATCCAGAAGAGGACCATAAATTTGGTGAAGGGTCCTGAGGGGAAGTCATATAAGGAACAACTTAAGTCACTTGTTCTATTCAGCCAGGAGAAGAGACCTCATAGCATTTTACAGCTTCCTCACAGGGGAAGGAGGAGGAGCAGGCACTTATCTCTTCTCTCTGACGAACAATGACACGACCTGAGAGAATGGCAAGAAGATGTGTCAATGGTCATTTAAGTAGAATATTAGGAAAAGGTTGTTCCCTCACAGGGTGGTGGAGCACTGGAACAACTTCCCATGGAAGCAGTCGTGGCACCAAGGTCAACAATATTTAAGAAGCATTTGGACAATGCCTTCAGATACGTGCTGTGAATCTTGGGGTAGAAGATGAGTTAGATGATTTTTGTTGACCCTGTCCAACTCAAGTCATTCTACGAAAAAAAAAAAAAAGACTGCACCTGTCACTCTATTTAACAAATTAAGGAAAAAAACTCCAATCAAGATAGTTCTTTCTGAGTTGACACTCAGCTGGATACAATGCTGCAAATGTTCAAAGCAATTCCACAGATAATTTTCTGGAAGGCTGTTGAAGACCTCTGTATTTTTTGCTCTCACGGGTTCTATCAACAAAAATTGGTGTCTTTGAGTGTCCTCCGAGTGTCCTCCTTCTAATACAACTTTCAGATTCAATGTGTCTTTTGGCTTGAGTTCATTTAAAGAAAATGCCTTCTATGCTTCCTTTCCTTCCCCCTCCCCCCCCACCTTTTTAAACATGCAATTTCCATTAGTTTATAATTCAATATGTTAGTAAAATAAGATACTTTTTAATTAGGCTCTAATTCAGCCAGGGTCCTTCAGCTCACAGATGAGAACTGTCTAGGCTGAGATTATTGTTTACCACAAGTGTTTATGCTTCATTGTCTGTTCTGCTTATAGTTCTCTCTCATATTGAAAGCTGACCCAGTCTGGACACCAGTTCTGCAGTTTCTCATTCATCACTTCTTGTTAAACAGTGAATAGCAGTTTCTACTCACTGTAATCCAAACTCCTTAGCCCTTTTGTATCCAGTGACTAATTCTACCATCAATATCATACTGGCTAATGAAATATACTTGCTTTTTGGGTGGTACTGTGTCACAAAGCCTTCCTGAAGTCATAATACATTATATCTTCCCCTTTACCCCTGTCAATTCTCATTGATCATCTTTCCTTCTCAGAGAAGTTAATTGGATACGTGAAGCATGACCTCTTTTTCATTAACCTACACTGACTTCTTGACCAGACTACACTTGTTCAGGTTTTCCCTAACTTTATTTAGAATAGTGGTTCAAATATTTCCTACTTCAAAGGTTATATGTGCACATATGCTATTCTCTCATTTATCCTATAGACTGCTGCTAACTATAAATATTACTTCACAGTGAATTCACGTTCAACTGATAGCTGACCAAGACTAGAGGAATTTTTCCTACTCCTACAAAAAGATACACACACTCTCCAAAGTAATCAGAAAAAAATCACTTTTTCTTTAAATTATGATATTTGATATCACCACTAGAGCTATAAGAAATCTTATTTATCTTGAATTAGCAGATAATCAATCGGTTATTCTCAGTGAATCACCCTTATGATCATAATGTTGGCAATTAAATTACCTGCTTGGCCAATATCTCTCTTAAGAATTGAAGGCATTCTAGAGTTCAGATTCTATAGCAAATCAGCTGTCTGTCATATGAGGGGGTCAAAGCTTTAGGGATTAAAGAGATATCTGTGAGAAACAAGTGGATATATTTTGATTAAACTACACTCTACCAGAAATGGAACAGGATGGAAGACAGGAAGTGCATAATAACAGAATATTGTAAAATGATAATTCACTTTAATCTCTATATACAGAAAAAAAATATGTCAAATTGTGTGCATATTTTTATATAGAATGAGACTAATTTTTTTACTTTAAAAATCCTTCAGGAAATGTACTATCCATATTCTATTCAACCTGAGAACTGGAAAACCTAATAAAGGACAAATCCCATCAACATCAGATGTTTTATGTCTTGTATTGTAAATATCTGGACTAGCTTGCTTTTTACAGTCCAATTGGAATTTGATTTCTGTATCTATATTAAGGCATCTAAATAATGTGGCTTCATTTATTTTAATGCTGTACAACCAGCAAGTTACATTAAAAAAAATCAGCTTGTCCCAATTTGTTCTTTTGAATCCACATTATAATATATGTACCCTGCTTTCCACCATCACATCATATGAGAGGATTTTAGATCCTTCTGTTGTAAAGAGGTTTCCCAGAACTGGAGTTATGATAAATCTATGGAAAAGCCAAAATCTTTGAGAAAGTTTTGTATCTTCCTCTGTTTTTATCACTTGCTGCTCCTTGAAAGTTTAAAGCTATGGGGAGGATGTTATCTTCCCAACGACCCAGCAAGCTACTAAAAATCGTGTTTCTGATACACTCTTTCAAACCTCACTGCCAATCTGCCTAGTGAGCATTGATTTTAAAAAATTCTTCTGTTTCATACAAATATTCTTATCTTCTCTCGTAAGTTTCCTTTCAGTATTCCCCCTTAGTGCCTGCAGTCTCTCTCATCAACCTCTTGCTCCTTATACTTTGCGTTTTTATAACCATTTATTATTCATATTCATGACCAGTGTAATTTTCCTTTCATTTTTGATCTCTGCTTTCTTGATCATTTCCTTACCTTTTTTCTTTTCCCTCCTATACTTTCTCTTTCAGAGCTAATGCTTCTGACTTATCCTAAGAGATTTCTTAGAAATGAGATGTTAGCTTTCAATGGGATTTTCTTGGCAAAATATTTTAAACAAAATAAGTTATAGGTATCTTGGCTGCATTTCTCCTGGCCTTGATTTCCTCCTGTATTTCCCTGGTCATCCATATTGATAATTTCTGCCATTTCTTGAATATTTGTTTCTTGAATAGACACATATTTGCTGAGCTCATGGTAACCTGCCTTTTGTACTTTGTAGATATTTCACTTCCCACTGTATTTTGCTCAGAGGTAATAACAACTGCATTGCTGTAGAAATATATATCACACCATTTCCCTATAGCAGCAGAAGGATTGTATATCACAAAACAAGTGAAAGTACTAAGTTTTGTGCCTGGAATTTCTTGGTCCCTATGACAAGATAGCAAGGGTGTAAATTCTCCAACTATTACACTATTTCTTAAAAAATTTTAGTAAATGAAGCCTACATTTTCCAAGCTTATGCAAGAGCAACTACTTTAAGTCCTTGACATGACACTATGTCAGAATATCACTTTTCCATTTTTCAATCTATTGTAGTATGTTGTAATAATGTATATTGCAGGAGATACAAACTCTGCATACTTTCCACTTCTCTGTGGTATAAAATTTTACCAACCTATACAATTTTCCCATAGTCACACTTTTTAAGGAATCATTTTCTCCCCCACCCCCCTAAAAAAACAACCCTGAAAAGAAAACCAAAATTCTACGCAGTACACCCTATCCGAAAATATTCCAACATTATAAAGTATTTTCACATGACAAACATTTTTATTTTTTGAGAGAGCTATTGTTTGTCCTTTATCTCCTCAAAGAGAGAAAATACCACTGTAACTTTTCATCCCTTAATTTTCCTAGCTGTAAATCTGGTATGAAGAACCTCCTTGGCATTTCAGGACTGAAATACGGCTACATATTTCACTGTGTTATGTTCAAATCCATACAATCTGGAAGAAGAGTATCCATATCTCTCTCAAATTTGTTCTCTTCAATCTAAGACATCAATCCAGATTATTAGACAGAGCTCCTCACCTACCATTCTCCAGCTACAACATTTGCATCAAGGCAGCAAGGAGAAGAAAACTCTGAAAATACATGAAAAAGTCATCTAGTGCCTATACTCTGAAGTAGTTTGGGATATCCAAAATTCCTCTGGTCTACATATAATTTATTACACTTTGCTTATAATTTGTGTGAAGGGTTTAAACAGAGCATTTAATGAACAGAAGGATGTGTAAATAGGAAAGACGGGTGCAGGGGGGCTGGGGATGTAGGTGGATGCAAGCTGAGTAGAGAAGCAGAGAGGAGAAAAGCATCTGAGCTCATAAATATTTGAAACAAAAATTATGCACAAATTATCTTCAATGCTTCATGCAAGCACTAAAAGAGCAAAACTGGCATTTCAACACTTCCCACAGAAGGTGGGAAGAACACAAGTATTGCACCCACTCCTGTTATTTAGGTTCTCTTAATACTTCACAAATTCTGATAAACTCCTGCTTGTTTTTGGTTTGACTGATGACCGATATGGGGAATTTCTTTAGAGAAGATAGGAAAACAGTGGAGTTTGAGGCCACTGAGTTCTACCTACAGTCAGAAGAGAACATACCCTCATTTGGTCTGCGATAACTGCAAAATTATGAGCACATTGAGGAAAGTGTTGCTGTTCAGTGCTCAGACTTGGAGTTTTTGCCCTCAGGATGCATTTTGGTCACCACTGATTTTTTTTCCTCCAAATGACATGACTGTATTAACAAGAAGGTATGTAAACCAGGAAGCTTCAAGATCAATAGTTCACAAGTCAAGGACAGTACATTCTGGGATTTAGTTTTGCACTTGAATATTACAGCAGCCATCACAGATAGAAGGTTATGGAAATAATCACTATCACTTAGAATATGTGAAGTGTGCATATGTCCAAAATAGAATCACTAAACTAATATACTGAACTTTGAGAGTGCTTTGTTTGGGTTTTTATCCCCTTCCCTCCCCTTTTCCCTTATTTTCTTTTATCACATTTGCATTTATTCTTCCTGAGGCAAAGGTTTCTCTGCTCCTTAGAGAAGCAGTCAGAACAGCCAGTAGTTTCTGTAGCAGTGATAAGATTACATTGTGAAACTCGGGGTTTTCATAATGTAATACTAATATATGCCTTTCAAGCAAATTACATCAGGAATGTTCTGCATTGTTGTTGTCAGATGATGTAGCGTTAAATGTTTTTTGAATTAGATAATACAGAAGAATACAATGTGAGTAACATTATACTATTAAGGATTTCCCTGTTTAGAGCATATCATAAAGGAAACAAAAACAGAGCTCTCATTTAGATTCAGGGCTGTACTGTCTCATCAGCATTTACACGAAACGAGTACTCTCCTGTCCTAAAGTTCAAATGGTTGATGGTGGTTTCACTATAGATATTCATCGTTTCCCCAGAAAGAGAACAGCCAGGACTTTTCATCTAAGGAACTCCTGATTTCATAGGGGAAAAAACCCTAAACATTTCCAGAGATGAGACACATTCAGAGGATAAACCACCAGACTTGGGAGACAGTGGACCTAAGCTTTCTCTATTAGCCTATGAATTTAAGGAAGGGGCTTTTTAAGCCTGACTACAACACGGATGATGCACTAGTAGTTTTCTACTAGTTTGTACAATAAGAGGTAAAAGTGATAAAACTAGTACCAGTACCGTCCAAAGCAGACAGAGTACTTCCAAATTAAACAACCTGAAAAGAATAATATTAAAAACTTCTACAAAACTGCAGAGCAGACCCATCTTCTGATTTTAGTATCATCAATTCTGTCTGCATCAACAAGCCCAAATTTTCCACTCAAAGAAAACAATTAAAATCAAAATAAACCCAAACAAACTCTGAGAACAGAGAAATTTGTTTCTCAGGAAACTGAGATATCTCCTGCTAACCGCTAAGCGGTTTTCATCTATTTTATAGTGAAAAATCTTTGTAAGTGACCTAGTCAAAGCCTGTTCTCTAGCTAAGTTAACCAAACAGGACTTCAGCACTCTAGGTTTACACTTTTTTCCCCAAAGAAGAATTCAACTTCATGTTCTTGCTTCCATGACAGTTAAATTTTATAAGCCAAGAGTAAAAAGATTCATATACATGCTTACAGACAAAGCAAGAATGTTTCAGGAACACAAAGTGATACAAACATGCATTTATTTTTATCTCAAGCTGGAATTCCTAGGCTTTTTATCACTGTAGCCAAAGATGGTTTCCATGTCCTAGTTCCACTAAAGCGAAACTTGCCCCCTCTTTAAAAATGAAATAATTTTAAGGAAAACCACTAAACACCGGTTTATGTTTTCCTGTTATACAAGAGTGAAAAATATGCTTTTCCAAGAAACCAAAATTCCAAAAAAGTTTAAGTTTTAGATTTTTTTCTCTTGGACAATAACTAAACAGAAGAGCTTTTCAGGTACTTATTATACATTAATCTCACATGTTTTCCCAACAAGAATTTCTCCTAAAAAAGCATCACTGATTTTTTGCACACTGTACATATGCTGGAAATTTTAAATTCATTTAATTAAAAATCATTTGAGATTAAGACAATAAATTCCCCTGAACACTGGCTGTATATTGAAGAATTATCTCATCATAGTAATTTTTATGTGATTGATCTGGTTCTGTACAGCATTAAAATGCTTCCGAAATGTTTACACTTGTATATCTCAAATAACTTTACAGCAAAATAATTAAGGCTAAAAGTATCTCCAAATGAGATAAAGGCAACAAAACATGCACATTTGATAGGCAGGTACAACAGTGCACAGTGCTATTAATAGAGTTAATATTGGCAAGATAATATTGGCACCAGTTATAAATCCTGAAATATGGTCTAAATCTCAGTTGCCAGCTCTAGTAATAAATTACAATATGTTCATTTTACCTTTCCAGCAGTGACCAAAGATATCATTATAAATTACCAATTATGAAAAAAAACCCCAGCATGGCACATCTCTCTATTCATGGAAACGTCTCTGCGTTCTTTTAAAATCAGGAAGCAGTGTTTTTTGGTTTGCTTTTCTTTTACAGTTCTTCAGAGTTTTGGTTGTTTGCTTTGTAGTTTTGAAAGAAAATCTTTCCAAGCAATATTTTCTGGAATTTAATCTAATGAATCTGTTACATAACAGTAGTTGATGTCATGGTAATCATACCAGGCAAAACACTGACTTGATGCATAGCCAGAAATTCAAACCTTAAACTAATTTCAAATTTCAAAGCTTAGAAAGCTAAGATTTTTTTTTTCTCATCGATGTTCAATATCAGTTTTTCCCTCTCCTTTCACTACGCACTGTAAACTCTTAAAGAGTTACTGATGTTCATACTTCTACTCTGAATTTTGGTTTGCCAACAAAGAAATTTTCTGAAAGAAATGTCATGTTCACGTAATCTAAGTCATGATAATTTCTCTTAACTTGATACGACACTAGCAGGTCACTTTAAAATTCTCTACACTAATCTCAAGCTATAAGCAAACGAGAGAGAGGGGCTTATCAGTTGTTAGCCCATTCTATGTATCAACAGGAGGTATCTTGGCTCACACAGCTACTTTTGGAGATGAGTTTTGAATAAGTGGGATGTATTTGGCAGAGAAAAGTAAAAGACAAGAAATAAAAAGGGATATCCACAAAGGTTGGAAAGCACCACATGCAGACAAATGCACTATCCTCAGCCCATGGTTTGCTGCTGAAGAACCAATTTTAGACAGGTCTTCAGGCTGTTGCACCCATTCCCAAAGCCATGTCCGGCTGTGCAACAGCACTTGGTGTCTGTCACATGTTGTAACTGGTAACATGGAAAATGACATCTGCAAGCTCATCACAGCAGTCATACCTCACTGCTACCCCAACTGTGACCCAGCTGGTGGTGCCTTCCTCTCCTTGCTCCAGCCAGCTGCCAGCCCTACTGCAGCCACCCCTCACTGTGCTGCCATATGCCACCCTGGCATGAGGATGAGGTGCCAAGCCACCCCAGGATGGGTGACAGGTTTGGCCTGCCTTACAGCAGGGCCGAACAGTGCGTCGGCCCCCAGTGTTGCTCTACTAAGTGATGAGATCAGACAGGGAGCCACACACACCCCTCCCCAAGCGCCTTCTCTGTGTCCTTTTAATTGAATGTGGCACCAACAAGGGACCTGCTCTTGTGCCACAGTATCTGGTCTGAGAGAAACAGAGGGGTCTCAGCCGCCAAGGGTAACTTGCCACGTGCTGCTTGAGGGGGAGACAAACACTGCAGTTGGTCCTGTGCAGCTCTCTTACCTTCCACACCTGTCCTGCCAAGCTTCACCAAGAGATAATACTGTCATGTAACTCTGCTTACCGTTTTTGATCACACTGAATGATACACTAAGGATGCTTTTTCAACCTAACCTGCAACCTACAGACAAACCTGAGGTTGCTATAGCTGAGCATAGGTACACCACAAGGGTTTTGTTTTTTTTTTTTCTTTACAGTCTTTCCAGACTTCCACTGGGCCGAGTCCCCTGTTTGTTCATTTCCTCTGAATCTTTGAAAAGATCAGATTACTCCTTGCCACTCTGACACAAAAGTCAACAGCATCTCTGTTCAAGAAGTTACCTCTGCATGACAGACCACTGTCAAAAGTTAGAAATGAGAGTGGCTAAGAGCACTGTATTGACAAGGCTATCAGCAATCTCAAAGATTAACATCAGAAGTTGGCAAGGACAAACACATGAGCGTATGTGTGTATATACATACACACACACACACACACACATATGCACACACATAGACAGTTTGACTGAGAGACGTGACTCCTCTCAGAGGCGATGACATTCTCTAAGGAAGCTTACAAAGAGCAAAGAGAAGATGTTCCTGGGCAGCTCTGAGCTCCATGAGAAAGAGGAGATATTCTCTCATATAAAAGGGTCCGTTTTACCAGAGCCTAAGGCAGAGGACTCCTACACCTTTTGCCCTTCCTTCTCTCTTTTGTCAGAATCTGAAACTATGCTTTAAATTTGTTTTCCCTTTTCTTCAGCATTGCTTTTTTTCTAAATAATACACAAAGTGCATGCACTTTTGAAGGAGGAAACTGACCCCGTAACAGAAATGTTTTCAAGCCCTAGGGTCAAATTCTCAAAGTTACTTCTGATATTGCTTCAAAAAATGGTCTTGTGTTAATCAAACCAGAAAAGCATCTGAAGATTTTTTTATGAGTTCCCATCAATAATTGAAGTTTTATTATTATTGCTGTTGTTTGGCTTCCCTTGTTTCAATTACTCTGCATTGAAGTATGATGTTTTAAGAGCCTCAAGTTACGTTTTCCTAATGTTGAAACTCAAAACAAAATAAAAACATCAATTAAAAATATTGCAACTATCAAAAACTATGTCCATTTTATTTTGAAAGAAAACTCCAACAAAATAAATACAGGAAACTTTCCTTACACCTCACTGTAGCTTCTAATCCATTTTCTATGTTTCTAGAACACGTGGTTTTGCTGGAGATTCTTTAAAATTATCTTAGCTCAACAAGCTCTGGTTAAAAGCTTTAGACCTCGCTGACTGATATTAATATTACAATAATGTACATGTTCATCTCCCTAACCTGGAACAGGGCCAAGTACTCTCACCAGTACCAACAAACATCACTTGTGCAATGACTGATAAGACAGGGCCCCCCTTTTTAAGTACTTATGGCCAACTTACAGCCACAAAACTTGATCCTGGTCCAACGTAACAAACAATGAGGCACAAACTTTCAAATCAAAAGGCAGACATATTTGGTGGACAGGATATGAGTTGCAGCAGGTGGACAGGTGGACAGAGTATGAGTTGTAGGACAGAGTGTATAATAAAGTGATTATATTCTCAACAGCAATCCATAGACACAGCTTTTTTGTTGAAGTTACTAGTTTTCACTGTATGAAAGCAAAAAAAAAATAAAATTAGTTTTCTTTGTTCTTGGGTAGTTTGTGACCAAGTGATGTGCATGAAGAGAGGTACTTGCTTACAAAAGGCAGAAGAGTTCTGAATACACGTTTAGCTCGAGAAGTTTGGGTCTCATTTGTGAGTAGTCAGAACAAGCCTACAAAAGAGAACCAAGGTGGAAGTGGCTTGTGGTTGCTGCATGGAATTGGAAACAAGAGTAGTAGTTCTGAAAAGGCAGTATTTAGATTCTTGGACCTTGAGGGGTAGGGCTCATCTCGGGTTGAAGGGTGTTCTGCATGGAAGTTTGAATTAACAGCTAAGGCTGGTGCTTTACCTCAGTGACGTGGGACCTGAGTGTAAGACTACTAGAGCCCAAAAATGTTTGTACAGGGAGGTTGTTTTGTTTGTTTAAGACTGTTCATGACTTACAAGTAGAGATTTAAACACATAAACAGTTGCATATGACGCTGAAGGTTTATCATGGAATTCCTCAAGGAGAAATTCTATCGCAGCCCCTTTCCACCTCCTCATCAGTGGGAACACTGCGCTTTCTCCAATTTTGCCCAGTTCCTCACCAGAGGATTCTGAACCGATTGTAGAAAACAATGTAATGTTGCATCTTAAAAAAAAAGTATTAAAAACTCTAGAACAGAAAATATTTTAAAAAGATCAAAACCTGTTAGATGATTTAAAGGAAATGGGAAGATACATAGGTATAGTCGTTATCTTGTCTTCCTTTCATATTAGCTTTTTTTCCCATAGGCTTTTATATTGGTAACTTGTCACCCTGTCATGATGCCGTCCAATTAAAATTATATATTATTGCAGGTATCCTTTCACTAGTGTCAATGTTCCCACTGGACAGAAGATTCCTCTGATAGCAGTTTGATGTTCACTATTTGGTGGTTTAATTTCCTGACAAATTTATCATGTGTAATTTACCATTGGGGGTGTTCACAATAATAAAAGCAGAGGTCTTAATGTTTTCTGTACCATTTAATGTGTAGACTCTTTACTTGGCTTATACTAAAATTGCAGATTCCTCTAATTTATTCCTTTCCTGACATGCACACAACTATGTATTTTGATGTTCACGGGATGTATAATTAAACAGACCAATAACAAATATAAGAAACTGTTTAATAATTGTTTCAGCATCAAAAATCCAACTTCTAGCTAGTCTCCAATGTGCTGTGGCAGAAAATTGAAACAAAATTTCTGTTTTAAAAGCTTGTAGCATAAAACAGATATGCCAGTATCATAAAAGTAATATATTCCCCATTGTACAGTGTGATAACAAAAGCATGCAGAGATTAATATAACAGAAAAAATAGATTAAAGCCATTAATAAAGTCACAATGCAAGTTTGTGGGAGGGTCAAAAACTTACTAACCAAAGTACAGTTCACTGTTTTCACCACAAAGCTCATCTGCATGTTTATAAATATCACACTGTTAGAAAATCATGGTGCTTTCACAGTACTTCTGTTTCCTACTGACAATCATCTCCAGCCAAAACCCTAAATTATATTAACCCCAGTTAATATTTCAGAAAAATCAAAGAATTTCCATTCTTCAGAATTTCTTTAGAACTATTACCTGAAGACTGAAATATTTATTCTTCTGGAGCTCTTACAGCCAGCAGTGTTTCTGCTTCTCATTTTACTGAGCAGGATGCTTAGCATATGAGATATTGCATATTTTGAAACTAGACTGAGGTAAAAGAAAATAACGAACCCACAAGAATCACTATGCACTGCTAGGAGAGTGATTCACAAAGGAAAATAAGAGTTGGTGTCTACTGTTCTGAGTATTGTTCTTCTCTGACCATGGTAAAGTTTAATTTAAAGGCTCTTTAAGCAGGACATTTTCAAACTTACACAAATTATCTCTGCTTCATGAGGATCTTTCCTTACTCCTTCTGAGCAGTAAGTCTCATCTAAAATAAAAACATAATCTGTCAGAGGTAAACTCTGAAGAGCCTGAAGTTGGCTTTGTTTACCTACACAGAAATATATTGACACATGCCTGTACATACCTGTGTATAGCAATTAACAACTGCATAGGTATGTTCTAGGGAATATGAGCTAAAGAGGTCAGATCACTATATTCATGCATTTCGTTCACCATTAAAGATATCACAGCCTGATTTGCAAAACACTTACTCCACACCACTCTGCCTTCTACTATTAGCAATAATGAACTATTTTATACTTCAATGTCCATGTATGCAACATACATATTTCTGTTAAATCAACTGCTAAACCTTGAGTATTTTTCTGTTCACATGAAATGCATAAAAGTTACATACATATGGCTGTATAAAATGCATTTAAACACTGTCAATTTACCTTTTCGGGGAACATATCCTCATTTGACCACAACAAACTAAAAAATTCATGGTCACTTGCAGTCCAAAGCAGGTGCTTACAAGGCTTTGCATCCCCATAGTCCATCTGCATTTTGCATTTGTATTGGACAAGCAGATACTGAACTGAATCCACTACTTCATTTCACATCAGGTATTATTGCCAGATTTCAATTGCTTCTAAATTTTCTTTGAAATTAGAAGGCAAAGAACACATAAGCCCTTTACTGAATCTTGCATTCAGTCTTCACTTCTCAACTCCTTAATTATCCTGATCTCAGCCTACAGATACATGAGGGATTTACATGCTAGCAAAACCCCACAGTATCATGTTTTCCTCTCTTTTATGGAAAGAATTTTGCAAGCAATGTGAAAACAGTTTTAAGTGGTATTTTTACGGATTTTCCATTATAATTTTATGATGCTTATAAATTTATAATTCCATACAAAAGCTTATTAAGGTTGAAAGCCCATAGGAGATTCTTTTTATGAGCAACATTTTTTTTTCTGAGCCTTGACTGGAATAGTTATGAAGGATCCCAAGGTATTTAATTCCTATGTGGTAGCAGCTGACACTGTCAGGAAATCCATGTTTTAGACAGCTTGATAACGTTAAGAAAAACCCCATACTTCTGAGAGTACCCATTGCCAAGTACTGACACAAAAAATCCCACTGATAAAACCACAAATTTCCTTTTCTCAGCCTGATTCTTCTTTCCTGTACATCAACCATGCACCTTATTTCACCAGGATGCAAGAATTCAGCGTTACACCATCCACATACAATGGTTATTGCTTTTTACAATTTATGCATCAGCCTGGGCACAAGACTCCTATTTGGCTAATGCTGTCCAATTAACTGAGCCAGCTCAAAACCACAACATCAGCCCTTCTGTGTATTACCTGGATATTAAATGTGCCTGTGCTTGCAAATATCCTTGTGTTGCTCATAGGTAGAAGTACAGGAAATTCTGACACTCAGTCCCCTGGCACAGATATGTCATTGCATCCATCCTCTGCCTAGGTCAACTGCAAATAGCCTGAAGCTTACTTGCCCTTGTACTAGTGTTATCCTGTCGGCCATGAGATAAGCAATCTGCTTCCAGACCTTCACAAGCCACAGAGGTTGCTCTCTCGAACAGAGAACAAACCAAACTGAAAAACAGGACACACACCTGTGGGTAGCTACAGCTGCAGGCAGCTTGCGGAACAAGCACTTGAAAGAGGCAGAGAGGCAGGTATGTACCACCTGACCACAACTCACTTTCTCACTGTGAACTGCAAAAACCAAAAAAAAAAAATGCCTGAGGAGATATCCAGGAATGACAAGGTCAGAGAAAAGGAGGCTAAGAAAAGGGAATAGGTGTATGAAATGTGAACCACAGAGAATGCTCCATCACACTGAAAAACATGTCAACAAGAGCAGCTATTTCTGGACCTCCCAGAAGATGCTGCAAATATAAGTCAAAAGGCAGGTGACTGTAATCCAAGTTAGGAAGTGTTTTGAAAGGGCAAAAATAAACCACCCTAGTGGTCAAGAGATCTGCAAGACCTGCAGCAGAACCAAAACCGTTGACAGGAAAGGAGGGGAAGTTGAAGAAAAATAGCAGCATGAATAGCACTAAAAAAAAAAATATAACAAACAAACGATCAAAAAAAAATCCAAACCCCAACGTAAAACTAAAGAAACAAAGACATTGCAGAAAGCTAACTTTGGAACTGCTATTTCTTTTCCTTCCCATGATTAACTCTTTCTTGAGCCCCTACTGAGATCTCCATCCAACTCGCCTTCCATGTGACTTCAGACATCCTTGAAGACCTGTGTCCACAGAGTGAACCACTGCTCCGTTCTAGGTTCCTGAGCCTCTACCCGCTTGTCCTGAAGTTATGTTGCACAGACAAGACAGGATGAGAGAGGAAGGAGTATCTGGGAACTCATTAACATCCTGACTGTCTCTTGGTTCTAGCTTCTGCACTTTCAGATATAGAATAAATGGAAGGAGCCGCTGGTAACTGCAGATCACCATGGTTATTCATCCACCAAGAGTAAATGAGAGGGGTTTTGTATTTTCAGAAAGCAATAATAGCTAAGGAGTAAATAAATGCAACTTCAGCTCAGAGGAAAATATTATTTTGTTTAAAAGTATGGGAAGAAGAAGAACGTAGATTCACTCACGCCATTATGAACCCATATAAGATCTAGTATGTTCAAAGAGTTTCTCCAAATGGAGTACAATTCCTTTAGGTGCCAAAAAAAAAAAAAGTCCTTTTCATTAATGTACACTATAAGGATGGGGTTATATATGAGGTGCATGTAAAAAAAAACACAAGTATTACAATACAAACTTTGAACTTCCAGGATGGCAAGATCCAAAACTGCAAACATTCAGAAGCTGACTTGTGAAACATGGGTTAAAAAAAAAAAAGAGGCAACGAAAGAAACAGTACGATTCTCTCTTGATAACTTCCTGACAGACTTCCTGAGTTGCAGAGTAATTTATAGAAAAATTATGTCATAATTAGCATTTCACTTTTCTTCGACGTTGTCAGAAACTTCAGTACACCCAGTATCTACAAAATAATGAGAAATGGCTAATTCCTCTATTACAGTTGATTTTCCAGAGGAACACAGAGGTAATTTAATGCCTACTGTGAAAAATATATGGTGGTGGTGACAGCTAGTTACTCTCCCACCACCTTCTTCATCTACACACAATTTTCCTTCTACTTGCAGTTTGGTATGGCATATAATTCATACAGCATTCATATCACCCATGTAAGAAAAAAATGCTGTAATAAAGCCAACTAGCTAGACCCCCTGTGGGATTTCTCTAGTATTGCACCCCATTCCCCTAAAACTGACAGTTGTTCTCCCTCTCTTCTTCATGTGTCAGACCTTGCATCAGTGCCTAATTTGTGGTAGGAATCACAGGTGGAGAAAAGATTTCATATAAATGAAGCTGGCTTGAACAGTTTCCTCTTCCTTCCCAACTTAAGGTTCTAGCCCTTTTGAAATCCTGGCTAAATGTCACATTGTTAATTTCCTCTTTTGCAACTTCGAAAGAGAAAATAAGTAGTAGGACAAATGAGGCCATAACCATGACGTCCAATTATATTTTCTTCTGTCACGATCCTTCTTAAAACCACTTGTTTTAGGCAAAATCTGCTTGGGAGAGTGGAAGAAAAAATGCCCACCTGCTGCAGATAGATTTACTAAAATTCATCTTGAGTGTCAGGTGGGGAGTATAGAGGAAGATGACTTGGGAGACCAGTGAGGAATGAATTTTTCTTAGAGAGGACACTGATTTTTAACACTGAGAAATCTAATATTTCCCCTTTTTAATATTTCTCTCAGCTATAATACATTGGTTGTGTTTAATTAAATGTCATATTGCATTGAATTCCTGATTCTCACAGGCTCCCTTTACAGAACCACACAACTTGTTTGATCATCTGTGAACACGCTATATTAATCATATTACATAGTGCCACAGACCAAACACAAATGCTGAGATTCGCAAACAAATGTGATTAATTTGGGCCACTGGAAATAAGCAAACATCATATGCCCAACACTTCTGCAACATTCTGAAAATCTCTGTAAGCCATCCTAAAGCCCAGCTATAACTTAAATATATAAACTGATATATAAATATATATTATAAGGTGCTATATGAGTAGGTGGGAAGTGAATCAAATCTGGTTAGAAACAACAAACAAAGGCAAAGTAAGGAAGCAGACCGGCTTATAGCTCCACCAGGAGTTGCCCAGGAACAAGAAGTACTTAGTACTGGCATGAGGCAGAGAGAAAATACAATTTTTCTATTTAGCACTGTTATCGTTCACCTGGATAAGAAGGCAGAAGCCTGCAAATAAAAAAAAAAAAAAAGACATCAGAATAACAAATAAATGCAGAGAGTCACTCTGGACCTATTCTGAAACAACAGAATACACTTTAAAAAGCAGTAAAACCAATAAAAATCCAGTCATCTTGAAAAAGGAGAGTCTTCACTGCAATAAAGGCAGTCAATAAAGAAGCGCTCTCATTTAAACATCAAATGCGCATTGTTTTGCAACACCTGTTATTCAGCCATAATAGCTTTCTTAACCTGTCAAAGTGTTTAAGCTGAGGAAAAGAAATGGGCCTCCAGCTGTGCACTTCGGTGGAGAAAGCCTGCACGAAGTGATATTAGTTTAATGAAATGTGTACAGATTGTAATTGTGGTAATAAGAGGGCAATTCCCCAAGGGGCACTAGGAAGGCGGTGAGTGCAGTCAAGCAGAAAACAGAAGCTGCAGACTGGGGAGAGAGACCGATATCCCACGTATGGACCCTCACTCTCTAGCCTGCTTGCTGGCAGTGCAACCCAATCAGATCACCTCCCCGACAAGACCCAGGACTGCTCCATGCCCTGTCTTCACCCACCACCCTGGATGTCTTCCCAGAGAGGAGACCAAGGACAGTAAGGCTTTCAACAGTGGAGCCTGCTGATATCCATAACACAGGCTCATAAATACGTGTGGTAAGGAAAATCAGGACAGAAGGGAAAAAAAAAAAAAGAGAGAGAGAGAGCCTGAGACTCTGCAATGCCCAGTAAGCTACAAGGCTTTTTCCTGGGAAAAGAAATTGTCAGAGTACTAGAAAAATAAGAAATAGTTCTTAGATAGGAGATGAGGAAAGAGCAACATTAGAAAACATATGGATCTTTCCCTTCAGTTTCTTAAAAAGGAGGACAAAACCCATTGCTTCAGCTTGCTTGGCTGTGCAAGCACAACAAGCCCAGTCATACCAGGCAGATTCCTGCAGGAAATCTGCCAACACTCAAGTGCATCCTAGGGTTAGTCTAAGAGAAAATGTCAAAACCCATAACACTCATCTCCATAAGTACTGTTTAAAAGAGCTTCTGAACTAGGAAGTCTTTATCAGCTGAGCCTCCTGTAGTAATTTGACTGCATAATTCAGTAAATACACCCTCCTGGTAGTTTAGTCAGCCTAGTGGGTGTCATGGAGATGCACCAGCTCCCAGGAGTATTTTCCTTAGAAAACACCTCTTTCCATCTCTCCAGACTGAATAGCTCAGCAGCCAGCAAGAGCTAATGCAGAGAGGCAGAAGCAAAGACCGACTTTCTGTTTGTAAATGTGGAGATATTCAGAAAATACGGGCAACATGGATAGTTCAACACCTTCCAGAATACAGAGATAAGTCATAACTAGAGAAGACTGAAAAAGGTAGAGGATGAGAAGACGGGAAGAATTTGGTAGGAAGTTCCAGGATTCTGGCTACTTCAGCTTTCTCACTGGCTCAGCACTTTACACGTGCAAGGAAAAGGACCAATGACCTGGAAGAGCTGCTGCAGGAAGAAGAAATGTTTTTTAAATGACAGAAAGGGGATCAGCAGAAGGCTGGAAAGGTCTGAAGAGCTGCCAGGACAGAAACAGAGATAGGCTGAAGACAGCCTAACTTTCAAGATCACAGACTGCTCCTGACTACAGCACAGACTTGTAAATACCCACATGCATGTAGAAAAGCAGAAAAACAATAATAAAATTATGCTTCAGGACACTCTAGAGTGTATTTCACTCTGTGGGTCATCATCAAATCACCTCCTCTGGAGTACCCTTCCTGCCTAAATTATTCCAAATTTCTACACAAATACTGGACAGCAAGGGCAGCAGGAAGGGGGAAGTTGCAGAGCTGCATACAGAAAAAAGCAGCATTAAAATCAAGGAAGATTGAAATGGTCATAAGAAAGGAAGAAGTAATTACAAAGAGGTTAAGAAAAGGTATGAAATACAGGGGAAAAATTATTAAGACATTTTATACTGAAAAAAACCACAAGCACCAAATCCAAAATCACATCCCAGAAAAGTATCAAAACAAAGGAACAAGCAGAAAAGGGGAAGCATTTTTATAGATATAAACAAAGGAGCTGAAAACAGTAAAAAAAAAAAAAAAAAAAAAAAAGGTGAGGCTAAAGGGAAGTCAAAGATAAATTCTGGTTTTGCAGTTGAGGGTGAGGATTATTTAGCCAGGGCCATGATTCAGGAATGCAAGAAAAACGCTATTAATCCAGTTTCTCCTAGCAGTAACAAGTACTATGCTGCCTTCTCATTCTCAAAATTGCCTTATTTACCAGTGATATACTATGAAAAAACCACAGATGTATTAGGTGATTTGTGGAATAATGTTTTTTTCAACACAGACAACTCACCAACAAGCACTGTGTTGCTGTCAATCAGAAAAGCAACTGAAAAACATAGTTTGGAAAGCAACCACTCATCTGAAAAGGTGAAACTCACCCGAGTGGTGAAACCTATCCTGCCTAACCCTGCTCAAAGCACTACTGACAGCCTTTTGTAGAAAACATATCTGTGATGTAAGAAGTACTCTCCCTACTGTATAACTGCTGCAGGCGAGTGCAAGGAGATATTGCAAACAGCGAGGGAGTCTCAGCTATTTATTTTCAATACAACTAGAAGGTTAACAAGAGCTATAGTTGTTTCAGACCTGCACTTCTCCATCTCTGCAACACACTTAGTTCTGTTTCTTTTATGTAAGAACAAGCCAGAACTGCCTCTTGCTATTTAGTGACAGTAGTGAGCTGCAGACCTCTGACAGCACCTGAGGGAAGCTTGTGAGCTTTTGAATTCATTTCCCTGATTGTAAAGAATAGCTCTCAACATGATGGCAGTATTTAAATAGGGCAATGTTGAGAACGTGGCAACATGGTCCATCAGACTCTGAGCATCTACAGTTGCCCACTGATAAATCTATGCCACTGATACAGATGTCACAGCTCCTTTCTACAAGCCTTCACAACTTCTTTAGCTACAACAGTTCTTGATGTAGGCTTACTTGGGCGACACATTTAGCAAAACACATGGTGTGAAAGGAACTGGAAAACAAGGGAGGAATGTAAGGCAGTGCTCCACTGCCCCAGCCTATGTCACTTTTAATGATAGTCGAGAGAATTGTTCAGTCTCCAGCTGAGGCCTTGGTTGTGATGCGACACCATCACTTCTCATCAGTCAGTTCCTTCTGAGCTAGGATGTCACAGAGGACAAGGTGACTGATGCAACCAGACATACCATGTCACTGTGCCAGGTCTGCCAGCTGGGAAACTAGGAGGAGGGAGGGGGCGCTGTGGGTGGGAAGGGGAACAGAAGAAAAATAGCAGGCTTCTGAAAAAGTATTCCTCATCAGAGCTGTCACATTTAAGAGGTGTGCTTTGTTTGCAAGAAAGGTTGTATTGCCTGCAAAAGCAAAGAATAATGTACAGAGGAGGAAAAAAAATCCAAAACAACAGACTGGAAACAAATCAATGACCAAATAGCCTACTGAATGTCTACTAGAGATTTAGGCAGACCTTCTATAGTGAAAGGAGGGACGCAGCAAGGTGGGAAGGTCTCTGTGCTGTTTTAGAAGTTCACCTTTCTCTTTTTCCACTGCTGAAAAGCTGTGCAAGCATATAGAGCCTTTCCTTAAGACAGTTTCATGTCCCTAAGAATTGGTTTAAGAGATGTGCATCATAAGAGTTCTTGTTTTCTAAAGTGAGAAAGCAGAGAAAGTTTCTTTCCCTTGAAAATAGTGAAATCATATTAATTCAAGATTTGCATAATTATAAAAATAAGTATATACTTGTACATTTCTACAATATATACATTAATATTTGCTGGGGTAGTAGAGAGCTATTTGGGATGCAGTTTTTCCACTTTTGGGAACAACCCGATTATTTCTTCAGTGCAAGTTGGTGAAGAAGTTATACAAAGGAAGAGGTTGCACTTCCTACAGTCAGACCCTGTGACTAAATATAGAGTCATAGAATCACCAGGTTGGAAGAGACTCATCGGATCATTAAGTCCAACCATTCCTATCAAATACTAAACCATGTCCCTCAGGACCTCATCTACCCGTGCCTTAAACACCTCCAGGGAAGGTGAATCAACCACCTCCTTGGGCAGTCTATTCCAATGCCCAATGACTCTTTGTGTGAAAAACTTCCTCCTAATATCTAACCTAAATCTCCCCTGGTGGAGCTTGAGGCCATTCCCTCTTGTCCTGTCCCCTGGCACTTGGGAGAAGAGGCCAGCTCCCTCCTCTCCTCTACAACCTCCTTTCAGGTAGTTGTAGAGAGCAATGAGGTCTCCTCTCAGCCTCCTCTTCTCCAGGCTAAATAACCCCAGTTCTCTCAGCCATTCCTCATAAGGCCTGTTCTCCAGCCCCTTCACCAGCTTTACTGCTTTTCTCTGGACTTGCTCCAGAGCCTCAACATCCTTCTTGTGGTGAGGGGCCCAGAACTAAACACAGGATTCGAGGAGCGGCCTCACCAGTGCCGAGTACAGAGGGAGAATAACCTCCCTGGACCTGCTGGTCACACTGTTTCTGATCCAAGCCAGGATGCCATTGGCCTTCTTGGCCACCTGGGCACACTGCTGGCTCCTGTTCAGTCAGCTGTAGACCAACACCCCTAGGTCCCTCTCCTCCTGGCAGCTTTCTAGACAGACTTCTCCCAGTCTGTAGTTCTGCATAGGGTTGTTGTGCCCCAAGTGCAGGACCTGGCATTTGGCCGTGTTAAACCTCATGCCATTGGACACTGCCCAGCGGTCCAGCCTGTATAGATCCCTTTATAGAGCCTCCCTACGCTCCAGCAGTCTGACATTTCCACACAGCTTAGTGTCATCTGCAAACTTGCTAAAGGTACCCTGAATGCCTTCATCCAGGTCATTGATGAAGACATTGAACAGGGCTGGACCCAGCACTGAGCACTGGGGAACACCACTTGTCACTGGCCTCCAGCTGGACTTAACACCATTTACTACCACTCTCTGGTCTCAGCCATCCAACTAGTTTTCCACCCAGGAGAGTTTGTGCCTGTCCAGGCCAGAGGCTGACAGTTTCCGTAGCAGAATACTGTGAGAAACTGTGTCAAAGGCTTTACTGAAGTCCAGGAAGACCACATCCACAGCCTTTCCCTCATCCAGCAGCTGAGTCACTTTGCCATAGAAGGCGATCAGGTTAGTTTGGCAGGATCTGCCTTTTGTGAACCCATGTTGACTGGGCCTGATCACCCGGTTCTCTTGCAAGTGCTTCATGATAGAACTCAAGATCACCTGTTCCATGACTTTCCCTGGTACTGAGGTCAGGCTGACTGGTCTGTAGTTCCCTGGATCCTCCCTGCTACCCTTCTTGTAGATGGGCACTACATCAGCCAGCCTCCAGTCCAGTGGAACCTCCACAGTCTTCCAGGACTGCTGGAAGATGATGGAAAGGGGTTTGGCCAGCACATCTGCCAGCTCCTTCAATAACCTTGGGTGAATCCCATCTGGCTCCATAGACTTGTGGGTGTCTAGTTGGGCAAGCAAGGCTCTGACCACCTCCTCTTGGACCATGGGAACCTCATAGTGCTCCTCTAGTTCCGGGGTTTGTACACAGAGGGAACATCTTTCTTTACAATTAAAGACTGAGGCAAAGAAGGTATTAAGTACCTCAGCCTTCTCCTCATCCCCTGTCACTGTTGTTCCTTCTGTGTCCAAAAGCGCCTGTATGGTCTCCCTAGTTCTCCTTTTGTTATTTATAGAAAGATTTTTTATTATCATTCACGGACTTTGCCAACCTGATTTCTAGTTCAGCCTCAGCCCCTCTGATTTTTTCCCTACACAACCTCACTTCCCTCCTGTAGTCCACCCAAGAGGCCTGTCCCCTCTTCCAGAGCCTATAAACATTCCTCTTCTTCCTAATGTCACTTAAGATCTCTCTGCTCAACCAAACTGTTTTTTTCCCCTGCCGGCTTTTTTTCCAGAATGCAGGGATGGCTTTCTCCTGAGCTGCTTTTTGAAGAGCTCCAAGCCCTCATGGGCTCCCTTGCCCTCATGGGCTGTCTCCCAGGAGACTTTGCCAACCAGCCTTCTAAAGAGTTCAAAGTCTGCCCTCCGGAAATTTAATGCTACTGTCCTGCTTAGCACCCTCTTCACTTCGCCTAGAACAGAAAACCCTATCATCTCATGGTCACGCAGTCCTAGGCGTCCTCCTTCTGCCACATCCCCCACAAGGCCTTCTTTATTCACAAACAGCAGGTCCAGGAGGGCACCTTCCCTTGTTGGTTCATTCACCAGCTGCGCAAGGAAGTTGTCTTCCATGCACTCCAGGAACCTCCTAGTCTGCTTCCTTTCTGCTGTATTGTACTCCCAGCAGATATCAGGGAAATTGAAGTCTCCTAAAAGAACAAGAGGTATTGATTTGGAGATTAACCTCAGCTGTTTATAGAAGAGCTCATCAACTGCTTCTCCTTGGCTGGGTGGCCTGTAACAGACTCCTGTCACAAAATCTAGCTTCTTATGGGCTCATATCTTTTAAATCACAGGAGCTTCAGCTAATGGTATGTCAGCTAAGGCAACTTCCACCACAAGTGCCTCAGTCTGAGGTGGCTACAGAGAAAAATTTAGCAAAGAAAAGGTGCAAGCTTTTTGCATTAACCATGCCAAGTCAATTTACAACTTACGGCTTTTATCTTCTTCCTCATTTTCCATCTATCCCATAACCCAAATAGCAACAACTGGACACTTGCATATAAAAAGCTGCAGCACCACCCAACCACACAACAGAAAAATCAAATAGTGGAATATTTGCAACGGTTTCCACTCCAATTTTATCAAAGTTTTCTTTATTGGCCCTGATTTTACTAAATTCACTCTGTTTTTGAAGAACAAGGAGTTTTCTTGATACAGAAAATGCTGCCACTGGGATGCCAGTGTAATTGTCTGCAGACACAATGCTGTACATATATTTGCAATGCAACACTCATTGTGTCTGCCAATAATCACCAATAGAAAAAGTTTTAGCTAAGTAAGATCAGCCTGAAATTCTGGCAGGTTACACATAGGTTTTGTGTTATTTTCACTGGTAATTGCAATTTTGAATGCATGAAGAAAGAAATGCCATTTGAGTGCCATTACCTATTCCACAAATACCTATCACATTAAGTACAAGTCCTAGCAATGGGAGTTTCCTCAATTTCTAGTGCCTTAAATAATATTGTTATTTTTAACATGAGACTAGATGAAAGTTAGATGTTAGTGTCTGCAAAAATCATGTCTTTCTTCCCTTTTCCTCCCTAGATAGTGCCGACACATACAGTTTAGCCTAAATTGTTATGACCGAGCAGCCCCAGACTGGCAGGCAGGCATTGCTATCTAGTCCTTCTCACTTATCAATTAGTTTTGGGCAGTTTAGCTACTGATGTCAGTTGTTGAGTGAGAGGTTTTATAATGACATCTGCCCATCAGTGAGACTGACTGTTTGTGTCTCTCTGCCTGCCAGGGCAATATTCGTTCTCCTTAAAATGTCAGTTTGTTTAACTGTAATCCAATCACAGCTGCCAGCTACATTCCATAGTAGCATTTCTAGTAGAAAACAATAAAAGATGAAATCTATTAAACACAGAAATGTTTAATTCTGGCTTAGTCTTAGGCTGGACCATCCTCAGGGACTGACCCAAGCTCATTGTTAAGATGAACAAATTCTTTTTATGGTCTTTGTGCTCTTTTGCTTTAATTGATTTTGGTTTTATAATAATACACTGACCATAATTTGCAGATAACCCACAGCCAGCCAAGGTATGCTAAAGGGTCCAGAGTTTCAGTGATAGTGTAGATACCTCCTTTCAAGTAACAGATTCCTGTGCAGAAGTCATTCACTAGCCTGCTTAAGAAAAAAAAAATATATCCTGATTGCATTTTCTGGAAGTTACCTGTCTCTCTCTAGGCAAACAAAAATACCCTATTTTCCTGTCTTTACTTCCTAACACTAGTGAAGTACTTAAGTTCAACCATCTGAATAGCACTTCTGGCTTCATTAATGCCTGCACACTACTTTAAAATTAACTTCATGTTTACACTTCTGTTGCTGATTTCTTGACTTTGGTATTTATAGAAGGGCTGAAATTTTAGCTCTTCAAAGGTACTACATATTAGCATAATTATTGTGAGGAAAAAGAGTAGGAAAAAGACAGACGAGTGCAGATTTGAAACAGGCCAGTACCTTACAGACTGCACTAAGGGTCTCCAGAACAAAACCCACTACCATCAGAGGAGATACAAACAGCCAAGGGACATACTTTCTGTGTTATGGAGAGAAGAGCCTCCTATGTTGTCCCTTCCCACTGCATCAGCAATCAGTCCTGTAATGGAGAACAGGGAGGCCATCCAGCCTTCAGCACTCCAGGGAGATGTCTCTGTGTTAATAACAGCATTGCATGTTTTGATATGGGATAAAAATCACTTAAATGCACCATTAAGTTCACATTTCTTACATAGGTAACTGAGTGATGACATGCAGCCACAGCATTCACAAGAAGCTGAACAGCACAATCATAGAACCACCAGGTTGGAAGAGATCCACCAGACCATCAAGTCCAACCATTCTTATCAAACACTAAACCATGTCCGATGCTGTAAATATTCAGTTGAATTTTCAAATAAGTGCAAATGCAAGTTTGTACTTTCACCTTCAAACTTACATTCAAATTAAGTTATTTTCTGGTAATTATTTTTGCAAATAATATTATTAAGGAAAAAATTGATCATGAAAATTCAGTATGCAACTGCAATATTTTAAATATTGAAAACAATATATTCACAAGCTACTGGTAATAAAACCTTACCATTTGGAGGAGAAACATACCCAGTCATAATAGAATGAATCAAAAATACTGACTGTATTTACCAAGAGGTAAAATGTAGGGACAAATGCAAAAACCTTGAACATGTATGTAAAGGTCAAATATCACCACTCCCCCTGGTCTACTGTATGACACAATACATACAAAAAAAAATACATAACAGATTAGAGGTATTTTGCTTAACAGAAACTGAAATTCAGATCAGGCTCCAATGTCCAGATATCAGGTTCATCAACCCTACCATCTTACACCTTTACCTTTATCACCACCTTTGACGAAGTCCGAAGCCAGCAGTCTGGATATGAAATGCTACCTCTACAAAGCCACCCAGACTTGTGTTTTAGATTCATTTCCCCCTCTTTCTTTTCTGTTTATGCCTTACCTACTTTTAATTTCCTCCTTTGTAGAAATGTACACTTTATCTCAAGCTTCTAGACGGTCAGATAGTTCTTCCCCCTTTCTATGTATTTAACACTGGCCAGAAATGAAAATTAATAGTCTTTTTGAAAAACATGCATGTACTTCTGTATGCATTCCTGATGTCAGGAGATCCTACTGACAGAGAAGTCTATTAGTGTTATACAGCTACAAAACTATTCCCCTCAAGTAGCATTATTGTTTTTTCACTCAGTTCTTTAGAAGAGCCACACTACCCAAGCCACAATCCAGAACTACTTCCAAGGGCAAAGCAAGAAGAAAAACCCCTAAAGGTAGTGCTAACTGCCAACATACTTGCCTCTTTACCTTTCCTTTCATTAATCCACCCTCTCTTCTTTCATTTCACTATTTTCATCACATCCCAGATTTACTTTACTATTTTTCCTTCTGGAACTTGACTGTCAAAGCCTTCCTTATGCTTTTTATATATATATATTTATATATACACACACATACATACACTCTCTCTTATTCCAACAAATGCTTCATAGTAGACAGATTCATTCATCTCTAGCACCTTATCTGGTGGAGCATATGCTTCTTTTCTTTGAGGTCAGATTAACTATTCCTTATAAATGATACAAAGAAGAAATATGTGTTGGCAGCAAGTTCTGCTACTTTTAGCCATCATTTCTGTCCACTGCATTAAGCCAATTTAACATGCTTAAGCATACCTTTTGTCAACAGCAACAAAAGCAAAAAGCAACTGAAACCTAGTTAATAAATCATTTCCTGGAGGTAAAAACTGCCTGAGGAATATGATGCCAAGAACTTACTGCCTGTTACTTTTGACAGAGATAAAAAATGAGGAGAAAAATTTTAACCAGCTTTCACTGATTACAGAAGTTGCTAAATGTGTGTGTACTCATTGAACTAGTGAAAAAAAAAGGAGATTACACGGAATTACAGTGTGTCCCTTTTGACATGCCTTCACCCATATCCACTTAATCCTATTTCATAATTAGAGAACCAATTCATTGGTATTTAAATATGAAACATAAACGTCTATCCCACTAGGCGAACTCCTGCAACTTTGTATATGTATATATATACATATACATGTTTGTATATATTAAAATAACATGTAAAACAACATAGAATGAATAAACCTAAAACCAAACAACAGGGAATCACAGCATTTTCTGCTACATCATACCTTTTCCTGACCACGGGAAACATCCTACAACCATAATAACCAAGAAGCAATTAAAAAGAAGTCAAGATGTTTTAGAAGTTACTGTTTCAAAACCAGACAAATCATTATTTTAATTGCTGGGATGGAGCAAATTTATATGAAAAGCAAGTGAAAACAGTAAAAGGTGATTAAGCACCATATTATGATCTGCCATTAATATGCACTGGTCATCTAAAAATGTTAGGAAGAACAGATAGGAAGGATGAAAGGAACACTGTGTCTTTATTCATCTCTTCTAGCTACCCTATCCTTGTTTCATATAATCTATGTATGCAATAATATGCAAAATGTATATTTCTTACCAGGACTACTGTGCAGGTAAAATATTTTAAGAATATATTAGCACCTATGCAAGCCTGGGCAGGTTACAAGTTCTGTAAACCATGACTGATAGAAAAACCCTTAAACAGAGTAAGTAACAGGCTTTTCAATCAACATGTCTACCTTATCTACATTCTGCCAAAAATACTGCCCAGTCATCCTGTCTTCAGAGGCAGCTTCTACCTTTCTTTCCAACCTCAGAAACCATCTCACCCACTGAGGAAAGGTAAGTAATTCATCCCTGAACATACCAGCCTCTGGCTTATTCCTCAAAACAAGAACCCAATTCCCTCACTAAAGGGAAGGAAATAACTGGCATACATGGCACTGAACAAAAAATTCAGGGGAGTTAACCTCGAAGTCCAAGACACCGTTATTAGAGACAATTCCTCATCTGCTTTGGAGCGCTATTGAGAAGTGAATAATATCAAGAAGAAGAAATCCCTGGAGTTGTTCTGGTTGTGCTGCATTTCTAGCACAGGAAACTAGCTAGTTCCCAGGAAACTCTGGTAGATTGAAATGTACATATCCAAGACTTTAAGAGCATCATCCAAATTATTTGCAACTACATGGTTTAAGCATCTTTATATTTACCTATCTGAGGATTTTTTTTCTGCCACTTATTTTGTTTTAGCCCTAATCCTTCTTTCCTCCTGATACTATGAGATTTAATCTTCCAAGGGCAATTAGAAGGGAAATAAGAAGTATGTCTATGTTCAGTGTTTGAATTTTGTAACAAATGAAAAGTGAATACTAACATGTAGTTTTTATAAGGAACCAATTAAATATATATTTCAAAGTTACTGGTTTATGAAGTCGCATTGGAAACTCCACACAGAGCTTGCACAAGAATTTTTTTTTAAAAGCCATCAATCGAAAGGAAGAATCTGGCTGCTTCTACATGCAAAGTAATTTGGCTTCAATTGCATATAATTACTGGTCTTTTCCAAGTATGCCACAAAGTTAGTGAAAAAAAAAAAAAACAATGTAGCCACATTTTCTGATAAAAAAGATTTAGACAGTTAATAAATTGCAGGAACAGGGCTTTTTCATGAAATGTGTTTCCTCTAAGTTCTCCAGATTTTGCCAAGTTCTTACCTGTTTTTTACAAGGGAGAAGAGAGCACCATTACCTCCAGTTTACCATTTCCTTTCTAAACGCAGCACAGCTGCAATCAGAAGGATGGTTGTGCTTCCAAGCAAAACGATTATTTGCCATCTTCTGCACTTCAAGGAATATTAATTTACTTCCAGAAAAGAAAAACACATAAACAAACAAACCCAAGTCTCCAGTATTTCCAGAGATGGATTGGAAAGTCTTGCCACCAAGGAGTTTTGATTTATAGTGGGGATTTCACTTGGCAACTGAATGAAGTTGTGTTTGCATATTATAAAAATGAGAGTAATCAGAGCTAAAAAAAAGACCATTCAGCTTCAGTTATGTCAAGATACGACTTAGAGAAGTACTACATTTGCAGGGGAACATCTGATAGAAAGGTGCAAGAGTGACCAAATGAAACTCTTTCCCCTCTCCTATAGCCAGAAGTGGAACATGGGGCAATATGTGCTGTTTCTGTCTCCCAAAATAAAGTTTTACAGAATTTTGAGTCTCTGAAATGCTGACTGAGAATATGATATAATCCCAGACACTACCAGCTTACATCCCCTCATAATTTCATTAATAGGCTTGCGCAGGATAGTAGGACAGTTTACTCTCTATTGCTTCTTCCCTCACAGGACCTAAGCATCACCTTACACTGATACAAAGTTTGAAGTTAATTTTCAGTACTATCCTAGGTCTAAGCTGAAGAACAACCAGCTACTTCAGACAGAGTAGACTGCTTTAGATAAGGAAAGAGAACAAATATTTCTCTGTTCTCAGCTCCAGATACTGCTTTTTGTGCCAACTGTTATTAGGCCCACTCTGACCAGAAAGCTAGAAAAAGCCTAGAAAAAAGGTCATCTGTTGAGACTGCAGACTTTTTTTTTTCCCCCACTCTTTCTCTGCAGAGGACACAGCTTTAGCTCAGACAACACTACATCTATTAGTATATTTCTTGCAAGGAAGTTTCCTCACTAGTATAGAATACTTACATAGCATATACTCCTCATATTTCCTCATACCTCGGGGGATACAGGGGGAATGAATTCAACGGTGAAACTGTCCTAAACCTTTGCATCTGCCAGCTACAGTAGATCTGACTACAGGCAGCAAACCCAACCTGATGTCACAGCACTGAGAGAAAGAGGAAGCATTGGACACACTTGTGACAGACAGGTGTATTGAGAATTGAGATTGCATTCATGAAACAGTTGTATGCTTGGGCAAAACCATGGCACTTAAATCAAGCCTGATCCCTGCAAATGCTGCCGGTAAGAGGGAAGGAGTAGGGAATCACAAACACATCCTCCCTCCACACTGCCCCCTTCCATAAAACACAGGTCAGGGTAAGAAGGATTGCTTTTCCCATGAGCAGTCAATAAAAGCATATCACCATCATGTTACAACCACTTAACACAGCTCTGAGAGGCATTTACAGAAAGCTTATGTTTCCTCTAAACACAACTGGGTTGCAAAGAAGTTGCTTAACTCTTCTACTCAGGTTTTTCACAGAACACTCTCAAGAAATGCATCACTGACAACAAGCATATGAAAAGCTAATAGCCAGCAAACTCGGAGTGGTTTCTGCTGGAAAGGTGTTTATTTTTCAGCTGATGTCATTCTGTAAACATCCTCACCAACTGCAAAGGGAAGAGGCAGCAAGGATTCTGGTACCTCTTACTTGTCCACTGTCTATAGAATAATTGTTAAGTTTAATCTCTTTTTCAAATAAGCATATGTTGTCCCTCAGACTATTCAGTTCATGTATGCACATTAGTAGATAACGTCAAGGTCCTTTGATAGTGCAGATAAGGGCATATTTCAAGATGTTTAAAGAATGAGCCCCCATCATAACAATGATGTTAAATGTAATTATGCTGTACTTACTAACTCAAGCCACATTTTTACAAAGTGAAAAATCATGGAATCATTGTTAAGAGATTCACCAAATTTTGATTTAATCCATATCCGATAGAGACACATGTGACTACATAATTTATTCCAAGAGAAGAAGCAAAAAAGCCCCTCTCAAAGACTAATGGTTTCCTTTGTGTCTATCTAGCGATCTTATTTGAAAATCTCAAAGGAAATTCCGAATTCAGAACAACTCCAGATTATTGGACAGCTGGATGTGGAAAAAATAAACCTGTCTCAGCTTTCTACATGAAGCCAAATAAGCTTCCCTTATTCTCTGTATAGCCATACAGTAGCTGACGTTCTATATGACTGTGTAGAAAACCACATAACCATCGCAACATACTGTTTACTTCCACTGTTAAGTGTTTGGTATTAAAACAGATAATGTTAACATCTAGCAATTTTCACAGAACTTTTAATCAATACTTTTCAACTCCACTTACAAATTATAGAGAATTTTTTTTTTTGTTTTGATTTTGAATGGAGGGGGGTTGTTTGATTTTAGTTGGGTTTTGGTTTTTTGATAGAGCAGTATTAAATACAATTACTCCCCTGGTACAAATCATCATCAACATGGTGCATCTTGCCAGGATGGCACTCTTGTCAGTGTGCTAACCAGTAAATGCACCAAATCTCTAAATATATATTTTTATTATTCCATCCACAAAATAAATTTAAAAAAAAGTACATTCATAGTTATGAACTCAGTTTTGCAAAGAAATTAGTCAAGTATGCAGTTATTCTATTTGCATTAATTCTCAATATATAGCTAAGGAAATAAGGTCCAAGTCATTTCAAAATTATTCACACTGTGATTTGTGATACGCTACAATCAAATTATTACATTTCTTGCTATGCATACTGTTAAGAAGGGACACTGCTGGATGTCGTACAGGACAAACCAATGCACAGCCTTCCACAGCAGGATAACCAAACTGTTCAAAAGGATAAGAGGCAATGGTAGGCCCAAAGACCAGAGTTCAAAACACACACTACCACCCTTGCTCAACTCTGAATGCATATCATAAAGGTGACTCTCAAAAGAGTATGAGAGAAGTCTTCAGGTACCAGGATATACAACTACATTGATTGTGAAAGTATCTTGTTTATATCAAACCATAATTTTTCCCTTTTTTTACAGCAGGTCCAACATCGTTTCCAGTACTAGATATGAAATGCTGTCCTTATCAATCACACTAAACTATCTCTAAACTTAATCTCACTTTCTACACTAGTATAGGAACAGTTACACTTATTCAACTTATCACCTCTTGTTTCTTGCAATTGTTGTTGTTTGACTTTTTGGTTTTTTCCTTCTGAGGACCCCCTGTGAATCATATCAGCCAAGATAAATCACAGCATATAAATTGCTTTGGACCCATAAACAACATTCCCTTGGGTTTTCTGTGTCTCTTTACCAGACATTACCATTTTCATTTACAACGTTGATCACAAACTTTCATCTCATCCCCATGAAACCTAATTGGTAAACAATTATCATCTCTGGACATGCTTGGTACAACCAGCAAATTAGAACAGATGTGCAACCAGCAAGCTTTCAAAAACAATAGTGCATCAGATTTTTATTCTCTACTGTTCACTACCATTATGGAAACATTCAGCAGCCATAAAATAGACATTCAAAGCATTCCATTGAATTTAAAGTGTAAAAATTTTCAGATAAAAAAAAAAAAAATAAAAACCTATGTCTTGATTGGAAGTCAATTTTTAGATGCTGGAAGTGCCTTTGAGGTAACAGGTACTCAAATTCTTGAGATGAAATTCCACAGAAATTTTCCATACAGATATGGACAAAGGAGACTTGATCTGCAGTTGAGATTGCATAAGCTTTCTGCCTCAGAGGGAAGTGTTGCCAGCTCACTAAAATGGCTAGAAAAATCACCTTGCTTCCAAATGCCAATGCAGCACATAGATTGAAAGATGTGACCGTAGCTGTATTTTAGCATGAACCACAAAACCAAAAAAAAACCCCAAACACAAATTCTTTATTCTTATTTTATCCAGGCTTTTTTTACCCTGTACAATGACCTTTTTAAACAGCACTTTGTTTTGGTCATGATTCTATTGCATTTTATAATATCGAAGTTTTATAACTGACCAGTTCATCAGAGGTGAAAAAAAGTAGAATGCTAAGGAGTTTCAGCAAGGTCCCATAGCCATTGCTTGCCTTCAAAATACCAGAAATTTTTCTAGAGTAATTTCTAAGACATTTTCTGGATTTCTATTAATAATAAAGAAAAAAAAATCTCAAAAGTCAATTAGAAATAAGATTCCTGCCAGAGATTGGATCAAGTCTTCTGTAACCCTTCACATAACTAAAACATTCCACCCAAAACTTTTAACGTAGAGTTCCATCCAGCATTTGATTGAAAGCAAGTGTTAGAAGTCTATAGCCAGGACAACAAAAAGAAAATAGAAAAACTTTTTTGAATGAGTTTTTTTTTTTTAATCAATACATTAATGTCTGCTTAAGATACTTCTACACATTATAGACTCTTTGAAGATCAATACAGACAACTCCTAGATAAAACATATCCACTGTAGACTTAATGATAATGTATTTGCAGTGAAAGCATGTACAATATTTCAAAGCCTACAACAAATGATTTCCCTCTTGAGCATTCAACTGTCTTTAAAATATTAACAGGAGGAAAAGCGAATAAGACACACGAGATGCCATTAAAAAATAATATTTTCATTAAAATGGGAAAAAACTTTTTTTTTAACTCTCTCATGTTAGAAAACTGACACAGATCAGATTTATTTAATATATTTTGCTTTACTGGTATAACGTACATCAAAATGTTAGATTCAGAAGACTTCTGTCGAAGATTAATTTGGCACTCAGTTTTTGAAATTTAGTTTGCTTAGGAGAAGGGTTCAACTTTGTGCTTCCCATGCCTGTACTAGAGTTTTTATTTACATTTCTACTGCATTTTAGTGTAATACAATTTGAATTCTAGGCAAGATCTTCCATGTGGTAGGAATCTGAAAAAGAGCATATAAATTCAAATGGTACAAACACTGTTTTTCTGTTAATATCCTCTATTTTCCAACAAGATTCCACAAAAATTAGCCATGCTCTGGTTGCTAATACTGCTTAGGCCACTGTTTTTCCCTCTGTGGAAGCCACCAAACCCTCAATTTCTGGGAAAGGAGAAATGGAGGCAAGAGAAAAATGCTCTGCTGACATTCAGAGTGTCAACAGATACTGCTTATACAATCAAACGGAGCTCAGAGGGTCAAATTAAGCCTCCTAAAAATCTTTACCCAGAGAACAAAAAGATGATATGTAGACCTCCTGCCAAGTTTTAATGCCCCAGTAGTGAGAAACCATTACAGGGCCAGCCACCACTCAGTTCTGCCCATACACAGCAGTTATCATCAGGAGTGTCAGAAGGGTCTAAAAGAGCACGACAACAAGAGTTGCAAGCTCCAGTTCTTCTGACTCCCATCCAGTTACACCACAAATGCTCCATTCACAACACAGCCTTTTCCCATCATCTAGATCCATACAATGACATTCTCAAATCCCATTATTTCCCTCTAGATCATATATGTCATCCCTGAAAAAAATATAGGAAATTAGGCTCTGCACATAAACAGTGTTTAGGTCTGAAGGAAAATTATCCAATGCAGTTTTACAGGGGTCTCAGCTAATCCCAGCTATTATTCAGACTGATAAAACTTCAGAGTATATACTTGTACACATACGAACAAAGGTATAAATACACAAACAAATACAATAAATGAGATACCAAAATCTATAGCTAAATACACTCCTGGATCTAATTACTTAACCCTGATAATTTGGCATATTTCTGAATATCTCCCTCTGTTGTACAAGCACACAAGTGACTCAACATATTCATCCAGAAATCCAGAAGCACCTACTTACACAGATGGAAAGTCATGGGTTGATTTTCCCAGCTGTGGCAACAAAATTACAAGGATTAGCCACAGACATAATGAAAAGTCAATTTTAAGACAAACAGTCTCATAAGCATACTTTAAAGCTACTCTGTTTCAGCATTTGTTGTGTGTTTAGGCTTGGCTCCTTAAATCTTGTTTCTCTTGTTAGTAGAGTAACTTCAGAGTCTTGTTGAAAAAAAAACATATGTGAAGGCATTTATATGCCTGAACAGCAGCAGAATTTCATAGCCAAAAATGTAATGCTAGCACTTACACCCTCAAAAAAATCATGACTACATTCATTGAAAATTTGTGCTATTTATAGTACAAACACTGTAAACGTTCACACCATCAGCCGGAAACACAAGCCACTAGAAAAAGAAAGCATTTTATGAGATAATGCTTCTCATAGCAACTCCAATCTGAAAGAACATGCAAGAGCACAATGCATACTTAAATTCCTTAAAAACCCTACATAAACTTGAAACATTGCAACAGAAATATCACTAACAGCAAGCTTCATTGTACAACACTTGAGGTCTCCTCAGAGGGTGTGCAATACATTTACCAGTCCTACATCATGTGTCCCAGCCAAGTCAGACAAGTGCTTACCTCACGTTGCTCACCAAGGAGCCCCCTCCAAGTATGAAACTCTGCCTTTTGGGGATACTCAGCTTGAATTGTCTCAACTCCTTCATCCCCAGTGCCCTTAGGCAAATACCTGCCCAAGTGATGCAAATCACTGCCTTTCCAATCAAGGTCAGCAATATTACCTGTTGTCAAAGGTTTGTTTCTACAACTCCAAGTTTCTGCTTCAATTAGTAAAATTAGGTATCTGTTGAAGATTACAAAGTTTCAGCTGTTCCTGATTCAAACCAACAAGCCAAATCACAATCTTTTATACCATTCTCCTGAACCATTTACCCTCTGTGATTTTCAAAACTCTTCTATAGACTGAAGTAAATATTCTTTCCCAAACTTGATGTTCCCAATGCAAAGCTGTTAATGTTTAATTTTGCTTGCAAAGCACTTGTGAGCAGGTGCACCTTAAAGTATAAAATGAAATACTAGAGGAAAAGTAGTTTTTATTTATCAAAAGGTTTACAAGACTTAAAAGATTTCAAATATTTCAGCTGTGCATTAGAGGGTATTTTTGTCACTCCCCCTAAAGAGTTGGTAACATTTAGCCAGGCTTTTGCAGTAACCTTTAAGATGATGCTTACAAAGGCACCACAGGGGATACTTCAAGACACACAAGCCACAAAATTTTCCTTGCTAATAAAGGGAGAAAGGAAAATGGGAAGGAGAACAGAATATGCAAAAACTATCATTCTTTATTTTTAGTGTATTACGCATAGAAGTCTAGCTAAGCTAAACCAAGACATATTGTAGCTAAACATTTTAATAGTGTCTCTTAGGTATGTCTCTCCAAGCTCTCAGAATACAGTATGAAAAAATCAAAAGCACCACTTTTAGACACAGGAATGATCATTAACTGAAGCTATGCAAGCAAGATAAGCAGTTTTCCCAAATAATTTTCACCCTAGCAAGAAATTTGTGGGTTACAGAGAAGAAAAATCTATATTGGCAAATCAGATGTAGGCAAGGATGAAAGATCCATCAATTAACTTTCCTACAGGTTGCAGGTCTTTGTTGCTGCATTTTAGTGGTGGAACCACTACTGGATATTGCAACCATTTCACTCAATTTCACATGAAAAAAACATATTCCTACAAATGTAGTTTTAAAGGCTAAACTTTCAACTAGGATGTGCATGCTTTCCCACATGAAAAAGTCTGGCTGCTGACAAGGAGCTACGTATTGTAAATAAGAGCTGGTGGTGGATATGACTCTATTGTGTTGCATGATCAACATGCCTTACTATGGAGTAGGCTACCTTACAGGGAATAAAAAGTTTATCCTTTAATTCTCATCAGACTATAGAAAAAATGCACATGTTTCCATATTACTAATTTCCTGATAATCAATAAGGTATTTCCTGGGCTTAGCATTGCATAAACAAGGCACATCCTTTCACAAGATGCGACATTATCAAGGAAAATTCCAAAACAAATACCAATGTCAATAACATCCTGAAAGTCCAGTTCAACAGAAAACAGGACAGGTTTTAAGATACAATAATGTAGCAAGCATCTGAATAATGTGTTCACGATGGCAATATGAATTATGAGTTACAATTGATGGACTAAATTCAGTCACATATCACAACTTTTAAAGTCTACTTTAGGATGTCTGGACTTGGAACAGATATGTTGCCTCTAACACATCAAAATAAAATCTGGCTAATTTTGGATAAGTCAATTCACCCTTTATCTTTGCTGCCAACATCTGCAGATACTTCACACAGATAAATGTGTCCTGTAAAAGGCCATAAATATTTTAGTGATACTGAAAACTGTATAAAGAGCACTCAAATATTCAAACTATCCCACAAGTTCTAAAATCACAGATGCTTTTCATACTTGAAAACTACTCTAGAGTTCAGATATCTGCATGCAAGGTGTAAAACAGATGAGCAAGCTGGAAAACAGATGAGCAACCCGGACACATTGGGAATGAGGTCGATACAGCAAAGCAATCAGTAGTAGAACTGCTATAGGGACATGAGTTGGTCTCTGACATTTAGGTGGTGTTTACAAAACCTTCAAAACCCACAATTTTTATTTAAGAGTTAGGGGTAGAGAGATACCAAGTATCAGAGTGATCATCATGTCTTGGACACAAGCATCCATTGTAATTAATAAAAATGTAGTTATAGAATTCTCTGGGCACTTCTGAAAGAAACTCATCCTAAGTCTCTGCATGAGTAATGAAACAAATAAGGAATCCACTACTAGCAGAAAAACCTACTTTACTCCCTTGGTCTTACTGTCTACTACACAGCTCAGCTCTTCTGTGCTCAGTGTTGCCTGATTCAGACTGCAAGGCAAAGGACATCACATGGCATTAATTTCTGTTCTATGATCATCACTTTGCACAGGTCATCAAATGCTTTTTCATTGACTCCAAGCAGAAGAGCTTAGCAGATTTTAGTTACAGGAAATATTTCTTAAGAGATCTTTACAAAGAGATTTAGTTGAGATAAAATATGTAATGGGAAGAACTTATACTATACATTAATCCCTAGACATACATTTGTTCATACACCACTGTAATCAAACATCATCTGATCTTACTGCAGTATTTCAAGCACAAATGAAATTTTGCCATAATCACTGCCTCTTTAGACAACCAGTTGTGATACTGTTATTTCACATATTTCTCCTTAACAAAGTTATCCACCTCATTTTGTAAAGTCCTCAAATGTTTGCTGTTGAGCAAAATATTAAGGGGCTCCAGCCTTATTCTTTCTAAGCCACAGCTGAGTCTTATAAAACTGGTGCTGTTGGAAGGCATTCATCAAGCAGGCACGGGGAAAAAAAAAAAGTGCAGCGGTGTGCTATGGATGCAGTGTTAGCTCCTGCTTGTAGCTATGGAAGTTATTTTACGTATACCCCTTTCCTTGTCACTTGTTAAGAAGGCAAATCATTCTGAGCATTCTACTTCTTATCGATGGGTGGCAATTATCCAAAAAGGCAGATTAACAAGCAACAGGGATCACACAATTCTAACTATAGACACATGTGAAGCAGAGTCTGGGCACAAGCTATCCTCCAGAGATCAGGCATTGTCCAAAGTCTTGGTCTTTAAAAAAGCCATGAGAGAGGAAACATCCCAGATAATTTGAGTACACAGAACAGAGTAGAATATGAAGAAGGTGACTGTGTATTATTAGTGAAAAGACAAAACTTTTGAAAACATACAGGGACAATGTCTACACATTTTTATTGTACTGATATCTAAAAATCTCACTGTTGTACAGATTGCTTCACAAAACCAGTTGGAAGCACCCAAGCTGTTTATGTGCAGCTTACTAGTGTGGCTCTATTTGTAAAACTCACTCACTCACTGATCTGACTTGTATGACATAGAACGATTGGCCTATCCACACTAGCTACTGTTAAAGCCAGAATGGGAAGAGAGGTGCCACGCATGGCAGTTTGTCTGATATTCCCTGGTGGATCTAGGCAAGACTTGCAGCATGTGTTTTTCCCCACAGAAAGATTCTGGGAAGTTCTTCCACTCTGCACAGAGGCAGCTTTTATATATTGCATAAATCCAAACGCACACTCTGGTGTGGGAGATTAGTTTTGTACCAAGGTCAATTACGCCTTCTTTTCTCTGTAAAGGATAATTTCTTAGACTGCTTTCTTATGAAGGATATAAACTTAATCCCCTATCATTTTCTTTAAAATACAAAATTATTCCTAGTATGTCTTATTAGTCCTTCCTGGTTAGCACATAGACAGCTTGGGTGAGAGAAACTCTTGATTTTTCTTTTGCCTGTTTGCCAGATGCTGTCTCAACAGCTCTTTTAAAAATTACACTCCAAATAACAGTAGGCTGCCCTGAGTTGCACCAGCCCCTGCAGTACCAAGACACAGCAAAGGATAAGCTAGGGACATGAGAAGCAGCAGTTTTTAAGGGCTAGCCACAGAGATGCAAAGAATTGCTTTTCTACTGCCAGTTCTAACACCATTTCTCTCCCCCACATGATCAACACAGTATTAGTGCCTTAGGTCTTCTAGATCAGGTTCACTGGGAAAACCCAGAAAGCCAACACAGACCACTCACTATGTCCTAGAGCAACAGAAATGTCACTGTGAGTCAGGTTAGGATGTGAAAGTTAGCTGAAGAACCTGACCAGAGTTAGGGAGGTATTCAGACTCCTTCCATGGCCCTTGTCAAGTGGCCTTGAGCAGCAGCAACACTTCAAACGCCTCTTGCACAGGATCTATCAAGTTTCTACATTATACTTATGTATGGGTTGCTCTGCACTATCTAAGCACTTCGCAAGTCACATTTGAAAAACAAAAAATATACCAAGACTGTTCCATGCTCCCAGGCTCCCCAAGCGATAGAAATTGACTGAGTGTGAAAAAGAACGTTAACACCACCACTTAGGAAATTAAGAGACCTGAGTACATTTCTTAAATTTCCTTTAAGTATCTTTAATTTACAAGGAAGTCAATATAAGCTAGCTAGCTAGAAAATGAAACAAAACAAGCAAGAAAAATGGTGGAGAGTATAATAGAAAAGAAGTGGTCAAAGAACAGTAAAGAAGAAAATAAAAGATGTTTCTATCAAGGAATACTGCACACTGAGAGGAACAGCAAGAAAGAAGCAAGGCATAGCATCCTGTGGTAGGACACAGAATAGGTAAGAGAAGAGGCAAAACACTTTTACGTCAGAAGCTTTATGAAAAGAGAAGTTGCCATGACTGAGGAATCAATCAAAAAGCTGCATGTCAATACAACAGCGCTTAAACACGTTTTCTCTGAACGGTACCTGGCACACAAAATACAATGTACTGTACGTAAATCAGGGAGGGGAGCCGTGAAATGTCTCTTGCTCTGAACTCAGAAAAGCCACTGTATCAGACAAATGCTCCAAATAGAAACATGAGACTAGTGGTAAGTAGGTATCTTATGTTAAGAATTGTGTGATGCAGATCAGCAATGCACAGAAACACGTGCTTTTTTTCTTGAAGGTAGGCAGCTGGCACGTCCTGCTTCATTCTATAAGGTATTGCACACCATTAGTATGAGATAGCACTACAGAAGTTAGTGAAAACCAAATATACAAAGTCCTATCTCCTGGGCTACTTGTTCTAATGTCCTAAGTAGGAAGACATTCTTATTACTCTCTGTTTAATCCTTTATAGAATGAAATATCACAATGCAGCTGAATATTTTAGGTTAGACCCTCAGCTAGCAAAATAGCTCCATCTTTATTTAAGCCGGTATTTTAAAACAGTATTTCTCTCCACCCCTTGGCAGGAGGCAGCTGAACTGCTGTTTGCACATTTGACACTTCATCCCAAACTTCCTGTTCTACTTGACCTAGAGATATGCTTTCTTTTTCTCTTAGTATTCTAACTATCCTACTTTACAAGGAAGTACTTTTATCTGTAGCTAACTCAAAACCTGCTCAGCCTTCTATTGTGAAAATCGTTTTTGTAACTCCACCAACATACACTATGTAGTGACTGAATGTTATAGGAGAGTGGAGGATTTGAAGGTGACAAATCAACCAGAACTCACTCATCCGTCATCTCATTTGTCTATGCAATATGATTAACTGACCATTTCAGTCAAACTTTAACATTTTTTTCAAAGGCTTGAAATGAAAAGGATTGTCACTACTGAGACACTCCAAAAAACGATTAAGAGTTTAATACTGCTCCCTAAACCTAAATCAATTCTTCTGCCACATCTCAATCCCACACACACACATTCTCGCTGGACTGAGGCTATAGTATGCCTTTGCACTAGAGCAATCACATTATGCCTTACAGTTATCAGGTAAGAGCGACACACGAAGGTGTGATGGCTTTAAAGCCTCCTGCCTCCCCAACCAGTTAATTTTAGACAGATCTGGATTGCCTTTTTTTTTTCCCCTTCACAGAGATTCATATCCCCAGTTAGAAAAAACCACAGCCATGGGATGGATGATTCTTTTTACAGAAAGCTTCTAAGCTGGTTTGTATTCACATTGCCAATATTGAGGGCCTTAAATAAAATAAAGGGGAAAAAATAGAGTATTTCTCCAAGAAAAACAGTAATTTGTTGCCAAGCGATTAGCTCAGTAATAAGTTCCCTTTTCTCGGTTTGTGGTATTTCCACAACTATTGGTAACATAATTATGATAAAGTATGAAGGCATACTAAAGTACTCAGCTTCTAACAGTCCACCAACAATTTGTCTTCTCATGACAGACAGGAGAGTCTCTAATTACACTGAACATTTCAAGGAAAGATTGAATGTTTGCCAGACAACCCTCCATTGATTGCTTTTAAAGCATAGTACTGGACTGCTGAAGGAAAAACACAGATTCTTGGCTCCAGATAATTAACTTTCATGCTGTTCTCTTCTTAAACCTTAATGAAGCCCCCTTGAAGTCTTCATTACCAAAGGGTATTTGTTAATAAAAAAGTGGAGAACCAGCCAAAGGTCCTATTTTCCCCCTCCTTCTTTATGAATCCCGCTCTGTTTTACATTTCTCAGGACTCAGTAATGTCTTTGAAGTAAGTAATGATGTCCTGAAAAGTGCAAAGGGTGAGGAGTGCCTAATGTGACAGGGTAAAGCAGGAATGTGGAAAAAGCTGGAAGCTGAAAAGAGAAATCGGAGAGAATGGGAGTGTTTAACAGTGAAAAGAGCAGGAGGAGAGGGAAGGCACAGGTATATCAATATTTTGGGAAATGGCATTACCAAGTTAAAACACTGAAGGAAAAGGAACAAATCTTTAGGAAATGCAGGAAATAAGCAGCTGAATCTGAGGGATATACAACATTTCTCAGAGGCAGTAAATAAGCTAAAACTAGATTTCATAAGGGAAGCAACAATATTCCTGACAGACACTGGTAGCAGAGCTTCCAGGAGGCTGCTTCTCAGATGTTTAAAGTGCTTAGCGTAAATGCAAGGGCTCTCCACAACAAAGACTCCAATCCAAGGACCACAAATGCCCTTGCTCCAGCCACAAATAAACACTATTGAGCCAGCTGAGGCTATCTAAGGGAATGTGATCCCTTCTGTTTGCTTTACTGATGACAAAGTCTTTGGACTGCACTGACTGTGTGGCAATATCTCAATGTATCCTGGTCCTATTCAACAAAGCACCAGAGTCCTTTTCTGCAAGGTTCCTGTGAAGTAAACTAAAACCACATTTTGGATGATCCCTTAATTCCTAGACAAACATACAAATATTTGCATAAAAAATATCCACAATATTATGGTTGGAGACTTTGTTGACAAGTACCTGAGTGCTGGAGGAAAGGCAAGATGTGCGATCTGCTTCCTCTTTCATTATCCAGTTGCCTGAATCCAAGCCAGGAGCTACTTGCAGAAAAGAATAAATGTTTTTGTGATTTCATTTTCATCTATTTTGTATGCTAATATGTCTTTTCAAGACATTAATCCATATCCTTCCCTGTGTCCAAAACCTACATCAAAAACAGGAGCTAATCTCTATCTCTTCTTCATGCATTGGCAAAAGAGTTTGGCACGTGAAGAGCTTCACCACCATTTGGTAGATAGTCTGTGCCCACATAGGAGATTTTCCTGGAGCTTCCAGTTTCCACAGTGTGTGTCTGCTGGCTTCACACAGAAGCCAGCAGAAGCCACATTTAAATTCTCACCCCATGTCCCCACTGCAATTTAGGAGGGGCAGCTTTCACATTATTATCAGATCAAATAAATCTTAAATAGCACACAAAAAAACCCCAATACCGGCAATTTATAAAAATATTCAGATAGAATAACTTCCCTGATCCTCACTAGTCACTACTTGCAGTTGCTGAAGCAACATTTTTGGGGCACCAGACATCTGAAAGGCTGATAATAGTTCCAAGTCCATTAATAATTTCTGTTTACCAAATGAAGAAGTATTGCTGCCAAAAGTATTTTGAGGGTTTTTTTGTTAAAAAAAATCAAAACCACACAAACAAAAGGAATCAAACAAAACCCATCGCAATAAAAGCCTGAAAACAACCTTTACTTTTGATGATCCAGAAATGTTTCCTACTCAAGTGATTTCTTCAGTTTTGGGGAGAGCATTTTAATTTTACATAACTGTGTGTTTTACATGTCCTGAAGTTCTATGTCACTTTATGACATAGCAAAGAACACTATTAGAGATTTCCTTTGTTATGCTTATCCTTTCTGTTACTTGCTGTACTGGTTAAGTATCTGTAAAGCTGGGATTTACCCTTCTAATTTCAGGATATTTTTTTCCCCAGTTGAGGCTGTAGCTGTCTCTAATCAATAGCTGCAAGTGATATTCATTTACAAGAAAGGAGTTTGAGTTCTTGTAACAAGGTAGAGACTATTATCATCTCTTGCTTTTAAAAGTATATATTAAAAATACAGGTAGAATGTTGCATTAAAAAGCATAGAATCTAAAACTGAATGTGACAACTTGTCTGAAATGTGGTAAGTAAATGCAAGTAGTAAAGCAGTGCAAGTAAATCCAAACAATTAAAGGTAGCATACATATCCAAAACATCTCCACAAGAGTATCTAACATGAGTAAATGCCCTATCAAAACAGCAAGGAACTTGCACTTAGATTTTTCTGTACAGGAGTATTGGTAACAGCTCATATAAATTACAGATTATCTCAAAGTAGTTTTTGCATTCAAAGCCCATTATTACTTTATGCCACTTCATTTGGCAGAGAAAAATGAGTTACATTCAAAACTGCCTAACTACCAGTGATAAGTCAAAGTATCCATTCTAGATCTTTGACATTACAGATACTGGACAAGCAACCAATCCTCTGATTGTAGAGAAGATGTACCATAGTTCCCTGTTGAATAGGAACTAGCCACTGATTCAGGAGCAAACAAAGAATTTCAGATCACCCTGAAACCACTTTTTCATGAAAAATATTGTTTTACTTTTTCACACTGACTGTGCAACCAAACCAGGTACTCTAACTCCAAGAAAATACTACAGCTTTCATAACACTGTGCATAGGACATCCCAGTTGTTTGTACATTCAATGGGTCTCTTTCTCCTCAATCTTTAACAACAAAGACAAGGCAGTGCTGCAGACTGTTAAAGAAAAACCTTTTCTAGCAGCAGAGGCATTTGGAGTGCAGCAGAAACATTTGCATTCCTGCAAAGTTCTAAATCTTAATACACTTCCTCACATTGCAGTCTAAACGCCAGCTGTGATAGCCTCAAGGGTTTCAGGTGTGAAAATGAACTAGCTTCACATGCATCCTGGTGGAACCCATCAGCAAGATGATGCAAGCTGATATGAGATGTGTTATCCTCATAATCATGTTTCCCAGTGGATGCATTTACACCTCAATTCATTGCAGCAGGGATAGCAAATGTTCAGTTCCATGAATAGAGTGGAAAAAAGCTTTTGTCATGTTGTTTGTAGATGGTTTGTTTCTTTCCTCATGAAAATATTTTCATGGTCTACCTATATTTCAGGCCCAGGAATAATGGGAGTGGAAAACAAATGTCGGTTTTCTAGTTCCTTCCTTCTCATTAACTGTTTTATGTCCACACTCATCACTGGAGCACCTGAGTGCTTTCCAGCAGCTCATGAAGCAACATTACAAATATCTGTCAAGTTAATGTCCTCATCACCTCCCCAGAGGTAGCAGTATTTGTGATGGAGTGTTTGGGGTTGCCTTTCTTTTTATTAGGCACATACACAGACCACTATGTGTTATGTTACAAAAGACAAGATCAGACTTGTACTTTTCATTTAGCAGAGAAGGTAGTCTGGTTTCTATTCATCACAGGCCTTGTGAGACTTCTAAACCATGCTCAAGAAAGTCTTTATGTAGCTTCTCAGTTTTCTAGAGCAACTGGTTGTGGTAGCAAACTATAGGTCTGTCATCAAATCCTTACTTTTCTTTTAGGAAAGGAACATATGATGACTGGTCTTTTGTTACCATAAGAAAATATGGACATGAAACTGAAAGAAGAGAGCAGGAATGAGAAAGGATCACGATCTTCTTACTAGCTTCAGCATTTGGCTACAGTCAGCAAAAACAAACTGGCTATCAGGCCACCTCAGTGGCTCCCTTGAATTCATGATTACCCCAGATGGGACCATGTACCTGAATTAAATTCTACCTTGAAGCTCTTTAGAGGCATTGCTGTTCCTCCTCATCCAAAGTAGCACAAGAAAACAATAGGCACTATATTCTCTTCTCTTTCATGCAGTTTGTAGTAATTTTCACTTCCATTTTCCCCTACGGTGTGAAAAAGAAAACCTAGATTAGACATTTCCACGGGGCTATTCTGTTTCTCTTTCTATGTCTTCTCAGACTAGAGGTCAAGGATATTAAGACCAGCATGTCTTCATGTCCTACATATCTCCGCTTCTCCCTTCACTTGCTGCTCCAGTCACAGACTATGACATTTACAGGCCATTTCCTTTCCTAACAGAAACACTGAATTGTAATAGCTACTTAAAAAGAGCAGCCCATTAAACATGATCTTTTTTTAAAGATGTTGTTGCAAGTCTTGATCCTAGCATGCTTTGTTACAAAACAAGGGCAAAATCCAGCTTTTTTTTTTAAGGGTTTATTATCAACACAAAAAACCTCAGATTTAAAAACAAAGGCAAGTTAATCTGACCCATTTTAAGATGTTAAAATAAAGCACCAGCACCCTCTATCAGGATATTTCAAACACTGGCAACAGAATAGTGATTTCTCCTGAATAGAAAATACACCTTCAGTAGATTTTCAGTATGTACTGCAATCTTTGCAAGTCTGCTTTAATTAAAAGTGCTATTTCTGTTTTAAAACTGACATGAACCACTACCATCCAGAGCTCTGCTCTGCACAGAGATTTTTCAGAGCTGTAGAGAAATTGTTATGCAGTATCACTCAGATAAAGGCCTGCAATAAGTGAAGTGATAATGAAGACAGCAGCTGTTACTAAATTACAAAAACAAGACAGATTTGTTGGCAAACACTAACAATCTGAACTTTTTTGCAAGTTCAACACCTCTGCAAACAGTCCCATTTGTGTTCCCTCAATGGAGTGTGATGGCACCAGCAAAGTTGCTTCACAGGAGACTTATGTCCTTGCTAACACAACCTCCTGCTGCTCACACTGATCTCCTTCACAGGGGAAGTAATTAACATTCATCTTTGCACTCCAGGCAACCCCATAATTTTATGGAAGAAACTATACCATACAGAAAGAAAACCTACGTGTCCAACACCCTCCCTTTCCTAAATAACAGGTGCCACACAGGCAGCAGCAAAACACATTTCCCTAACGTGCCTCACCAAAATCCTTAGTCACTAGAGGAACAAACCTTCTTCAGTACTAAGGAGCACAGTTTTTCACCATCTCCTTGCATCTAAATGTTTCAATAACAGCTGCTTCCAGCCAGTACAGAATTATGCCAGGTTTCAAAAGGAAACTTCACGGAGAAAGATTTTGTAGCCATTCTTCCAGCTTGTGGCAACTACTGTAATGCCACTGGCTTCTTTCAAGCATTGGTGACTTAAACAACTGGACAGATTCATGAGCTTTCTGGTCTCCTCTGGTTATGAGCATTTTAACTTTCACAATGACCTTGAATAGCCAGGGAATTTCCATATGGAAATTATCAACTCATGTTTTTTCCCAAAGCAATGTGTGAAAGGGCACAACTACTCATTCATGAGAACAACCCATCACTTCAGGCTTCTTGTGTGTGCAAGTGTATAACATGGATTTTGAAAACCATTTTATTTACATCTCCTCCTTATGTGGTGAAATACATCATTCTCTCCTGAAAGGAGCCTCAAGAGCTGCATATTTTTTCATTCACTGTTATCATCATTAAATTGACATTGCTCAAAGCTCTGCTTGGTGTCATGCAAGTTCAAGAAAAAAACCTTGCTGAAAAAAACCTGCAGTTACATCTTCAATGAAGCACTGGGAGCAAGGTTACTAAGGCTACTGAAAGGGACAGTGCAACAGTATGCTTTGAGAAAAGGGTTAGGAAAAACACACCCTGGAAGAGTTCATTGCTGTTATATCTGGTCAGTAAAAAGTAACAAAACAAGAATGTGGAGAAACATGTCATGTATGTTTTCAAGTAAAGCAATTGATATAGGATGCAAAATTTGTGAAAGACACATACTGCACTGAAACCTGCAAACTGGAGTTTTGTCCCATGCTTAAATAAAGTTGTACTTTCTTAAAGTTTCTAGCCCAAAAGAGAGTGGATAATTTGCATTATCCATGAGATATATATATCCAAGAATGTTTTTGATTAGCGGTCAGTCTTTTTGGAGAAGAAATAAACAGTTAAATTTGGAAGAAAAATTTTAATATACTTGCATTTCTAAAACCATTTCAGAGGGGAGACTGCTGTAAAAGCTATCATAACCACCTATCCATCTTCTTTACTTTTTTGCAATATGTGTTAAAAGCTTTTATATGCAAAAAAGTACAATATGGACATAAATTGCTATGGCTGAGTTGCTTTGTGGTAACTTCCCAAATGCATGCTATTGCCCCTTTGCCTCATGTTAAAGGGAACATAATGCTTTCTTATTAAGGGAATCTAAATCACTCTAAACAATATGAACACAAATGCAGTTACAGCAAAGCATGGTAACAGTTCTCTATTAAAACCTCTAGGCTCTATGACTATTTGCCAAAGCATTCCAGGTCTTCTAATAATACTGAATGCACTGAACCTCAAAAATTAAGAAAGTATACGGTGCTGTAGTAACAGCACTAGTTTCAGAGAAACAACCACCTATCTTTGGACAATAGTTTCTTAGGTAAGATTTGCTGGACCCTTCTGCATAAAAACATGGCAAGAGAAAGACAAAGAGTAAACTAGGACAGGTGAAAGATTAAACTGACAGTCACATTGATGGACACACATACTGTTGGTTTCCTCACAGAGATTATAAAGAGCAGACATTCAAAGGGAGAAAGAGACATTGGAAGCTACAGGGCACAGCATAGTTACACTCCTCCATCATAAATTAAAAAAAGGCTATTACAGAGGAAGTTATTCTGTTGTATGTTAGATTTTATATGAAGCAGCACTTCTAGGACAAGAAAGTAATTTTTCAGAAAAAAATCTTCAGAAAGTTTTATAACAGCAAAGAGAGGAGTGGTGAGCAGACAAGAATAGATAATACTCTTAAACAACAGCAGGTATAAAATATGTAGAAGAAAAAAAGAATCTTCCTCAGCTCTTCTCAGGGTAGTAAAAGGACTACACTGACTGGGAAGAAAAGGATCGGTAAACATTGACATGTTTTATTTTTCAAATAATAACTTAAATACATTTTTTATAACATACATCAACTTAGAAATAATCATACTTAATATACAGACAATTATCTAGACTCTGCGACATGGAAATTGTCTCTGTTTCTGCTAAAAGATCTGGTATAAAACCTTATACTTACTCATCTTCTTCCATGTTAACATCATTTAGTGGTTACTTCCTGCCCCAAACAGTCAGACTTGTCAAAATTGGTATAACACGCACTGCAAGGTTTTCATCAGATCCACTTTAAACGTTACAGAGCCCACGCTTAACCACAGTGTGGACCAGAACAGCTCCAACAGAAGGATTATCTTCTGCTGATTATATAACAAAAACTTGCCAAACCATGCAATTTTCTGATGGATTTCTCCTAATATTTTGGGAAGGTAACGTGTTGACTAATACTCACAAAGAACCACTGTCTGCCTTCACTGACATTAGTTGAGTTCTAACAAAGTTGAGAGACCTATGCAGTCTCATTAGGAAAGTTCAGAAGAAGGACATTAGGGTCTGATTCTCTAAACACGGGCAAAAATACAGAGAACTGATTAAGAAAATGCATGTCTTTCTAACTGGCTTCACAAGGGAGCTATACAATTTTTGATATCACAGTCCCCAAAACTCTAATCAGACACTCAAGATCATGTGACACTGAGCTGATTTCAATGGAACTAAGGTCTTCCAGCATAAATTCTATAGCTGCAATGAATATATATAAAACTAGTAAAAGTTTGATAAGTACTTAGAGTTTATAGGATAGCAAGTGTTATGCAAATGCAAAGGATTACTGTGCTACAGCATATTCATCCTGAGAGAAGAGTGACTCTTCTGGAGCTGTTCTGGGAGTTCTGGTGAATAATATACATTTCATAATTTACTATAAAGTAATTGTTTATCTTTTAAGAAGAGTAACAAGAAAACAAAAAGCTAAAAAATAGATGGGAAAAAAGTACATGATATATTCCTATAGACTGGAGCAAAATGTTGGAAGCATGAACAGCCTCAAAGAAATCAATGAGCAACTGGAGGAGGCAAACAAACAGCAGGATTTACTGAAGTAACACATACAGTAATAGGATACTAGGCAGAATTAACATTTAAAAAAAGAAGTTAAGGTAATTATATCAATCTCATGCATTTATGTTTGGAGAACCACGAGGTGGTTTGGCATGGGAGCAACTAGTTTTAACCTTAACAAAACTTCATGGAGAATCTGCCTCATTGTGACCTGGCTTTGAGGAGGGCACAATTTCCTGCCTCTGAACTTCCCCTGAGCTGGGATACCCCAGCACCTACACAAGCAAGGGGCTTTTTTTTCAAGCCTTCCCCTTGAGCTTCCAGTTCAGACTAACAGAAACACTTCACCTCCCCAGGTGCAATCCCCTACAGAGGCAGGAGCTAACTCTGGTGCAGGAGCTAACTCTGGGTCAGGAGCACAGAGAGATTGTCTCTCACCAAGGCAAGGTATTTGGTTTTGTGTTAGGAAACTGGTCTTGCTTAGCAGTAGGTAGAATTAAACTTCACAAACTCTCTGATCTCTGACCAGCTAAGAAGTTACTTTCTTAGTTTGGTGAGAAGCAGCCTTTCCCGGCTCTAGCTAAACAAAGAGGTATCCTCCAAAAACCCTTTCTCCTCACTGCAAGCACTGAAAATGGCTATGCCAGCTGCCCAATTACCTGTTCACAGAGCATCCCTGCTGCTCCACCAGTGTGCAGGCAGGGGGGAGGTCATACTTCCACCATACCTGCAGGGCTTGGGGTAGCCAACACCTCATTGCATCATTTAGCTTGGGGGTGCTCATGTCTTTGGCTTGGCAAGTGCCCCCCATCCCCAAGGATCATCCCATCCCATCACACATTCCTCCCAGAAGCCACAGCCCTGTTCATACTTGTTCAGCCCCCCTGTTCGTGAGGTGACTGCTCCCATCCTCCCAGCTGGCCCCTGGGACCACAAGTACCAAAACTCCCTGCAATTGAAGCTGTGGTAGCTCTCAGCAGGGTGCAAGTCCTAGGACTGAAGCACGCCTACTTAATAACCCCTTAAGGCCACTCTTGGACCCACTCCCCAGATGCTTCAATAGTGACCTCAGACCTGCTGTCAGGCATACCCAGGGCCCTCTGACTTGCCTGGCTCTTGTTTAGTCCTACACACAACTCAGGTACCAGTCTTCTCCCTGAGGTCTTGTTTCAAAGACCATTGCTGGTGCGCAAAGGGTTATTTCTCCTAAATAAAAGAAACACACTTTTGTTCTTGTTACTGTGCCCTCATATGTTCCCATCTAGAGCTACCTCCATCACCCTTGCGTGACTTCTATGATTTTAAACATCTGTAAGCATGTCATTGGTCCTAAATATCATGACTACAACCACATCAATCTCTCTCACTACAGAATAAATTTTGCCTTGTGAGCTGTTGAGACAGCTGTCACCCTCTAGGGCGAGGCAGATTACAGTGCTGTGGTGGCAGCGAAGCAGGGAGCCAAGTGTTGCCAGCTGCAGGGATGTTACAGCCCCAGAGGAGACTTGTTGCACATTGATTCTGCCTTGAGAGAACCCTGCAAAACTTTTTCCTGTCGTACTGCCTTCCCAGTGGAACAAGTATGACATTCACCCTCTGACATCCTACTGGTATTTGACAAGACTAAAAAACCCATACTTGAGTGAATGAATGCCTAGAAAAATAAACAGATCTCCCAAAGTACTGTACAAGAGACTCAAACACCGCTGTAGCTCAAGGCCTGGATTTTTAATCTTTGGCAAATCTACAGTGCTTGGGAAGTCCAGTTGGAGTCTTATAACAAAGACTGGATTCTATATAGAAATTATTCATATTCTGCTATAACAAGTTTTGCAGATGCTAAAAGGCACACAGTGCTTTAGATATTATGGACTAAGAGAGTAAGTTACTGTGCTACTTGGTAGCAGAGTTTATGCTGACTATATGAGAAGTGTGCATACAACCAGTGAAAAGCAGTGGTTACTTTCCCACACTCTAGCACCCAGCACATTGTCATTTTAAGGCTAAACCTTAAGGATTTTAATTGAAAATTTATTCTGTGAAAGTGCCTGACAGTCACCAGTGAATGCTGGCTTCTGTGGTTGATGATATAATATAGTGATGGGATTCTTACATTAGGAAAGGAGGTGGTGGACAGAGGTGGAAGTTGGCAATCCTCTCCAGGTTGAATTCAAGACACAATATTCCATCTGGGGTCATTTTTGTTAACATTTCTTCTCCCTCCGTTTTCCCATTAAAAGGAACTGAGAATGAACAAGAAATTTGTTTAATCGTCTTCTGTGAGATCAGCTGAATTCTAATGCTGTTTGATTACAGCTAGTCACAAAAATGTCAAGTGCATTTCCATTTAGAGTGCTTGCTTAAACAGCCGTGCAAATGGGGACCACCCAAAAATCAGCATACATCATGAGAGATTTGAGCTTCCTTATGGAGTATACTTGTTTCAATCGACTCTCTTGCTCTTTAAAATAATGCATTTTCACAGCACATCATTTACCTAAATGAGCATGATACATCACTGCTGCAGATTTACTCATGAGGCCCATTAGCAAAGGCCAGGGTTTCTCAGCAGCTTTTCTCATTGTGAAGGTGTTATCTTACTATCTAAATTTGTAATGAATATGACGCTCTTAGCCTGTGCCCATCCCACTGTTCCAGCTCCCCTTTTTAATTTGGATGGAAGTTTTCAGCGCACAGGCTGTGGCATCATGTTATTCCTTTCCCTAAGAAAGTAGCTATTCATCTCAACTGGCGAAAAAATGCTTAAAGTTAAATGATTACTCTTGCCATATGGGACTCACCTCTAATAAAGCATCTCTGCCCTGAGTTTTGAGCTTATCACACAATTCCTAGTATTACACTGCTGCATGATGCAGTGTCAGTATTAGACAAGAAATACTAATATTCAAACAGTCTCTGATTTTATACATGACATTTTCCCACATTCATTTTCTTCCCAAAATTAGTAGAGTTAAGTGGAAAACTGGACTGGAGACTACAACAAGATATACAAGGAAAAAACTAAAATCTCAGTTTGCTTAAATGTTATCTATAAATATGCTTTGGGTTATCATTTTTCACTTTTTTCCAGAAAAAAAAAACATCCTGAGATTTATGATGAATTTCTGATGAAAACAAAAATATTTCAGTTACAAATCTAGGGAATGTAGTACTTTGTAGAGGGACAGGGTATTTTCTGACAGAGTCAGAAGTGTAACACAGTAGATATTTATTATCTGATTAGGACTGGGAATTTCAAAGTCCTTGTGGGGATCAAAAAATCATACAGATATTCACTGAAAACTGGACACCCAATACCCTGATTGTTTAAATTGAATTACTGAAGGTTAAGTATACTTAGTTGAATTGATCAGGTAAATGATTTGTCTTCCACAACAAAAGATATTGTAGAGGACGCAAAATTATTAGCTTTCATAATCTTCTTTAATTATTAGGTTTTGTGTTTTCTTTCCTCTTTCAGCTTGGGTTTATGTATTATTGAGAAGGGTATATAAGAAATTATCCATACTTTGGAGGCTTAGAAAAGCTCTCTAAGCAAAGATTCGCTAAATTTAGCTGGTGTAGAATAGCATGAAGAGCTGTACTGGCAGCTGAAAACTATTTAAGAATGGTATTTCTCATGATGGTACTTCCACTTCCTCTTCTGGTCAAAATTAGGAAGTGCAGAGATATTTTCCCATCCTTTCGAGTTTAACAAAGCACTTTCATATCTTCAAACATTTCAACAGGCTGGAGCTGTGTTCATTCACCACGTCCTAGCTCTTCAGTACATTTATTCAAACTAATTGTTGTTAGTACATGGAGTATATATCAGCTTTTGGATTTTCACTGCATCTCTATTCCTGCCCATGATAACAGCCCCCCAAGCAATTTACTGTGCAAATACAAAACTAGGAGACATTTGGAAAGATCACTTTGCTATTCATTTGATTAATTATAAAAAGCTGCATCTCAACCCTAAGCTGCACAGTCTTAGGTTCCTTTAAGGGCCTGTCTCACATTAAGGCCTCATACATTTTTAGCAGGTTTAACAGGTTTAAATGCGGTTACTGTATTTATTACTGAGAGATAGTAAAACAATGGCAGTGTAGAAGTGTTTCTTTAGAAGTAAGTTTTCTTGGGAGTGAATGGCAAACATACCAAGAGACCTGTTACAGTTATACCACATTGCTACAATACGAGTAATAAAGCAGTAAGTTCTCTTTTTTACATTAAATCCATAGAATCAATTAAAATGGAGGATTCGGAATAAGATTTGCCAAATACTTTGAAAAAAGTCCCAAAGCCTAAGATTTACCTAGTTAATTGGACACACTCTTTCTAGGTCTAGATAAGATTTCTCTTACACTCACAACTCCCTGTAGTCTGATAAAGTTTCAGATCCAGCCTTGTCTGATGGAGTACAAATTAATAACAGTGTCTTGAAGACACAAGAGGTTTGACCAACTTTGCAAAAGGCCTGACTAATAAATGGAAGGTGCACTAGGTCAGTCAGACCTGCAAACCACATTACCATGCACACCTGCAGGCTATATTAGACCCAGGAGAGGAGTAACCAGATAATTAGGTAGACTGACATTCTACTGTAGGTTGAAGTAATTAGGGATCAGGCAAAATTGGAGAATGACTTTCTAAAGCTTACATTGTAGCGCGTATTGCCCAGGGCTTAAGGAGAAGAATAGCATAAAGAGGAAAAGGTGATACCCTGTGATGTAGGCAAGATTATCAGATGCAGGCAGGCCCAATATGTTAACATTTCAATTCAGTTCTGAAATTCTTGAAATTTGTAAGAGCCCGAGCTGTTGTCCTGGATTGAACTTGAACACAATAGGGTGAAAAAATTATCACAAACACCACCAAAATAAGTCTTCAATGCATTTTCATATATTGAATATATAGTAATGATGTGTGGTAGGTCCCCGAGCTGTGAGAACAGAACTGGCAACAGCCTTTACTTAGATTGTTTCACAAGTCAGTTTACATGCTTTATCTACACAGAAGGTGGTAAATAGGACAAAATCCCAATTTGATCTTTATCGTTATGCTTCCTAGCCCTTTTCCATAATGTTTTATACTTGCATGTCTACTACAAGTGGTAAGGGTAATTCCCATTTGCTCAGGCTAACCGTGCTGTGATCAGTACCAGCAAGGAGAGACAGAGACACTGAGACTCTCTAGAGTCTCAACTAGATTAAAGTCTGGAAAGCCATGTTATTCAAGAGATGTATTGATTATGAAGTTACCAGTAACATTTCATGCTGTAGTCAGTCATGGGCTGAATCACAGCACATAGGCACCAAATCTGAAACTTTTCTGTTTAACTTTAATTGAACATTCAGTACCAAACAAAAAGAAAATTTGCAATACAACAAAATGGAGAAAATCAATCTGTATAAAAGTTAATTAGTTGTTTAGGAAGAACTGCCACTCCATAGAGATAATGTTTGCCTAGCAGCATTTCACTTACCTCCTCATAGAACTCCCTTTGTGGAAATGGGAATAAAACATAGATGCCCCAAAATATGGTATATTGTTATAAAATCACTCTCTTCATCAGACAGGCTGAAGTATACATAATAAGTTTTCTCCTGGTTAAGTTACTGCTGAGAATTTAACAGACTGAGTATGGATGGATAGATATGGAGTTTTTGTCCTCTTAGAAGTTTTCTTTTCTTTGTCTTACCTTAAAATCCTTAGGGACAAGCTGCTGTCCCGTGCTCCCGACCAAAACACTGCATCAGACTCTATCACAAGTTCCCTGGAGAAGCAGCACATTTCCTGTAATTTTCCATGCTTTCAGCTGCAGGAAGAGGCTGAAATACCAGGTTCATAAGAAAGACACCTGCCTGGAAACAGAAAACGAGAGCACGACCTGTGGTCATGTGATCAGTTTATTAGTTAGCCTCAGATTGTAATGCAAAGATCTGTAATAAGAGCTATCTGTCTTGCACAAGGCCTTCCTGTACTAAACACTTTCACTGAGGGCCCCCAAACCTGACAACTAATAGAGACTTATCTCAAGGCAGTCTGTAGATAAGAAGAAAAGACTTGGATTAAAGAAGCACTTCCCAGGATGGTTGCTGAATGGTTTTAGGAAATCCACCAAGGCACTGAAGCCATTACTCACCTAAGACAAAAATCAGCCTAGCTCACAATTATTTTCAAGAATCAAGGCTTACTACCCAAGTTATGCCCACTCCTCTTCTGCATCAGTCATTCTCTCTCATGCACTTTTCTCATCCTCATGCATCTTCTCCTGCACTCGAGCCATTATACTCTGCAATAACATGAGGAATCCCTCTGTGGCAGTATGCATTAAATAATCACACTTCCACGTACGTATCTTTGATAGCACAACTTTACTGTTCCTGAGATCCTACACTTGAAACACAATAATTACAAGGAATAAGAACGGAACTTTGCTTTTTTCTTTTTTTTTTTTTTTTTGTAAGGGATTTTTAAAATGGCTTTATATGAATAGATCATTCATACATCTGTTCAATGCTGTATGGTTTTCCCTGAAGTAAATGCAGGGCCTTAAAATGTATTAGATTAGATGTAGAAAAGCAAAGTACCATTTATTCAACAAATGAAGGATCATAATTTACACTAGCTGAGAGTTCCACTCATTAATCCTGTAAAGTTCATTAAGCTCTTGCGAGATAAGAGGAGGTATTACACAAATTTGATAGGAAAAGAAATGAGCATTATACACTTTTTATGTCATTTCGTTATCATTAATACAGGCTGTGAGATATGCTGGATTACTTTTTGATTATAAATGAAACTCAGATCTGGCAAGATTACAACATCACATGCAACATGCCATTTATGTCATATGCCATACTGCACTATATCTCACCATCCAGTTAGCCAGCACAATTAGCAACACTGTCCTCAGTACACTGAGGGGATATCTGTGGGAAGGTCCTCACCAGCAATGTCCATGGACCAGGCTTCTATGGTCAGTGACAGCCTTGGAAAAAACTTAAAATCCCTACAACATCATTGGGATGGTGTTTGTGTACTATGATGGTACTTGTGATGGTACTTGTGATGGTACTGCAAGGGCTGTCTGTCTTTTGTCTGTGTGCACGCACATACAGGTATGTACCGGGCTCCTGAATGACTTCTGTGAACTTGCCTTACTAAGAGGTAGCATAGGCTAGACCCTGATAGTGGTTCCACAAGCAAGAATGCAGCTGCACACATTTCCTGAAACAGAAAACATGTTTTCTGTTGTTTCCAGAACAGTGGGATATGCCTCCAGAAAGCAATGAATGAGTTATAGCTTCCTGCAGCTGGTGTTATTGCTAGTTATCCTCCCTAATAACAAAGACATCGACACTTAGGCTTGTGCTTCATTCAGTTGCAATATTGATGACAGCAGTAATGACTGACATCAGGGACTTGTGAATATGTAGGGGGCAAATGCCATAAGAAGGACGAATTTCAAGGTGGCAATAACAGTCACTGATAAATCTGCTTGGTAAGGAATGTGATGCATCTTAAGGAGACCAGGAGACTGCCATGTTCATGTGCCTTCATTCTCCTGTAAAGAGAGCAAACCCAGGACTAGGAGTGGCTGGCCCTGCTTCTGCTGCTAAGGGGCAATAAACCATGGTGAGCAAAAAGAAAGGATGTGGTGGAATGATTAAAGTAGAAGGTGACTGAATCAGTGGTCAACCATGTCAGTCTTTAAGTAGTATGGTGGATTTCTGATTCACAACACACACTGTCATTAAAAGCATTTCTTTAGAGTAGACAAGAAAGATGTGCCAGTGGTGCCCTGATACCATTACTGCATGAGTCACACTCAAAGCACAGGCAGGAAGGGCAATCAGTGCAAGGCTGGCTGGGAGGCTTACCAGGCTGGTAAGTGACAGAAGATTGCTAATTTTATCTCTACAGCTACAGTTGAGTATTACAGGTCCTAATGCATAAGCTGATAACCAGTAAGTGATTGAGGATATCTTGAAACCGGAGGTAGAGGAAGAAAGGATGAAGAAAATGAGAGCCACCCAGATGTACTCCATGGGATGAATTCAGTTCAACATGAAAACTGACCAGGTGAAATTTTTCAACATTTCAAAAGGCTGGAGGTACAGTGCAAAATCAAGACCAGAGTGATCTGGTTTCCTCTTTAGCAGTTTGAGAAGAAAAGATCAGTCGACCAAAGTAAAAATATTCAGAGACCCCAAAGCAATCTTCTTTGTGTAGCAGACTAGTTATTTTATGTGTTATGGGCATGTTCTTCAGCACTGGCTGTAACCTGGGATTAATTCAATTTTGTACTGTTCAGCTTCTGCACCCAGCACCTAGTTTTGTTAAGACCCACTGCATAACCCACCTTTACTGTAAGAAGTTGTTGAGACTGCAGTAATAAGTAGGCAAGAAAGAATGTCTTGCTTGCAAGAGTAACTCAAGAGAAAACTTCTGACGTGAAAAAATATTAAACAATAAGGACAAACAAAAGTCAGAAGGCAGCAACTCAACACTTGAGACAATCAGCCCTCACATTTCTCATGCTGTCAACTTATTAATATGAGCTGTGGATCAGGATCAATTATGTTTAAAAGTATGGAAATTTTTATGGAATGAAAAATATCATCTGCACTCTACATTTTCCAACTTGGCTACATTTTATATTGGAAAAAAATAGTTACTTCTATATTTTTAGTTTACTTGTGAAGCCTGTAAATAATAAAACAGGCCTACCCTTTTATAACACCTAGGTATCCCCAGGACCCAACATAAAATTTACACATAGGGATTCAGTGAAAAAAAAAAAAAAGATGATTGCAAAATTTTGCAATTCCTAAAGAACAGCCAATCACTAACATTAGGCTTCAGGGTATTCTGTGGTTTTCACCGAATGTTATTGTAACATGCTTTACCAAATTCACGTGTTCAGGATACCATAAACTCAAGCAAATATAAGTACTGTGTGACCTTTTATTTCCAAGGAACAAATGACAGTGATTCAGCCAAAGACTGCCTGTAAGTCACATAATTATATACTATATTTGTAAGGAAACTAGTCCATAAATCTTTGAATATAGCACTTTAAGCAAGTTTCAAGGAATGAACAGCTGGATAGAATTATAATGATACATAATGTGGGAGCATAAAAATTGAATCCTTCCCCTTGCCTAGCAAATTTCCTCAATTTTATATTTATGTTCTTTTCTATAATTTTTATGATATATATAATTTATTTAGGAGCTAAGTTTCTTTCTTCTTAACTATAGGTCTATACAGACAACAACATCTATGAACATGGTAAATCCAGACAGGCCTCAATTGATTTGGAGATAGAAAAAGACAGTGACTTCCTTAAGCACTTTATTAAAAGCAAAAGGAGCACTTTAGGGTATACGGTCTCAAACTCTGGTGCTTGACAGAGTTTAAGGACATGCAGGCCTAATATTTTTCCTTTAGTAGTAACCTTGGAGGCCCAGTGGGGCTGGAGAATTTGTCCACCAGACCAGATCTTACTGCAGTTGCCCGAGCATGACTGAACCGTATTTCACAGAAAGCATTTGGGCAAGATTCAAGTCAGTCAAATTTAGAAAACTGGAGAGGCACGTCTGGCGTATGACACATCTCATTCAAGAATAATGCAATTGATGAATCACTGACTATAAAATCAGTCTAGGCGATTAACTCAAGTGAGGTTGTTTATGGTTTAGAGGTGTAAAGGTATATGAGACATATCACACCTTCAGCCCTCACTTGAAAGATTAGGGGCAGAAAATGCCTCATTTATGCAGTCAACAGACTGTCCCTCTCACTGTGACAGACAGTTGCTACCTTTCAGCCAGCCTGTGATTTCCAGCTTATTATAACTTTTCTCTGGAAAATTCTCTGGAAGATCTCTTTAACACCAATAATTTTCACAGTGAAAATGCCTTCACATCCAGCAATCATATTATCACTTCTACTCAGTCTTTCACTCAATTTAAATCTTGATTTCATATTTACCTGTGCAGATGAACTTTCCTTAGAAAACACACATCAGCTACAGACTAATGCCCTCAGAACTGTAGTCATCCCACTAAAAAGCTGGCACCTGCTCTTCTTTCTTCCACTGCTTGCTAATGTTTATTAATTACAGGAGGGCTTGCTCATCTTCAGCAACAGAAGCATCTGAGTATGGTGCAATAGGGAAAAAAAAGACATTATAAGCAAATTGATCAGCTTTGAAACCATAACAAAAATCCATTTTAGATGTCAAAGTGTATTTATATCTTTAAGTTTAAATTGGTACAGTAAATATTTTTTCCAGTTTGCTGATCTAGGAATGAAAAAAATTAGCTTTTGCCAGCATATGTCCTTTTACCATCTGTAATTCCACTAGTGCGAAACAGTAGTACTTCCTGCTTAGAGCTTAATGATGTTGTGTTGGACATTATACACACTTTACTAGGGGAAAAAAGTGAATAGAGACATACTATTCCCATAGTAATAACAAATATAAAACTGGCTTTGGCAAGTGCCTTCCTAGAACAAGTTTAATATAGAAGGATAACACAGTGAATATAGAGCATCAGAAACAGCATCAGAAACAGCATCAGAAAATAATGAAAATCTCCACCTAGATCACTGGTGGCTCTATCTTTTAAAATTTTTATTTCAATTTTTTAAAAAAAACAATCTTAACAGATAAATGAATTGATGATTTCATCATTCTTGAGGATTCCAGATCAAAACTGATTATCCTGAATGGAAAGGAATCCATGGAGTGTTGTGTCCAGTTTTGGAATCCTCAGCATATGAAGGATATGGAACTGCTGGAATGGGTCCAGAGGAGGGCTACAGAGATGAGCATCTCCTATACAAGGACAGGCTGAGAGAGTTCAGTTTGCTCAGCCTGAAGAAGAGAAGGATCCAAGAAGACCTTAAAGTCATGTTCCAGTGCCTAAAGGGGCTGCAAGAAAGCTGGGGAGGTACTTTTTACAAAGGAATGGAGTGATAGGGCAAGGGGGAATGGCTTTAAATCAGAGAGGGGAAGATTTAGACTACACATAAGGAGGAAATTCTTCATGAGGGTGATGGGGCACAGGCATAGATTACCCAGGGAAGCTGTGACTGCCCCATCCCTGGAGATGTTCAAGGTTAGGCTGGATGGGGCCTTGAGCAACCTGATCCAGTGGGAGGTGTCCCTGCCCATGGCAGGGGTGTTGGAATTAAATGAACTTTAAGGTCACTTCCAACTCAAAACATTCTATGATTCTATGATTTCAGAAGACTTTGTACTAGGTAATAAAATAAGAAAGACTTAAACATCCAAGAATATCTACCTATCATAACTTCAATCCAGCTATGAAAAGGGGTTGTCAAAAATATTCTGACAAGGTTTATTTCCTGAGAAAAATTGTCAGAAGTAAAAGATTTGGCTTACGTACACAAACTAACTTTGTTGTTAGAGCAACATTGAAACTTTTTTGAAGTCACTTTTCATTACTAATTGTACCACATAAAAATATCTGTTGAAAAGATTAGTGATTTTTATGGTTTTATCTTGCTCCAAATGGATCTCAAATCGCTGCCTAAAATACAAAAAAATCTGTCATCCTGGTTTAGACATTCACAACAAATGACTATCTCTATATTGAACCAAATTATTGAAATGACTGATATGATCAACCCAATCAAACCAGTCCAGATTTGGATTTAACAGTTAATTTCTCTTCTTCTATATGAGAAAACAAACATTATTTGTGGCAGCTCAAGTATATGAAAAACTTTGAATCTTATCTTTTGGAAAATATACCAGTATAGCATTAGTTAATTAATAAACACAAATTAACTTTTTTCTAAACTCTTAGTAGAAATTAACTCTGAAAAGGAAAATATTTTTGAGAGAATTAGGGAAGGGAATTTTACTTCAGTTTTAAGACAAGATAACGATATTGAGTTTATTCTTCATTCTGTTTCTGCATAAAAGAAGCAATCTGCAGTTCTGTAAAGTATTAAAGAGTTTTTCAGAAAGAAAGAGATAAATTATCTTCATGCAGTTGTTTAGATCCAGGCTATGCATGTATATCTGCATCTTATCCTGAGATATCACGATTCCATGAAATGGGATTGATATTTCTTCTTAATCAGACAGACACATCTCTAACTCCAGGCAGTTATCCTCTCATCCACTGATTTTCTCAGTGTTTTTGCAACTCAGGGAAGGTTTTAAATAACAGCACTCCGTGATTCAGTGAGACTTGTTTTAAAGATTCATTGGCAAAGAAGGCTCTTAACCAAATGAGACTGTTTTGAATACAAAAACAAGTATCTCATAATCTTCAATCCTTTGAATTGAGAATGGTTTTTTTCACACCATCATGGAAAGTGAAATACAAGATATTGAGTTGAGGTCACGACACACGATGGGAAAAATAAAACTGTGGAATACATTGCAAAATATCTTGCAAAGTGTCACCTACCTATCTGTATCTTGTTGAGCTGATGATACACCTTATCAAAGAGAATTGTTCTTTTGTACTTGTCAGAATACATCTCGTTGAGCTTTGCTCTTCAAGAGGACTGTCTGATGACTGCTCAGTTGTAGCTATTCAAACCATCGGTCTCATGGGCCAGCTGGTAATTCCTTCTCATATTTGGTTCTAAAAAATACTTAGAATACAATTTTCAGAGTGATTCAGAAACCCATAAGAAATAAAATAGGTTAAGTAAGTTGTAATAGCTGTATAATTATTTACAATAGTTTCTGTTTCTTCTTCAGTCATCACAATCTAACCATTCAGCTCTTCCGCCCAATAAATCTGCCCACGGTTATTCCTCATGGTTGAGAGTTAAATACGTACAGTGAACTACTGGCTAAGATTGCTCTTGATCAAAACCAGAGCTTTGGTAACCTCTCAACTACAGTTATTTAGTTAGGCAAAACAGCTGACAGTTAGATGTGCATGTCTAAAATCAGTAATCTTTTCCTTCTATTAATTTAAAGGAGACTACTTGAAGACTAAGAATGCTGCCTGTTTAAGTAAATTTGCCTTAGTTCAGTAAACCCTATTCTTTGAATTAAAAGTGTTTTTTGAAATTTAGATCAGAGATGCTTCCTGAAAGAGACCCTATAAAGCTTCTTTTTATGATTATTTTTGTTTTGAAAAAAAAATGTTTTCAAGCACTTTTAACAAACTATAAGAGGGAAAAGATAAAAGAAAGGGAATAAACTGGAACAGATGGAAGAGTCTCTACTGGAATAACACTTGTTTAGACTGGCAACAGATAATTTAGTTGAGGCACATTTGCAAGATTTGTTTAGATGAGCAGAAAAAACAGTCAGATGGCTGGAGCATATTCACAGGCCTGTATTGAAACTAAATGTAAAAAGCCAGTTCCACAGAGTGCAATGAACCTTGACTCCAAGACATAGAACAAACAGAAAATACTATTTATTGTAGCATTTATATTACAGAGAATAGTATATCAAAAAGCAGTAGTATAAAGTACTTTTTGATCATGTTATAGTTCATCCTTTTCTCTCTTCCATCATTGAGAAACAACAAAGTGATATTATTGACTTACAAGTTCCAGGTTTCCAGTAGCACAGCATCAGCTGTCAAACATGCTTTATTGTCTGATTCTGTTTACATACACACTCAAGTTGGTCAGAGCATCTTTTTTCACATCAGTAAAGTAATACAGAAGAAAAGAAAACAAGGAAAAGCAGTGGCTGGCACATAATTGTCAGTTCATATGCATTTTTAATAGATATGCTGGATGGTCTCTTTAAAAATAAAATAATAGCCCAGAAAGAGGAATTATATATGAATGGAATTCTGTGATGTCTGCTTCTCAGAAACTATATATACACCTTTTTGTAACTGGCATGTATGTGTGTAATAAGTATATGAAGGCAAGATTCGTTTCCTTTCTTATAATGGAACAGGTGCAACACAGGGCTACAATATAAATCATTACACAAAATTACGTATCCTCTCGCATATATACATGCACAGAGAAGCAGGTGTATATCTATACCATGTATTTTCCAGCCATGGAGCCTTCCAGATCTTTAGGACTTCTACAATTGATGCAGAATAGCTCAGCAGTACTGAAAGTGATTTTTTTTCCTTTGACAAACCACATAGCTATTCTCATTCACCACTGAGTGGAAGATCCACCTATATCCTTTCTCACCAACATGAAACATTATCTGTTGAGAGATGCAACATACCAAGCTAAAAGATAACACTAATCAACAGTGATTTCAATAAACCAAGTCACTGTGTCCACACTGGGGCAAAATTATTCCCATGTTAAATTCATGGAAATTTTTGAATATGCTTGACAGATGTAGGTGTTATTCTCAGTCTAACAAATGAATAGCAGATCTCTCCCTTTTTAAAATATCCACATGTTCCTGCCATTACAAGTGCACTCAATAGTTTCATCTTTGCCTTTTAGACAATGTTCTTTCCACAGTAAATGTAATTGGAGAATTGGTATTATTTCTCATGATTAAAGAAACACAGAATGTAAATCATAGAATCATAGAATAACCAGGTTGGAAGAGACCCACCAGATCATTGAGTCCAACCGTTCCCACCAATCTCTAAACCATGTCCCTCAGCACCTTGACCACCCGTCCCTTAAACCCCTCCAGGGAAGATGACTCAACCCCCTCCCTGGGCAGCCTCTGCCAGTGCCCAATGGCACTTTTCGTGAAGAATTTTTTTTCTAATGTCCAGCCTAAACCTCCCCTGGTGGAGCTTGAGGCCATTCCCTCTCGTCCTGTCCCTCAACAGGAAAGACTGAGAACTCCCTCCTGACTAAGATAAGCCATTCACCCAGGTTGAAAAAGGGACAGAGGAGAGGTGTCCTACACCTGGGTGACTCCCCCAACTGCAGATACCATAAATGGGCAGGACGGACAGACACCACTGGACAGACCGAGACCCTGGCTCTGAAACCAGTGCTGGAAATAGAACATGCCAAGGCCTCTCTGCGTGACCCGACTGGAGGATTAGTAAACTAAGCAAAAACCAGAGAGGAGGCCCTCATATTCTCCATCTCTTCCTTCTTTGTGGGAATAATACACATAATATGAATCATGGCCTTTGAATTTTGCTTTTATCTTCCAGTATTAGAACTACTCAATATAAAACCCTCAGGAATACAAGTGAACAGAGCTATGTCTAACTAAAATCTCTACCAAACAAATTTCTGGCCAGACTTCAGTTATTGCCCAAATTCATCTATGACTTACATTTATTATATGTATTTTATCTAGGATAGAAGACAAAATAATGATTGTTAAATACATTCCAGGAGCTAATATTAATCTTATGGAAAGTTATCCTTCTATGTATAGTTCTAAAATTGCAAATAGCAGACAAAGGCCTAAAGAAAATCTAAATGTACTGTCTCTCTTAAATCTCGTTTTCCTTTATTCCCTATCCCACAGTATAAAAGCATTGGCTTATCCATCCTGGTCCTGCTTCCTCTTTCCTCACCTTGACTCAGTTGTTGTCAGTCCACGTGATTAAACAATGTTAATAGTTGAAGGGGTCAGAGGGTTTCTTAAAAGAGCATTTGTACATAGTATTTGTGAAAAGACAGGGAGACACACTACATGCATACACACATATGTATATAAAGTTAAGATAGTTATTACCAGTAGCTGCTACAGACAGAAAACAGTTGAAGAGTTTTGCAGGTCCAATTTATTCAATGTACTCTGAAAAACCATTACGCGGGAAGATTTTCAAGGAAAACACCAAGCTAGGTCAGATGAGGCTCTATTCAGTCTTCAAAATCACAGCCCATTTGGCTTTTTTTTTTCTTGAAAATTAAGTGTGTGCAGGTGGGTACCTGCATATCTGCCAACATCTTTGTCCTGCCTTCATTACCTGAATAGACAACAGACCTCTGAAAAATCTACTGCCAGAATTACCTCCTTTTTCAACCTATCTGACTTGGTCACTGACCACCATGCATGGCTCCTTGGCTGCTTCTTGTCCAGCTTACCAACTTAAAGTCTTTGTCATCACAGCCTCTACCCTTTAGCTCCATTTCAATATTCATTTCCCAACTCATGTGTCAACACCCACAAAACTACTTGTATTCACATTCTTAACTTTTTTAGTTATTTACCACTTAATAAATGTTTGATGAGCAACACAAAGACTTTCTAAAGGGTTCATTCCCACTGACTTCTCAGTGAAAGGCAGCACAGAATCAGCTTTATGAGGGGAATTAATAGTGAAAGCACATTGGAATACCTACAACTGGTATTTGGGGTATTTCCTTTGGCACTTGATTTTTAATGTGTAAATAAGTCATGTATGTCATTAGGGAAAATCAAAAAAGATATTTTCTTCCACTTTTTTTGTCATTTTAGATACCTTTGACTACCACTAATTCTGTTTTATCATTTAATATTTAATTTTCATTTGTTCAAATACATATATCGAGTTTTTTGGTTTGCATCATAGAGGGCTGGTTTGCTTCTCTTTCCGCTGTAACTTAAATTCTGGTTGATATTGGCCTAATCTGGGCAATTCTTTCATTGTCTCCCTGAGCAGACACAGAAGTATCATCTTTTACCATTCTGTTTTGTAATGACATTTGTTGCTTAGGTTAGCGTCTGGTAATATTATCATAAGATTTGTGCTGGATCCATCTGGATCATTGGTACACCTGTGGTAAGCTATTGCACAGTTCCTGCTGCCTAAGCTAGCCTAAGTACCTCTGAAAGGCACTGGTAAGTGGGGCGGAATTGTTATTTATACAAGGGAAAGTACCAATCTATTACAACAGGAAAAACTTTCTGTGAACATACATGGCAGCTGGTGGCATCTCTAGCACATATCTAGAGTACTGAGGTCTCCTTCCTAGGAAAAAATGCATCACAGCAGTTACTATTATTGAGCCCTGACTAAAAGCTCCAATAAATTGCCTTTTCATGTTCTTATTTAGTGTGACATTGATGACTACTGCTTGATTATATATGTAAATAAAGTAGTGGCTATCACCTTTCAATGATGATGTTGCTCTGAGTTAACAATGAATTGGGACATGGGGAGGATGTGGGACATGTCAATGTTAATGAAGATTTATTCAGTAGTGACATTTGATCAAATCTACTTGGAGAACTCTTAGGTTTCATTAGTTAAAGACATAAAGCGGTCTGTCTGATTAAAAGGAGAAAAAGCAGTGGGGAGCCTACATAAATTACTACGGCTCAATTAGGTGCAGACAGTTTAGTGAGTGTTTATTACCAGTAAAAAGGAAGATTTTTCCAATTAGATTAAAAGGTTTTGAAAACAACTCTTAGAGCACACAGTGATTTAGACTCATTGCTGGAATAATACATTGTGAGAAGCTGTACTGATTAAAAGGAAGCTGGTAAGTTATCTGCATTTCTCCATTGTTTATCAATGGAACCCCTGCTCTGTAGGTACAATTTACCTCACAAGATCAATGTCTGGACTTGGCTAATTTTCTCCTTGCCCTGAAGATTTATACGGAAGTGAAGGGCATCTATATCACAGATGAAAATACCAATGAAAGTTATTTGGAATAAGCTTCAAATTAGTTAGGTTGTATCAATCACCAGAAGCGTACCCTGGCCATGCTGTGCCCTTCAGGATGGCATCTTTGCTGCAAAGCTGGATTTGAAGAAAAGACATTTTAATCAGAAAAGACCTCTATTCCAGTGAGGTTTCACAAGCTCATTGTGAAAACTGAAAAGGCATTAAAACTATAGTGGAAGTATACTGGTGCACAGGCACTGGTCAGCCAGTGTTTCTGACAACTGATTGAAGGTACTTGGTGTACAGTGCAAGTCTGTGATTCATGAATCCTTCTGTCCGACAGCGCAGAATGTGACTTCCAGCAGTGTTGAGCTAGCTGGAGTCCGGGTCTGCTTTGCCGAAGGATTTTTGGATATGGGGTATGAAAGGCAGGGGGTCATTGTCCATGACTCTGAGTGACTGATTGTTTCCCATGAGGAATGGCATGGGGAAGATAGGAGAAAGGGAGCAAAGGAAAAGAAAATTAATTATATTTAAATTCCTTATACCCCTGCTGTGCCCTTAAGATCACATGGAGGCCTGCAGATATTTCTAATTTCTCCCTCTCTTTCTCTCTCTCTCTCTCTCTCAGAATTGTTTACTGTGAAGACTGGAAGAACTGAGATCAACAAATGCAGAAATAAATAAAACTATTCTGATTTTATGTTTGGTTTAATAATGACCTCCACAGTTCCACGGAAACATTTCTTTTACCTCACGAGTAAATAAAATACTTGAATACAAATGTTAAAATATTGAACTCTCATTTCATCATTTCTTTTCCCTGCCACACTTGCACATGCAGCATTTTCTCCACTGTTAATGCAGGTCCCCAAAGTCTAAGTTTAAATCAACACTATTGGAGATGCTGACACTGTTCTGATTACAGCAGAGAAAGCAGAATTGAAGCTTTCCTTTTGGGTCTAATGATCAGTCATTCAGGCTCCAGAAAAGCATGTATGCATAGGGGTAATAGTGAGACGGAAGGAGGTATGGCATAGCTTCTTCCACAAAAAAATAAAAACTAGGTATGCAGGGGTTATTGCCCACCATTACACTAACTACCAAAATGTCCCAGTTTGTGGTACATATTCTCCAAACACACAGAAAAGTGTATTTTCTCCCAAAAGGCTTCCTCAAATTTACAGACAGGATGGGCAGTTATTCTGCGTGAACATTTTGACATATACAAAAACATTATCTAAAGACACATGTGAAAGCACAGACAGGATTAAAATATAGTTCATTGAAGCTGCAGCAATGTGTTACTTACTCATCCGAATAATTCCATTGTTTTACATTCATGTGTTCACTACATGTTTCTAAATTACACATTTGAGCTCTAAAAGTCTTTAGTTCTTACTTCATAATGAGCAGAGTTCACATGGTCCATATGCAAAGCGCTTTGTCCTATATAGTTAAGCCACAAAGCTTTCCCTGGAGTTTCTTCTCTAAATTTCATGAGACATGACCCTAACCATAACCATGCTTCACCAAAACAACCAGCAACCATTATTCAACAAAATAAGGTACGTTTAAGCCACTCCAGGCATGCAAGATAGTACCTTTTTACCTTACTGAATGAATAAAACACTGATATTCTTTGTAATGTAAATATCATGTTGGCTAGCAAAACTTTTGGCTTGTTTTCTTTATAACCAGAAGGTTTGTCATTTAAGAAAACCATAAACATTTGTTACAAGCAACTTAACTGCGAATGACTCCTCCTATCAAACTAAATACATTCAATTATGATTTATTGGCCCATATCAACCTTTTGTAACATTGTAAACCGAGATCAATCTTTGTTTAATTAACACATTAAAACAACACTTTGCTATCTAAAGGAAGGGGGAGGAGAATAGCAAAATGCGTAAACCCCCAAAATTCCATAATTAGCTGTTCAAAGTTAGGGTCAGAAGCTAACTGTTCAGCAGATTTCTTAGCATCAAACTGCTACTACTACAACAACAACAGCAGAAAAATCTGGGAAATACATAGATATAAGAAAAGAACTCCAGGTTTTGGTAATAGCTACAGAATTAAAGCATACTTGAACAAGCTAGAAGCCATGCCTTGGGACAAAGGCACCAGCATCCTGAGTAGCTCAGATTGTTTATTGACTTTTCAGTGGCAGAATTTCCAGGATTATCTTGATCATTCTCTTAAAAAAACAATATCAGAAGAAACAGGCCCTTTTATTAGGGGGTAAGTATAAAATACGTATAGAAACTGCTGACATGGCACTTCACTACAATTTTTTAAAAGTCAGTGGTAAAAAAGGTTAAACATAAGAGAAAAAACTTGAATTATCAATCCCCCATAAACCTAGTTCCTTCTAAAACTATAACTAAGTCGTTTTGAACTAAAAATAAAATCTCTGAACACAATTTTCTGTGAAATGCGTTATGACACATATTACTTTGTTTAAAATGTACCAGCATTGTGGTTTGACATTGTTCACATGAAATGTTTAATGGGGACATGGTCAAAATGATGTATGAAACGCATGTACTGAGATCTTTTTTGGCTAACAGGATTTACCAATGCAGCTCCTGGGTGGAGATTAAAACTTCACCCCAGACACAAACCCCTTCCTTTCTACTGTTAATCATGAGGTCAGAGCTAAACTGCAGCCTGTCAGAGTACCTAATGAATGTTTTGCACACCATAGCTGGTTGCTTGCTCAGCAGCAGCCTGTGCTATCTGGAGGCCAAAGATAAGTGCTCAGGGATTACCTTTAAAACAATCTCCCCAGTTCTTTTGTCACTAAGAGCAGAAAGTCAGAACAAAAACTCAGCTTTAATCCTTGCTTCTGTGAACTGGCCAATTTTTAACAATTGATGGTTCAGAATAAAGCCCTTGAAAATCAGTATCAAAGCTCAATGAAAGTGTTGCAGCTGTTGCAAGGTCAGGATGTCTAGTCCAGCTTCCTCCTCTCTCCCTCAAATTTTTTGGCTATTTTATTCTGGTTCAGACTGTAACAGCTTTAACAATAGGGTTTTGAGGGTTATTTTTTGTTGTGTTGGTTTTTGTTTGTTTTTTTTTTTTTTTTTTTTTAACATGCAAAGGGAAAAATCCAGCACAAACACTTTCAGTCCTGACTATTGCTGCCATGTGAAGGTAATGTGCTGTTAGCCTGTAACCTGTAATTTGTAAGGATCAATGGAGAACAGACAGCTGAGAACAGAAGGATGCTCTGCACAGACTGCTCAGGAGTCTGGGGAACCAGGCAGCCCTCCAAATCAACTGGTTATTATTTCAGCCACATTCACAGGAGCGCATGGTTGTTGGATTTGGACTCCTGAGCCTGTTACCCACAAGTCCTGCCACTGCAGCAATTTTACAGGACTACTGCTGCACAAAAACTGCTTGAGGGAAGAATTTTCCCTTCTCAGAGGGGAGAACTCTCAGAAATGGTCTGACTTGATTTTTGCCCCTCTAGGAAGATTTCCTTTCCAATTTATAGCTGTGATCACTGGTGTTTTTAAAGGAATTCAAAAGCTATATGGATGGATACACCTATGACCATCATCACATCTGCTAATCAGACTTGGTTACCATAAAGCATCTCAGTTTCTCTGTAGTGTGCCAGTATATCTCAAGGGCCATAAAGCACACTGCTGTACTACTGTTCTCTGCAGTGCCTTTCAAATACAGGTGCAGAAGAACATACATCTCTCCACATTCAATAGACCAGGAATTTACTTGATCAAATTGATTAATTATATTACCTTGCAGTTTCTTCCAAGGTATTAGCAAATATTAGATGCACCTTGTCCTTGTTCTTAAAATAGAGATATTTAAAAAAAAAAAGAGGAAAGGGAGAAGAAATTAAATGTTACTCCGTTAAGTCCAGATGACAAAAAGATAAGGAATTAACAGTATACAGTGTACCATCATGGAGCAAAAAACTCCTTCAGATCTTTTAATGATGTAAGAAGTTATACATGCTTATAAACTTCATTGAAAAGAGTTACATCTGCTGAGGCCACAGTCAGCACCATGGGCTCCAGCTATCAACCAGCACCTACTAAATTATAAGCTTTTCCTGCAGCATGCTTTGTATAGGATGTGTCTTGTTCATACATACAACTGTGGATTGCAACATATTTCCCCCTATAGACTTAGAACTGCAGGGAGGAACCACAGAGAGACTGCATGCCTATTCAGCAAAGAAAATCAAGCCTTGATTTACCATCTCGAGGCCTGCAAGGTCACTTAGCTGCTGGATGCCCTCTCATATTTTCACACTGGAAGAGCTGTGTAGGTTAATGGGTAAAGACCAGTCCACCCTAAATGTCATTTCAAATCTGTAAGTGCTTATTCAATTGCTTCACTGGGAATCATTGCACACTGTGATTTCTATAGGTATTTTGGCCGCATCTGGCATGCTATCACCATATATACACCGCCAATGCTCACATGCCTTTTTTTTATCACTATAGACACAAAAGGTATATGTAAGCAAGCAGATATGATTTTTACCTAGTCTTTTGTAATACACCTTCTGCAGTGGTCCATCCTGAGCTTCCAAATGCAGTCATTACAGCAGGGAGGAAAACTGTCACAAAGTCTCACATGAAACACAACAACTTGCTTTGAGCATTGCCAGTCAGGATGCTTTCCTGGAAATAATGGTAATTTAAAGAAAAAGCAGAAATAGTTGAGATATTTAAAATTTACACTGGGTTATTAATTTTGCATGGCAGTTAATTATTCTAATACTTTATATAGTGATATCAACTCCTTATTAAAATACATGGGTTGACCATACAAGGCCCTTAAGTCCTAGAACAGATTTTAGGATAAAATACTTTCTTTTCCAACTTCACAACACTGAATTCTACTATTAATACTAATGGGAGGTGTTGCACTAAGAAAATTGTGTGCTATTTCTTTTGTGTGGTGTTTAGTATACTGGAAGTCTTAACAATCAAGCCAGGTATCCACAGCACTTTAACGAAACATGTTCCAGATTAGCAAAGCAGGACAAAACCAAAATGAGATATTCCAAACTTCAGAATATTTTAAAATATCTAACAAATAGCTACAAATATCTAATTGACTGTGGTGACTGTACTGTGCTGGGTGTTGTTTAGTTACCTTATAAATGCTTATCTTCATACAGCTCTTTTTCTCTCTTTTAGACAAAAGGTAAATGTTTTCATTGATGCCCTACTTTCAAAAATGTCCCAAAACCATGTTTCTATGACTACAGATCTTTGTTCCCATATTGAGTGTGCTCGTTAAATAAAGGGAGCTCATGAATCCTTTTGCTGACCTATGATTGCTGAGAATCACTTTGTAGTAGGAAGATCTCTAGTAGCTAAGCAGTGATGCTATTAGGCTGCAGTAAAAATGGAGTTATCAATTACTATAGTGAATTTAAGACACTTTCTTGATGATCATTGCAACAATACATTGCAGGATGTTTTTTAATTGGTAATTAGATTTCAGTGCTTTGCTAAGACCTGCAGTTTACATCTATTCAGCACCCACCTAAAAATTACTTCTACATTTGCACTCAAAATCATTAGTCAGAATTAACAGCTGAATATATTTTCCACTTTCAAAAAATTATTTATGAAAGGTTTCCTTTTTGATTTGTTCTATAGCACTTGTCAGATAGCAGTATGAAAAGATACAGAACAATAATTTATGTATAACATGTAAGTGCTTGCCATCTATCTTGTGGGTGTGTCTCATTCCAGAAGTCTCTGGGCTTTTGTCATAGTTACATGGTTAACCTTCTTTGTCTTGCTTTCAATTGTTCATTCTAAAGACTCCAGCACCTCTAGGGAGCAGTACTAGTGACAATAAAGATGGAGAAAACATACTAAGCTACATTATCTAGGTCATACTCTCTCGGTATTTCATGAAAAATATTCTCGATTACTTTTTCCAGTTGTTATCCATACAAAAGAAATACTGTAGAGAGTGTGAGTTGCTGTTTAGTGTTTTCTGTCAAAATATTTAGTATGCTTACTTCCATGTTCTTATCATATGAAAAAAAGAAAAAAAGAGATGGGAAAAAAGTAGCTTCCAGAGGCACAGTTTTTAGTGTTCTTCGAATAAGAGTTTCAGAGAAAAATCCTTGCAAATGACATCTACAACATTGGATAGGGCCAATGACTTTTTAAAGATATAATATTATACAAAACATCAGAGTTAGAGATAAATGGCATATATCTTTGATAGCCCAAGATTTCTCTTATTCCAGCAATATACTTTGAGTTTTTTCCCATAATGGAAGTTTGTGAGATAACGAATCCTGAAAAGATACTGCCTGGATTTCCAGATTACTATGGTTTATTTTGAGTCAGAGATTGAGGCAACAAAGGGTACTTAGTGGCAGGAGTCTAGTACAGAACACATGAGGTATGGCACTCACAGGATCTCATCCTGCTGGCAGACTTTAACCATCCAAACATCTGCTGGAAGAGTAGGACAGCGAGCTGTAGGCAATCCAGGAGACTTTTTTAATTTATTGAAGACAACTTTTTAAGCCAGGTTATAGACACTCCTCCCAGGGGACAATGCAAAACTTGACCTGGTGATCACCAATGAGAGTGAGCTACTTGGGGGGATCAAGGCTGAAGGTTGCTTGGGATGTGGTAATCACACACTGGTGGAGATGCAGTCCTGAGGAATATGGATCAAGCTTAGACTACAGTCAGGACTCTGAATTTCAAGAAAGCAAAATTCCAGCCCTTCAAGGACTTAGTCAACAGGAACCCCTGGGAAATGGCCCTCAGGGACAAGGGAGCAGAGCAGAGCTGGGAGATATTTAACAGTGCTTTCCATAGAGTGCAGAAGTTCAACATGCACACATTCAATAAGTCTGGCAAGAAAGGCAAGAGACCAGCACAATTAAATCATGATCTGTGGTTCAAACCAAAGGGCAAGAAGGAAAGGCACAGACAGTGAAAGCAAGGTCAGGTATCCTGGGAAGTGTAAGGGACACTGCCTAGTTGTGTAGGGGTGGGATCAGGAAGGACAATATATGGCTAGAGTTGAAATTAATGAGGAATGCAAAAACAAGAAGGGCTTCTATAGGTATGCAAATGAGAAAAGAAAGTTCAAATAGAGTGCCTACCCTTATGAGTGGCAACAATGGATGAGGAGAAGTCTGAAGTACTCAACAACCTTTTACCTAGGTCCTTACAAGCAGCCTGTCTTTCCACATCTCTCAAGGGGATGGGTTACAAGACGCAGACTGGAAGAGCAAAGTCTCTCCTGCTGTAAGAGAAGATCAGATTCGTGACTACATGAAGAACCTGGTTGTACATAAGTATGCAGAACCAGATGAGATGCATCTGAGAGTTCGAAAGGAATTGGCTGATGTAGTCACCAAACCACTTACCATGATGTTTGAGAAGTCATGGCAGTCAGGCAAAGTCCCAGTTAACTTGAAAAAGGGTAACATTGCACCCATTTTTAAAAATGGTAAAAAGGAACTACAGATCTGTCAGCCTCGCCTTTGTGCCTGGGAAGGTGATGGAACAGATCTTCCTGGACACTATGCTAAGGCACATGGAGGACAGGAAGGTGATTCAAGACAGCCAGCACAGCTTCACCAAGTGCAAGTCCTGCCTGACGAACCTAGTGGCCCTCTATGAGGGAATGACTACATCATCAGACAAAAGAAGACCCACAGATATCATCTATTTGGATTCCTCTAGGACCATGAAAAAAAGTCTCCCAAAATGTCCTTCTCTAAATGGGAGAGATATGGATTTGATACATGGATTATTCTGTAGATAAGAAATTGTTTGGATGGTCACTCTCAGAAGGTGGTGACCAACAGCTACAAATGGAGATCAAAGGTTAGCAATGTCCCTCAGGGATCCGCTTTCAAACCAGTGTTGTTTAATATCTTCATCAACAACACTGACTTTCCTTTCAGTGGGGTTATATTTGTTATTGGGGGTGAACCTGTTTTGAATAGCAAGGAAGGATTTGCCTACAGAAAAAGTAATGGTACTTGTAGGTCTTACCTATCAGTCATGCTGCTGTAGACCTTTGCTCCTACAACAGCAGAGTTCCTTCACTTAGTTAGGAGCTCTCTCTGAGGGAGGGGGATGGGAGGGGTGGAAAAGCAGAAGACATGAGGATTTTTTGTTTCACCAGGGATACGGGACATTCAGTAGAATGAAATCTACTTATGAATGTTGTTAATAGTGTAATTTCAAGGAAAGATGGGCAGATGGGTGACGGGATAAAGCACAGAAGTACAGAATCAGATATGGAAAAGTTGGTACCTCAATCCGCTTTCCAAAGTGAAATCCTCACAAGGGCTCTAGGCCACCCTCCTGCCTTCAAAATAAGGGACCAAGGAAGCATTTCTGCTGCGTAAAGTCTGTACAGATATAAACCGTGGAAAGAATCATGCAAGTGTTCCTTTCTTCTTCTCTATGCCTCTGACAAACTTCATCTCCTTTGGGACAGCCTGGCTGTAAATTAATTCCCTGTACTGAAGACGGAGCGAATGTTTTCACATTGTGCAGAATTACAAAGTTACACATTTCCTCGGTTACCTAGAAAAAAATTAGAAGACAATCTAATGCTTATGGTTTTGTTTGTCCTGTGAGAATAGAAGAGTATGGCATCGAGTAAGGAAGAACAGACTTCAGATAAGAATGAAAAATTTGGAGTAGAGAAAAACTATCACAAGAACAGTTTTCCATTATTAAGAAGCTAGAAGGATAGCTGGAGGAGATCAGCTGGAGGAGATCATCATGAAGGAAATTTCTCCTTTGGAAGGAGCTTAACTACTAGTCAATAACGTACTAAAGCTGGATTAAATTCTATATGAGGCAGAAAAAAGAAAATGATGATTCACTAAATTTAACTTTTCTTAAACTGAACTGAAGAAATGTTTTCAAATCCTCTCTAGCACATCACAAAAAAAATTCTTTACGATAAATTCCATCCAAGACATTTATCCAGCTACTGTAGGTAATTAGCAAATCATAGCAAGATAGATTTATATATTAGGCATGGCTGTTAATCTTTTCTAGCCAGCCTAAAATTAACAGAATGTATATGATGACCCACCAAACAGAGATGTTAACTTCAATGATGTGTCCCATAATCAACAGTTTTGAGCAGAACTACTACTACTACTACTGAAGGAACTGCGAGGCAATTGTTCAGAGAAGAGATTAAAATGAAACCTTTAGTGCAGTTTAAAAATATTAAAAGTTAATTGGTCACTTTGTATGTATTCACAACATATTTTAATATACAATATCCTAAACTCATCATCACCTTCTCCTATTCATGGCTCATTTAGAGACTTTAACGAACTCCAGAGGCTCACTGCCTTTCTTTGTGGTTCTTGAGTATGCAGAGTTGCATACTTTTGATGCCAGACAAATAAGTTACAACAATTTGAGTTTCAGTTGACAGGCCAGTGATTCTGAATGTAGCTTATAGCTATTGAGATGTGGAAACATTAAATGAAAGTTACAAAAACAATTCCATTCTTTTCTAAATTAGAATCAGTTTGAAATGCAATTTGGATTTTTAGCAATAGTAGAGACAGGACAGGAAAACTAAGCTACCTTAAAAAAAAATAGTGTGCAAATTGATTAGTAAAGAAGGAAATATTTCCAATTAATTTAGGTGAATGGGAGACATAACCAGTACAATATATCTAATTTATCCAAGCATTTTACAAAAAAAAAAAAAGTAGAAAATAGAGATTTAATAAGCCTTTGCCTTCCCATGTGATGCTAATCAGGCAGAATAAAGACATTTTTCAGCCTAAAGCTGTTTAAGAAACCTGACAGTGTGCTGCATTACAGACACAACTAGAACAAAAGTTTATTCTTTAGGATGCAAGTACTACAGTCAACTTTTTCTAGCATGGAACCTCAGAGAAAAATTAATATTGCATTTTCTCTGCAGTACTAGTTGCATGTAGTAGCTGGAGGTAGCTGTAGTTCAGTCTGTTTTCTAAACAATCTCTAGTGTTACTTTAACCTGTTTAAATGATTTGTTTCTTGAATTCCAGCTTTTTAAGACTGCTTTTCTAATAAAGTCAGAACATAGCCTTCACAAACATAGTTGTTTCCACAGTAACAGAGTATGACACTGAGACTTCATTGCCCTATTTCTTAGACAGAAATAATGGCCTGTGGAGAAGGTTGCCATCTGTATGCCATTTGTATGTATCTTCAGTTCTTTCAACATACACCTACAGAAACAAAACACGTATTTGAAAACAAATGCAGATTGAATACATGGGGGTTTTTTCCCAGTCTTGCAACAATTATAATTTGATTTAGCTAAGATCAAGGGATTTTGCTCTGAAACTAATTTAAAAATGTATTTAACCAAGTATGACTGCTTCTGAGTGCAGATATAAGTACACAGGTTGGGAACTATGAGTACTTGTTTCTCCACCATACACAATAAAGGCGCTCACTGACTAGTCACACAAATGGAGAGTGAGTATATTTCTACTTTGGAAAATATGCTAGAAAACAATAATATATTTTGAATTTTTAATGTTGTAAGCGATACAATAATACTCACCATCATAGATTTCCTGAGTAGACACGGAAGGGATCATGACAGACTCATTTCTGTGAAAGTACTCTTCATCTGAGTGGCATCAGGATTCTGTGAAGTAAAATGTCCTTGAGCTTAAAAATGCAGAAGTACCACATTATAGATGTAGCAATGGGATCAGATGTTGGCACAGACAACACAACATTCTATAACAATCATGATTTTATCAGTCCTTGGCAAAATGGTGGACAGAAAGGAACACCTGTATCCATTGTACATATATGCATTTCCAATAATTCTGTAGGGAGAAACACTAAACACTGCTCACCACAGGTATTATTTTTTATTATGTAGTACTGCTCTGGATTTTTAATTTTCAGTTTTTAATCAGTACTGGAGAATGCAGAAGCTCAGTATATCTGAATCTCAGATACCTTGTATTTATATATCTAAATATGTATTTAGGATCCTAGCACAGGAATATATAGGTTGGAATGAATTATGAAGAATAATGGGTTTTTTCAAAAGAAAATTGAAAAAGAAAAAAAAAAGACACAGAAGTACTTTGGAAAATCTCCCTTCTAAGATAAAAATATTTTTTTTGTGTCATACTTTTAAAACCTTTATAATTCATCACATTTACTTACTGCTTTGTTTAACTACATAATTAAAGATTATACAGAGAGTGGAAACCTGCAGTTTTAAAGTGAAGAGACCTTTCAGGTTGAGAGCAGAAAGTTAATGCATTCTGAAAACTGCTGATATACAGAACAGATAGTTAAGACCTTTCCTTAGCAGTTACCTGAATATACTCACCTGAATTAAAATGCAGTCTACAAACACGGTAACACATCTTATACGTGGGTCCTGTTCTCACAGTGAGTTTCCCTGTGTGAAGGGAAAGCAGAAAGAGTCATTGGGCACTGGAACAGGCTGCCCAGGGAGGTGGTTGATTTGTCATCCCTGGAGGTGTTTAAAGGACAGGTGGATGACATGCTTAGGGTCATGGTTTAGTATTTGATAGGAATGGTTGGACTTGATGATCCTGTGGGTCTTTTCCAACCTAGTGATTCTGTGATTCTGTGATATAGTCTGCGAGTAATATTCTAGTGTAGAATAATAAAAGACAGCGTGTGATACTTTCATCCACATCAGAGGAAAGAAAGCACTCTGCTTTTGCACTATCCTTATAACCTCCAATGGTCCCGCAATATCCAGACAGTCCATGAAATGAACTCAGGCCTGAGTACATCAGCATGCTGCCTTGCTGTCTCCATATAGTTTATTAGCTTTTTCCCTACTGTGGTTGTGCCTCTGTACGGTAATTAAAAGTGGAAAATCATAATTCTGCCATAAATGACCCTCAGATTTTACAGCTGGGGGCAGGAAAAGAGACACCTTCCACAAAATTAGCTTTAAGAGAATACTACAAGTGGTAAATGTTTCTGAAGGAAACTTGAGCAAACATGAGAAAATGGGGGAAAAAAAGGAATAGTGTATTTTTTGTCAAAAACACTGCAGATAAGTTAAAAAAAACAGCATCAACAAAAAGTTATGAAGAAAAGAAAGGCATGATTTAGTCATTGCAGGATTGTGTAAGAGCACAGAAGACCTGAGAAGTATAGAGTGGCAAAGTACTGCAAGATTAGGCTCTAAATCCTCCAACCTCCCTAAGAAATTCCTTTAAAGGCTATAAGCTGTGAGTGCACATTTGTATTTTTCTCTCATGTTGGAGTAGTCACGATAGTAACAGCATAGCCCAGAGGTCACACACACAAAACTACAACATTACACAAGGGGCGGAGGGAGGAAAGAAGAGGAGGGTAGTATTTGCTGCAAAACAGAAATACCTCCACTGCTAAGAGGAAACAATGGACCTTCAGAGCACCCTAGGAACAAGACCTCATCTCTCTGACAACTGAGCACTTGGCCCCACTGAAAGGACTACCGATCAGAAAATGTGCCTGTTACAGTGTTTCCAGTAGTAACTTGACTAAGATCAGCAATTCATTTTACATAGGCCACTGATCAAACAAATGCAATGAATTTTAGTCACTACCAACCCAAGACAGATATGAACAAGTGACCTGGAGGTGAAAAGAAGTGGATTATATTACCAGTCCTCTGATCTATCCTACCCCTTGAATATCTTGCTCCATTTCTAATTTTTACAGAGGATCAACCACTACAGACACACAATACTAAAATTCAATGGTCAATCACCATGTACTTTGGTCATGTTTACTTAGCTCACATCAAATGCAACAGTTCTCTGAAGAAATTTAACCCAATTTTACACTAAAGCATGAACAGAATTTGTTATTTGTTGCTATATAAAAATTATTCTGTTGGCAAAATGCTTATGATAAAATCAATTTATAATAAAACAAAATGCCTGTATTAAGTAAAAAAAATTAAAAAGGAATAATTTAAATTACATATCTGAATCTCCAATGATAAGGGAGGAAAAAAAGTGTCAGCAATATGAGGAAAGGATCCAGTTAAAGTTGATTTTCAGACTCCTGTTAAAAAGTATTTTTGCTGGACAGACAAAAGCAGTGTTTTTCTAGTATTTCTCAGACACACATATGTATAGCAGTCTCTGGGGTTTTGTTATTTGAAGATGTTTTCCTTAATAATCTTTCCTTTAAATATATCTCCCTGCTTTAACTATTATCATTGTGTTGTTTTTAAGCCTGGTTGCTAGCAAGCAGCTTTATGGCTTTTATTTCTTCACATTCAAGTGGCTGTCTGTAATCACACTTGCATTTTTATGACTGAGATTTTAAAAAGAAAGCGTGACAAAAAATATGGCTTCTTCTCTACCCATTTCTGACTGCAGTAATACAGCTGGTAGCATTGACAGTCAGCCGGGGCACAAGAGACATGAGACGCTGATGATCCTCCAACATTTTATACCAGAAGACTCATGTTTCCTTTCATGAAAAAATGGGTGGAGACTACAGATCTCTAATTTAACTGATGCAAAGCCAGGAAAAGGACAATACTGTAAAAAAGTACATCCACTGAATCAACAGTCTTTTAATGCAAATATTTAAATTGTAAAATACACTTAGATGTTGTAAATACACACAGCTCTGGGGCCATGAAAGCAGACACTGTATGCCTGTGTAGCTCAAGATCTATTTGTACTATAAAGCATTGCGCCTGTGCACCTTGAAAACATTACAGTTTAAAATTTCTGAACTGGGTCTAAATTCTTCCATGCTTATAAGACTATATCCTGTAATCAAGTACTTACTTAAGATGCTCATCGGCTACTAAGATTATTTCCTGATAGCATACCATAAAAGGATTACTCGCATTAAATTAATATAGAATTGACAATGTTTTTATTACATATGAAACTAATTAACGCTCAGTTTTGCAGAATGTTAGTCATAAATGTGCCTTTTGTTTCTACAAGTGCTTCGAAAAATAATGTATATAAGGAGTACTTGTGCCCATGCACATTTACCTTAGGAGCTCTCAGGTTTGTGAAGTTAAATTAAAATATCTATAGATATTTAAAATGTCTACCTCTGTTGCTTGGGTGTTATTTGTATTTTCCATCATATAGGCATCATATCCCAGAATTATAATGAACTACAAAGAATATCATAGCTTTAAAATGAGACTTCAAGGAAAGATACTTAAAGGGTTAAAGAAACAGAGATATTATACATTAAATAGATGTTCTGAATCGATATTGTCACATTCTTTAAGAAAATGTTAGAGGAATTGGCTGGGGGAAAAGGGGCTGGGGGTAATGATCTTGAGAGGGACATTCTGGAGACCACTAGGGTGAATTAGTGCTTAAACAGTCAGTTTAATGGTCCAGTTAAATTAGGGCACCGAAAAGAAATAATTACATAAATACAGATAAATTAAATGGCACTACCATATTAATTACACAAGATATTCAGAGAAAGCAGAAAAATGACCAGAAAAAAACTCCTCTTAAATCACTCCTGTTTTGGCAGGAGAAAGCCCTTTGAAAACTTTCCAATACATTACATAGGAATTCTAAACTAAGGCAGACACATCTTTCAGATAACTTTCAAATTTTCAAGTTTCAGAGAAAGATAAAATTAGCTTGCAAATCACAAGTCAGAAACATGATCTGCAGAACACATACCATTGATGTAGACTTCTTTCTGTCAGTGAATCGCCAAAAATGTCACTCATTGATATTTGTGATTGTCCTGTTAGTAGTTTATGAGAATATGCTGAAGCATCAATGTAATTTGCAAATGTGTCTTTATAGTGATCATTTCAGACGTTTGCTTTTCATTATCCAGTGACTATTTCTAAACCAGGTTTTAAAGGAACCATCTGTTTCCTATATAGGTATAGAAGTAAAGGAGAGAGAGAAAAACAAGCCCTTTCACAAAAGAAAACAAGGCATGCAGGGGACACCTCCTCCTGAAGAAGCATCAGGAAGTCACAGTACAGCTCAGGGCTGATACCGTGTATTTCTGAGGACTTTGATTATACCATTAAAAAGATGGCTGGGAAGAGGGAAGATCAGAAAGTAGAATGAAAATGAAATGCAGTTAATGAAAAACAGGAGAGGAAAGCAGAGGGAAAGAAGGAAATCTTAAATCAGCAAAAGTTCTGCATTGGTGGTTATGTGTTCTCAAGGAGGACTAGGGAAGGTTGTATGAAAAAACATCATGCTTAGAACATAAGATGAATAAATGGAATGGAAAGAAGATTAGCGATGAGAGCCAAAAAGATAGTGCTAATTAAGAAATATTAAAAATATTTAAAAACCCCACAAACCTAATGAGGATAATACATTTTTAAAAAAGAACTGATGGGAAAGATCCCTTCATACAGAATACCCAAGCAGCCTTCTAGGACTGACTCAGTTCATATCACCATTTATTAATGTTCATTGAACAACAAGAGGAAATAAGAATTATACTGTAAGCTGATATATACACTTGGACCAAATTACCGTTTTGTAAACACCTTTAAATTTATTTCAGCTTGTTTGTTTGAAAGAGTGTAAACTTTGACTCCTGTAGTCTGCCTATCAGCAATTTTTTATATCAATTTTTATTCAAGGCCACACCACTAAATACGGACTGGGCTGTTGAACTGTATCTTGATCACTTATCAACTTCAATTGCATTCAATATGAGATTTTTTGCTGCTATTGATTTGCATTGGAGCTACATACAAAGTGCAGCATTTGTGAATACAAAATCATTAGAAATGGCAATATTTCTGCAGAGAACCATGGCTTACCATATATTATGTTTCACTTAAAACATCAGACAAAAATCGTAGTGCAACCAAAATTAATGGAGATAATCACATATTGAGTATTTCCTAGAAAATTAAATAAAAATCAAGCTAATTTTTTTAATGTGCAAATCAAATTCCACTTTACTGAAATTGCATCTATTATGCATTTAGTATATCTTGAAAAAGATCTCACCTACTTCTTTATACCACTTTATTTTTCTTTCATATTGCATATACCACTATAGAATTACTGCATAAATACATTTTTCCCTGTCTCACTCAAGTATTTGAAAGTTGTTTCTTATAAACTTTTGTTTGTTAGACTAGCAATCAGAATTGAGTCTAAACACTTAATTTAAACTTCTAGTTATATAGGTGAACTTGGTTCAGCAAAATTAAGTCTTCATAGATTGTAAAAATGACAAATTTGGTTTGACTTGAGGAGACTAAATTTTATGGAACTAATAGAATCACCAGGTTGGAAAAGACCCACCAGATAATCAAGTCCAACCATTCCTATGAAATATTAAACCATGTCCCTTAGTGCCTCATCCACCCATCCCTTAAACACCTCCAGGGAAGGTGAATCAACCACCTCCCTGGGCAGCCTGTTCCAATGCCAAGGCTGAACAACCACAGCTCTCTCAGCTGTTCCTCATAGGGCCTGTTCTCCAGACCCTTCACCAGCTTTGTTCCTCTTGTCTGGACTCACTCCAGAGCCTCAACATCTTCTTGTGGTGAGGGGCCCAGAACTGAACACAGGATTCAAGGAGCGGTCTCACCAGTGCCGAGTACAGAGGGAGAATAACCTCCCTGGACCTACTGGTCACACTGTTTCTGATCCAAGCCAGGATGCCATTGGCCTTCTTGGCCACCTGGGCACACTGCTGGCTCATGTTCAATCGGCTGTCAACCAACACCCCAGGTCATTCTCCTCCAGGTAACTGTCTTGACAGACCTCTCCTAGGCCATTGTTCTGCATAAGGTTGTTGTGCTCCAAGTGCGGGACCCGACATTTGGCCCTGTTAAACCTGAATAAACCAAAATATCTTTCCTCACGTGTCTTCTTGTGTCTTCTCTGATGCAACAAATGATTCTTCCTGTAATACTTTTCCAATAGTAATTTTGCAATTTCCATCATGACCTGCTTGGCCTCTCAGCCCATTGTTTGTGCATATGGAGCTGTCTGACTTGATCAGGGGTAGGTACTACACGCTGCCTGACTGTTAACATCCTTGAATGTATACTGTTGTCCCAGTAACATATCAAAGGAGTAGCTTAGGGTGGCACAGAGAATGGGGAAAAAGGGACATTCTTACATTGATGGCATCTGTCTTGCATGAGAAGCTACTGTATCAATGTTATTGAGTTTTGACTTTGTGGAAGCAAGACCATAGGAATAACAGCACAAAACACCAGCATGAGAAAAATATGGGGAAAACATTGTCACGGAAACTGTGGAAAATGCTATCACAGCACCTTGGCTGAAAAGGTACAGAGCTGACAGTGTGTCAAGTGGGAAAAGTGAGGGCCCTTGGCAACACAAAAGGCTAAGGCACCTAAGGAACTGTGAAACAACGATCTGGTACCACCTGAAGAATTAAACATTCTTTCTTAGATGGAGAGGAGGGTGAGGATGGAAAGGAGAGGTAAGATCTCATGTTGATCTGTGGTGTGCCCCTGACAAGAAGTATCAGATCTGCAACTGAGAGCAGGGATGTGCTGTACTTGCCAAAGGACGTGTGCGGAGACTTCTTAATTTTACATGAAGAAAGTGTGTGGGATTTTTGTAAGTATCTTAAAGTTGGTTTTAATGGGAGAAGTCAATGACTTGGAAGATCCAAACAACATTTTAACCACAAATATTTTATTCAGATATTAAAAAATACATTATATTATAGTATAGTATAGTAAAGTAATATGCATATTCTATATAGTATATACATTATATATTTATTATATATATTTTATATCTATTTTAACCACACATATTTTCTTCAGATATTAATTAATATTTTATATTATATATCTAATAATATATTATTATGTATATAGAATCTATAATATCTATTTTGTATATTATTATATAGTATATGTTTATAGATACATTAAATAAATATATAAATACACATAGATATATACTATATTTTATAAAAATATATATATAAAATATACATCATATGTTATAATATATATTTTTATATATATTATTATATATTTTAATTCAGATATTAATTCTTTAATGGAAATTTTTCCCAGAGGAGGGGTTTCCAGGAGATACTGTCCTCACAATAACAGGTTCCAAATGTTGCTGCAACACCTTCCATTAGTATCAGCGAGTCTTTCATTGTTGTAGAGGCCCAAGAATTCAGTTTTTCATAGTCTGTTGTGGGAGGTAGGGCCTGCCAGACCTTCTGTTTGTAACCTTCTCTCCTTCCTGCTGGACAACAGCCGGCCTTGAGCATCACGGCTCCTGGTGAAGAGTATCGGTGCTGCCGAGTAAGTGGGGGCACTTAGCTCCGGCCCTGTGTAGCTTCCCCAGGTACGAAGGTTGCCTTCAATATGACTGCAGTGCTGGGTGTGCACAAGGATGATGGTGTTCCAACTCCTGAACTTCTGGAATATGTGCAGCATCGTATGTGTCTTACTGTGGAAGAAGAGCAGAGCTGTCTGTTAATGTGCATTACAGTATGTTTCCTAATTTTTGCAGTAAAGGATGTAAAAATGTATTGTCTTGGTTGCTGTTGTGTTCCAGGCTATGGGGGCTTCAGTAGTCTCTGCCTTTTTATCAGTTACAGGGGCAGTCAGTCCGATAAGCTTCTTAGTCACTGACAAGCACCACCTATCCTGTTTTCTACATGTTAAAGAATCTGCTTGATGATGTTTTTTTCACAAGCTTCATAAACCGTAATACTTAGCATGTGTGAGGTATTTAGTTTGATCTACCTGGTTCTAGTTCACTTTTCAGGTTAGGTTTCTGCTGCTCTTCCCCATGGGAACTGCAAGTGGACAGGGAGACATGAAAGCGAGTGCATAGGGCATGTCCTCTAGTGGCCAAATGCACAGAGCAGCTGTGCAATCACTGGACGGCCAACTGTTCAGAGCATAACTTCTTTATTTTAAAGAATATTATCTTTTTTTCAAAAAAAACTTTTCTTAAAATATCACACACATGAAACTTATTGAACTCAAGGCTATCTCCTGACTTGGTTTAAATTGGCATGGTTGCATGGGTTTTAGAGAAGCTCTGCCAAATCTGATCAGCTGGGGAGCTGCACAACAACCTTTGCGTTCAAAGACTGTTTCCCTGTTGGTGCACATGGACAGTTTCCATTCCAATCGATGTTTCATTACTAACATAAAGTACAGCATTCCCTAAGCCTGTTTTGCCAGCAAATACCCTGTAACAGTGCTTTGACTTGAATGATCTTGCAGTGACCCTTAGGGATTTGAGTGGGATTCCCATTATGAAAAGGGGGGTATTATCCCCCTTCTCACAGGTAGGAAAGCTGGGGGAGCTGCCAAGTCTCACATGGTATTAATAGCAGAAATCAGCCCCTTGTGTGCTGATGCACAGTCCTGCTTATTAGGTTGACTCTTGTGCCTGTAAGAAGTAATGTAAGTTTGTCTGGGAAGTCTTCACATGGACTATGTCACCCAATAATTAGAAATGTATTTCATTTGACTGTTACTTCCATTCTTTTAGGGCCCCTGTGGTAGGCTTATGGGGGTGGTTTTATGTTTGGATTTTTAGATCATAATTCTTGAAATAATCACACTCCATCTCCTCCTCTACCTGATTGTCAATCTCCATTTCCTCCACCTGATGGTCCACCTCCATCTCCTCCTCCATCTCCATGTCCACCTCCATCTCCTCCTCCATCTCCATGTCCACCTCCATCTCCTCCTCAGTCTCCATGTCCACCTCCATCTCCTCCTCAGTCTCCATGTCCACCTCCATCTCCTCCTCAGTCTCCATGTCCACCTCCATCTCCTCCTCCATCTCAATGTCCAACTCCATCTCCTCCTCCATCTCAATGTCCAACTCCATCTCCTCCTCCATCTCAATGTCCACCTTCATCTTCTCCATCTCCATCTCTCGCTTTTGAAGCTCAGGCTTGAAGGGCTCCAGCTCTGCCCTCTGACCGTTTGGCTCTGCCCTCTGACCGTTTGGCTCTGCTTGGCCCCGCCCCCTGGGCCGGCCCTGGCCCCCGGCCCCGCCCCCCAGCCCGGCCCCGCCCCCCCAGCCCGGCCCTGCCCTCCTCTCCCTCTCGCCTCTCCCATCCCCTCAGGACAGGGCCATGCAGGCCACCTCTTTCCATGAGCTGACACTGTGCGCTCACAGCCCAGGAGGATGGCTGTATCCTGGGCTGCATCGGGGGAAGCGTAGGCAGCAGGGCGAGGTAGGAGATTCTGCACCTTTGTTCCTGTCTTGTGAGACCCCATCTGGGGTATGGTGTCCAGTTCTGGAGTCCTCAGTGTAAGAAGGATGTGGAGCTGTTGGAACAGGTGCAGAGGAGGCTACAGGGATGGTTGGGGCCTGGGGCACCTCCCATGCAAGGACAGGCTGAGGGAGTTGGGGTTGTGGCTGGACCACTGGGCAGAAACCAGTGAGATGAGGTTAAACAAGGCCAAATGCCAGGTCCTGCACTTGGGGCACAACAACCCTATGCAGAGCTACAGACTAGAAGTCTGTCTAGAAAGCTGCCTGGGTGAGAGGGATCTGGGGGTGTTGGTCAACAACTGACTGAACATGAGCCAGCAGTGTGCCCACTGAGTCCAACCTTTCCTGTGGTCAATGGAAGAGGTGGCCTGCATGGCCCTGTCCTGAGGGGATGGGAGAGGCGAGAGGGAGAGGAGGGCAGGGCCGGGCTGGGGGGGCGGGGCCGGGCTGGGGGGCGGGGCCGGGGGCCAGGGCCGGCCCAGGGGGCGGGGCCAAGCAGAGCCAAACGGTCAGAGGGCAGAGCCAAACGGTCAGAGGGCAGAGCTGGAGCCCTTCAAGCCTGAGCTTCAAAAGCGAGAGATGGAGATGGAGAAGATGAAGGTGGACATTGAGATGGAGGAGGAGATGGAGTTGGACATTGAGATGGAGGAGGAGATGGAGTTGGACATTGAGATGGAGGAGGAGATGGAGGTGGACATGGAGACTGAGGAGGAGATGGAGGTGGACATGGAGACTGAGGAGGAGATGGAGGTGGACATGGAGACTGAGGAGGAGATGGAGGTGGACATGGAGATGGAGGAGGAGATGGAGGTGGACATGGAGATGGAGGAGGAGATGGAGGTGGACATCGAGATGGAGGAGGAGATGGAGGTGGACCATCAGGTGGAGGAAATGGAGATTGACAATCAGGTAGAGGAGGAGATGGAGTGTGATTATTTCAAGAATTATGATCTAAAAATCCAAACATAAAACCACCCCCATAAGCCTACCACAGGGGCCCTAAAAGAATGGAAGTAACAGTCAAATGAAATACATTTCTAATTATTGGGTGACATAGTCCATGTGAAGACTTCCCAGACAAACTTACATTACTTCTTACAGGCACAAGAGTCAACCTAACAAGCAGGACTGTGCATCAGCACACAAGGGGCTGATTTCTGCTATTAATACCATGTGAGACTTGGCAGCTCCCCCAGCTTTCCTACCTGTGAGAAGGGGGATAATACCCCCCTTTTCATAATGGGAATCCCACTCAAATCCATAAGGGTCACTGCAAGATCATTCAAGTCAAAGCACTGTTACAGGGTATTTGCTGGCAAAACAGGCTTAGGGAATGCTGTACTTCATGTTAGTAATGAAACATCGATTGGAATGGAAACTGTCCATGTGCACCAACAGGGAAACAGTCTTTGAACGCAAAGGTTGTTGTGCAGCTTCCCAGCTGATCAGATTTGGCAGAGCTTCTCTAAAACCCATGCAACCATGCCAATTTAAACCAAGTCAGGAGATAGCCTTGAGTTCAATAAGTTTCATGTGTGTGATATTTTAAGAAAAGTTTTTTTTAAAAAAAAGATAATATTCTTTAAAATAAAGAAGTTATGCTCTGAACAGTTGGCCGTCCAGTGATTGCACAGCTGCTCTGTGCATTTGGCCACTAGAGGACATGCCCTACGCACTCGCTTTCATGTCTCCCTGTCCACTTGCAGTTCCCATGGGGAAGAGCAGCAGAAACCTAACCTGAAAAGTGAACTAGAACCAGGTAGATCAAACTAAATACCTCACACATGCTAAGTATTACGGTTTATGAAGCTTGTGAAAAAAACATCATCAAGCAGATTCTTTAACATGTAGAAAACAGGATAGGTGGTGCTTGTCAGTGACTAAGAAGCTTATCGGACTGACTGCCCCTGTAACTGATAAAAAGGCAGAGACTACTGAAGCCCCCATAGCCTGGAACACAACAGCAACCAAGACAATACATTTTTACATCCTTTACTGCAAAAATTAGGAAACATACTGTAATGCACATTAACAGACAGCTCTGCTCTTCTTCCACAGTAAGACACATACGATGCTGCACATATTCCAGAAGTTCAGGAGTTGGAACACCATCATCCTTGTGCACACCCAGCACTGCAGTCATATTGAAGGCAACCTTCGTACCTGGGGAAGCTACACAGGGCCGGAGCTAAGTGCCCCCACTTACTCGGCAGCACCGATACTCTTCACCAGGAGCCGTGATGCTCAAGGCCGGCTGTTGTCCAGCAGGAAGGAGAGAAGGGTACAAACAGAAGGTCTGGCAGGCCCTACCTCCCACAACAGACTATGAAAAACTGAATTCTTGGGCCTCTACAACAATGAAAGACTCGCTGATACTAATGGAAGATGTTGCAGCAACATTTGGAACCTGTTATTGTGAGGACAGTATCTCCTGGAAACCCCTCCTCTGGGAAAAATTTCCATTAAAGAATTAATATCTGAATTAAAATATATAATAATATATATAAAAATACATATTATAACATATGATGTATATTTTATATATATATTTTTATAAAATATAGTATATATCTATGTGTATTTATATATTTATTTAATGTGTCTATAAACATATACTATATAATAATATACAAAATAGATATTATAGATTCTATATACATAATAATATATTATTAGATATATAATATAAAATATTAATTAATATCTGAAGAAAATATGTGTGGTTAAAATAGATATAAAATATATATAATAAATATATAATGTATATACTATATAGAATATGCATATTACTTTACTATACTATACTATACTATAATATAATGTATTTTTTAATATCTGAATAAAATATTTGTGGTTAAAATGTTGTTTGGATCTTCCAAGTCATTGACTTCTCCCATTAAAACCAACTTTAAGATACTTACAAAAATCCCACACACTTTCTTCATGTAAAATTAAGAAGTCTCCGCACACGTCCTTTGGCAAGTACAGCACATCCCTGCTCTCAGTTGCAGATCTGATACTTCTTGTCAGGGGCACACCACAGATCAACATGAGATCTTACCTCTCCTTTCCATCCTCACCCTCCTCTCCATCTAAGAAAGAATGTTTAATTCTTCAGGTGGTACCAGATCGTTGTTTCACAGTTCCTTAGGTGCCTTAGCCTTTTGTGTTGCCAAGGGCCCTCACTTTTCCCACTTGACACACTGTCAGCTCTGTACCTTTTCAGCCAAGGTGCTGTGATAGCATTTTCCACAGTTTCCGTGACAATGTTTTCCCCATATTTTTCTCATGCTGGTGTTTTGTGCTGTTATTCCTATGGTCTTGCTTCCACAAAGTCAAAACTCAATAACATTGATACAGTAGCTTCTCATGCAAGACAGATGCCATCAATGTAAGAATGTCCCTTTTTCCCCATTCTCTGTGCCACCCTAAGCTACTCCTTTGATATGTTACTGGGACAACAGTATACATTCAAGGATGTTAACAGTCAGGCAGCGTGTAGTACCTACCCCTGATCAAGTCAGACAGCTCCATATGCACAAACAATGGGCTGAGAGGCCAAGCAGGTCATGATGGAAATTGCAAAATTACTATTGGAAAAGTATTACAGGAAGAATCATTTGTTGCATCAGAGAAGACACAAGAAGACACGTGAGGAAGGATATTTTGGTTTATTCAGGTTTAACAGGGCCAAATGTCGGGTCCCGCACTTGGAGCACAACAACCTTATGCAGAACTATGGCCTAGGAGAGGTCTGTCAAGACAGTTACCTGGAGGAGAATGACCTGGGGTGTTGGTTGACAGCCGATTGAACATGAGCCAGCAGTGTGCCCAGGTGGCCAAGAAGGCCAATGGCATCCTGGCTTGGATCAGAAACAGTGTGACCAGTAGGTCCAGGGAGGTTATTCTCCCTCTGTACTCAGCACTGGTGAGACCGCTCCTTGAATCCTGTGTTCAGTTCTGGGCCCCTCACCACAAGAAGATGTTGAGGCTCTGGAGTGAGTCCAGACAAGAGGAACAAAGCTGGTGAAGGGGCTGGAGAACAGGCCCTATGAGGAACAGCTGAGAGAGCTGTGGTTGTTCAGCCTTGGCATTGGAACAGGCTGCCCAGGGAGGTGGTTGATTCACCTTCCCTGGAGGTGTTTAAGGGATGGGTGGATGAGGCACTAAGAGACATGGTTTAATATTTCATAGGAATGGTTGGACTTGATTATCTGGTGGGTCTTTTCCAACCTGGTGATTCTATTAGTTCCATAAAATTTAGTCTCCTCAAGTCAAACCAAATTTGTCATTTTTACAATCTATGAAGACTTAATTTTGCTGAACCAAGTTCACCTATATAACTAGAAGTTTAAATTAAGTGTTTAGACTCAATTCTGATTCCTAGTCTAACAAACAAAAGTTTATAAGAAACAACTTTCAAATACTTGAGTGAGACAGGGAAAAATGTATTTATGCAGTAATTCTATAGTGGTATATGCAATATGAAAGAAAAATAAAGTGGTATAAAGAAGTAGGTGAGATCTTTTTCAAGATATACTAAATGCATAATAAATGCAATTTCAGTAAAGTGGAATTTGATTTGCACATTAAAAAAATTAGCTTGATTTTTATTTAATTTTCTAGGAAATACTCAATATGTGATTATCTCCATTAATTTTGGTTGCACTACGATTTTTGTCTGATGTTTTAAGTGAAACATAATATATGGTAAGCCATGGTTCTCTGCAGAAATATTGCCATTTCTAATGATTTTGTATTCACAAATGCTGCACTTTGTATGTAGCTCCAATGCAAATCAATAGCAGCAAAAAATCTCATATTGAATGCAATTGAAGTTGATAAGTGATCAAGATACAGTTCAACAGCCCAGTCCGTATTTAGTGGTGTGGCCTTGAATAAAAATTGATATAAAAAATTGCTGATAGGCAGACTACAGGAGTCAAAGTTTACACTCTTTCAAACAAACAAGCTGAAATAAATTTAAAGGTGTTTACAAAACGGTAATTTGGTCCAAGTGTATATATCAGCTTACAGTATAATTCTTATTTCCTCTTGTTGTTCAATGAACATTAATAAATGGTGATATGAACTGAGTCAGTCCTAGAAGGCTGCTTGGGTATTCTGTATGAAGGGATCTTTCCCATCAGTTCTTTTTTAAAAATGTATTATCCTCATTAGGTTTGTGGGGTTTTTAAATATTTTTAATATTTCTTAATTAGCACTATCTTTTTGGCTCTCATCGCTAATCTTCTTTCCATTCCATTTATTCATCTTATGTTCTAAGCATGATGTTTTTTCATACAACCTTCCCTAGTCCTCCTTGAGAACACATAACCACCAATGCAGAACTTTTGCTGATTTAAGATTTCCTTCTTTCCCTCTGCTTTCCTCTCCTGTTTTTCATTAACTGCATTTCATTTTCATTCTACTTTCTGATCTTCCCTCTTCCCAGCCATCTTTTTAATGGTATAATCAAAGTCCTCAGAAATACACGGTATCAGCCCTGAGCTGTACTGTGACTTCCTGATGCTTCTTCAGGAGGAGGTGTCCCCTGCATGCCTTGTTTTCTTTTGTGAAAGGGCTTGTTTTTCTCTCTCTCCTTTACTTCTATACCTATATAGGAAACAGATGGTTCCTTTAAAACCTGGTTTAGAAATAGTCACTGGATAATGAAAAGCAAACGTCTGAAATGATCACTATAAAGACACATTTGCAAATTACATTGATGCTTCAGCATATTCTCATAAACTACTAACAGGACAATCACAAATATCAATGAGTGACATTTTTGGCGATTCACTGACAGAAAGAAGTCTACATCAATGGTATGTGTTCTGCAGATCATGTTTCTGACTTGTGATTTGCAAGCTAATTTTATCTTTCTCTGAAACTTGAAAATTTGAAAGTTATCTGAAAGATGTGTCTGCCTTAGTTTAGAATTCCTATGTAATGTATTGGAAAGTTTTCAAAGGGCTTTCTCCTGCCAAAACAGGAGTGATTTAAGAGGAGTTTTTTTCTGGTCATTTTTCTGCTTTCTCTGAATATCTTGTGTAATTAATATGGTAGTGCCATTTAATTTATCTGTATTTATGTAATTATTTCTTTTCGGTGCCCTAATTTAACTGGACCATTAAACTGACTGTTTAAGCACTAATTCACCCTAGTGGTCTCCAGAATGTCCCTCTCAAGATCATTACCCCCAGCCCCTTTTCCCCCAGCCAATTCCTCTAACATTTTCTTAAAGAATGTGACAATATCGATTCAGAACATCTATTTAATGTATAATATCTCTGTTTCTTTAACCCTTTAAGTATCTTTCCTTGAAGTCTCATTTTAAAGCTATGATATTCTTTGTAGTTCATTATAATTCTGGGATATGATGCCTATATGATGGAAAATACAAATAACACCCAAGCAACAGAGGTAGACATTTTAAATATCTATAGATATTTTAATTTAACTTCACAAACCTGAGAGCTCCTAAGGTAAATGTGCATGGGCACAAGTACTCCTTATATACATTATTTTTCGAAGCACTTGTAGAAACAAAAGGCACATTTATGACTAACATTCTGCAAAACTGAGCGTTAATTAGTTTCATATGTAATAAAAACATTGTCAATTCTATATTAATTTAATGCGAGTAATCCTTTTATGGTATGCTATCAGGAAATAATCTTAGTAGCCGATGAGCATCTTAAGTAAGTACTTGATTACAGGATATAGTCTTATAAGCATGGAAGAATTTAGACCCAGTTCAGAAATTTTAAACTGTAATGTTTTCAAGGTGCACAGGCGTAATGCTTTATAGTACAAATAGATCTTGAGCTACACAGGCATACAGTGTCTGCTTTCATGGCCCCAGAGCTGTGTGTATTTACAACATCTAAGTGTATTTTACAATTTAAATATTTGCATTAAAAGACTGTTGATTCAGTGGATGTACTTTTTTACAGTATTGTCCTTTTCCTGGCTTTGCATCAGTTAAATTAGAGATCTGTAGTCTCCACCCATTTTTTCATGAAAGGAAACATGAGTCTTCTGGTATAAAATGTTGGAGGATCATCAGCGTCTCATGTCTCTTGTGCCCCGGCTGACTGTCAATGCTACCAGCTGTATTACTGCAGTCAGAAATGGGTAGAGAAGAAGCTATGTTTTTTGTCATGCTTTCTTTTTAAAATCTCAGTCATAAAAATGCAAGTGTGATTACAGACAGCCACTTGAATGTGAAGAAATAAAAGCCATAAAGCTGCTTGCTAGCAACTAGGCCCTGCCCTCCTCTCCCTCTCGCCTCTCCCATCCCCTCAGGACAGGGCCATGCAGGCCACCTCTTCCATTGACCACAGGAAAGGTTGGACTCAGTGGACACACTGCTGGCTCATGTTCAGTCAGTTGTCGACCAACACCCCCAGATCCCTCTCACCCAGGCAGCTTTCTAGACAGACTTCTAGTCTGTAGCTCTGCATAGGGTTGTTGTGCCCCAAGTGCAGGACCTGGCATTTGGCCTTGTTTAACCTCATCTCACTGGTTTCTGCCCAGTGGTCCAGCCACAACCCCAACTCCCTCAGCCTGTCCTTGCATGGGAGGTGCCCCAGGCCCCAACCATCCCTGTAGCCTCCTCTGCACCTGTTCCAACAGCTCCACATCCTTCTTACACTGAGGACTCCAGAACTGGACACCATACCCCAGATGGGGTCTCACAAGACAGGAACAAAGGTGCAGAATCTCCTACCTCGCCCTGCTGCCTACGCTTCCCCCGATGCAGCCCAGGATACAGCCATCCTCCTGGGCTGTGAGCGCACAGTGTCAGCTCATGGAAAGAGGTGGCCTGCATGGCCCTGTCCTGAGGGGATGGGAGAGGCGAGAGGGAGAGGAGGGCAGGGCCGGGCTGGGGGGGCGGGGCCGGGCTGGGGGGTGGGGCCGGGGGCCAGGGCCGGCCCAGGGGGCGGGGCCAAGCAGAGCCAAACGGTCAGAGGGCAGAGCCAAACGGTCAGAGGGCAGAGCTGGAGCCCTTCAAGCCTGAGCTTCAAAAGCGAGAGATGGAGATGGAGAAGATGAAGGTGGACATTGAGATGGAGGAGGAGATGGAGTTGGACATTGAGATGGAGGAGGAGATGGAGTTGGACATTGAGATGGAGGAGGAGATGGAGTTGGACATTGAGATGGAGGAGGAGATGGAGGTGGACATGGAGACTGAGGAGGAGATGGAGGTGGACATGGAGACTGAGGAGGAGATGGAGGTGGACATGGAGATGGAGGAGGAGATGGAGGTGGACATGGAGATGGAGGAGGAGATGGAGGTGGACATCGAGATGGAGGAGGAGATGGAGGTGGACCATCAGGTGGAGGAAATGGAGATTGACAATCAGGTAGAGGAGGAGATGGAGTGTGATTATTTCAAGAATTATGATCTAAAAATCCAAACATAAAACCACCCCCATAAGCCCACCACAGGGGCCCTAAAAGAATGGAAGTAACAGTCAAATGAAATACATTTCTAATTATTGGGTGACATAGTCCATGTGAAGACTTCCCAGACAAACTTACATTACTTCTTACAGGCACAAGAGTCAACCTAACAAGCAGGACTGTGCATCAGCACACAAGGGGCTGATTTCTGCTATTAATACCATGTGAGACTTGGCAGCTCCCCCAGCTTTCCTACCTGTGAGAAGGGGGATAATACCCCCCTTTTCATAATGGGAATCCCACTCAAATCCCTAAGGGTCACTGCAAGATCATTCAAGTCAAAGCACTGTTACAGGGTATTTGCTGGCAAAACAGGCTTAGGGAATGCTGTACTTCATGTTAGTAATGAAACATCGATTGGAATGGAAACTGTCCATGTGCACCAACAGGGAAACAGTCTTTGAACGCAAAGGTTGTTGTGCAGCTTCCCAGCTGATCAGATTTGGCAGAGCTTCTCTAAAACCCATGCAACCATGCCAATTTAAACCAAGTCAGGAGATAGCCTTGAGTTCAATAAGTTTCATGTGTGTGATATTTTAAGAAAAGTTTTTTTTAAAAAAAAGATAATATTCTTTAAAATAAAGAAGTTATGCTCTGAACAGTTGGCCGTCCAGTGATTGCACAGCTGCTCTGTGCATTTGGCCACTAGAGGACATGCCCTACGCACTCGCTTTCATGTCTCCCTGTCCACTTGCAGTTCCCATGGGGAAGAGCAGCAGAAACCTAACCTGAAAAGTGAACTAGAACCAGGTAGATCAAACTAAATACCTCACACATGCTAAGTATTACGGTTTATGAAGCTTGTGAAAAAAACATCATCAAGCAGATTCTTTAACATGTAGAAAACAGGATAGGTGGTGCTTGTCAGTGACTAAGAAGCTTATCGGACTGACTGCCCCTGTAACTGATAAAAAGGCAGAGACTACTGAAGCCCCCATAGCCTGGAACACAACAGCAACCAAGACAATACATTTTTACATCCTTTACTGCAAAAATTAGGAAACATACTGTAATGCACATTAACAGACAGCTCTGCTCTTCTTCCACAGTAAGACACATACGATGCTGCACATATTCCAGAAGTTCAGGAGTTGGAACACCATCATCCTTGTGCACACCCAGCACTGCAGTCATATTGAAGGCAACCTTCGTACCTGGGGAAGCTACACAGGGCCGGAGCTAAGTGCCCCCACTTACTCGGCAGCACCGATACTCTTCACCAGGAGCCGTGATGCTCAAGGCCGGCTGTTGTCCAGCAGGAAGGAGAGAAGGGTACAAACAGAAGGTCTGGCAGGCCCTACCTCCCACAACAGACTATGAAAAACTGAATTCTTGGGCCTCTACAACAATGAAAGACTCGCTGATACTAATGGAAGATGTTGCAGCAACATTTGGAACCTGTTATTGTGAGGACAGTATCTCCTGGAAACCCCTCCTCTGGGAAAAATTTCCATTAAAGAATTAATATCTGAATTAAAATATATAATAATATATATAAAAATACATATTATAACATATGATGTATATTTTATATATATATTTTTATAAAATATAGTATATATCTATGTGTATTTATATATTTATTTAATGTGTCTATAAACATATACTATATAATAATATACAAAATAGATATTATAGATTCTATATACATAATAATATATTATTAGATATATAATATAAAATATTAATTAATATCTGAAGAAAATATGTGTGGTTAAAATAGATATAAAATATATATAATAAATATATAATGTATATACTATATAGAATATGCATATTACTTTACTATACTATACTATAATATAATGTATTTTTTAATATCTGAATAAAATATTTGTGGTTAAAATGTTGTTTGGATCTTCCAAGTCATTGACTTCTCCCATTAAAACCAACTTTAAGATACTTACAAAAATCCCACACACTTTCTTCATGTAAAATTAAGAAGTCTCCGCACACGTCCTTTGGCAAGTACAGCACATCCCTGCTCTCAGTTGCAGATCTGATACTTCTTGTCAGGGGCACACCACACATCAACATGAGATCTTACCTCTCCTTTCCATCCTCACCCTCCTCTCCATCTAAGAAAGAATGTTTAATTCTTCAGGTGGTACCAGATCGTTGTTTCACAGTTCCTTAGGTGCCTTAGCCTTTTGTGTTGCCAAGGGCCCTCACTTTTCCCACTTGACACACTGTCAGCTCTGTACCTTTTCAGCCAAGGTGCTGTGATAGCATTTTCCACAGTTTCCGTGACAATGTTTTCCCCATATTTTTCTCATGCTGGTGTTTTGTGCTGTTATTCCTATGGTCTTGCTTCCACAAAGTCAAAACTCAATAACATTGATACAGTAGCTTCTCATGCAAGACAGATGCCATCAATGTAAGAATGTCCCTTTTTCCCCATTCTCTGTGCCACCCTAAGCTACTCCTTTGATATGTTACTGGGACAACAGTATACATTCAAGGATGTTAACAGTCAGGCAGCGTGTAGTACCTACCCCTGATCAAGTCAGACAGCTCCATATGCACAAACAATGGGCTGAGAGGCCAAGCAGGTCATGATGGAAATTGCAAAATTACTATTGGAAAAGTATTACAGGAAGAATCATTTGTTGCATCAGAGAAGACACAAGAAGACACGTGAGGAAAGATATTTTGGTTTATTCAGGTTTAACAGGGCCAAATGTCGGGTCCCGCACTTGGAGCACAACAACCTTATGCAGAACAATGGCCTAGGAGAGGTCTGTCAAGACAGTTACCTGGAGGAGAATGACCTGGGGTGTTGGTTGACAGCCGATTGAACATGAGCCAGCAGTGTGCCCAGGTGGCCAAGAAGGCCAATGGCATCCTGGCTTGGATCAGAAACAGTGTGACCAGTAGGTCCAGGGAGGTTATTCTCCCTCTGTACTCAGCACTGGTGAGACCGCTCCTTGAATCCTGTGTTCAGTTCTGGGCCCCTCACCACAAGAAGATGTTGAGGCTCTGGAGCGAGTCCAGAGAAGAGGAACAAAGCTGGTGAAGGGTCTGGAGAACAGACCTTATGAGGAACAGCTTAGAGAGCTGGAGTCGTTCAGCCTGGAGAAAAGGAGGCTGAGGGCAGACCTCATTGCTCTCTATAACTACCTGAAAGGAGGTTGTAGAGAGGAGGGAGCTGGCCTCTTCTCCCAAGTGCAGGGGACAGGACAAAAGGGAATGGCCTCAAGCTCCTCCAGGGGAGGTTTAGGCTGCACATTAGGAAAAAGGTTTTCACAGAAAGGGTCATTGGGCATTGGAACAGGCTGCCCAGGGAGGTGGTTGATTCACCTTTGCTGGAGGTGTTTAAGGCACAGGTAAGTACCTGAGGGACATTGTTTAGTGTTTGATAGGAATGGTTGTACTCGATGATCTGGTGGGTTTCTTCCAACATGGTGATTCTATGGTTCTACGATTCTATGATTTGTCTCTTTTCAGGTGCAGCCACTCTGAAGAGTTTTCCTCTTTGTGTCTTACTTTCTCTTAAGAAGCTAGACTCTGTTGCTGATTAGATTATCTAGTGTTCTTAAATATTTAGACATACTTTTACAAGTCTTCTGTGGTCTACATGGTATACAATGAAGATCATTAGCATCCGTGTCTTCCGATTAGCATTAGTGTGTCTTCCTTGGCATGCTGCCACTGCTCAGGTCAAAGATTTGGGGATTTATGATTGGGCTGAGATCGAAAATAATATGCACAAGAGGCATTTTTAATGTGATTATCTACTTAAACTCAGCAAACCAAAAACCAACCCAAAATAAAACAATGGCTCTGTAAGTAGTATAAAGAGCCTAGTTAACAAAAATGTTGTTACATGCTTTATTTTCTGTCCTTTTAATAAGTAACAAAATCAAAATGGGATGGTTGAGAATAATATCAAAATTTGCCAACACACCGTTTCTGGTACAAGCCAGGATGCCATTGGCCTTCTTGGCCACCTGAACACAATGTTGGTTCAGTCAACCAACACCCCCAGGTCCCTATCCTCCAAGCAGCTTTCTAGACAGACTTCTCCGAGTCTTTAGCACTGCACAGGGTTGTTGTGCCCCAAGTTCAGGACCTGGCATTTGGCCGTGTTAAACCTCATGCCATTAGACTCAGCCCAGCGGCCCAGCCTGTTTAGGTCCCTTTGCAGACCCTCCCTACCCTTCAGCAGATCGACACTTCCACCCAGCTTAGTGTCATCTGCAAACTTGCTAAGGGTACACTCAATGCCTTCATCCAGGTCATTGATGAAGACATTCAACAGGGCTGGACCCAACAATGAGCCCTGGGGAACCCCACTTTTAACTGTAACTGTTTCTTAAGCATGCTAAAAATACAAGGCTTTATTCTCAAAGTCATGGCATTACAAATTATTTATTCACACTGGGCTAAATTACAATGATAGATGTCTTCCCATTTTGCTGTAAAATATTCAAAAAAATTCCTTGCTCTTTGCATTACTGATTTTAATATATGGTTAATGTTAATATATCATTAATACATGAATCAGGCACAGACCCCTTAGTTCAGGAAATTATAACTGCTCATGGATAAATCAAGTCCAGTCACAACTTATCTTCTAGGACAGGGAGTGAGTTTAAGCAAGTTACTGTTATTCTCAGGGAGGCAAACCGCTATTTTCAGTCAGATACACAAATATGATCAAAAAAAATTACTTGAAAACAACCAATTTATATTGTTTGTAAGCTGGATCAAGGCCAAATGCATAGCAGAATGAAAGAGTGAAATATGTTTTCAGGTAGATCTCTCTTGCTGCATTTTAAATAAGAGTAATTTTCATGGAAGAGCAGCTGATGTCTGCACAGCTCTGTAACTCACAATATTGAAACAGTCTCAGTGAAAAAGAATCATTTCTTCTTGTACACAAACTGTACTCTGTATGCTTGTAGTGGTCTTTCAGTATTATGGGACAAAGTCATTCAAATGTTACTTAAAAAATGTGATATTATAAATTTATATAGGCAAAATTAATAAATGCAGGGTGCAAAGAGTAGTACAATTCAAGTATTATCATTTCATAGCTTTACAATTTTGCTGAATAGGGAGTACATGATGCATACATTATGACAGTTAATTTAAGGGCTGGGCAAGCTGCAGAGATATGGATCTACAACCCATCAGAATATGTTTTAAATACAATGATAACTTTCCACTTTCACTCATTAATGCCTTAATTTTCTGTTTGTATTTCACTCTTTCAGTATTTAATCATCAGTAAAAACATTCAAGTAAATTCTCCTCCTGGGTGACAACAATGCAAACTTTTAAATCAGTTTGGACTACCAGGAGAGAAGTAGAAAAAAATATTATCATTTTATATTTGATTTCAGAGATTAAGTCCTGTGCATTTTGTAAAGAATGAAGTTTAGCAGCTGAACAAAATGCCTATTGTAACTCCAGGCAGCAGAAAAAAGCAGCCTCTGGGAAGGAATTTATTAAACTCTTGCCCCCTGCTAGACCCACACTGAACTTACAATTACGCAGCATGCATCCTGTCTCCAGAATATCATGATCTGCCCCTCAGTCAGATGCTCCCTGCCGCTGGTGAAACTTAAGCTGAGTTCCCTGAAAAGGTTCAACTCGAGAGTTGTTGCACTGCCATGGTTACAAGGTAAAATATATGGTAGGCCCAGGGGGCCATCAAAGGAAATTCATGACCTGAGACGAAAAATTACCTCTCTATTTGGATTTATTATATATACATACACATACATCTATATGACCTTTTGCATTTATGCATGGTACCTATCTGTAAAGTTCTCATAAACATTATAATAGCAACTTAATTCACGTGCAGTGCATCGACTGTGGTCCAACAGTTTGCAACACATTATTATTATCGACCAAAGACATTACAAGAATTTTTTTAAGACATTAGTTTACTTAGTAAAGTAACTCTTTCTCTTAAAAAAAAAAAAAACCAAAACAAAAAACCCAAAACAAACACACAGAAGAACTAATGTTTTTCTCAAGAGGAACTATGCGTATTGGAATGTCTGACAGAAAACATACACATTCACTACAGCTCCTACAACTGCACACTGTTAACAGCAGCCTGTAACATTGTCAGTGCCTCTAACATAACAGAAGACCTTTCAAATATTTTAAACCTAGAACTGGGAATCAAATACCACCTGAATTTTCTTCAGATTTAGGTAGAAGGATAGAGAGGAATCTCTTGAATAGAAAATAAGTATCCTTTCTAATGAGAAAACTGAAAGAACCAATTTTGGGGGGTTCTGAAAGCTATACTGCTATACTGCATGACAATGTACGTGCCATGCGTGACAGAATCTGGCCCATTATGTCCTCTTTTGGATTATGCTAACATTACTGAGAAGGGATATATAGGAAAAGCGTGAAGTTGTTAATGCATGTATAATTCAAAACATCCCTGAATGTATAGATACAACACAATTATTACTATCACCCAGAAAACTAGAGACAAATCCCTTAATCACGATGGAGAATACTCAGAACAGTGAGAAATATTCTCAGCAATAAGAATGTATGCAGTGGAGTATCCAAAGGAGCAGATAGACTTTACCTAATGCCTACAAATGCAACAGTCAGAAAGCAGTTACTAAAAGGAAAAATAAGATGGAATATTTTTCTGTGAAGAGAAAATCCATGGCTCACATGCCTGGGAGTTTTCAGTTACACATGAGGTTATCTAACATTTATTTTATAGACATTAACAAGATTTTTTACGGGTTATCCCAACCAAAATATTTTTTCATACGTGATACAGATCTCCAAGCTTTTTTTTTTTTTTATAATCCATGTATGTATATAGTCATCTAAAATTACTATAAGTGGTATTTAAAGCATAGCTTCCATTCAAGTCCTTGGGTATTGTGCTGTATAAAGCAGTGATAGTCATGCATTGCTGGTCTAGTAACCTTTCTGAATTATCCTCCCAGGACCTTTTTAGTTCACATCCCACAGTTATGTTTATGTTCTTCTCCATATCTCAAACTCCTTATGGTGTTTCCTAGAACAGTTACGCATATCAGTCATTTACTGGTTTTCTCAAACATTTTCCTGCTTGACTATGGTTTTTCCTTCTCTCTTTTTATATTCTTTTGCTTTTTTATTTAAAATATGAGGTGACTAGTACAAAAGATTGAGGTAAAATATGAGTCAAGGCAAAACGTACTGGTGTGGCTTTTAACCCTACTGATAGCTCCATTAAAAGTGCCTATTTTTCTTACTGCAGTCTGCCAGGGAAGAGAAAAAGTGATCCTGAAAGTTGAGAATCAGCCGAAACAGAAATCTGAGCAGTAAAAAATACTTTACTTAAAAAACAGTTCAAAGAAATTGTAGTATGAATAACATGAGGAATGTTTCACTGGAGAGCTGAGTTTCCGCCAAAAGTAATCAGAACTGGTATGCCAGGAGATCAAGCAAAACTTCTGCAAAGGTAAGACACCGGATGATTACCAAGAAAGACCAGCTCAGAACATTCCATATGCCAACAGAAGAACATGCAAATTCTGTAGCAGAAACTGTCTTTCGGATAATATCTGTCCAGTGAAGCCAAGTAGCATGATCTGAGATTAAGCTGAGGGAAAAGGAGAATATTTCAGCTATTAGCACCTTCATGGCATGAGCATTTTTAACATACTCTGGACTAGGCTGGAGTCCAAGTAGGCCAACCCAGTATTCAGCAACTGGGCACAGCGCCTTGGACTTTGGGAAATCACAACATCACTATACCTGTAAGGAGGCAAAAGGACCAGGGCAGGCAGAGAACAGGAACATGCACTTCTTAGTACTGAAAAAGAGACAAGAAAAAGATGTAAACAAAACAGATGGTTAGTCTTTATATTAGGCACATCACATTATGTAATACACACAGCACTTCCAAAAATTTCAGGAAAAAAATCATATAGAACTGTGACTTTAAAATGATATATTGGCACTTCATCATTGCAGATGCTCAAAAATTCTTACATGTATGGAAGTATTTGGAGTGATGAGTTAAAGCATTTTAACACATCATGGTTAAACTACTCATTTTTCATTCTCTCCTATTATACTTCAAAGTTACTAAACTACATATGAAGTACTTGTTCCCAATGTATTTCAACATTTATGACACTGCAGTATTTCTAAAATATTACAGTACTTCATCGAGTGGCATACATTTTACACCAAAATGGAATTAACGGAAATGGGAGGATTTGTATTTTACATGTAGTGTGTAGCTGGTGCCTCATCTGCCTTTCAGAAATGGGAGGACTAAAACAGTAAGCTACAATTCATGTTATTAATAATAAAAACTGCGTAGAAAAAACGATCATGTCCCAACTGATTATAAAATCCTATTTAATGAAATGCATATTTTTGAATACTCAGAGGTACCCTAACGCTTGTGTTGTTATTTAAGAACCATAAAGTACAATTGCGACAGTAGCTCTATTAAACATTTTATAGTCTTCTCAGTGCATGTTTATTTTCTACATCAACTTTTGCTCTTTTACAATATTGTCCTAATAATTCAGCATGAAAGCAATGCCACACTTCACGGGACTAGTAGGACATCTTTCTGGAAAGGGAAAAAATTGTTTCTGGCAAAAAGCCTACCCCATCTACATGATTTAAAGACAGTTTAAAATAATTTGCAGTCTCTAGGTCTCTCTAACCTTGCAAAGAAATTTTTAAGCATTTCAGAGGCAAATTTACATAAATGAAATAAAAGTTTAAAATCTTGGATTTGTACTTCCCAAACTATCTTCTTGCTTTTCGATTTTAATGGCAATAAGAAATGAAATCTTTCATCTAGCTATTTGAAATAAAAGCATTTGATTACTATTCTTTAGATTAAAATACTCAGGAGGTAAGTGAAATTACAGTGTGAAGAGTATTTAAAGACAGCAGAAAGCAACCTTAAGTTCTACCAGTATGCAGGAAGCAATCCCCAGGTGGACTCCTACCAGGACAGGTGTTGATTCAGAATTCATAATAAATATACTGTGAGAGTAACAGGCTGTTTCTTGGGGCTGAAGACAGTTGGTGTGAAGGCACTTTTCAGCCCAGGCAAATCTATGGCTGTCAGATGTCCAGAATTTACTTAAACAGTTTCAAGTGTGCTAGTACAAATTGTGGATAAATTGTTTTGAAAAACTCGGTGAATCATATCAAATTTCCAAGACTACAGATGGTTGTAAAATTTAGATGTAGATTTTTGACCGATTATACCTGTCTTTCTCAAACTTCTCCTATACAAATAGATTTCATCTAAAATTAGGATCTAAATCTTCCCAGAGTATGAGGTTGTTCAGATATGCTAGTCAACAAACATATTTTCTATTTAGAACCAAAACAATTTTAGGCTATATATTGTGTCATGACATTTGGCAGGAAAAAGAATAACAGCCTAAGTACCTATACACTGATGGCTACACTTGTTCTAGTGGCAGGAGATATTGAACAAAATATCCCTCAGTGAAGGAATGTGCTTTTGTGCAAAGCTAAATGTTTTCATTCGGCCTATCTGGCCTTTATCACAGTAAGCATTATCAAGTGTACCAAAGACAGAACAGAAATTATGGGATAACTTGCAAATAAATAATTTAAGGCAAATGCAATGCAGTGGTAAAAATAATCAGTATCTTTAGGACAGCTACTGCACAGCACTTCTATCTGTAAAGAATGCTTCCAGATAACAAGAGGTTCTTGATTCACATTACAAGCTTCATTCGTGTTACCTGTTATGTTCCTAAATACTGATAATTACTGCATCCGTCTCACACAGAAGATAATCCATATTAATGACATCACAATTACTAATGCTCCACGCATAATAAAAAGAGAGTTATTTCTGTTAAGACGCTCAACATCACACAATAATCCTCCCAAGAGAACATTTCAGTCACTTTATCCTTGCAAATCCAGAAGATTATTTAAATTTTTTTTCTGTCATTTTAAAACATGTCCATTGTGGATTCCTGCTTTAGTGTGGCATTCAGTGTATTTTTTAAAATTAATCCTATGAAACTTCATTCCTCTGTGTGAGAAAATTTTAGAGCATGAAAAAGAATTAACAAAAAAAAATGAGCCTTGATAAGCTGAAAAAAATGTTTTCTACTCTTTGGATTGAAGGTTTTCATACGATACTTATGAAAGTAACATAAACAAAACTTTTTTTCTGCCTATCAAGAAACCTGAGACTTAAACTAAAACTACTCTGGATTCAAAGATGGAATTAGTATTTTTTTAAGAAACAACAGGATTTTTCCATAAACTTGATTAACAATATCCAGAAAAATACAAAAAAGGGCGTAACAGATGAGAGCGCTCACATTTGAACTTTTAAATTATAAACAATTCTGGGTTTTATGTCTAATAATAAACATTAAAAGTAACATGACAGCAATTCACTAAACATGGCATGGAGAAATACCAAAGTATCTTGCACTTGGCAACACAGGTTATAAATAAGTTTAAGTCTACTTTATTCTGCACAAACATTTCATGGCTGATTTTTACTTTAAAAGTCTAGGTATTGGCAAAACTTATGACAAACCTTCCTCTTCAGAGAACCTTGCTGACAATCTTAAAAATAACAAAAATTCCAAGGCATTAAAGTACAATTTTTGTATCTTACTGGTCAATGTTTGATGAGATGGAGAACTGCTCTAGCACCAGAAAAATCACAAATCACGGTGACTAATTGTGCTGGTAGGAAAGAAGAAATATCTGGATTTTAAAAAAAAATTATTTTTCCTTATATCTCCTTCAAAAGCAGGTAAAGGGAGAGGACAGCAAGTTCCTAAGTTTCTCTTTTGTACCAAACAACACTAATTATCCTATTAAAAGGTGCCTATAAATATGCTTATGCTACCAGGCTACCATAACTACAGTAAAAGTACCTTTAGGCTTTCTTTTCCAGTTTTCAGCAGCTAATTCTTTCCCTTTCTTTTTAGTAATTAAATATTATTGTTATTCTATTATTCACTCTTGGTAACTGGTTCTTCAGTGAGGTAGAAGAAAGTACTTTTGGCTTCCTAGCTGGGTTTCTTGGCTGTTATGGGAGGCAGGTGAATAATATTATTTGAGTAACAAAGACCTGGTTGCTCAAAAATACTTGCCCATATATCATCCCTCTCCTTCTCTTCCCACACAGTTAAAATTGCACATTTCAAAAATGGACAAGCCTTTAGAGTAACTCTAGATTAATGGCTGTGTCTGTGAAGGGCTTGTTGCCAAACAGTGATCAGAAAGAATATTTTACTATGTTGATCAAAGATCCTGAACTTCTCAACTTACTATTCTGAGTTGTAGGAAACTTTTATTCTCTTTCACTCTTTCCTCCCTTCTCAGTCTTCCTTTTCCTAATCTTATATCTATTCCTTATTTTGTTTCTTCGTCTTTCACTCTGTTTAAACTAACCTGCTCCCTTATAAATGGCCTATGATACTTTTTGCTTATTTTTTCATTTCTATTAATTAATTTTCCTTCCTTCCAGCCTTCCCTTCTGCAGGGAGATAAAACATACGTGAATCTATGAAGGAAAAATCTACTTCATTGAAGTTGATGACACAGCTCATGCTCACGTCAGCGTAGCCAGGATTTTAGTTGTGTACTGACATTTGATAGGAAAATTCCAAATAGTTTTCCCTTTATTTGTAATAAATGCACATGTATATTTGATTAAAAAAATTAAGTTCAGGAAAATTGAACTGCACACCTTATTCAGGAAGGCAAAAATGGTCTCATAACCACACATAAATATAGATGTAGAAATCATGAAAGGTATTTCTAAATGCATTATATCTTAGAAATTACATACATAAAAATTTTGCAGCTATATCCCCTTCTGTCCTTCTCTGAAAGGACCACATGTCTTATGTGGACCTTCCTTCCCTTATGTCCATTCAGGTAATGACAAACTCTCCCTAATTCCATGTTACAAAGCGAGTGCTACTTAAAAAGATCATAACCCAACAGCCAGTAGAGAAGAGTTTTCCCTGTACCTGTATCATCATCCTAGGTATCTTTTGTTGTTTATTTCTTCACTGTTTTAATGTTAACTAACACTTATTCATCATTCTAGTTACTAAATTCCTTTCATTAAATATGTGCTTAAATCTAGTTCACATTAAGAGTCCAATCTCATTAAAATCTAGGTTGATATGCACTTTTCTCCTCTTTGAGATACTCTAGGTTCTCACCGGTGAAACAGTGAAGCATTTGGAATCTTCTCTTTCAATGATAACAATGGAATTCTTTTCACTTCTCTGTCATTCTGCCACCTTTCCTTTAGAAATAATACCCTAGCATGGACAGCATAAAGCATTTTGCACTTAGAGATTGTTACTTTATTCAAACAGCTGTTACTCATCCCCTGAAAATAAGGTGAGTAATAGAAAAAGACTTTTTGAAGCCATATATCAGGACGAAAGTTTTATAGCTTTAGTGTTGCTTACAAATCAATTCCTCTGAGTTGGGCTACCATTAGTAGCTTTTAAGATTGCCTAGAGCTGTGTCATTCACTGCCGGTTTGACACATTAATGCATTAATGGTATGTGCACACTGACATAACTTCTCTGAAGTATTATTATAGTAATTACTAGGAGTCTTCAATATGACATGTGAAGTTAAAAAAGGTGACAAAAGAGTACATAGATATTCAGACATTCTTAAAACATTCAACATTGACAGTGGGTAATTAAGAAACTACAAAAACATTGAGACAAGGGTTGTCTGCTATGTATACTGTCAGAGAAAACAAGCATGAATGAAAAAGGCAATTATGTGAAAATGGTGGTTGATACTATCAAACAATTCTGTTTCAGTAAAAAGAGGTTAAGAGAATCAGGGTAAAAAGTACTAGTGGTTTTTTTTTTAGTTCCATTCTTTCACAGAGAAAAATGCCAAAATCTCATTATTATTTAGTAAAGAGGATGCAAAGTTTTGAAGCCATTTAGGAGTCAGCAAATGACAGTAATGAAAAAGGTTTGTGCTTAGAACCTTTGCAACTCAGAAAAAAAAAATTTATGTCTTTGATTATCACAGATGCCTCCTAAAGTAAATTAGTGAGGTCATGACATGTTATCTGGAAAACAGATCTTGCCATTCATTTTACTTCATTCTTTCTCAATCAAGTGTTTGGGTTTTTTTCCAAAAGTAAGTATTACTCTGAATTACAAATTAGGAATGCTGAACATACTTCCTTTTTTCACCTAAAACCAAAAACACTTTCATCCCCTATATGTATTATTTAATAAACTGGTTAAATAGATTAAATACCTTAATGTCAAAATCCCTCAGCTGTACTTGTTTCAATTGGAACTAGGAACTACCAGCATCTTGACAACTAATTGTCTCATGGTCTGTTAACTGAAGTGCTACATAGGAGTAATTTCTTGGACAATATTTTCAGGATGTTGTGCAATGGCTGGTATTACTGTGAGTAAACGTCTCTGGAGTACTTCTGGCTTGAGGCAACACAGCTATCCTTGAGACTCTGACATCTTCATAATGCATTTAAACAACTTGTTTAAAATGATAAAATCTCAACACAGAGATAACACAGTTTTCTCTGTGTTGTTTACTCTTGGCATACACATTAAAACAAATGTATTACTATGTTATATGAATTAAAAAAATAACCCTTCTAAAATTCATTAAATACATTTGAAGTTACTCGAATAGGATGGTGTTTCCTTTTGCTTGTGTAGAAGTAACGAGGCTGAGAGGAGTCTTAAGCTTTTCACGAGGTTTCTGATATGTCATTGAAACGTCCTGAACACTTCTCTCCCCACCTAGGATCCAGATCCAACAGTCTACTACTTCCTCCACATTCCAGTACAGAAAACCCAGATCAGGATATAGCCTCCCTTAAACTCATATTTGATACTTGTAGTATAACCATTTTCAGCAGGTAAATAGTTAACTATTTTGGAAAAACATATTTTCAAATTAACATACCTGAAGCAAAGTTGGAGTTTTGCAAGAACAAGAGCTGATTAAGGACATCAACACTTGGCTGTTGATTGTTTACAACCATAAGCTATTTCTATATTTAGCCAAAGGCATTTTAAATCACTGCAGTTTATTCTATAATCTGAAATGAACAGCAAGAATACGAGTGATATTTTAACTGATTCATAAATATTCAAAATACTCCTGATTTTCAATCATATCTTTCTGCAATCTGTTTTTCATAAATACTGAATTTAGTGACAGGCTATTTTCTGTAAAATAGCACAATTATCATTCTTCTAGAAAAACAGTTAAAATAGCACAGAAAATCTTTAAGACTATGAAGTTCCTTAGTTTGATTTACTACTTAAGAGGTACTAGTGTATTTCAGAAGCATGCTAGAGCTGTATTTCTGATGTTCTTATTAAGAAGTCCTAGCTTCCATCTTGTCAGTTTGATATACGTTATATATTTCTTCACATGTCTCATGTTTTGCATTGTTGTCATAAGGAAAAAGCGAATTTCACAGAAATATTTACTTCTTTTCTGCCAAAGTAAGAATATTTGAAAATTGAATAGGAAGGAAAAGATTGCTTTAACAAATAGTACAATATTAAAACACTAGGGAGAATCTGGGAAGGGAATTTTTTAAAAGAGTTTTCCCTTCACTCTCTACAGCATACAGTAATTTTAGGTTCAAATGTAAACTAATTCCATAGATAAATTTTTAATTGTGAGTAATAATCAGCCAGTTTAGCCAAATTAATGCTACACATCAGCTATGATGTGATAGAACATTCATACATTACACATGAGTATATAGATGTTTTGTTATCATCCCCTTCTCCCAACCAGGACTGGGTGCTTTTAAATAGCCAGATATTTGAAGGAGGGTAAGGTATCCAGTGGTATTTCTCTACCAATTAAATGCTTTGTAGATAGACCCAGCGCATTCTGTTCTCTGATAATAGGGAAACTGATTATAACATGCTACAAAAGTACAGTATTGACTATTGCTCTTCACTAGCTGAATATGCTGACCCAGACTCTCTACAGTAATGGAAATGTAAGCCCGTAACTAGTCCTGTAAATAAAGCTCTTTTCAAGAAAGAATTAATATTTGAGCATCATAACCAGTCTATTTGCAGGCCTACATTCTGCAGAACTAAAGCAACAAAACTATTCATAAATAAGTTCTCCTAGTGACATCATGCCGTGGTGACAGACACATAACAGAATTAGAAATAATATTTCTGTATATCAATAGCAATTTAATAGGCATATGACCCTGAAAGTAAATCAAAGCTCCCCTGAGAAGAAGTATTTTGGGGGCAAATGAGAAACAACTGACAAGAAAACATTTGGTTACCTCAAATTATGTTACTTCCTTAAGAGACATGATTGAAAGAGGTCTTAAAGTTACTTAATTATACGAAACCATTTAGATATCCTAACAACTTACTTCTAGATAAGACTTTACAAAGTTATAAAATGAAAATTGTGTATAGCTCAGTACAACACCACAGAAGAATTAACTACTTGCTTAGGATGGACTGTGCCGATTTAGGTTTAAGAAAATCCATTTTTTTTAATTTTTTTTTTTAGTTTTTTTTTTTTAATTACAGAAGCAGACAAAGAAATGTATAAGAACACTCGAGGTTGTATCAGTTGAATTATTTTAAGTTTTAAAAGTCAAAATGAAAGAAAAGCCTTTGATACTACATTGAAATACATCAAAATGGACAAAAACATTGTTCATGTGGAAACATAGAGTCGTATAACGGTTTTGGTTGGATGGGGACTGAAAGACCATCCAGTTTCAACCCCCTTCTATGGACAGGGGCATCTCCCACCAGACCTGGCTGTTCAAGGCCCCATCCAACCCGGTCTTAAACTATTCCAGGGATGGGACAGCCACAGCTTCCCTGGGCAACATGTGCCAATGCCTCACCACCCTTGTTGAGAAGAATTTCTTCCTAATGTCTAATATAAATCTTCTCCCTTCCAATTTAAAGCCATCTTCCCTCATCCTAATGTTCCATGCACATGTAAAACATCCCTCCCCAGCTTTCTTGTAGCCCCCTTCAAGTACTGTAAGGTCAGTAAATGGTCTCCTTGGAACCTTCAGTTCTCTATACCCTCCTCTAGAACCGTTCAAACTGTTCCATATCCTTCTTATGTTGGGGATTCCAGAATTGGAAACAGTACCCTGGATGAGGTCTTGCAAGAGTGAAGTAGAGGGGTAGAATCATGCCCCTTGCCCTTCTGGACACACTGCTTTTGATGCAGCCCAGAATACAGTTAACTTCTGGGCTGCATGTATGCATTGCCAACTCATGTCAATCTTCTAATCAATCAGCACCCACAAGTCCTTCTCTGCAGGGCTGCTCTCAATCATATTCAATTAGAAACACAGAAAGAAATTCCAACATACATGAGAATAAACAAGTATAGGAACACAGATTAAATGTATTTTAACCTGCATATTATGAACAAAGGGTGAAATGTTAGGGAAAAAATTGCCCCAATTACTTTACTACTGTAGTGGGCTTTTTCAAGTATGTTTAAAAGTAGCAAGCAACATTGTATAGAGGGAGGTAATTTTAAAACAACTTCAGGCAATCTAATGTAAAAAGCATTTACAAATTAATTGCCTGTCCTGCATAAATGAAAAACAGTTTCAACTCCACACAATTAAGAAGGATGCAGATGTATCACTTCTGGAGTCAGTACAAGCATCTTTGTTTAGATTTCTCTCTTTCAACAATAGCAATCTCTTTTTAACATAATTATAAAAGCTATATCATAAAGTACTCTTCTCTACAGTACATCATAAATCTTCACAGCAACCAGGGTGTGGATCCAACTCCAGACTCTTCACTCTGTGAAGGCTAGGACTTATGAACTGCACACAGATAAACATGTTTTTTAATTTTCAAATTATGTATTCTGACATTACAGAACAAAAACCTTTGACACACAAATCCATCTATCAAGTCCTATTCTAAAACTGGAGCCAAGCCAGCAGAAAGAATAGTTCCTTCCATGTCTAGGAAAGCTTTGTTTCACAAGAATAATTCTCAAATCAGTACAAACTATTGGGAAAGCTTCAAGCCACTAGTAAAAAATGCCAAGAAGAGAAATAGGGTCAGGAAAGGCTATAATCTAGAGTTTCCTGTTTAAAGTAAACACAAGACCTGAACAACACATGGTCTCTTCAGAAGGCTTCTTCACAGAAGTAAGGTATTTACATAATGCCTAATGTACTGCATTGTTCTTTTATAAAGATTTCATCAGTAGGTAGCAAAATAAACAGAACAACTGAAGCAACAGCCTGGGGAAAACCAGTAGATAGAGCTCATTTCATATGCAAAAACAATAACGAGGAAAGATCAGTTACTGCAATTCTAATAACAAACAACAGATCATTTATAACAGATACTCAGATTGTATTTCAGGTGAAAAATCCCCAACAGAGACTAGAATTTTCACTACATATTCACTGCACTCTGGAACAACAAAGGAAGCAAAATGACATCCCAGTCTTGCCCATAGTATTTTCTTGCTGCACATGGGCATTGTAGTGATACAGGATGACTGCAGTGGTTCCCAAAGCTACCTCCTTTGTCACCTGATCTGCCTTGGGACACTTGTAGAATCTTTGCAACAACAAGGTTCTTGGCACTCAAAGCTAATGAGAATGACTTTGAAATGTCTGTGCTCGACAGAATCTAAAGATATAGTGAACAAAATTCACTATAATCTATCTAATCATTCTATTGAAATTCAGCTTTTGGGACTTGAGAATAGGGAATTACTTGCCTCAGTTTTCTGGCAGGACCTAACCTGTATGTAACTTTGGAAATCCAAGTTAGACACCTAGAATTTCTGCCAATCTCCCTCTCCTATATTTTATCCCATACCTACAAGGATAACAATGGTATGTATCATAGTTCTCATATCTGATTAATTGTTGATCCCATGCCAATTTAATGTTCAGAACAGTAGCTACAAAAAGAAATCTGAACAGGCTGGGCAGGTGGGCTGAGACCAATGGGATGAGATTTAACAAGGCCAAATGCCAGGTTCTGCACTTGGGGCACAACAACACTGTGCAGTGCTATAGACTGGGAGAAGTCTGTCTAGAAAGCTGCCTAGAATAGAAGGACCTGGGAGTGTTGATTGACAGGGACTGAACATGAGCCAATAGTGTGCCCAGGTGGCCAAGAAGGCCAATGGCATCCTGGCTTGGATCAGAAATGGTGTGACCAGCAGGTCCAGGGAGGTTATTCTCCATCTGTACTCGGCACTGGTGAGACCACTCCTTGATTCCTGTGTTCAGTTCTGGGCCCCTCACCACAAGAAGATGTTGAGGCTCTGGAGCAAGTCCAGAGAAGAGGAACAAAGCTGGTGAAGGGTCTGGAGAACAGGCCTTATGAGGAAAGGCTGAGAGAGCTGGAGTTGTTTAGCCTGGAGAAGAGGAGGCTGAGGGGAGACCTCATTGCTCTCTACAACTACCTGAAAGGAGGTTGTAGAGAAGAGGGAGCTGGCCTCTTCTCCCAAGTGACAGGGGACAGGTCAAGAGGGAATGGCCTCACACTCCACCAGGTGAGGTTCAGGCTCCACATTAGGAAAAAAAAAATCACAGAAAGGTTCATTGGGCAGTGGAACAGGCTACCCAAGGAGGTGGTTGAGTGTTTAAGGGACAGGTGGACAAGGTGCTGAGGGGCATGGTTTAGTATTTGATAGGAATAGTTGGACTCAATCCAATGGGTCTTTTTCAACCTCCTGATTCTATGATTATGTTGTACTGTGCATAATAGTTAGCTGACTGCCAAGTGGAGATTAAGAATACATTCTTCTTTGGATGTGGATGCATATGATGACATGGGGATGCACAGTACCTCAATGTTAACTCCCAAGGACATCTACATATCACTCCCTATTTTCTATTTACATGAACTTAATTACCAATTCTGATACTGAAGAAACCATCAGGCATATGGTACATTGAAGAAATGACAGCATTACTATACAGAAGCTACAATTCTGCTAAAATCTATATTACTAGCTTTTAAGCAGCAAAACACTATTTACAACCCAGAAAAAAACACATTAATATTCATGACATTATAAATCTCTGTGAAAGCCAATGTCTACTTAGAGTGAAAAAATTATAGGTTGTTAAGAATTCTAATAATTTTGCAAAATCTCATAGTATACATATTGCAGGATATGACTTATCAGGCTCATCTTCGTGTGAACATCACAAACATCACTATGTAATTTGTGTATTCCAGCATGCCAAGTCATAATAAGTTTTTGGCATCAGAAAAGTATTTTTGGAGGAACAATGAATGGACTAAAATATAGATTGCTTCACACTCATTTAAAACATTTTGCTTCTGATGCCCTGGCTCACAGGAGATTTGAAATTTGATGGTGAAAATATGCTGTGAATAGAAAATTAATTTTCCCTACCCATTTAATTATGAGTCAAGAACCGCTAAGGGAAAACAACTATAAATCATCCCCTTCATTGATTTGGATTCCTCAGGTAAAATTCTGGCAACTCTGCCCAAAGCTGCCCCATGAACATAATTCTTACATGGATTCCTTTAAGCACTGAGTAGTAGTACCAGAGCATCTTCAGATACAGCCCTGGAATGCCAAAGAAACTGTTGTAGTTAGACATCAAATCAGAGAAAGCTGAAGGTTTGGTGCTCCAGATTTTCCCCTCATGGTATTCAAAGTAAAACAGTACCTCATGCTAATTCTTAAGGAGATTTGCATGCCAATCCCTAATTTGCCAAATTATGTGTCCTCTGGTATGGTGACATTTAATGTATTATTATGTGCCAGAGCTGATATCCAAAAAGTCATCTCCTACATATTGTAGGTGATAGTTATTTAATTGACATGAAACAATTTTTAATTTACCATTTGTGTGCTGTTCTATTAAAATTTAATCAAGATGCCCTTTTATATATGGATTCTCAACATGTGCTAGACAGCAATCAATCTCTTCATTTGCAGCAAAGGAAATGTTTCAGGTTTTAAACAGAAATACAAATGCAGAAAGGGAGTATTCAACAGCTGCACAGAAAGAAACAACAGAACAATTACCAAAACTGAAGTCACCTTTCAGAAACAGAAATAAATAAACCTGACAATTTAAAAAAAAAAATCCCTAAAAACTCTGACAAATCACAGAATCACAGAACAACCAGGTTGGAAGGGACCCATCGGATCTTCTAGTCCAACCATTCCTATCTAACACTAAACCAAGTCCCTCAATACCTCATCCACCCGTGTCTTAAACACTTCTAGGGAAGGTGACTCAACCACCTCCCGTGGCAGCCTATTCCAATGCCCAATGACCCTTTCTGTGAAAAACCTCCTCCTAATCTCCAGCCTAAATCTACCCCGGTGGAGCTTGAGGCCATTCCCTCTCGTCCTATCCCCTGTCACTTGGGAGAAGAGACCAGCTCCCTCCTCTCTACAACCTCCTTTCAGGCACTTGTAGAGAGTAATGAGGGCTCCTCTCAGCCTCCTCTTCTCCAGGCTAAACAACCCCAGCTCTCTCAGCCGCTCCTCATAGGATCTGTTCTCCAGCCCCCTCACCAGCCTCGTTGCTCTTCTCTGGACTTGCTCCAGAGCCTCAACATCCTTCTTGTGGTAAGGGGCCCAGAACTGGACACAGGATTCAAGGAGCGGCCTCACCAGTGCTGAGTACAGAGGGAGAATCACCTCCCTGGACCTGCTGGTCACACCGTTTCTGATACAAGCCAGGATGCCATTGGCCTTCTTGGCCACTTGGGCACACTGCTGGCTCACGTTCAGTCAGCTGTCGACCAACACCCCCAGGTCCCTCTCCTCCTGGCAGTTTTCCAGCCAGGCTTCTCCCAGTCTGTAGCTCTGCATAGGGTTGTTGTGCCCCAAGTGCAGGACCTGGCATTTGGCCGTGTTAAACCTCATGCCGTTGGACATTGCCCAGCGGTCCAGCCTGTCCAGGTTCCCCTGCAAAGCCTCCCTACCCTCCAGCAGATCGACACTTGCACACAGCTTTGTGTCATCTGCAAACTTGCTAAGGGTGCCCTCAATGCCCTCATCCAGGTCATTGATGAAGACATTGAACAGGGCTGGACCTAGCACTGAGCCTTGGGGAACACCACTTGTCACTGGCCTCCAGCTGGACTTAACACCATTTACCACCACTCTCTGGGCCCGGCCATCCAGCCAGTTTCCTACCCAGGAGAGTGTGCGTCTGTCCAGGCCAGAGGCTGACAGTTTCCGTAGCAGAATACTGTGAGAAACTGTGTCAAAGGCTTTACTGAAGTCCAGAAAGACCACATCCACAGCCTTTCCTTCATCCAGCAGCCAAGTGACTTTGTCATAGAAGGCAATCAGGTTGGTTTGGCAGGACCTGCCTCTGGTAAACCCATGTTGAATTTGATTACTATACTTCTTAAGAAAACTAGTTGCTTGAAAATTATACATAAAAAACTCACATCATTCTCCTAAAGCTGAAGATACCAAAAAGCTTATAAATACAAAATGCAGCAGAGATATTTTCACTCTCCCTTTTTTTTTTTTTATAATAAGCTAACTACCATTACTGAAACTTCATGTAACCACTGCATAACCCTCGAGCACGAACCACAAAAATGTCCTGGAGAGTAAAAATATAACTAATATGATGGTTTGTTAGTTATTAGTAAATGCTAGACGAAATGAATTTGAAATGTTGAAAAAAGTTATTCAAACCCAGAAAATTATGACTAGTAAAATTTAAGAGCTAGTATTTGCACAAATAGCTATGATTTCAGAATGACATCCTGGTAAACAACAGAAGACTTTTTCAGAAAAATCAGGCTAAATTCCATCCTGAAATTCATCTATAGATAACAAGCACAGAATGTGGGGATGTTTTCAAGTCTCTTTTCTGAATTTAATCATACTGTCCAGGAAAAAATCGCTCTGCTGTAAGAAAGAGTAAAAGTTAGTAAACCAATAAAGAAAAAGAACTAAACTTAATAGCTTGAATCAAATTGATAGGTATTTTTGAATAAATGGAAACTCTGACTAAAAAGCCTGATATAGGAAGGAAAATGGAGAATGTAATTGCCATAATACAGTACATCAGTGATCCATCCAGTCCAACATTCTTACTTGAGAAATATGCATAAAAAATATTTAATGAAGAAAGCGAGACATGCATAAATCATCAGCTGCCTTCAGCAAATGCTTCATGAATTCAGAGCCGACATCAACAGAATTTTATAAGTGCGCATACAAACCAGTCCTGAACTATTCTTCAAGAAAAAAAAGTGTGTTCAATTATGCAATTATCTTTCTGCAAATTTTGTATTGTGTTTCTTTTTGTATTTTAGATAAAACTGTATTCCCTGCCACTCCCTGGTATTCAGGATGAATATACTGATGTATATTAATATATTTTGTCAGCCTAGTTTTTTTAAAAGCTCATCTTGCAATAATTTAAAAACATAATGTATTACAGTTGTAGGGCTACTGAGTCGTCACATGAATTGCTTGTTCATGAAGAGTGCAATTACTTTCTGCTTTCTCATGAATATTTCTTATTTCTATACCAGTAATTCAACTATCCAGTTTTTTTCTAGTCCCTTATGAACATACATATCCCTGCTTTATAAGATAGAGAGAATAATTTATGAATTAGCATGCAGTTAATGAAGCATAATAAAAATCGACTTGTAGTAAATTACTAAATGCAAAGACTACCACAAGCACATGAGATCCAATTAATAACTGGATCCCAGTGGCAGAAAGCAGACGAGGGAAAAACTGCAGGATTATAATGACAGAAAGTTCACTTACAGTAGAGTCAAACTAACAAAAAGTTACCAAAATGCACAGTTTCCAAAGCCTGAAACCAGTCTACCACCTCAAAGGGACAGAGCAACAGAGCAGTACTATGACTTATCAAAAGTTTCCTTCAATGTGGTGACAATGGAAAACTCCATGTAACAATAAAGGGCACATGCCCCGTCCTTCTAACCCTTACATGCCTGTTGCCCCAGCCCTGAATTCTGCACTGAAGCTTTCACAGTCACCACCTTCTAACCATGATCTAGGTTCACAGGCTTGCTTCTGATTTGTGGACTTTCTTCATCTTATAGATTAACCAGTCTCTTGGCTTTCATGATTTGTTTGCAGACTCTTATTTACCTTTTGTAAACTAATACAGATGAGGTAATAAAAATTCTATATATTACCAAAATGTTTATTTTTAATGGTAACAACAGTATCACTTGTAACTACATCTGACACTAGTGCAGAAAAAAAAATTTAAACAATCATTTGGCAGTAAAGCATAAAATATTGAAATTATGATGGCCAGGAGATCAAATACAAAACTCTTAAAATAAACATCACTCCCTCTGTTATCTGAAAAAACTCATCTTCTGATTTAGTTTTCCTGAGACTAGTTTAATTTCTAAAAGGAAAAAAACAGCTTGAAGGTTCATGAGCAGCATGACCTATTTTCTTCAAGAATTATTATATTGGACAATCAAAATATTTCTATCAGTCATTAGAATATACAAGCAACATTTTATATTCAGGCAAAAAGACAGGAAAATGTTTCACATAAGTGCTTGTTGAATTAATTGCTCACTTTATTAAATTAGTTTGATTTTAGTTATCAATTAATTGTTCAGTTATTTTACACAAACAATTTGAAAATGAGTGCCTGCTTTGGCTTCAATGGCCAAGAGCTTGATAAGGAAGAAATCTAGATATTTGATGACAGAAGTCTAAATGTTATGCCATGCACTAAATACTGGTCATCCTGCCTCACATGTCTACCTTGATCACTTAACAATACCTCCTCTATTAGTATTGTCACATCCAGTTGATCTAGCATTATATTATCATGGCCATTCAGTAGCATAAATAGTTCATGAAAGGAGGCTGTGGGTCTCTTCAAGCCTATTATAAATTTTGTCTGGTGAATGATGTGTCCCAGCTAGGGGTACTACCCTGATGCATGGGAAGGCAGCATCCTTAACTCACGGATGGTTGAATTTTCATACGACATTATGAGACTGACTGAATGTGTTCTTTATTGATATATCAGCAAGTTAGGAAGGAAGGTTGATTTTTTTTCAGCTAATCTTTCCCTTACTAGAAACTGCCTGTGCAGAACCTTCTCTAAACAAACTATTATTCATTTTCAAAAGCAAAGAAATTGGCGTTCTACACTTAGTAGTATCTAGTTGATCTCATATGCCTACTAGGTAAAAGAACACGAAAAATATAAGATCCAGGGAAAGAAAACTTTGCAATTTCCTTTTATTAAGATTAGCTTCAAACATAGACTTTTGTTACAGAAGTATTGAAGTTAGGAGTGAAACAGCCCTGTACACATGCTGTACACAGCATTCTACTAGAAAAGACTTTTTGTATTACAGTTTTTAAGTCGGCCCTAAAAACTTGTTTTAATTTATGTGGAGGTTTTGGGGGAGGAGGAGGGAGGCTCTCTTCTCTGGGTTTTCCACTTGTAGAAAGATAGAAAATTAGAAACTTCCTGTTGGTTACTCTAGTGCTGGACTTCAAACAGTTCTCAAGTGCAATAAATTATGTAATCTGCCTTGTTCTAATACATGCATAGCCCCATTAAATCCCAGTAATACTTTATTTTAAGGATCACATAAAAAGAATAACAGATTTTTTGGTAAATAGAACACTGCTTTGGTGTTAGCAGGAGTTCCAAATTTTAAGTTCAATATTAGGGGAAATTCATTTACCATTAACTGTTTCTAGGTATGTTCTCAGTGTACTTAATGCAATATCCTCTCCAATTCCTTCAACTGCTCTGAGCATATTAGAAGACATTAACTTTTTCCATGCTTTTCCCTTGGTCTTTAGTAGTCAGACCAGTTATCCCTAGATTCATCCACCCTGAGCCAGAAAATAGGGACAAAGAGCAAAATAAATGCCTCAATCAAGGAGAAGGATTCAACAGCCTTCTATATCACCTGGAAACTCACAAATGTATGATGCAGGATAGGATTCACCAGAGAGTACTGAGCGACCTAGCAGAGGAGCTTGGCAATTCACTCTCCATCATTTATGAGCAGTCCTGGATAACTGGGGATGTCCCAGTTGACTGGAGGTTAGAAAATTATGATGCCCATCCACAAGAAGGGCTTTTAGAGGATCTATGGGACTACAGGCCTGTCAGCCTGACCTCAGTACTGGAAGATTATGGAGCAGAGATCATCTTGAGCATGCACACCAGGCATGTGCAGGGCAACCAGAAGATCACACACAGCCAGCAGGGTTTATGAAAGGTAGATCATGCTTAACCAACCTGATCTCATTCTGTGACCAGGTGATCTGCCTAGTGGGTATAGGCTGTAGATATGATTTACCTTGACTTCAAGTAAAGACTTCGACACTGTTTCCCACAGAATTCTCCTAGAGAAGCTGGCAGCTTGTGGGTTAGACCAGTGTACTCTTCATTGGGTAAAAAACTGGCTGGATGGTCAAGCCCAAAGAGTTGTGGTGAATGGATTTAAACCCACTTGGCAGCTCATCACAATAGTGTTCCCTAGGGCTCAGCATTAGGGTCAGTCTTGTTTAAATCTCTTTATCAGTGATCTGGACGAGGGGGTGGAGTGCACCCTCAATAAGTTTACCAACAAGTTGGGTGGGGGGTGTTGATCTGCTTGAGGGCAGGAAGGCTTAGTGGAGGGATCTGGACAGGCTGGATCAATGGGCTAAAGTCAGTTGTATGAGGTATAACAAGGCCAAGTTCCAAGTCCTGCACTTGGGTCACAACAAGCCCATGCAAAACTACAGGCTTGAGGAAGACTGGCTGGAAAACTGCCTGGTGGAAAAGGACCTGGAGGTGTGGGGCAAGAACTGGCTGAACACAAGCCAGCAGTGTGCCCACAGGTGGCCAAGGTGGCCAACAGCATTCTGCTTTGTATTAGAAATAGTGTTGCCAGCCAGAATAGGGAAGTGATTGTCCTCTTGTACTTGGTGCTGGTGGGGCCATGCCTCAAATATAACTTTCAGTTCAATTTGGGCCCCTCACTACAAGAAAGAGATGTGCCCAGAGAAGGGCCATAATGTTGATGAAGGGTCTTGAGCATGTCTTATGAGGAGCATCTGAGGGAACTAGGATGGTATATTCTAGAGAAGAGAAGGCTGGGGAGAGGTCTCATCACTCTATACGTCTACTGGATAGGAGGTTGTGGCAAGATTGGTGTTGGTCTCTTCTCAAAAATAACAAGTGATAGATTGAGAAGAAATGGCCTCTAGTTGCACACTAGAGAAGGTTTAGATTGGATATTAGGAAAATTTTCTTCACTGAAAGACTGGTTAAGCATTGGAACATGCTACCCAGGGAAGCAGCGGAGCCACCATCTCTAGAGGTGTTCAAAAAACATGTAGATTTGGCACTATGTGACATGGTTCATTAGGCATGATGATGCTGGGCTGATGTTTGGTCATGATTTTCTTAGAATCATAAAATCGCTACGGTTGGAAAAGACCTCTATGTTCAGGAGGAACTGACAAATGGAAAAGTACTTTTTCTCCTTTACTCAAACCGGGCAAAATATGTACACAATCTCCCTTTCAGACTATGACAAGTCTAGTGCCCGTGATCAATAATCATTAACAGAGAAGAGTCACAGACCATTTATGTTTTCCTTTATGGTCTCACTTTCAGGTCTCCTGTTATTTTTCAACACTACCAAATATGCAAGACCATCGTTACTCATGGGAAAACTGTCACTGGTTAACATTAACAATTTTTGTGAGGTTCAAGGAAAAAACATGTTAGATGGTGCTTACATGACTGAAGGCATTTCCTTACAAGCAACAGTGAAGTTACTTGTCTTGGTACTGCTAGTGTAAAGAATTAACCATATTTAATGTGAACTCATTCATCATAATAAGCTTCATCTAATTCCATCCTTCAGAAACCTTCATTAATCTAACTTACAAAGAATATGTTAAACAAATGCGCTTCACAGTATTAGTGCGATTTACATCAAATGCGCTAAAGAAAATTACCTAATACAATTTTCTAAACCATTTAGTATTATGAACTATGAACTAAAAGAGAAAATTACATTTTATGATTTGAAGGCTATTGAAAACACTCTACACCTGAATTCACACAATCTGCATTACTTTGCTGATCTCTCAATGGTAAAACACCTTAATAAATTAGAGAACTCTAAATTACTCTGAATTAAAGAGAAAAATACCCTAAGTCTCTCTGAATCTGCATTGAACAAGATACTCCTTGCTTGACTTTGGTGCCTGAGCCAGGGAATTCACTTTTCACTTTTGTTTGGTTTATTTCCAAAGGAAATAGATAACAGGAATGTTTAAGCAAGGTCTAAATTTCTCAAATACAAACCATACATCTGTATCAATATCTGGAGATAACAACAGCATTTTTCTGATGTTTGCATAAAATGTCATGAATGCGATTAAGTCAACCACCAAATTTTGATACTAATTATTTTATATTAAACTTTTCAGAAATGCAAGAGGATGCAGTAATAAGTACTGTAAAAATCTTCAAAATACATAAATCATTTTTTTCTAGAAGGCAATCTCTGGAAATGTACTAAAATCACTCTTATTAACAGATCTTCTCATTCTGTAGACCAGTAATCACATAATTCAAAAAAATACACGTATTAACATAAAATTCACTTGAAGTAAACATTCTTGCCCTAACACAGAAATTTTTAAAATATTTAAACTACTAAATAGAAAACTTTTTTCCAAGGTCAAGTAATGAAAAATTCAGGGAGCATATAATTTATGTTTTGTCATAAAATTCTATATCATAACATGTAATAGAATTTCTGCTCTAATATCACATTCTGTTCCTTAAGGACAAGAAACAGTTTCTGTTCAATAATCACAAAGAAGCAAATGATATTTCCAGAAACTTAAGAATTATACAAATACTGAAATGAACAGCTTTCTTCTATTAATTTCTTTAGGAATAATAAATCATTTTAATATTTTATATTTTTATCTTCCCTTGCTTCTTTTTCTGTTTTTTTTTTTTAGCATAAAATTACTGGACTTTCATTTGTTAAATTAGATGACAGTGAAGTTTAGCCTATATTAAACAATAAAACCTCAAATTATTGTTTAATTCAGAACCCACTACATGCATGAACAGGAATTAAACAGACTACTGCACTAACAATAATCTGTTGCAATCAGACAGTACTAAAACAAACAACTTCTTGTAGAGGTCCAAGAAAGTAAATTTATGAAATTGCATGTTTGTCATTTGTGTGATTGTATTTGGTCAATGATGGTAGAGTTGAACTGCTATTGATATCTCAGACAATAGACTTGAAGTGTGTTACAGATAGTCTCCTGACTTTCACTTACTAAGCAATGACTATTTCCCCCTTCCCATGCCCCATAAAGGTCTTTTAGACCAAAGAAGAACACCAGAGAAGCTATTTCTCAGCTAAGGGAAAAGGATCTGCTAGCTTAGAGATTTAGAACTCCCTAGGAAGGGCAGTACAGAAAAGAGTAAGGTGAAATTTTATAACAAAATTCTACATATCAGGTCAAGAGAAAATAGAAGTCACTGAACTTTTTTTCCTAAAACAAGACCTATTGAGATAAAAACAGTTCTGAAATCATACTACGTTGGGCAACAACTGTAAAGTACTGCAGAAGTCATGTTTTTCCTGGATAGGAAGATTAACAATTCCACATGTAGATTTTCTCTCTCTTATGGATTTTTGGATCCCAGAAGAGTGTATAATGTCTCCAGGAATTTAGAAAACTTAAATGCAAGTTCTGGAATAAAAATATAGTTTCTGAAGTGTGCAGCTGTAACAAATATGTTATTGATTATACATGACAGTCATTCTAGCAGTGTGATACAGACAAAAAAAATAAGCATCAAAGTCCTATAGGATTATACATGGGATTTAAGTCAAAATGCAGTGGAAAGGAAGCTGCAGAGAGCATCTAAGTTATTCTAAGCCTTCTAAAGTAGGGGGAGGGGAGGAGAGGAAAAAGTGTGATTGATAAAAATTTCTGTTGCTATAGCAATTATTAATATCAATAGAAAGCCATTAAACATTCACAGTAAAATCTTTACACAACAAGTCAAAATACTTCACTGTTCCACTTACTTAAAGTAAATAATCTGTTTCTACTACAGCAGGAAAATAAAGTAGCCATCAGAAAAGGATTTATCCAAGAGGCCTTCTACAACTGGTATCCAACTCAAGATTAAATTAGAACTTCAGAATCCTAGAGCTCAAAAAATACCATCTAAGCCTAAAATAAATTATGATACTTAACATTCAATGCCCTGTAAAAATACTGGAACATATTTTAAGATCAACACATTTAGTAAGACAGTAACAAGGGAAGCAAACATGCAAATTGTTTGAGGTACCAAAACATTTACAGAATCACTGGGTTGAAAAAGACCCACAGGATTATCGAGTTCAACCATTCCTATCAACCACAAAAACATGCCCCTCAGCACCTCATCCACCCATTCACTAGGGATGGTTACTCCACAACCTCCCTGGGCAACCTGTTCCAGTGCCCAATGACCCATTCCATGAAAATTTTTTCCCAGTGTCCAGCCTAAAGCTTCCCTGGTGGAGCTTGAGGCCATTCCCTCTTGACCTGTCCCCTGTCACTTGGGAGAAGAGGCCAGCTCCCTCCTCTCCACAACCTCCTTTCAGGTAGTTGTAGAGAGCAATGAGGTCTCCTCTCAGCCTCCTCTTCTCCAGGCTAAACAACCCCAGTTCCCTCAGTTACTCCCTTGTTCTTCAGCCCCCTCACTAGCTTCATTGCTCTTCTCTGGACTTGCTCCAGAGCCTCAACATCCTTCTTGTGGTGAGGGGCCCAGAACTGAAAATAAGATTCAAGGATCAGTCTCACCAGTGCTGAGTACAGAGGGAGGATAACCTCCCTGGACATGCTGGTCACACCATTTCTGATACAAGCCAGGATGCCATTGGCCTTCTTGGCCACTTGGGCACACTGCTGGCTCATATTCAGTCAGCTGTTGACCAACACCCCCAGGTCCTTCTCCTCCAGGCAGCTCTCAAGCCAGACTTCTCCCAGTCTGTAGCACTGCACAGGGTTGTTGTGCCCCAAGTGCAGGACCCAGCATGTGGCCTTGTTAAATCTCATGCTATTGGACTCACAGCCCAGTCATCCAGCCTGTTCAGATCCCTTTGCAGAGCCTCCCTGCGCTCGAGCACATCCACACTTGCACACAGCTTTGTGTCATCTGCAAACTTGCTAAGGGTACCCTCAATGCCTTCATCCAGGTCATTGATGAAGACATTGAACAGGGCTGGACCTAGCACTGAGCCCTGGGGAACACCACTTGTCACTGGCCTCCAGCTGGATTTAACACCATTTACTACCACACTCTGTGCCTGGCCAGCCAACCAGTTTTCCACCCAGGAGAGTGTGCGTCTGTACAGGCCAGAGGCTGACAGTTTCCATAGCAGAATGCTGTGAGAAACTGTGTCAAAGGCTCTACTGAAGTCCAGGAAGACCACATCCACTGTCTTTCCCTCATCCAGCAGGCAAGTTACTTTGTCATAGAAGGTGATGAGGTTAATTTGGCAAGTCCTGCCTTTTGTGAACCCATGTTGACTGGGCCTGATCACCCGGTTCTCTTGCATGTGCTGTATGATAGCACTCAAGATCACCTGTTCCATGATTTTCCCTGGCACTGAGGTCAGACTGACAGGCCTGTAGTTCCCTGGATCCTCCCTGTGACCCTTCTTGTAGATGGGTACAACATCAGCCAGCCTCCAGTCCAGTGGAACTACCCTAGTCAGCTAGGACTGCTGGAAGATGATGCAAAGGGGCAAGCACAACTGCCATCTCCTTTAATATTTTTGAGTGGATCTCTTCCAGCCCCACAGAATTGTGGGTGTCTAGCTGGGCAAGCAAGGCTCTAACCACCTCCTCTTGAATCATGGGAGCTTTGTTCTGCTCCTCTAACTCCTGGGGATGTACACAGAGGGATCAACTTTCCTTACTATTAAAGACAGAGGCAAAGAAGGTATTAAATACCTCAGCCTTTTCCTCATCTCCTGTCACAGTTGTTCCATCTGCATCCAACAGGGACTGAATATTTTCCCAGGTCCTCCTTTTATTGTTAATGTATCTATACAAAGTTTTCTTGTTATCTTTCACTGACTAGGCCAATCTGAGCTCTAGTTGGGCTTTAGCCCTCCTGATTTTTTTCTCTGCACAATCTCACTTCCCACCTGTCCATTCTTCCAAAGTTCATAGACATTCCTCTTTTTGATGTACCTCAAGATCTCACTGCTCAACCAAGATGGATTTTTCCCCTGCCAGTTCCTTTTCCAGAACATGGGGATGGCTTGCTCCTGAGCTGCAAGGATTTCCTTTTTGAAGAGCTCCCAGCTGACATGGGCTCCCTTGCCCTTAAGGACTGTCTCCCATGGGACTTTGCCAACCAGCCTTCTGGACAGTCCAAAGTCTGCCCTCTGGAAGTTTCATGTGATTGTTCTGCTAATCCCCCTCCTCACCTTACCTAGAACTGAAAATTCTACCATTTCATGATCACTTTGCCCCAGACATCCTCCAACCATCACATCCCCCATAAAACCCCTCTGTTCATGAACAGCAAGTCCAGGAGGGCACCTTCCTTTGTCAGCTCACTCACCAGTTGTGTGAGGAAGTTGTCTTCCACACACTCCAGGAACCTCCTAGACTGCTTCCTTTCTGCTGTATTGTACTTCCAGCAGCCATCCAGAAAACTGAAGTCTCCCACAAGGACAAGTGGTAGCTGTCTTGAGACTGCTCCCAGTTGTTTATAGAAGAGCTCATCAGCTGCTGCTTCTTGGCTGGGTGGTCTTATAACAGACTCCTGTCACAATATCTGCCTTCTTTTGGGCTCCCCTGATTTTAACCCACAGGCAGTCGATCCCATCATCACCATAATTGAGTTCAAGGGTATTAAAGCACTCTCTAACCTAGGGGGCTACCCCACCACCTCTCTCCTACCATTTCTGTCTCACCTGAAGAGTTTATACCCCTTCATAACTGTGTTCTAGCTATACAAGTCGTTCCCCCACGTTTCCATGATGGCAATTACATCATGGTCTCCTTGCTCTACAATAATTTCCAACTCCTCCTGCTTATTGCCCATGCTGCACGCTTTGGTGTAAATGCACTTCAGCTGGGCTGGTGAACCCTCAGCTCTCATAAAGGAAATTGTGTTCATTCCCAATTGACTGGTCCTTGGAATATCTAACCCATCAGAGCCAGTTTCAATCTTTCTGTCACCAGATATACTTGCCCCTACTTGCTCTGTGGTGACATACTGGTGGTCCTTGCCAGCACATCATCTCTCAGGCATTGGAGTTCCACTTCCAGGCTCACTCCTGACTAACCTGGCTTTGTACCCCTTTCCCTTCACTTCTAGTTTAAAGATCTACTTATGAGTCCTTCTAGATTTTTAGTGAGGACTTTACTACCCCTAGGAGACAAACATGTCCCATCCCTAGTAAGGAAGCCTGGTGGTATGGGGGCCAGTCCATGATCAAAGAACCCAAAGTTTTGCTCCTCACACCTGGTTCAGAGCCAGGTATTAATCCACTAATTCTTTTTGATCTCTTGCTCTATATTACTTAGTGTTGCAATAGAGCTAAACACTAGTTGCACCCCAGAGCCCTCCATCATTTTCCCCAGAGCCCTGAAGTTCCTTTTAATTGCTCTCAGCTTCCTGCACTGTTATCATTGCCAATTTGAAATACTAACAGAGGGTAAACAAGAAAAGTTTTAACAAGAAAGTAGTAAGAAAAAAACAAACATGTAATTGTTCTGTTAGCATGCATTTTTTTCCTGAAAGTTTTTACTTTTACCCTGGCTCTTAGCTTTTGTCCTGATTTGTTAAACCCTTATAATGTATTTAAACTTTTTCATTTAGATTTTAAACATCTGGAAACTGTGATATATATCACTATTTTAAGAGGGAATTAACAAGATAGTTAAAGCTGTAATTATGGCTATTTCCCTCTAATAAAAAACTATACATATATTTCCCACATGTGCTATGTATTCCATCCAAAAGTCTCAATACTTTATGATGCCCAAGTGTTAAACTCCGTAGAGCTGTGAAAGTTGGGGTACCTTATGTCATATATATTAAAAAACCTGGCATCCACTGCATGCCCAAATGCAAAATGGTACACACTGCAATAAAAGGCAACAAATAGGACTCTAAAAGGTGATGAATGTCTCCATTTAAAGGTCTACTGTATTATAAATTCCTTTCCTGTGGCGTTCTCAGGAAGATGTCCCTATTCAAAACCTGTAACAAACTCTATCAACAGAGTTCTCAAACTACAGACTAGGAAACCTCAGGCACAGATATTTGTTCTGAACAGGAGAATACTCAGAATAGCTGGTGAGCTACATGAGCTGAATAACTTTTTCTGAAGAAAGCCGGAGAGCATAAGATGCCAAAATTGATACTCTTCTACCTTTGCAGGAAAAGATAGCACTTTTATAAAAGATTGTGCTGCACAGAACCAACACAAGAAATTTATTGTCAATGTTCAAACCTCACTGACTTACAAAAATTTTAACATGCATTGGAGGAAGGAAATACTTACTCAAAAGCTATGCAAGAAAATATGCATCTTATTTTTGCAAAAAAACCTACCAACATTTTCTAATCACTGTGAGACATTCTGAGATTCAAAATCTAACAATTTACTTTTTCCTTTTAATGCATCCAAGGAGGATATTAACAAAAACTGCCCCAGATCAGTACTGTCAAATATGAGATCAACAGATATAATCAGACTATAGTAGTATTATTGAAGACAGCTATGTTTTGGTATATTTATAAGATAAATATGAAGTTTTTGTACCCAATGATATACTGTAAATACGTACCATCAAATTTGTAAGTAGTGTATAGTAGAATGTTGGCAAAAATTGTAGACTTCTGAAAATTTTTGAGCTTTTGAGTACTTGGCATTTAAACTTCGAAGCAGTAGCAACATTAGGTGCTTCCCTTACCAGTAACTGTGTTCAAGAACAGAAATGTAAACAATCTTATTCTTCTATTATGTAATTATATCTAATCTGAACCTATGGCCTTGTGATCTAGAACTGATTGAGGAAAGTCTATGATTTCTTTATCTGCATGTATAAACTAAACTTTTCCTCTGTGTTGTAGGCAGATTTTCCTACAAAACCAGCAGATCCTATTTGGGTTCAAGCTACATAATTATAATTTTATTTTTAGTTGGCTCTTTGTTATTCTTCATATTCTTCCAATATCAATAATCATTTAAAAGTCCTTTCATTTTCAGCATTAACATCAATGCATGCAGTTTTAACATACATATGTTAAAGTACTTACAATGCACTTCTGGAAGGAAATTTCTAAGGCGATTAGAGAAAAATGAAAAACGGAAGTAGAACGGAAGTAGAATAAGAAATTATTTTTATTCTTTCCTTCAGATTTCCTCTTTAAATTTCTAGAAACTAAGCAGCAGATAAGAAAAACAGCTGAATCTGGAATACAGTAGAGTGTCTGAAGGCCATCATGTTGAGACAAAATGAACATAAGAGCATAAATACAGTCATTCTACAACATAAGCACCACAGTAACCCTATTTCTGCAGAAGGGAATATATAGTGCACAACATACAAACAGTTTCTGTTCCAATTAAGACATCAACAAGACTAAGTAAATTGATTCTGACTGAAAAATGAAAATACAAAACCAGCCCCATTTTAAACTTAACAGATGAGATGCCTCTGACTTGTAAGGAATAAGCGTGTATTTTTTGCAATATATAAAGCATTCTTCTGTTATGAAGTTTTAGTTCATAAACATCTAGCAATGAATGAAAAGTAGGTATCCCTATAGATTTAATCTGACCAAATGATGGTATTAAATACTCAAATATTTTTGCATTCATGTAGAGTCATTGAATTCAGATGATATTCTTTCAGATGAAATCATCATGCATAAGGCACGGTTGGAGTACATAAAGGCATGATAGGCTGTAGGAGTAACATCTTCTAGGACTGCCACTAGCCATAAATAAACGTGTGTAGCAGGCCAGCAGCTATTTAGCATAAGAGTAAAAAACCCTTTTCTATAATTTCAACCATATGGTAGAAAACACAACTGTGTTGAAATCATAAATAAAGTAAATGATCCAAATACAAAAAAGATACATATGGATATTGTGTTAGTGTTATATTGCTTTTACTGAAATCCCAGATGACATATGTTAGTGCCATAGCCGAAGTATGAGATTCTATTTAGAATCTTGACTAGAATTAAAACTGCTTATGAAATAGCAAGATCTTTATTATTTAATTGCAAGTATGTGCAACCAATGTGATATTGATATTTGAAATACCACCTGAGGAACCTTTCAGATTTTATTTTTTAATTAAAATCTTTTTAATAGAAGCAATTGTCTTTGATGATACAGATTTTAAACTACCACATATACATTCTTGTTCAAATGACAAGTATGCATGTCCCATGCTTATTTTATCTTAAGGTTTTGCAGTCCTTTTCTGTATGGAATTTTCAAATCCCAAATCACCACCATTCAGTTTCTGCCAAAGGCTATGGTCTACATCCTTCCTGTACAAACATATTAATAGAATACTTATGCAGGTCTTTCAGCTCTTCATTCATTTCAGAAATTAATTCATTATCTCCCCCTTTATGGTTGCAAGTAGTAGTGAACTATATTAATCTTAATCACTAATTTATTGCTTGTTTTGTTGTTATTTTGTGTGAGTAAACACAGGCTTAGGAGAAGAGTATCCAAGCAGGTCACTGAGGATCCAGTGAAAAAGACTGATAGAAAACACCACACCAAAGGTCTAGTTAGTGTATATTCGATATAGAAGCCCAGTGGCACAAAGGACAAGTGCCAGAGTTGTAATGACACAGAGAGAAAACTAATCTTCAGTGATGTTTTGGAGACAATCAGAGTAACAGAAGAATAAGAACAGCCAGCAGGGAGAAGACTGATGAACTTTATACTAGATTCTTTTGCATACTAAGTTGCCATATTTAACTTGTGGATTAATGTGTATTAAGAGTTGTTGTAGCAGTGTGGCAAAAAGATCCTTAAAAATGCTGGGCATTCTGTCTCTTCCCTCTTGTGCCAAGTGTCTCACAGAAAGATTATGACTGGGAGCTTTAGAAGTTGAAATTCTATTCCCAGTCTGATTTTTAGCACTGGGTTTTGAGGAACCCATTGTACTTTCCCAAGCTGCTATAGGTATGTCTGTACATACACAGAAGAAGGATCATGGAAGGACAGGAAAATGATATGTTTCAGTTCTGTGTAACTAGTATGGCAAACACTGCTGCCTGGAAAAAGCATGCAACATCTTATTAGGAGACTTAATAGTTACATATTCTCCTAGTGTATTATTGGCCCTGAAAGTGCCATTTGAGGCAGGTCATCTCTGCTGTCAGTGCAGTAGGACACTACTACAGCTGCCTGATGTTTGGCTGCACCTCAGTAGAACAGATGAGTTTCCAGTCCTTATTAACCCTTTAATTTGCTATTATTTCTGTAACATTGCCCGCTATTAACTGATTAATTTATTAACCTTTAAATGATAGCAGAAAATAGCACACACACCCAACATAAAACACATGAAAATTTAAATATACAGTCATTGCTTTCTTGAATTAATCTGAATAATTTGTCATGGCCTCTTATGCTAAAGTAAATACCACAGCTGAAATTCCCACCAAAAAAAAAAAACTAAATATCCTGCAATTTATTCTGCTTGAATAACTCTTATTGCAGACCTAGATATCTGCATTTCCAAAGCATCTGATGCCAATATATTCCATAATAAAGGAATAACAGTCATCTGCCTACAGTTTTATATTGATAAAAAAATATTTTAGTACTCAAATCCAAGATAATCCCTCATGATCATATTCATGAAGTATTTTCACAGCCTGAAACAGCAACTTCTTTGTGTTTCAATTTTGATTGGAATGCATGCAAACCAGATACTTAGGTTTCAGAAAAAACTTTTCTTGTAGAAAAGGAACACCTTTTTTCAAGATGGCACAAAACAAGATATGGAACAGTATGATATGGTTCATCAGAGTTTAGTACTAACTTACATTTCCCTATATGGATTCCTATTGCATTCTCAATATTGAGTTAATGTTCATATACATCTACAGCAGAGCAGTGAACTAATTCTCTTGGATATTAACTCAAGCTAAATATCTAAAATTTTATTACTTATGCAGAAAACATTAATCTATTTTCCAGATGTACAGTATTTCACCTAAATCCCTGAAGCCCTCACTATACTTTTCACCAAAGACTTAACAGCAAAATGAAATATTGTTACAGGATAATACTATGACTTCAGTGCTTTTACAGAACATAAATACAATAATTTTTATGAACAGACTTTGTGATAAATTCTAAGCACATAAATGTATATTGGGTACATAATTCAAGTGTCATATAATTTATATAAACTACTTTAACTAAAACTTGTCAAATGCATGGCTAAAACACATTTTGTAATTAAGACTAGAGCATTTTCAAGAATTTAGCTTCTTTATTTATCAGAAGCCAAATACAGCAAAGGACTCCAAGGCAAAAATGGGGCCCAGCAGTGAAACTAATATTGATTTCCTTAAAACTACTCACAGGTTTAAAGATAAGCATTTGCTTAAGTGTTTGGCTGGGTCATAGCCCAGTTGCCCAAACATGCTACCATTAATCCCATTATGAAAGCAATTACTACAGGTTTAGCTTCATTAACTTGGAATCTGAGAAAAGTCAGAACCCTATAGGAAACATTCAGTAGCCATCCAAAAGCCATCCCACACTATACACTTTCTTCTATTTGTGTATATCCACTTAACCTACCAAGAAACAAAATTCTTGTATGTTTATAATGTACAAATAATTATCAGTGGGGAAATGAAAACTGCAGCTTGGATTTGGAGAAACAATACACTGCCTCCACGGTTACCTTGTTTTATGGACAATGCTGGAAAAGCCACATAATAAAACATGATATACTTCTGAATCACCCAGTGGCTGGTTTTATTTATAATGTAATAAAAACAAACTTTGGGAAGACCATTCCTTAGTCATAAGGGAGCATAGCCTATATATACACAAATAATGATTTTTATGTAAGACAAATGCTGAAAAAAATCCAGCTGTCTCACTTTTAGTTAGATGATTTCACAATTTATTTCACATCCTAGGAAATATCTTTAGATAGTATACGTTTCTAAAAAAGAGGCATTTTTCAGGTTGTAAAATGATATCAAGTCATTCAAGTGTGAATAGAAATTTAATTTTCTCTAAAAAGAACCCAACAAAGTTTGAATACATTTTTAAAAAAGCAACACTTCCCCCATAAACATCAGAAAGAAGTAGTTCCTCTAGAGAAAAAATACTTTTTTAGCTGTATAAAAGACTCAAATACAATTGATAACTCGTTCAATCAGTAGCATTACTGCAGAATTTCATGTTTATATCCACACTTCTTTCATTTGATAAATCATAACTTCTGACTTCAACTCCACTCTGTTTTAGTACCATTACAGAGGTAAAAAATGTTATTAGGCAATCACTGCGTTGTTTTCCTAGGTGAACAACTATGAACTTTTTACTGCCTCATGTATATTCAGCAGTTGCAAACTACAATTTTTCATCATTGAGAATGGGATATTTGATCATAATCAATAGCAATAATGGCCTCTCAAGCAACATTAGAAAGACATGAACTTGCCTGATGTTAATGATCCCATCACATTCAATTAATACTAAGTGCTGCTTGTACATTGTCAGTGTTACAAGGTCCAGCATGAGATGCACAAACACAGACTTGACAATTATATTGCCAGTACAATGAATAAGGAAAGTGGACATTTAAAATGTGATTCAGCACAGGGCAATGACCAGGAAGGAGGCATTAAGTCATCTTATGGGAAGTTGTAAGTCATAAACGAGGTAGACACATAGGACTGCAACATTATGTTCTGCAATTTTATGTCTCAGCCATGACTTTGGTGTGAAAACACGGCAACAATGAGAGAAAGCGTAACAAATAGTGGTAAGCTTGCTCAAAAATATAAAGAAGCATTTAAATAAAGAATTTGACCAGGAAGTGGTAAAGTTGGATTCTTGTCCCTGTCTCAAGAGTGTCTGTGGGTTTAGCAACTAGATTTAAAAAAAAAAAAAGTTAAATTAAATTTAAAAATTTTACTAATAATTTTGGAGCAGAGACTACAAGTCCAGGATTTAGTTCAACCAGACACTGCTCTTGGAACCTGTTCTGCCTGCTCAGTTTGCATCCCATTAATCCAGCATTCCTTTTAGTAAAGTAGCTTACTTTAAGCAAGCCTTCCTTCCCTTTCTTGCCTCTCTTGGGAGCTAGGAAAGGGAGGTATTTGCTTCTAGGTTAGTGCTATCTCTAACCATTATGCTACCAAATAAAAGACAACCTATATCCTTCCTGAATCTACTTTCCTCATGCCTAGCAAGACTGTGTGGAGCTCTCTGGACATCTCATTTTGGTAGAAACATTGATCCCAGCTTTATGTATCAAGTACAGGGATTTTTTTCAATCGGTTTAAAAGACAACAGCATTCTGTTCCTTGGTCATCTCTGCAAAATCAACAGAGGGAGAGTTAGCAAACTGAATTTCAATATGTGTAACTAGGCTATTTCACTGGCAAAAATATAATGGAACAAACTGTTATTCTTCCTAAAACTGTCATACAGAATTGGGAGTAAAACAATCTCATAAAACAACAGCCACAGCTTTTTTCCACAAAGCACATGAATGTTTCCTTTCAATAGCCCTGGACATACTAGGCACACCAAGAGAAACGGAAAGGTACAGAAAGAAGATATCTGAACATAGGCTGTCCTCTCAGCACATATATCAGCCCCAAAACTCAGCCTGTTCTTCCTAGCAAACACTATTTCTTTCCCCTCTAGTATTACTGTCATCTAATTCAATGTTATAAAAGCTTTCAGCAATACAGTTACAAGAGTCCACATTGCTAAAGATGAACTTTACTAATGAAATAATCAGAAAAACTGCAAAGTGAAAACCAGTAAAACTGCATAATGACCAGTGTAAGGTCACTCACTTCTCATGCATTTTCTAAACCAGAATTTCTCAAATCAACCTTGCTAAAACCAGGTGCAGCCTTTAACGCGTCCAGTAACTGCACGTGGCACCTCAAAACCAATAGTATCATGAGCGTTTGCTTTCCTTGAAACAGCATTCCTGGAAGTTGTCAAAAACTTCCTCAGGTTACTCATGCTTCAACAGTGGCATTTTTTTCCTTTCTTAATCCTCATAGTACTTGCAATCAAAACTGACCTTTGGAGTGTTAGGCATACTCTCTCACCCTCTAGGTGCCTGAGGAGCTGGGTCCTTGTTACAGTGTTCTGGTAGCCCAATGTTTAACTTCATTGATTATGTGAGGAATATATTAATGCTAGATGTTACACAACAACACAAAATCTAAAATCAGATTGAAATAAAAAGATTTACTTTCAGCACCTAAAATAGACTGAACAGTTGAAAATGCTTTATAAAAAAGGCAAGTGAAAAAAATGAATGAAAAATCAGGGTTAGCTTGCTTACACTGAGGCCAGAACTAGAAACCTTGTTATAAATATCTGCCTGTAATCAGTTGGTTTGATCTTTTTTTCCTTTCCCATTTTCCCTAACCAAGACTTATCTCTTCCTACATGCCTTACTTTGTCAGTTCATACTACAGAAGAAACCCTGAAGTAGCAAACAAGATCTTGTACTTACACTGTTTGAAGTGATTCTGCAGAAATTCTAACACAAGTCAGTATCCCTCAGCCCAAACCTACTTAGCTTAAACACACACAAAGAAATACTCTAACTCCACCTCCTCTCTTCCAGCCTTTTTAAATTTTCAAATTTATATAAGCTGACCAGCTGTTATCTTCTATGCTTAACTGGCCTTTACTCACCTAGCTCTTCTCCAGCTGGCTAACATTTCAGTGTTAACACCTTAATTCACCCACACCTTGTGTGAATTTCTGATTGCATATATTAATAAACTAATCTGGCATAAATATCTACAAGAGAGCCCTATTACTATATTACTATGGGTAACTGCCTTATTTGGTTAAGATCAGACGCAATAAAAACATCAATTACATAGGATGGCAATGGGTCTGCGTGGATTGACATGCAAAATCTATCTTCAAGGGATAGTTACAAAATGGAACAACATAAAATGAACAGGGGAGCTCAGATATTTAATTTTCTTTGTTTTCATAGTGCAATACAATCCCTTTGCTTCTCAAAGTAAAACGAGGTGTAGAGTAGCTTACTAACAAACCCTTAAAACAGAGCCCAAACACTAGTGAAAAATGGTTATTTGTGTCATGATACCATGACTAAAGCTCAGCTCTACAAATGAAATTTTAGGTTGGTGCAAAAAATAATTGCCCTTTTTGTCATTGTGAACTGTGATGATTATTTTGGATCAAAAGGTTTTTAACTGTGTTCATGTAGTGTACAATTTTAAAGTACAAAATCGCTCCACTTACATATGCTAATGTGTTTTTATCTCTGCTTATTCTTTTTTACATTGCACTGTTGAATTAAAGATGAATAAAGAAAATCTGAGACATTTTGTTGTATGAATTCAAAGAAGGATGTAAATCAGCAGAAACTGCGAGCAATATTAATCAATCATTTTTCCAGAAGACCATCAATGAATGTACAGTTCAACATTGGTTCCTTGAATTTGAGGAAGGTCACAGACATGCTTCTGTGATAGTCAACAACCAATCAAGGGTCAGCATTGAAGCAGACTTAAGAAAAACAACTCTAGAGAAGTTAGAAGAACTATGTGTTGACCATTCAACAGCTGTTCAACATTTGCACCACATGAGAAAATCAAAAAATCTCAACAACTTGTTGCTGCACAAGCTAAATGAAAATCAGAAAATCACCGTTGTGAAGTTCGCTCTGCACTTATTTTGCACAATAAAAAAAGATTCATTTCTTGATTGTATTGTGACATGTGGCAGAAAAATGGATTCTATACAACAACTGAGAGAATTCCATGCAATGGCTGGAGTGAGATGAAGCACCAAAACACTTCTCCAAACTATATGGATTATACAGAGGCATTAATTAGGTTGTATAAAATTTACATGGAGCAATTCGCCAATACAGCATTTCTGGAAGAACCATGTATCTACCTCATATCTACTGTCATTCATTCCTTCCCCAAGATACTTCACCCTTCAAAATATCTCCTGCGACAGAATAAATCCACAGAAACTGAAGACACAGGAAGAAACTGTGGTGGCCTTAAGACGTAGAGAACAAACAAAAAAGCCTACACCACTGACCAAACAAGTAAATTTTAAAGACTGCAAAGGAATATATCACTCCAGAGAAAACTTCTGTTGTCAAAGAAAAAAAACAGGATATTTTATGCACTTCTCTTGTTGATGCGGTTTTTATTTGAAGAAAACAAATGGAGCTACAAAGACCTTGGCTTTTTTATAATTCACCATTCGTCTGCCAGACAGCTGTGGACAAGTCAGGGTAATCTCAGTTATCCTGAAGTAAACCTAGAATAACTCAGTATTGTAGATATATTTGTATCAGGTTAAAATCAGATCAATTATTTCGATATTCAGCATGTTAAATAGCCCATCTTGCATCTGTAAGAAATTAAAGAATGGCTGATGTTGGAAGAGACTTTTGAAGATCATCTGCTCCATCCCACCTTCTTAAGCAGGGTCACCTAAGGCCAGCTGTCCAAGGTCATGTCTAGATGGCATTTGAATATCTCCAAGAACAGACATTCCACAACATTGCTTGGCAACTTGTGCCAATGCTCGGTTATACCCACAGTGAGAAAGTGTTCCATGATATTCAGGTGGACTCTCCTGCCTTTTAAGTGTGTGTCCAATGCCTCTGGTTCTGTCACAGGGCATCACAGAAAATATTCTGACTCCATCCTAGTTTTGCATCCTCCATTCCAGTATTTGTATATATGGATGAGATACTCCTGAACCCTCTTTTCTCAGGGCTGAACACTCCCAGCTCTCTCAGCCTTACCTTATGTAAGAGATGCTTCATTTGTTCAGTCATCTTCATGGCTCTTTGCTGCACTCTCTCTATTATGTCCAAGTCTTTCTTATAGTGGGGAGTTCAAAACTGAGCAGAGTATTCCTGGTGTGGTCTCACCAATGCTGAGACAAATGAAACCCTCCCTGCTATTAAAAGCCTTCAAAACAACAGAAGTCAAAATCATTTAAAATGAAAAAAAGGTTTTCATATTGAAATAATCAGTAAATTATTTGAATTATTTTCTGAAACTGTCAGAGTTTTGCCTGTCAGAGCATCTGGGCAACGTTCTTAGTCCTACAATTTAATTTTAGCTGCTCCTGCAAGGAACAGGGATTTTGATTCAGTGATTCTTATGGGTCCCTTCCAAGCTGATGTGTTCTGTGATTCTATAATTCTGCAATAGACAATATATACATTAATATATTTATAGTTTTTACACATTAACTGATAAACTGTTTTGAAATTAATTTCAGATGTAATTTTCATGGTTATTATTTATTGATTTGTAACAGATACCAAATGTGTGTGTGTGTGTGTTTTTATTTATATAAAACTTCTGGCTGAAAATCTATCCTGGAAATGATCAATAATATTAAAAATATTTACATGCCAGTAAAACTTGCAGAGCAATGCAGTTAAGCTCCTTCTGATTCTAAATGACAGGAGTCTGCCTGGGGCAGCTTGACAATGACAGAGCATAAACACCCAGTCTGGAAGAAAATTACTCGTTTAGTTTGACAGCTAGTTGTAGGTGATGCCGTACAAGCAATTAAAGGAAAAAAATTAAAGAAATGGTCACAATATTATTTTGAGAGATAACTGTGTGATTAGAATACAAAAGAAAATATATTTGGGAATGGAAAAAAGTATACTGCTGAAAAAAATACATTTCTGGCTGCATGAACTCATTAATTTAAGCACTATTTTATCTAGTGGTTTTATAAAGACATGCTCTGTCAATAATCATGGTGAATGTGAATGATTGCTTAATTATTCTATTAACTGCAGTTGGCAGGACCTTGTAACCTACAGAAATTTATATAAGATATATCTTTATTTCAGGATAAGAAAATAATAATAAAGTCATCAAAGATACTTAGAGCATGAGTTCCAGACTATACTAAATATCTTCACAATAACTTCCAGTGAAATACAAAGATGATACAGCAGCACTATTTGTAAAAGATACCTTTGTGTAAGACACAACAATGTAGAGTCTCTTTTATTTGATTTATTAATCTCTTAGAACTACTATTAATGCAAAAATAAATTCATTTTGGTTATTATTGCCATGTGTCAATTTGTTAAAATATTATATCTGAAGTAACTTGAGCCATGGTCATAAAACACCCATTGTGTTAGAAATCTATTAGCAATGATTGACTGAAGAAAAAGTAGCTCAGTTTTTAGTAAACAACACATATTACTTAAAAATACGTTGAAAAGCTAACATCACCTTGAAGACAACACCTAGTGTTATCTTACTTCATTGGTCACTGTAGATTATAAGGAATAAACTCCAGCCGAGCAATGCTAGTGGGTTTGTTCACACTTATTCTTACATTCCTACTATGTATTTTAACTTTTGATCAGAAGATGCATTTCTTTTCCCCTCATCCTCAGTTCATTCTCAGTTCCATTAAGTTTAGCATATAAATCATATCTTTTTAAATGTAACTCTTCCAGTTTTCATGTCCTCAAGTAATGGAATCTGGTAATAAAAACTTCATTTGTAATATGCTAGAAAAATGTTTACACTTCTTAAATCATAATTTGGGATATTTGGGGGACCTTATCTGAATGACTAAGAAATGCATAGCAGCACATCATTGGGTAAACACAAATAAAGGAACCCTATCTAGCTCTCATACAAAAACAGAATATTTTACGCCTTTTGTTTATTTAAAACCATGACACCTCTAGTTTTCTACATGATCACAGATGGTTCTCAGACTATTCTTCCTTAAGACTCACAAGATCTGTTTTTCAGAAGTTCCTGTGTAACGTTATTCCTTGAACCCATCCCAGTATGTTTTTATCCTTCTTGAAACAAGACACCAAACCCGTACCTAGTATTAAGCTTATTACTGTTCTGTTTCAAGCTTGTCGGTGCTGCATATGTAGCAAACATGAAATTCCCATGACAACATTTAGAAATAATTACTTTTTAGTAAAAAAATAACCAAATCAAAACAAAAATTGATTTTGGAGAGAAGTGGATAAAGTTAGAGAGGAGGGAACTGACCTCTTTTTCCAGGTGACAGGGGACAGGACAAGAGGGAATGGCCTCAAGCTCCACCAGGGGACATTTAGGCTAGACATTAGGAGGAAGTTTTTCACGGAAAGGGTCATTGGGCATTGGAACAGGCTGTCCAGGGAGGTGGTTGATTCACCTTCCCTGGACGTGTTTAGGGCACGGGTAGACGAGGTCCTGAGGGGCATGGTTTAGTGTTTGATAGGAATGGTTGGACTCGATGGTTCTCTTCCAACCTGGTGATTCTCTGATTCTATGAAGTGCTGTGTAGTGATGGGCTGTTTTGGGGGTTATGGTTTTGTTTTCTACTCCAGTGTCCCATATTTTCATTCATCATTCCTGGATGCTAAACTTAAACATGCTGAAATATATATTGAACCTCATCAAATGTAAACCATACCTCAAAACTTTAAACTGACAAAGAAATTTCACTAACTTCATGCTTTCTATGAAATAATATTGAATCATGAGATATTGGGGAAACACAGAATATGGTTATTGTAAAATTATGGTAAGAATTTTCAAATAAAAATTGATTGATCCAGAATACATCACACAGAAATTGGACCAGGCATTGTAAATACAGGAAGGAGAACATACTTAGAATTATCAGTTTTGTTACAAAATAATCTTGGAGTAATCCCTTCCTCAGGGGAGAAAATCGTATAGTCTGCTTTAGTATAAATATGGGGAGATCAAAACCAAAACATATTAAGCAGGTATGTATTTTTGAGAAGCTTTCAGATGTTTCACAAAGTAAGTAGTTATTATTTCAAATCTATAAAAGAAGAATTGAATTTTAAGGGGGGAAAGGACTTGCCCTAAACAAAGGCATCCAGAACTCCTGCCAAGGTGTCTTCAAAAGACTGCAGAATTTGAGTTGGGCTAGATGATCATTGTCTCTTCCACTTGAACTATTGTATTCTGTTCTGTTCTTCACAGAATCCAATAAATCTGCACTGTACCTAGAATCATAAAAGAAAAACATCTCTCTTTGTGTCAAACACTCAATTTATACTTAGAAGAAAGCATTTGAAATACTACGTGATTTCAGCTGCTCTTTCTTCTAATTCAAGAAAACCCCCAGTTGTTTCTACCATCCAAAATTAAAGCAGATATCCAAGTCTATTAAATTTAACTTAATATAGCATCTCTGAAGATGTGACAAATTTAGAAGGGATGAATTTTCTTTCATTTAGTTATTGTCCTACAAAGACAAGATAGTAAATTTTAACATGTTTAATGAAACAACTTAATTTTTGAAACATGAAATATTCAGATTTTAGCTAGCCTTGACTTTATAAAACTCACTTCAACAAAAAAAAATGATACTTTTTATAAGTCATCAATAAGTAATCACTCGTTAAGACTCATACTTTTTTGAGGATAAAATTAGGTCACTGTCTACCACATGCTGGCCTTTTTTAGCTTCCATAAATAATTAAACAATTATAATAGAAAGATTGTAAAATTAAAAATACATAACATCATTTTTCACAAAATACATTCCTATAATTTCAGATATCTAAGGTGAGGCTTTAATTTTCAGTAGTGTATTAGCTGTTCTATGGAACTAAAGTAGTCTAAAATTTCTACATTGTAATTCCATATAATAAGAAGTGACGCATTATAAACTCAATGTAGAACTAATGTAAATCCTTTTAACAGGCCCATATGAAAAGAACAAAGGCTAAAAATGTCACTTACTTTAGGAGGGATGTTGTTGCTAGATGTATGAGGTTGGGCAAGCTGTCAGAATAAGATAAATGGGGCTCAGTTGTACCATTAACCTGTGACATTTTTGACAGTGCAGGGCTATACACTGTGAGAAAAACAGAATATGTAGCTTGTGACTTTTTTCCTTAGTTAGTAACAGAGCTAAGAAAAAAAGATGCAATATTCTAATATAAAGGAGAATAACATAAAGGGAAACCCCCTCTTTTTCCAGCTCTCAAAAATATAAGAACTCAAATGAAGAGATTCATGCTTTGAGAACAGTCTGCAGATATCTTCCAGTATAATATATAGAAAACAAAATTATGCAAAGTACATTAAATAGTTTGCATTAAAGTGTGGAACAACAGAATAATTTATTCTTCATAAATCTTGATGTTTCAAGAACACCAAATTATAACCTTTATACTGACAATTTAATTTATACTTCTGTTAAGCTAGCTTTAAGCAATCAGAAAGAGGAAAAAGAATGAATTTTTATAAAACTATGATTAGTATATACAAGGCAACAGTCTAACTATATTAGGCTCTGGTTTTAACATTACGAGTTCCAGCAGTTCTGCCTTAAGAATATGCACTGTCTTGCTGTAAATACAAAAAAACCCAAAAAAAAACACAAAACCAAACCAGTTTTATAAGATTTTTTACAAATATTTTACAAGTTAGTACATTCTAAAAACTAGGGGGATGCATTGTGAAAAACTTTTTAGATGGCTGATTATTAGAAACCTTCTTCACCATTTCAATGTATTCAAAATATTACTTAACAGTAGTGCATTCCCAGTGAAAGAGAATTGATCTTCTCTTAGTTTATCTAGATATTCTTTGAGGCATGGACAAATTTTATACAGTAAAAACTTGTGTAAATTTTGTATTTGTGCCTATAGGAATTCTTTTTATTTTTTTCTTTTTTCTTTTTGTCTTTCAAATTTCTGGATCCATCTATATTATTGCATTGCTTAGTCTAATAAAAACAAGATCTATAATTTTCTTCTCATGCAGCTATAGAGCGAACAGAGAACTAAAAACCACAGTATAGGTAACGATTAAAAATTTTTACTGTATTATTTGATTACATGTTATAAAAGTAAAAAGAGAGCTGCACAATAAACATCATCTCTGTTACCACCTATGAAAAATGCTGGAACCGATTCTGTTAGGATAAATACAGATCAGTTGTTTATCACTTCTTGTTAATATTCTTTAACTTTCTCATCTTTAATGAATGATGGTATCACCAGTCAAGGATTTTTGGTGAGCACCTAATGTACAAGCAGAAAATTTCTGCTGTCAGAAATTTACATTATCAGATTATTTTCATTTTGATTTCCAACACAAAATAATTTTCAAAGGAGTCAAAAACATAGCATGTAGCCAACAATACTGCATTTATTCTCTCAAACTCCTTGAAGAGTCTAAATTCCCATGTAGGGATATAATTGTTGCCAGCTATAAAAGAGGGTGAAAAAAATGTACTGCCATAACTAATACCTTATGAAAGGGGAATCTAAGGATTCAGTGCTTCAGGTACTGTGATGTGAGGTAATGAGTCAAGTCACCTCAACCCTGTGAACAGAGATTGTGGTTTTAGGAAGTGACCCTGCAGCAGTGACTCTGAAGATCGAAACATCACTCTATTTACTCCATCGTTTTCACAGAAACAGAAAGTGGGTAAAATCATTATTTGACCTACCCACCCTTTGAAAAATGTGGATTCTCCTGTTATTTTCAAACAGATTGATTCAGTGGTAGTTGGGAGGACTGCAATGTCCATGGAAGAACAGAGGGTCAATAACTGCTCTGTGTGCAGCACAACTTCAGAATGCAAATTGGTATTTCTCCTATGGAGTTCAGTGATCTCAGTAAAGCTGTATTTTCACCAGTCATATGGATACCACAGCTTTGTTGAAGATCAGGTAATCTCATCTAGCTGAAGCAAAAGTCAAAAACTCAGATGGCTTCCTTGAAGATTTATGGAGCAGAGACCTGTGAGGAGAGGTTCTTGCATCATTAACATCAGTCCTTAGAGTCAATAAAACTAACAAGGAAGGGTCTTTCACAATCTCCCCCTGCTCTCTACCTTGTCAAATCAGGATATGCTAGATGCATCCAGAGTACAAAGTGACACTCTGCAAAAAAGAACCATAGATCTTGTTTTGAAAACCACCCAAACAACGCTCAGATTTTTTTACCTTGGCGTTCCACCTTCACAATATACTCTGGAATTAAAACTGAAACTGGGTTTCTTCTTGTATACAGAGCAAATCGAGGGATATAAGACTTCTTTAGACTTTTGTTTATGGTGCTTTGATTACAAGAAACAAGTACTTGGATATGTACTTGTAGCTGTGAGGGAGTTTTGAGAGGCAAGAGACTTCAGCATTACAACAGTATCTAACGATAATTTACTAAAATTCCAAAGAAATTAATTAACTACACTCAGAAAGTAAGAAACTACATAAAACAGATAGTTAAGAGAAAAGTTAAGTACTGCTGACGCACTTTGCCCTACAAAGTGCTAATAATCTCTGGACACGTTTGCTGGGCAAAGAATCTGAGCTGAACTAGAGAACTGCACACTTACATCAGCTTTGGAATGGGCATATTAGCAATCATTTGAAAGAAAATGCACACGTTTCACTGAAGGATAGTGGAAAGCAGTGAAAATAAATTTACTTAGGACAGAACCTCATTCTTACAAGCAATGGAGATTTGCACAGCAAAACTTCTTTCCCTAAGTGTGTGAATCTCTTACTAAATTCTGTATCTCAAAAATACTACTGTGTAAAATCACAAATTGCTCAAACTTCTTTACAGAAATCATTAATTCAACTTCGTGCCTTCAAAACTGATATATCTCTTGTGGAATAAATCTGGAGGCTGTCTGGCACTGAAACACATGTACTCAGACTTCTACCATAAACAGCTTTTAAACTGAAATACCTTTCACACCAGAAAATTCAAAAATACATTTTTCTTTAATTTTATCCTTAAAAATTAGAGTCCAGTCTAGGTCCAGGAAAATAGGGAAAACTATTCATTTTTTTCCTGTGTCTAATTGCTTCATCCAAAATGAATATCAAAGATTACTATGACAGTCAGTTACTGGCATTTTATAGCTCATGCAGTTCTTACAAACTACTCTTGCTGGTCTACCTTACCTGAGTATTCTTGGAGGGCTAAGCAAGCAAAAGCATTTTTTAAACTAGAAGAAGTGTGACTAAGAAAATTCTGACCCTAATCCAGTCATTGAATAGTAATATCTCCCCTTTCTCTGCATGGCTTAAAAAAAAAGGAAAAAAAATGTCCAGAAAATGTACCAAAACAGTGTCATTATCCTGTTAACAGAACTTTCAACATGTGGTCGTTTTTTGAGTAATGTCGATGTCCACAACACTGTATTGTAGGCATCATATATGGTCTACCATTTATATAATGAATAAATGCATCTTGAAACCTGAAAAAAAAGGTGGTTCCTTTTGCCAGGTAAGTACCAAAAAAAAAAAAATGTCAATGCCAAAGATGAGCCTGAGTTTTTTCAAAACTAATCCTGTTGAACTGAAGAACACTCATCTAGCCTGAGCTTTAAGAATACCTACATCATCCTGTTGAGAAAGAGTACTGGCCTCAAAAATTATCCAAAATTGATAGTAAACCTATACTAGAATACCGTAATTTTTAAACCTGAAAACTAAAAATAGTAGTTAGATTTAAATTAACCCATGATTATCACAAAGAGAAATTACCAGACATAAGTAAGAATGTCCCCAAATTTTACTGCAAAATACAACATAGATGGCTTTCACAAGCAACTATCAGACATTAACACAAGAGATATTTTCTTTGTAATTGAAAAAATCAGCAAGTATTTCTGACCTCATTGTATCTCTAAAGGCCTTAGTATGCTTGTTTAGTACATCAGAAATCTATTTTTGGTTTGTCTATATGAAAATAGGAACTTACATATTCAAGAATGTTCTTGGATTGACTGGCCGCAGAAGAAGCAGCTTATGTCCCCCTGAACTGCAGGAGAGCCACAAACCTAAACCATAAAATCTACATTAGTCTGCTTACATTAGAAACATGATTTAGAGCACACCCTAAGAAAGTCTGGCAAAGAATTCATGGGCAGTCACTTGCAGAGTCATTGCCTTTAGGAGAAACAAATCACATGGAATATGTACAAGGAACAGGACAAACCTCTGAACTAAAATGATTTACGCAATTTTTGAAAAAAGAGCAGGGCAACTTTTTTTTTTTTGTAATGAAAGTTGAGAACTTTGGGGGGTCAAAATTTGATTGTAAGTTATTTTAGCTTCAGATCAATGTCTTTCTGGTAAAAAATGGAAGTCATAGGGGTTTGAAATGTATTTTTGACAGCAGAAGTATGGAGGAGAAATTTAATAGTATCTTCTTAAGAATATGTCTGTCCTGATATCTCCCTCAAATTAGTACAATATCCATTCTTTCAATGTTATAAATCATTGTTATGGAAATTAAAATGGTATTATGTAGCCAGGGCTTTTCAGACAAGGACTAAGCTGCAAAGGCTGCAAAGCAAACTTTTTCATGCAAATACAGTTTGTAATAAAGAATAAAGAAAATAGAAAAATTAATAAGGGCACTAACACAGACTAAAGAGAATGAGCTGCTACATCTCATGGACTTTTTGAAAAGGCTCTTGTTACCATGAAATGGAACTAGAGCTGTCTGGAAATCCCACTCTTTTTAAAGTACTCCATATGGTGCCACTTTTCTAACAAACTGACATTGACATCCATGTTCTATTTGAATCTTATTGTTTCACATTCACTCACACAAACAGCCAATATAAAGGGAAAATACTGCATCAATGCTATAACTCACAGTTTTCTTCCTTGCAGGCATGATTTTTACCCAACATGTGTCTTACATCTCCCTTCTAAGGAAAGAGTTTAAGTCATTCTTGTTATTTCCACTTCATTATTCCTTTGACTGCATGACCTTTTGTATTTTGGGATGTAACTGATCATGGGAAAAGTCAGCAGAGTAATATCGCAAACAAATGAAAGCCAACTTTCAAAAGATCGCATATCCTTCAAAAAAGCATCCTAAAATGAAAGACAAAAGCAAAAGATATTTTTCTGCATGCTTTGTACATAATGCTGTGTTTTGTCAAAGAGGTGAAAATCTTTGAAGTTTTTTAATCTGCCAATCAATTTCCTTTTCTCTTTTAGATTTTCTTCTATACTTTAATAAGGGTAGCCAAAATATTTGTCAAGGAAAAAGTCACGAATATTGAATACAGCTCTCCTTTATCCTTTTGTTTCATGGTTCACTTTCATCGAAATGGGAAAACTGACATGGTACCAAGAAGTTACAAGGTCCTCTTCTTTAAAAGAAATTATTAAGTTCACCAGATGATACACCATTCCTTCAATTACTACCTTTTTTCCCCAACTTGAGTCAGGTCTAATTAATGAAATACATCCACTTCTTCCATCCTCAAAAATTAAAAACAATAAGTGTTGAAAGTGACAGGGCTTTACTGTGCAGTACAGAACAGCATGAACTTATACTGAAAGAAAACCATTTGTTGTCTACTTTTAAGACTTGATTTTCTTATTCACAAAAGAACAGAATACCTTTTTGAAACAATTAAAAAAAATCCATTTTCTCATCAATCAGCTGTTTCTAGACTGTACAATTTTGGGCTATTTTCTACTCACTATTTCATGATGAAAAGAAATCTGAGAAAATCCATAAATGCATTGTTTAAAAGTTCTCATTTGCCCACAGCAAATATTACATCAACACTCAACTTATGCTGAGGTTTATAAACAATGAGAGTGGTTAGCAGTCCAGAGGACTGGCTCCTGCACAGTGTATAGACTGAGGAGTACAACACAGATAGCCCGAAAAGTTTCTTTGTCTACACAACGTACAGTAATGCTGTGTAGAAAGTAGTGCAGCGATATTAGCATTATACTGGCAAGTTTGTATCCCAACAGTGGTTTTGCTATTTTCAGCATCCAGGGAAGGCACAGTTCTTGATATTTTTCTTCATAACTCTAGTAGAAAACATAAGGACATTCAAAGTTACCACTAATGTGAAGATAGCTCAGAGAGAACTGAATCTTTTACTTACTGAGCAAAAACTGCAATTCGAGAAAATCCATTACAGAAAAGATGGTGGCATGTTAATCCTCCTTTACAAAATCCTCTAGAGTTTATTACTTGACTTTGATGAAAGGGTGTCATTTAAAGGTTAAACCTCAGTTAAGAGCTTTATGTTCATGTGGACCAACCTAAGGAAAGGCGAGTTTTCTAGAACTACCACTCAAGTAATCTGAAAAATGTGAGTGAGGAAAGGATCTCTGAGTAAGAATTAGTTCTGTATCACATAGCTATGAGAGCAGGCAGCAGCACAAATTAAATGACAACAACAATAACAAAAAATCCTATTTCCACTTTTAGCAGGTCTGGTTTGCCATTTTAGAAAATTTACTTTGACTGTCTTTTTATGTAGGGGAGGTGGGTGGGAAACTGATGTAAGTAGTATGCAGCATTATGTCACATTCTCCTTACCTAGCAAAAAAGTCTTAAAAACAAGGACGCATTTATTCTTAAAAGCCTACTACTTTTGTATATCATTGTCAAGAAAGATTTACATACACAATTGTGTATCTCCTCTACCAAGTGCATAAGAACAACAGGTGATTAGCATGGGTTAACTTCTGTTTGCACTAGGGCATAGAGTTGATACAATACGTTTTCTCTCTGTGCACAGCTGTCCAAGGCCAAGGGTATATAAATCCATACTTTTAAGTCAGTCCTACTGCATTTGTACTGCCCTCTAAAGACAGTAGATGAACCTGAGCAAACCCTTCACAGAGCTCTTTGCTGAGTGATACAGTTCTACATCACCCACAGATCTGCAGTGTCACAAAGGTTGTCAATCGACATCTTTGCGCTACAAAAAGTGCCTAGTTTTGCGCAGCAGTGATTTCTTTCAGGTTCTTACCTTTCTCAACCTTTGACAGCAATTCTTCATCCACTTTGAATTCTCTAGAATTAACATCCTATACAACACAGATGTGGGTTTCTCTACGGCAGACTGTTTTACCTGAAATATCTTAATACAGTCATAATCATTAAGAGAAAACTATTGTACGTTCTCCCAGGTGGCTTTTACTGTGATTTATTTAAATTCCTAGCAATTTCATGCTAGAAGATCCCTCAGATAATAGCAGTGAAAGGTGTCACCACCAGCTATAAATAGGAAGCAAAGTTAACAAAGAAGTCATTTACTTCACCAAATTGATTTTAAAATTGTCTGTAGATGGAAGGTTTGTGTATTACTTGAACCGCAGCTACAACAGTCAAGAAGCTCTTATCCTAGTTAATATGAACTTTCAAGGAAAAACAGATGGAGAATATCAGACCACTTATCTGGTGTTAAATATCATCTCAACTTACTTTATATTTCATTTTTTAAATCTTTGGCTACAGTCTTTCATATTGGCACAGATCAACATAGTCTAAATGAAAGCCTGGAACTTTTCCTTGTAAAAGGAAGACTGAGAAGTACACTTCAGCTGTCCAGCCTCAACACCAGTCCTTCCATGAAGGAACTGAATTGGTCACAGTTGTAATCTCCTTATTCGTATTAAAATATATTTCATCTTTTGGGAGTAGCCATTCTATCCAAAATGAGATATGATATAGCTGAAACTCCATATGAAAAATTTTTAAATAACTATCAGACTCAAGCTTGTTGCCCCTAAAACCAGATTTTTCCAGATTTATGGTCAGTTAAAGAAACAAAGACCTGAGTGATTCATTTCTAGCTGTGGCATCTGCAGTGTATGGCCTGTGCCCCCACTCTCATTGTTCCATGCGAGTCCTCCCCTACAACGCATTCTGTACTCTTCTAGAATGTATCCTTCCCCAGACCTCTGCTATCATACCAAGACTGTATTTCTCTACTCTGCGTCATTAGTTTAGATAATAAATATCTCATTCTACATAAAACAATTTTTTATTCCAGCTATCTCTAAGAAATTATTGTAATACGGTACAAAGACACCTTTTCAAGTAGAAAAGTTGCTGCCACAGTTAAGCCAAGCACAGCAAAGTTGCAAGAAGGTCAAGAAAAGTTCAGAGAAAGTAAATCTGAGGAACCTCAGTCCTGAGGCCTTGCAAACACAGTACAAAATTTATGGCCACTTCCTAGAAACTGCCTGCACAGTTGAAAGAGATATCTTCTGGCAGCTAAACTGTCAGCAGCTTCAGATAACCGTGCTAGCCAAGGTATAAGCTGAGCTAGAGACCTCTTTGGAGATTTTCTGTGTATGTATGTGCGTGTCAGGAAGACATTGAAGCAAGTCTGTGTAATGGCAAGTACCATCTCATACAACAAAAAAATAATTTCCACTTAAATGAAGGGCTTGACTAGATTTAAGTTATTTTCTTTTACAAATAATGAACTATAAGGCTTAAAACAATGAAGCAGTCCTACTACTCGTGACAAAAGGATATCAGAGAGTTAATGAAAGAGTATTTATTAAAGACCCTTTAATGTAATACTTCCAGTTTAAGAAGATTAATTGAACAGAAAACAAAAAATAAACTTCATTTATTAAAAAAAAAATCCAGTTATGATAAGGCCAGATAGTAAAGAGATTAACAACATTTTAACACAGCTTATAAAACTAAAGCAAAAGATACATTAGGTAGGGTTAGCAATGCACAATTTCAGTAGTTTTAAAACATGCACTTATTACATTTCTACCAAATTTTTAAAAATTTCTACTCAAAAGTGCTGGGTGACATTCTGCTGAGTAGTCCCATTTATAGAGAGAAATAAAAAGAAATTCCTTCTCATCAGTGCTGAAAAATTAAATTCCTGTTTAATTCCTTCTTTAAGCAATTATGTAGTTGTGAAGCATTCATTGTTACCTTTTGCAGTTTATGCACCTGTTTAAAGGCCAAAATATACATGTAAAATTAAAGGTCAACTAACCAGGGAGATCTGTCTTGGAGTTAATGTTCCAGTTTTAGTACTTATGCGCATTTAACTTTGTTAATATTTGGAAAAACTGTTGGACCAGATGAATGTTTTCAATAATATTAAACTGGAAAATAAGGCATCCAAAGTATTTGTCACTGCAAATAGTATTGTCATTCATAATGATTAACCTTCTGAATCCTATGTTATAATTAAATATATTCCAAGATTAATTCTATTATAACTTTCTATTATAAATAATCATACAGTAGAATACAATAGCACATGATACTGTAGGGTTCATGATGAATGCTTTTCAAATGATAGTAGTTTTGTAATGATTTATATTCTTTCAAAAGCTGAAATAATACTGAAGGTTGAAGCAAAAGAAGGTTGAAAGGAACATTTTAGAGTGTGAGACAAGAAAGCGGTTAATTTGTTTTTTAAAAGCCGTAGCAAGTAAAAAGCTGCTGTACTTTCCATTATGGAAAAAAAAGGAAAAAATTGAACTCATGAAAACACTTCAGCTTGTTTATTTCAGATTCTACTGCAGTAAGTGAGGAGGTAAAAAAATAAAAAATAAAAAAACCTTCATACTCCAAGGATGTCTGAAGGTATCACTCCATTTCACATGACAGCTATGTTTAACAGTAATGATAGAGCAAAATCTGCAGAAGTAACCATTGCTTTGTTCTTTTAATTAAAGAAATGCAATGCCAACTGCCTTTCCACTGTGAAAAGGTCAACATAAATACTTTACTTTTTTAATCAATATATGTGCTGTTTCTTTATTAAAGCTTGTATCTGCATCCTCTATTGACAAATGCAATTTACTCTCACTTTTTCTTAGTGCTAGACCTGCATACCATCAAAATCAAGACCAAGCACATTGTATTCCATCTTATTTTCATAGAATCATAGAATCACTAGGTTGGAAAAGACCCACTGGATCATCGAGTCCAACCATTCCCATCAATCACTAAACCATGTCCCTCAGCTCCTCCCATCCTTTAAACACCTCCTGGGAAGGTGACTCAACCACCTCCCTGGGCAGCCTGTTCCAGTGCTCAATTACCCTTTCTGTGAATTTTTTTTTCCTAATATCCATGACTGCTTCCCTGGGGAATGACGTGGCAGAGGACCTTGTCCAAGGCCACCCAGGATAGTAAGGATGCAGCACGGGACCCATTTTATGAATCAATAATGTTGTTTACTGTTGCTACAAGGAGCAAACCTTGCAAACCTTACTTTGTAGGTTGTAAGGAAGCAACACATTACCTCAGGCTCTGAGTAGAAGTTGCAAGTTTCTCTGAATTCAGTTTATTCTGATATTTAATATATAACATAATTTTGCATTATGGGAACATTTATTATGTGCATATATAATGCATATATATGCATTATTTGGAACAATTTGCAACACAAACCTTTTCTTAGGTCCTAGTGTTTTCCTTAATGGAACATCAATTGATTTAGTGTCAGTGGAGAAGGTTCATGTCATATAAGAAAATAATCTGTCATTTCCTCTTAAGAACACCTAGGTGTGATACTGGCTACAGAACTATTCATTCAGCATTACTAGCAGGTCATTTCCCACCTTCTATTTTCCCCTTTTCATGCATCAACTATTTGCATTTCTTTAGCATATTACCATTTGAGGCTGAGCTTTTTGAGGCTGAAATCATACCTCTTCAGTTCAGTAGCTTCTAGCATATGTGGATGACACATGAATAATACGCACTACATTAAAACATACACATTAAGAAGCAGCTTTTTTCCTTTGTAAATGAAATTCTGCTAGACTTATTTGCATCAGTTGCATTTTGAGGACAAATCAAGGAGGTCACGATAGCGAATAGCAGATGTTCTTTTACTTAAATGATAAATAAATAAAAATGTCACATATAAATTTGTACAGAATATTCCCTGCTCCATTAAAAACAAAACATTAGCAACAGACCACAATACATAAATTAAAACAGGGCACAGCTCTTTCAAGTACAACTTCTGTGGCTTTGAAAACTGAATAAAGATGTTACAGCTAAACAAAAAAAATGTATTTACAAAACTTAAATAATTTTAAATGTTAGGAGGTGTTTGTAAAAATATATCATTGCTTTATTAGGAGCTATTAGAAATTCCCATTTTCATTTTAGAAGAACTATTTTGCTTTTTTTATTTGTTTAATAAAAGAAATGGGTCATTGTAAGAAAATAAAAGTGTTTGCTTTGGTAAAATTAAGCCAATTTAATTTAGTCATATTTGACCTATGTGGTCTTAAATATTCCTGCTTCAGATTTTGATTTCAAATTAAATTTATATTTACTGAATTCAAGGAGAAAGAAAAGGTCTCTCCTGAGACATTAATAAAATGTTAAGGTTCCATGCTGTAAACCACTTCAACCACTGGCTAACCAGGGCTTCCTATGATACATTAAAACTTATAATTGACTATGAGGAGGATTTACTCAATGTTTAAAATGAAAATCGAAACTCTTCATCCTGAAGAAAAAAATTAACTAACTCAAAATAAGGCAATGTAAATTAGCACTGGATCCATTCTTTAAATGACTTTTGGAGCTCGGAGAGAACCCATTGTTGTAAGAACATAAGGAAACATCATATTAATTTTGGATTATTAAACTTCCTAGCAAACTTTATCAGAAGAACTGAAAAGTGAAGACCTGCATATGAACAATTCTATGTCACCATATTTGTGCCTCATCCACTAGGACTGTTCAGAATAGTTTTGATAAGTGTGCTGTAGTCTTCCTAGGTCTCAGTTTCCACATCACGGATGGAAGGAGTGAAAGGAGAGGAAAGAAATTAAAACCAGATATTTCAAAGCAAATGATTTTAGTAAAATATTCAGAGATACTCTCCTTTTTGTTTCTTTGTTATGTTTAGTTTGTAATCTGAAAAATTAACAAACCACAATGTTACCATATAGTCAGCTTCCTGATCATTAGCACCTCAGAGCTCAGCTCCATGTCTTTCTTCACCTTCTCTCCTAAGGCATTGTGCAATCGTTGCCTATAAAATTAAGTCCTAAGTTTCAAAGAAGAGATGGAAGTAACTTTTAAGAGAAAGAAGAAAATATATATCATGATATTTATACCTGCTTTCATCCTCACATACAAACATCTGCAGAGAAAATACAATCAATAGTCAGGGAAAAAAGTATTTAAAATATGTAAAGTTTTAGGGTTTTTTAGGTTCTTCACATTTCAAACAATGTTTTGATTATTTGAAGACACTCCATTTTATTTTTGTCAAATCATAGCCTAAGAAAAAATATACATAGATTATAAATATCTCAATAGGAAGCAGCAAATTCAAATTAATTCATCAAAGGGGAGACTTAGAGGTGACTTGGTCAGGGTGTGAAAGTATTTTAGTAGGGACCTAATTTCTGATACGAGTATGTGAAGATGTTACAAGGTATAAAGGCCAGAAATAAGCTAAACAAATTAGACTGGAAATGAATTAACAGTGAATATAATGAACAATGAGAACAGTTTATCTAGAGATGTATGTGGACTGTTCATCATCAATAGACTCGAAACTGAGAGGCACATTTCCCTTAGCCAGAATTTAAGAGCAGGATGTGAGAATTATTGCAAAGCTCTGTGGCCTGGGTTATACAAGAGGTCAATGTGCACCATTATATTGGTTTTCCCTGAAAACAATTAATCTCTCTACACTATAATTAAAGCTAAAGAATGTGCCTTCCAGGAATATGATTTTATAGCTGTGCTACCGAAATACATTAAGTGTCCCCATTCCTCAGAAAGTGTGAAAATTATAACCTTCCTTGAAAAGCAAGGGGTGAGGAAGGTAACTGTTTGAAAGGAACACTGTTTCCTATCAGATAAGTAATTAGCAATCTATACCGGCACTGGATCCACACAGGAATTTGTAATCCCCACAGCATGCCTATATAAGAGAATCAACTCTCCAGTGCCTTCTTCCACAACCAGAAGAAATTATCTACTAAGGTAAGAAAGCACAAGACCTCTGTAGAGAAAACACAATGTCAGTAGTGGCAATCCTTTTCCAAGATCTAATGGAAACAACATGAATTTGACATATGTTGATTGATTTAAAAAGCTGTGCACACTTAGGGAGGTTGTGGCACGATGGGACCCATCAATATGTGACCATTTAAATACAAACTGTACAACAGAGCTAAGAATTGAGACAAAAAAACTGTTAAGAATCTACCTTTTCTTAACTTTGATCTATCTCCAAATTGAACAATGGGGTATTTTTAGACATTAACAAATTTCAATTTTGAAGAGTCAAATTCTCTTAAACTGTTTGTTCTTTTGTTTCTACTCATGACCTTTAATTTTTTTTTTTCCTGGGATTGCATGATGGCAACATGATGGTAATATTTTGTCCATTAGTTAAAAGGTTTTAATGCATAACATTTCAAGAAGCTGTCAAGAGGCTCTACTTATATTTAAGATTTTAGAGCCATTCATGTTATTGCAAATTTCAATAGCACATACAAAATAAATCTCAATGCAGTAAGTGTATATGAAAAAGTATTTACTAAAATCCTCTTTATGTAACTGTCTTTTTTGTCAACTGAATAGCTTTGCTAATGCATCAGCAAACACATTCCTGAAAATTAGTCGGGGGTGTGTGTCTCTTTTTAATGATGAATATTGATTTTATTTCTAATCTATCACTCTGCGATTGAAAAAGATCATTGTTCAAGAGTGTTTTCTTACTGGCTCAGAAAGAGTGTAGAGGGTCACATGTTAGGATATACAGCCTTTGAACTTACTAATTTGCATGGTAATAATGCCACATGCTTATACCTGTTTGAAATGCCAGAGTCAGTTGTTGCTGAAGTCAAGAGAAATTCTTCTAAGGACATGAATATGATACATCCTGTGTTGTTGCTTATGAAAACATGAAGGCTGTAACTGTGTCTGATTATGTGTCTGAATGAAGAAACATTTTTCAGTGTCTCCACTATAACATCAAGATGATCTGTCTGGCATACATGTTGTGATATATAGAACAAAAAAAAATACAGTATAATGTATATTTTAAACAGTATAATACAAATTTTCTTCACCAGTGTCATCAGCAGGAATACTAAACATATTTGGTCTCAGTCCATTCTAGCTATAATTTCATACGGCTTTTTTCACGCAAGGCATCATGTAAATACTGAAAGCACTCTGTAGATTTTTGCCAGTAATACTGTCAACAAAATTCTACGTGTTTATAAGTAGATTTGGTGGAAAATCTGATGAAAATATTTGTGTATTAAAGAAGTTTACGATATCAATCAGAAGGTATAAGTCCCTGTTGACAAATAAATTAAACATAATGTGTAAATATCATCATATTGTATATGTTATTTTTTATGCAGTCCCAATGTCCTATTTATGTAGAGACAGGCCTTCCATGGGAATGTATATTTGCTGAATTCATATTAAATCTAAATTTATTTTTCACCAAGTCATTCAATCACACAATTAGTTTTTCATTTGGTTATCATTTGAGTTTACTTTGTACACTCAACTGATTTAAACCACATAGTAAAATACATAGCCTTATAGATGCTTTTGTTCCTTGAATACTAAAAATAATGTATTCATTTAAATTGCTTTTAATAACAAAAGTTATCTGAGTATTACTTTGAAATTTTAGGTAGGTTATGATAGTAATGTTGTATGTGATATTCAGACTTCCAAAAGCAAATATCTTTTTACCTCCTAGTGAATATAAGGAAAAAAATAAATAAATAACCAAGTCACATCAGATAACATGTTTGCTGACAACAAAGCAGTCAGTCGGGATCCAAAATAAAATGTGATGTTACTTACGAACAGTGACTGTAATATTCAAAATCAGAAATTAGAACGTAAATTCACAGCCACATGTGCTTTTAAGATGGAAAAGTAACTAAATGCCAAACATTTTTGCCTTTTAGCACATTTTTACTGCTTATAAGGAGTATAATTCTACAAGGTTAAAAACCACAGCCCAGATTCACTGAATTCTTGTAAACAGTTCTAGTTTCCAGATGATGATATCAAACACAAAGTATGTGTTTTCCTGAGTGGAATTCTCAGTAGCTAACATGTTTTGGGTTTCCCCATTTCTTTATTGACAAAACAGCTTAGACTTTCTCAATGCAAAAACACAAGAAACTAAAAGGCAGTCTCTATAAGGTCTTCTGTGCAGCTCTTGAGTTCAAAGCAAATTTTCCAGCTGAGTTATGAAGTCCTGAAACGAATTTCTAATGAAAATGCCAACAGGCCTGTAGCTACAGCAGCGCTAGCGGGTGTTGCTAAAATAAATAGAAATCCCTGTCAGTGCCAGAAAAGCAGCCCATCATTAGAGGCACTTTTCTAGAAGCTTTTTATTACATCTGAGTGATGATAATCTTCCCACCAGTGGGCATGCTGGTTTTTGGCACATATCAAGCTTGTCAGGATCATTTTACACATTCCAAACAGCAGGCATAATAGACAATAACAAAACAGAAAAGAAACTTTCTCAACATGATGTGTATCTCTTTTCTCAGAAGTTGCTATTGCCTTTTTAGGAATCAAAGCAACCATTTAACCAATCCACTATGCATATTACGGCTATTGTCTTAAGCTACAGCAGGTATACCAGTGCTTCTGACCCACCCTCAGCTCTGACAAAGAGCAGAATTCTCTGTATGACAGTGGAAAATAGTTCTTACATCCTTTTCTTTCCAATCACGTATCCACTATGATCTTGGTGCTTAGTAGACCCTCAAGGAGCCTGCTACAGGTCTTTGTGTCCCCAGGAAGCTATTAAGGAATTACAGGTTCATCATAACATTAGAAAACGTCAGCTGACAGTCCTCTAGCATAGACTTTTACCAATTCAGTCTTGCAGGGGAAAACAGCACAGGACACAGTTATTCTGAATTACCCACATAAACTGCCTTTTCAGCAAAAATCAGAAGTTGCCACGTGTGATATTCTCAATGTCAAAATAAGGAGAATTGTTACAAAGTTTTCCCAGAGCAGTCAAAACCTTGCTTTTCACAGCACTTTGAAACCATATCGCAGCTGATAGAGACAAGGAAATAACACAAGGCAATCGTGGGAACTCTGACATAATCCTTCAAACAGCAAAAATGACTGCTCACTGTAAAACACATAAGCTTCCAAAGAGTTATTGGAAGGGCTGGATCATACTGGAAGCAAAATTAGGAATGACACTTATCTTATTTCCACTCACCATATTTCCCACCACAGTTATTACACATTGACATGTTACCTCGCTTTTTGGGTGATGTTAAGAACAAAAATGTCAGTCTGCAAACAGCGGTAATAGGCTGCGCCCTCAGAACAGGAGAAGATAAGGCAGGGGTGAAAATCTGGTTTACAGAACTTCTGTCACTGTCAATTCTCCGCTGGAGTTGTAAAGAAGCCAACTTGTCTCCCATACCAAAGATAACTTAGAGGGACAAGAAATTAAAAAACAACCTGTTACTATACTAAGTTTAGTGCAGTTGCGGTGAAAATTACTGAGAATTAACCAGTATAGGCCCTCACAGTGGTGGTGTCAATCATTTTTCAAAATGGAATAAATCCCTGGATAGTTCTAGTAAAATTACACAGAGAGACTGAAAACAGTGTACATCAGGGTGGTAAGAAGGTGATTTCATGTTCAGGGCTTTATTACTGTGTTGCTTTTACAAAATGGGGAAGAAACCTGAAAGGAGGTTGTGGAGAGGAAGGAGCTGGTCTCTTCTCCCAAGTGACAGGGGACAGGACGAGAGGGAATGGCCTCAAGCTCTGCCAGGGGAGGTTCAGGCTGGACATTAGGAAAAAATTTTTCACAGAAAGGGTCATTGGGCACTGGCAGAGGCTGCCCAGGGAGGTGGTTGGTTCGCCTTCCCTGGAGGGGTTTGGGGGACAGGTGGATGAGGTTCTGAGGGACATGGTTTAGTGTTTGATAGGAATGATTGGACTCAAGTATCCAGTGCGTCTTTTCCAACCTGGTTATTCTATGGTTCATTTTGCAAAGTGATCCCAACTTTACTGAATTCTTCGTAGTAAAATGTACAGTATTTATAAATGGCTAATTAATTAAAAAGATACTATCTAACATGAATCTGATTTTAAAAAATTACACATATAAATGGAAAGTGTAAATTTATTTACTCTGTTTCCTCAACTAATGTTACCCAAGTTATGGAACATACTTCCATTACAGGATTTAAGTAAAAATATGTTTAACAATTGGCAGACTTGAGTATTTCCTCATTTATCATACCAAAATCAAGAAAACATATTATGTGTATCCAATGTGGCCTCACATTAGAGTTTTTATACTGTTCCTTATTTACACATATTTCTTCCCACAGTTGTCAATAAGAGTTGTACCTAGACATTGAACCTTCACATCCAGGTTTTCAGATGGCACATGGATGAAACTTAAATCTCACTTAAATCTCACAATCGCAAATCTGTCATGACCCTTTCTGAATGACCATTATCAAAAGCCAAACATATTAGCTACATAATATGCCTCAACATGTAAGTGAAAACAAAATTACAAAGGGCTAAATTAAGGATTTAGATTGAGATAATATCCCCTTCTTTCAAAGCTGAAAACTACTTTCTCAACTCCATATGCATAAGCATAAACTTGTCAATACCTTTCTGCCAGGCTTTCTGCCCATCTCTCAAAAATAATAGCATCTCACTGGAAAGAGGAAAGAAGTTATACTAAGTCTACTAAAACTTTTCCAAAACTATATACATTCTTCACGCTTTATATATCAAGATTTAGCTTGGAGCAAATTTTTACTGCTAATTTATAAATCCTTGAAATACAGGGTTGAGAGCAGAATGCTAATATAACTCTAACTACAGAAATGCTTTCAGGCACTTCTATAATGAAAGAAATAATTACATCAATAAAATTATACTAGTTTGACATTAACAGTTTGCCCAAACAAACAATTTTGAATGACTAACAAGCATTATAAATATGAATGTTGTCATAAATCAAAACTGTGCTTGACCAGGGTTCATGCCTTTGGAATAACAGAAAGTATAGTTAGCAAGATTAGGGATTTCATTAAGAGCACAAATTTGATCTTTGTCTTCCTCTGAAAATTTCATCAGCTGTTGTTCTTGGGAATAAGTACCACATAAAGCACTTAACATAACATCTCTTTAACTGGTAGTAGTTATTTCTCAAGGTAGGTAATTATCACAGTGTTATTATCTTTGTGGTAAAGTTCATCTAAATATTACATCATCCAGTTTCTCACGTGGATTATTTCAGATTGTTGTTTTCTATTTTTTAAAGACATTTTTCTCCCCATATTCTTTGAGAAATAAAAAACCTTTAGCAACCTTGAATAATTTCAGTATGTGAACATTTTCATAAAATCATGAACATAGGTTCAAAAGATTAGTCCAAATGCGTCTATCCACAGCCTTTCAAAAAGCTGCCTTCTACTTTGATGTGGGATTTTCTTTTATTTATCTGTTTTAAACTAGAAGCAAAAAAGCCGTAAAGCTAAATACACAGTATCCATCTTTATATTTGCTGAAGCACATCCCATAAATGGGAACACACAAAATTACTTATACACTTAGAAACCGATTTCCTAAGTGCAAGCTTGTAAACAAGTATCAGTGTGGGTTAAATGGTCACCTTTTCCCATAAAACATGTGGTTACCAATAAGCTAGTGAGTGAGGTAGGCATTTCTTTCCAACTTTGCCTTAAGAAAGCAAGCACTACATTAAAAATCGTTGTAAATAAAATAAATCTCAAATCAAAAGCCAAAAATATTTTTATAAATACGTTCAACTGCCAGAAACACCAACCAAGGTAGAAGAATACCTCACTGAGTTAAGAGGAAATTTTGTATTTGAAATATTTTGTGGATGCTACCAAAATACTTTAAATGACTGATCATCTCATCAATCCAACACATTTGGGAATATACAAAAAGAAATATTGTAAAGTAAAGCCTAAAAACATAATTAATTTCAAAAATATTTCCCAGTAGTTTTTGAAGGAGTCAATATTTTTCAGGAAATTATTAGAATGTAAGCAAAATTAGTTTTTCATAATCTGGCCATTCTGTTACGGATTGCTCTTGAGTCCAGTGTACTTAATTTGTGTAAAGCACATGTATGATAGGTAGCGTCATCTCAAGTGGAACTAGTGAACCCTTTCTTTTTAGTTTTGGATAGTGCATCCAGAGAAGCATATTTAACTAAAATAAAGAGCTTTGGAGTGCAAAGTATGTTGCCACAGTAAACTGATGAGTGAAATTATATTGACAATTCTCCTTAGTCTGATAAGTATCTTCCTGACCTTCGCTGTTATTACAGACCATTGCCATGCACAGCAATTAATATAGCTATTAAACCTAAATACTATATCCCTTTGTTACAAATAGATAAAATTTTCTGCCACTCCAAGGACAGCACAGCTTGAACTAGAAAGACCAGTGTGTTGATACAGCAGATAACCATATACTGTTGAAAAGCTCAGAGGACAGCTTCAAGAAAGAGAAAAATTTCAAAACAGGTCTTATGTCAGGTAATCAATTACAGCACTGTCATAGTAATGGCTATGGAAAAGCAGGAGAGCAGTGACAATAGGTGCATTCATCTTACTACTGCGCTGGAAAAGCTGCACCTGTATCCCCATGCACTCTGTCTCCTACTGTCCCCCAACAAGTGAATCCCATGACAGCAGATCTGATAGTGGGAATATTACCTATCTGTCATCCCTTCTTCCTGAAAGGCACCTTGGCTACAGCTAATCACTAAAGGAAAGCAAGCAACTACCTCATCCCTCTAGCCACATAAAGGTTTCTTTGTTATGATACTGAATTCACAGCAAAGTACTGAATATATCCAAAATTATAGGAAAAGATAGAGAAAATTCATTTTTCCCAAGTGTGTAGACTAGTGTGTGTATATAGGTGTGCACGTGTATAACATACATTTGCACTCCCCTACTAGTTTTGTAAATCTTCACAATTTTAATCCCCTTCTAGTAATACACAGTTGCAGGACAGCTCTTCTTGTCAACAACCCTCATATGAAGACAGCCAAACATTACTGTGGCAAAAGTGAAGATTACCCACAACCTCTTGATTTTCCAGTATTTGTGGAACTACTACATCTAAAGGGTCTTAACACCTATTTGCTGTCAGAGACTGTCAAAAGATTTTCAGGATTATACCTTGTTTCAGTTTGTGCCTAAAATACTGAGGAATCATGAAAGCCTTCCATTCTAGTATGTATTCACAATCTGATAGATACTGAAATAAAGCACCAAGCAGACCTGCCGTGGGCTGGCAGCACTGTAAGGAGTCACAGAAGCTGAAAAACCTGGACCTTAATAATGCATCTTGTTTTCTTTGTTAAGAAAGGAGGCAATGCCTCCATATATATTCCTTTTCAACAAAGGCTGCTGCTAAGTTTTCCTATAATTTTGAGTTGCCCCTGTAGTAGTTGCTGTAATGTGAATAATACAACTTTTGAAAAGATTTGGGAAATATAATCCTCCATTCTCTGTGATTTTTTTTAAAGTAATAGATATTTTGTCATGCTGTTGCAATCCCATAAAATTTTACTGACAAGTTATTTATAACAGAGAAGTTTATCTTGGGGATTTGTATTGGTGTGGGATTCTTAAATGGAGATGAGACAAGGGAGAATGTTCATTTTCAAAATAATATCCTCTTTCATAACTATAATGATAATAATTGCTCCCATCTGTCTAAATCTAATTTAACAGTGTTTATGAGTAGTCAAAGGTGGATTTTAATTAAGTCTTGTAGTTGCACTGGTATGTATTTTAGTCCCTCCAAGGATCATCTGAGGTTCCAATCTTCACTATAGGTTATATGACTACCATATCATGTATGAAGCAACCTGGGCTTGAAGCAGTTAATTTTATGTCTAGATGTGGATCTGTGGTAAAACAGATGCAGAGATCAAACTGATCACTCAGCAAGCACACCTTTATTCAGCTTAGCTGTCATTCTATATACCCCATTCCATTACATAACTGTGTGCCCACCAGGGTGACTACAGCGTATTATTGGCTAAAGGTAGCTGTCCATAAGGCTATTACTAACATATTATTGGCTAAACTACCACGCATGCCAAGACACCAAGTTATACTAAAGTTAGGTATGTTGACAGTTCATGTCCATTGTTTTCCTTTCAGCTGGTACTTGTTCCCACCGAACTAGCTGCTGGGTTCCTCCCAACTGGCCTGTGTTTATCTTTCGGCTCTCCGCTTCAAGGCCTTGTTAGAGTTGTTCAGTATCACGCAGTCTCACAGCATCCAGACCTTGCCCTCTGTAAAATCTTCCCACATGGATCTATCAGCCAATTAAAATAAACATTTCTGGAATGGTTTAATCTGTCAAAAGTCAAATATCCTTGCTAAAAAACATTTTTACTCTGTTTCCATTTTAACAAGGAAATTATTTTGTAGAGTCCTTATATGTAAAAACACATTTTCAAGCAGATCAAGTTGGTTTTTTTTTTAAAATCTATAGAAGCTCTTTACCTAAATAAAATGTCATTATATCTCTCTCAGTCTTTGCAAACTTCAGCTGTAATCCTAAACCGATAGGCTGTATCCTAACAATACAGAGCAAATCTACTAGATTAGAACACTTGAAAGTAAGGCACTTACCTAAACAACAAAAATTTGGCTTTTGAAGAAATTGCTGAACTTTAGACTGCCCAGGTCAGTGTTTTGATATAAAGTACATCAATACTGAGGGCAAACTCAAAACTGATAGGATATTTCTACTGTCCAACCAGCTCACTCAAGCTTACAGTGGATCTCTATCTTTGCACTTCCATCAATGACAAGAATGTAAAAACTGATGACTCTGTTGGTCACATTTTACCTCTGTGAGGACATAGGTACTAGTTGTTCAACCTTCGCATTTTAAAAATGATAGTAGCTACAGATGTAAAGAATTTAGGTTTAGACCCTTAATTTATATTCAGGGAAATCTCTACTGAAGTGACCTCAGCTTTATTCACAGTCAAGTCTCATGCAGGCACTCCACACATTCAATACAAAACACAAACTTATAGTTTAGGCATGTGCTTTTGTCAATCCAAACATTTCATTTTCTCAGTTTTTTATACATATATAGAAGAACAATAAATGTATGCATATTATATAATTTCAATAAAATCAGAGATTGTACAGCCTATGGAGATAAACGTAGCTTACAACTTTTATAAGATTAAAAGTAGCGGCCCTCAGAAATTATTCAGGAACACTGAGTTCAATCTTCTAATCTGACCACAGCTACGTAAGGGATGATTTTTAAGATTTTAGTCTGGGCTCCCAAGCTAGACTAAGCTTGTGTGCCTCCAGAAATCAAAAAGTGCCATAGGAACTTACCGAGTACATCCAGCATTTCTCAGCATGAAACCTATGTGTTGCTAAAGCAATGCCTGAGATGGATAACTACAACTCAGGAATTTTGTTTATTTCTGTTGTAATCTGTAAAGTAAGAAACAAAAATCTGCAAGCCCAACAAGAACTGCTTCCAATGTAAGTTTGCTTTTTACATAAGGTCCACAACTTTGTCAGCTGTAATGGTTTCTGAGGTTGCTGACTCCCTGACGTTACAATTCCATTAAAGGAAGAGTTGTTCCACTGTGGAAACAGTAATATATTACTCTTTTTGAAATCAATAAGAACTTGGCTATTGACCTGAGCAAGAGTCGGGTACATCTCTGTCACTGTTACTGATGTTCCCAACATCCTTTCATGTGGCTGTTCATTATGTATGTTTTAAAACCTTTTAAGAATATACAAAACATGGAAAGCTGGTGCTATCAAATCGATTCAATAAAGTACTTAAGCATACATTTAATGACAGCTAAATTCTTTCTTTCAAGCATTTCTCATTTGCTTATTTTTCTGCCCTCACTTTAATACTTAGGAAATGCTGTCATAAAAAAAATCTAATAAGTGCAAGTATAAAAATTGCTTAAAAGCTAAAAGGTTTTTCCCAGTTCCTAGTTCTGGCAGAGAAACAGATAAACCTCCCTCTCTCATACTTCCTTTTATTTCAAGGCATTAAAAGCTACCTAAGAACTTGACACTGTAAATGCTGACTACTTTGGCATTAGGTATATATGTTCAGAATATTTAACAGAATTTAAAAATTTACAAAGAAAAACTATACAACAGGGACAAAGAAAATGAGTTCTGTAATTGTCTTTCAGCAACTGATTTGTACTATTTGACCACTAAGCATGTACTAATGAGAACCAGTGGAAACGTTTTACCTAGTGTTTCAAAAGCTTTTAATATCATCCCTCGTATAAGATTATTAGGAAAAGCAGCACATACAGGCAAACCTTAATAGAAGTTGAAGACTGGATATAGCCCAAATGCTGCCAATAAATATTCAGGATTATTAACATTAATTATTAATTTTTGAGGACCCTCAAAACTTTCCTACAAGAATTGTAATTAATGTTTGTGTTTGGTACAGTGAGGTCACAGGACTGGACAAAAAGAATGAGCAGATCATTGCAGCAGGTTTTAAATTCAAATATTACAGTAATTACTAAATAGTATTATAGTAGCTGGTAATTTTATATGCAGTAGACTGATGATTTCCATTTAGAATACAGGCCTCCATATATGCAAAGATTTACTAGAACAGAAGAGGAAAAGTTAAATATTTAACAACTGATAATAAAAATGGTATTTTTTATGTTACTTATAAGGCGTCCCACAACCAATTATGAAACCAGGAGTTGACTATTTTCCAAAGGTATGCTTTAAATTTTGACTACATTGTCTAAATAACTAGTCAGTAAAGGTTTTGGGGGGGTTAGGGGTTTTTTTTGTTCTTATCTGAAGAACTGGAATTCCTAGTAAGGTAGTTTAAAAACTAAATAGTTAAATGTGTTAAGCCATTGGAAAAAGATCCAAGGCTTTTATTGTTTTTTAATAATTACTGCAGATGATGCATAACCAGCTATATAGTTATGAAACCAATTTAATCACAGCAAACAGCAAATGATGAGTTGAGTATAATACTGCTGTAGTTAATTTTGTCCCATGTATAAGTTACAGTACAATTTCAATAGGATAGTCCTCCAGTACTTGCTATATGCAGTGCTTTTGCAATGGAAAGATAGAGGAAAAATGCGATAATTAGGTATCTCAAAAAAAAAAAAATGTGTTCTGTAAACATTTCTCCAGACCGCAGATAATACTGCTTCCCTTCCATATTGAGATATTCTGGGTTAAAAAGTATATTATTTTGCATAAAGGTTTCCTTATCACATCATCAATACCAACTGTTTCATGTTCTGTCCCCAACACACGGAAAGATCACCAATTTGCAAAGCAATCCTCCCCATCTCTCTTGTGACAGCAAACTTGTGACAGTCTTGTTATGAAAATTATATGCAATTGTCTGAGGGTAGTACTGAAACAGGTTAGTGCTGCACACAGATGTCCACAGAAATTCCCAAACATAGCTTGCCAACAGCAATACCACATGGCCTAAAAGATTAGATAAAATTTATGAGCACATTCTGTAGTAGGACAAGTTTTGGATCATTTTATTTCCTGTTATTTTTCAGCATTACTGAGACACAGAATTGGAAGAACTTCAGCAAAAGGCAGCATGGGTGACCGAAGGCACATAGCAAGTATCGATAAGCATGCTACAACTCTTCTCCATAAAGAGGGGAGGAAAGAGGAAAGAAAAAAAGTAATCAACTGAGGGGCGCTTCTATAGTTGAGGTCTCTGAAATAGGGAGAGGCGTGTGGAGATTAGGTAGGGAGCAGCAGCTTATTGCTTCTTCCAGTAAAGGACCTAAGGAATAGCAGTTGAATCTAATGAAGCTCAAGGTGATTAAAGAAGGGAATTGTTCATACAACATCATTAAGCTGCAGAACTCCCTTCTGAAAGATGCTGTAGCTGCAGGAACTTCACATAGGTTCAAAGCAAGGTTAGACAGCCTAATGAAGGAGAAACCCATTTCAAGTTCACCCAAAGAAATACACTTCCAAACACCTTGAGTTGCAAATTGTTGGATGGCAGGGGAGCTATTCATACAAGTACTGCTCTTTACTTGTCCCAGGTTTACATGGTCTCTTAGATTATCTGCTTTTTAACAACTGCCAGAGAAGGTATTCTGAGCTACAAACCTTTGATCTAACTAGTACAGCTATTCTTACATGGCATATGAAAATGCAGACATTACCTAAGCACTGTTGCAGTTTTAGTTTCATGAATAACATCAAGCAGCACAACTCACCATGCATAAATCATAACCTCCACAGCATATTCTGTGTAACGGTGAATCACATCATGTTACTTACTTGCACGACACATGGACTCTCTGATCTGCTAGATGCAGTATTTTCCTGAGTCTCAGCAGCTACCTTGCTTATTCATTTTAATAATCTTGATATGGAGCAATATATCTGTGTAATCATTTCTATGTTTTAATTCTTATTGAAACTAATTTGAAGCCAAAATCAAATGACCCATGGTAGCAAGGTGACAATTTCCATCAAGATAATCACAGCCCTTGACAGAAGCAAGCTAATTTTGCAGCAGTACAAAAAGTAAAATGTCATGTTTTTACAGAGTTTATCTGTTTTAGAAAACCTTTGTGAAACTAAGTAAACATAATCATGGATTGGAAGTGTTACTTTTAATTTATTTCAAATGTAGAGATAGTGCATTGAATTTCATCAGAGTCTGTTTCTAAAATCTGCTGGCCACTTTTTAAAGTTCACAAAGGGTAATTTCTCCATAATATTAGTTCCACCACAATCTGACCTCTTAGCCTGCCCTTTGCAGTTGATAAGAAGTACACAATATCATTTTCATGGGAGCCTGTCTCTAATGCAAACATTTTTAATACTATATAATTTTAACAGTTTAATTTAAAGACAGTAGAAATACAAACTTTTAATAACATCCTTCCTGATATCTGCAGATAACAAGATTGTAATGCAGTTCTGCAGGAGTTCTTGAACAAAAGTACTTGAGCCAAGTGCTGTAGAAAAAAATATTTCATATCAGTTTCCTGTTCTCTTTTGATTCAGCCTGAAGCAGAGCTATAGCATTGTACTGCTTACTATTTAATCAGATTATGTGTATTTGAAAAGAAAAATATTGCTCTCCAGAAGTATTTTTATGAGCTGATACCAAAGTTTATCCTAATGAGAATCATCACTAGAATGATTAACATCAAGCTGGTCAAGCAAATCCAATTGCATTCTTTACAAACTTTATGCAAATTTGTCAGTAGAGGAAAAGAATGCATGAAATACTATTTTTATTAGTTTGCTGGGGGGAGGGTTCACTTGGTCTGTTTGGCTCACACTTAAATACAGTTTGATAAATCTAAACGTAGATGTTTAAGTAAATATGCTTCCTTTCAGAAGTAGTAGGTAAACAAACTTATTAATTAAGTACACTGTACAAATACTTAAGTTTCTTAGAAGAGGATAAAAGTCTTGTGTACACTGTCAAATCAAAGGGAAATTCTAAGTATGTGATCTTCATTAAAGCAAAACACCTAAGAGCACCCCAAGCCCTCTATGGAGCTTTGAAAACTTACTCAGTATGCTTTTTACCTTAAGGAATATTTACTCTTTTGCCACTTAAATAAAAGGAAAGCACTCTTTGTTCTTAAAATGCAAACAGATGCAAAGCGATTGAATTATTGTTGCTGGTAAGTTCCCTATATGTTATGAACACTGCTGTAAAAGTTTAAGAGTCCCCCAATTTGCACAGATTATTAATGGTTTGTGCACTACACAATTAAGCTAAATGTATGTTTCCCTCAGGTCAACAAAAAATAAATACCAAATTTCCAAGAGAAACAGCCCCTTGCTCCTTATTTTTAAATACAGGAACATCTACTTTATTTGTTACTTACAATATCCTCAAACAATATCCTCTGCTTGTGAAAAGGTCACTGTTAAAACTAAATCACTAAGAAAACCCTCCTCTTTTCCTTAGTAACTGGCATGTTGCTCTGCCTCAGATTACAGGCAATCAAGATTTTAATATTAGAATAGGAAAGAATGGAAAATTATTAATCAGCATTCAAAGAGGAATTTGAATTCTGTTTCATTCTTGATGTTCTCATACAGGGGAGTTGGAGGGAGAGGATCATCAAGGTCCTTCCCAACCCAAATCATTCCACGGTTCTATGATCTTAATCATGAGCAATGTCACGTCCATGACATTCACAAGTAATGAAAAATATGGTCTCGTACTGAATTCATTATATATACATATGATAAAATCTATTTGCTTCTTCAGCCACCAAACTCAGAACTGGTTTGCATGAGGTGTTTCTCAGTCTTCAATGCTTTTTCTCCCAACAGATTTATTTCAAAGAACAAGAAGAGCAATGAAGCTTTTAGACTATATTAAATTCCAGCACAGAGCTTTGAACAAGAAGCCTTTCACACTTAAAACTAAGTAATTAATAGTAACTCCTCAATAATAATACAAACAAGTTGATTCTGTTTTATTCCAAGGATATTTAAATCTGCATTGCAATCACTAGAGCTATTGTTTCATTAATTATCTATAGTATCTGAAACAAATGAAGAACACAGTACACAAGTTTACTGCTTTAAGTTTACATCATTACATTTCCTCCAAGTTAGTGATCTTAACCAGTCAATGCAGAAGAACCAACCAGAATATCTCAATGAACTCCACTAATCTGGTAATTAAGATAAATATACTAAGGAAAATTCTTGGGTATCTTAGTCAGATGGAGGAAATTTCATTTAAATGAACACAAGTTGTTATGAAAGCTACTTTAAATTAAAGATTAAAATGTTCATAAATTAGTATAAAAAATTGTCAAAATCTGCATGCATTCTGTAAATATTAATTTTTTTTTACATGGCAAGAAAAGGAGCACTCCAATAAAAAAACAATTTCAGAATAAATGTTTAGTTATCCTCTGAAAAGTTTAAAACAGAAACATAACAGCAGACATCCAAAACCAAGAAACAAGATAGTTTTTATAAAGCAAACAACACTACAGTACTGGTTTGATTTCAAAAGCTGCTCAATAATTCCCTTTATATTGAGCTTTCCTTAAAGTAAATACAAATTTCTGTTTTCCTGGTAGTGTTATTTGGCATCAGCAGAAAACTTTCAAAGTACATGAAAAATAGCACTTACATATTGTGAACTAAGAAAGCCTTGGAATACAGAAAAACTTGTTCTCCCAAGAATCTGGAATGGTGAAAGACATTGGATGGAGTATTGCATTCATCATTGAAACAAATTTTCATTCAGTCTGTAATTCTTTCCCTAGAATCTTATTACTGCACCACATAAACAAATGAATATTTTATCGTTAAGTAAACTGAAACATTCTGTCACCAGTTTCCCTTTTCAAATACTCTGACTTGTGGTCTTCCTGGACTTCAGCAAAGCCTTTGACACAGTTTCTCACAGCATTCTGCTACGGAAACTGCCAGCCTCTGACCTGGACAGACACACACTCTCCTGGGTAGAAAACTGGTTGGATGGCCGGTCCCAGAGAGTGGTGGTAAATGGTGTTAAGTCCAGCTGGAGGCCAGTGACAAGTGGGGTTCCCCAGGGCTCAGTGCTAGGTCCAACCCTGTTCAATGTCTTCATCAATGACCTGGATGAAGGCATAGAGTGAACCCTTAGCAAGTTTGCAGATGACACAAAGTTATGTGGAAGTGTCAATCTGCTTGAGGATTGGGAGGCTCTACAAAGGGATCTGAACAGACTGGACCACTGGGCAGAGACCAATGACATGAGGTTTAACAAGGCCACATGCTGGGTCCTGCACTTGGGGCACAACAACCCTATGCGGTGCTGCAGACTAGGAGAAGTCTGTCTAGAAAGCTGCCTGGAGGAGAAGGACGTGGGTGTGTTGGTTGACAGGGACTGAACATGAGCCAATAGTGTGCCCAGGTGGCCAAGAAGACCAATGGCATCCTGGCTTGTATCAGAAATGGTGTGATCAGCAGGGCCAGCGGGGATCTTCTCCCTCTGTACTCAGCACTGGTGAGACCGCTCCTTGAATCCTGTGTGCAGTTCTGGGCCTCTCACCACAAGAAGGATGTTGAGGCTCTGCAGAGAGCCCAGAGAAGAGCAGTGAAGCTGGTGAAGGGGCTGGAGAACAGGCCTTATGAGGAACAGCTGAGATTGCTGGGGTTGTTTAGCCTAGAGAAGAGGAGGCTGAGAGGAGACTTCATTGCTCTCTACAACTACCTGAAAAAACTACCTGCACATTAGGAAGAAGTTTTTCACAGAAAGGGACATTGGGTATTGGAACAGGCTGCCCAGGGAGGTGGTTGACTCACCTTCCCTGGAGGGGTTTAAGGCACAGGTGAACAAGTACCTGAGGGACATGGTTTAGTGTTTGATAGGAATGGTTGGATGCGATGATCCGATGGGTCTCTTCCAACCTGGTGATTCTATGATTCGATGATTCTATGATTCTATGACTTAGTGGGCTCCTACACTGACTGTTGTTATTGTCAGTCACCACTTGCACAGCATCTGAGCAAGAACCTAAGACTGGAAACACAGGACAATGTAAAAGCTTGCAGAGACAGAGTACAAGCTGGAAAAGTTAAAAGATACAAAGGTGTGTATGACTTGCAAGACCAAGGGTTGGTGAACATATACAGAAATTTGCATAGGATTCCATGCTAAAGCCAAGTATGCCTACTGGAATCCTAGATTTTCCCCACTTAAATTCAAAAGCAAAGGAGGAGTTATACTATGCCTGAAATGCAAAGCCTACGTCAGCAACTTTAACAGGTAGCTCGCTAATCCTTTTTCTTGTAAGGATAAATAAACTCCATTTTTCCAGATGATCTTCTTATTCAGATAGGCTAGATTATCATAAGTATTTAATCTTATTTTTTTAATTTTATGTGACAAGACTACTCAGCTAATCTCCATCCACTTAAGGCTAATCATTTCTCCCAAAGGGTTATCTCACTCTTTATTCCTTTCCATAGACTGGCTTTTAGAATGCATACACATTGTATGACCTGACAGTTTCTGTGTTTGCACTTTCTTCTTGTGCAGTGTGATTTCTGAGGTCTTGCATTTTTAAGTGATTGTAACTTTGTATGTATTGTAAACATAAAGTTTCCCAAAGAAATCTACTCTTTTAAGAAAGCTTTACTGCACGTACAGTAGTATAAATATCAATATATTCACATTTAAAACCAACAGGAGTTGAATAAGGAGATATGAATGCTACCTATCATCTTACCTATGAACATACTCTAAGACACAAACAATTTAAAAAAAGAAAATTATTTACATGCTATTTAAATGCATTTGATGGGAAAGTAGCCTATTTTACTCAGAAATTTGATGTAAACATAATTCCAACTTATTCTAAAGTTATTCTGAACACACCTCAAAGTGCAACTTTCACATGTGAAAATATGCCATACTGCATTAGTCAGCATGCTTAGAAAATGTGTATATCTAATTTTCTCACAATAGAGATCCACTTTAACTGTATTGTAATAAAATGTTATGCATAGCAATATTTACAAGCTAAATAAAAATATCTTTACATTTTATGCCATAGTGCTTCTTATATATAAGTAATATAACATATTGGATTATAGGTTTATCATACTTCTCCAGACTTTACCACTTCCACAAAATCAGATGTCAGAAAAATTATCAGATTAGTGCTGCCTCTGTTGAAGGATACTAATGTTCCACATTTAAAAATCTAAATTAAATGACAACCTAAATCATACAGATTTTTCACACAGATCCATTAAGGAAAGACTGACAGACTTGCTGCCCTACTGCCAGGTTAAAGGGAAGCAGCATGTAAAATAAAACAAATCTTCTTGGCATAGTTAATTTCATTTAAAACTAAAATATCTGTGAGTATGTGCAAATTACATAGTATATCTTATTAAAGTTAGCAAAATAAAATAAAAAAATGACCCTAAAATTCATTATCTCTGGCAGAAAGAATGATTTTCTGGTTTTCATACCTGTAAAATATTCCAGAAGTTGTACATTTTAGAAGTACTTTATGGACCTGCAAAGGACCTGATGCTTTTAAGTATTTTAAGTGAAACTGCAGCTTCGAAGTTTCTTTAAAAGCAAAGGTCACTAAAGACCTAGTTTTCTACTGACTATAGCATCCCACCAGATTTTTACAGGATAAATAGTTACCTGTTTATTTAGGTATGATATTATTATATGTGCACGTAGACAGAGCCCAAAAATTGTGTTGGCTTACATTTACATCAGGAAAATTCAGAGCAGAGAATTATCAGTCTAGCTGTGCTCAAAGTCAGTCCCAGTTCAAACCTAATAATGTCTGTATTGATGAACCTGGTATGCTTCAGGGCCAGCAGTGGTCTCTTTGTTCTTTAAAACACTTCACTTTGGGAACAGATGCAGAAATGGGGGAAGATGACTTCATCATAGAATTGTAAGCCCAAAGGCCTGTACAATTACAGAGGGGTAGTAATGAAATTATGAAATTGATAACTTTATCTTAGGAAGATTGTTTTGTATTGGTTTATGTCTGCAACATTTTTTTTCATCTAATTCTGTGAACAGACACACACTTTACTAACTTTTGGGGAAAAATGCATTAGTAACCTTTAAGTTAACTTAAACTTTAAGTATTTGACCTTTCAATAATTGAACTTGCAATAGTATCAGAAACACATAATGCAATTAAATCTTATGGAAGAGGATTTAAATATTTTCTGAAGTCAGATAGACACACCCACACCATCCTGCCAAAATGGCTTAGCTTTGTTTTAGAAGAATTATTGGGTGAGAGGTGCTAATTCAATCTCCATTCTGTAGTGAGTGTAACACTTCTGGCAAAATATTAGTTAACATGGAAGTGACCAGATGTGATAACAGCAGAACAGTAAGAGCCATGTGATATCCTGACAGGACATTAGGGATTGTAGAATCATAGTATAGTTTGAGTTGGAAGGGACCTTAAAGATCATCCAGTTCCAAACTCCTTACCAAAGGCAGGGACACCTCCCACCGGACCAGGTTGCTCAAGGCCCCACCCAACCTGGCCTTGAACACCTCCAGGGATGGGGCAGCCACAGTACCCACAGTGCCCACGGCTTCCCTGGGCAACCTGTGCCAGTGCCTCACCACCCTCATCATGAAGAAATTTCTCCTTATGTCTAGTCTAAATCTGCCCCTCTCCTGTTTACAGCCATTACAGTCATTATGAGTTTGCAGAAGTATACAGGAAATGAATATGTTTGAGATGTTTGGGTTGGGTTGTTTCCTTTTTTTTAGTCTACGTTTTCATCATCAAAGAGGAAATCAATACATTCTTCACTACTGCAGCTCTATCTGTATTGAATAATTCAGCATAGCACACATGAGCAAGACAGGTTGGAATAACTTCAGTCTAATCTTTCTTAGATCAGTGAAGGCTCCAAGTCTTGTCTTGGAGATTTTCCAGCATGTTATCCTCAGTTAAAGTTCTCCTTGCTAAATCATACTGGCTTATTAGCTTGAAGAAAGCCTCAGTAAATACGTTGGCATGAACTCATGAAAATAACTGCCGTATACCTACGTCGCTACAACAACCATGGAAAGCAACATTGCAAAAGAATAAAGAATTTCTTACTTTCTTTATGTTTGTAATTTTGTTTCTGTATTTTCCAATAAGCTGTAATACTTCATAGTTTTTTAACTATAATTACAACAACATTAGGTGAGAAAAGAATCCCAGTATTTGAAAACATGTAGATGAAATGTGTTTCCTAAGAGCTTATGAAAAAGAAATGCTCAATCAAAACCCAGATAACCAAACCCTGTTGGGACTCTCAGAGCTGATGACAATGCAATCAGAAAACAGGAAGATACAATGGATGAACATTTGATGACAGCAAAGGTAAAAGTTAAATACTTCACTCTCTCTCTTCAAATGCATTCTTAAAATTATTATTAACAAATCTAGAAAACATTGTTACAAAGACCAAAATCTGCTTGCTCAGTATGTGAGGATCATATGTTTTTAATAGAATTCAGGGTGGACTTTATCAATTAGACATAGAACTGAGCTGAAAATCCATTCTTTCTAAACCATCTATACCGAGAATATCAATGTAGGGTGCAGGAGTTAGATGCTAATACTACCTCTGTGCAACTAACATACATTGAAACTATGAGCTTAGCATGACCAAAAAGAAATGGAAATGAGGAACAAAAAGCCAAACTGAGTTCTAAAAGCTTTCAGAACAAAGGTTTTATTAATTTTCTAGATGCTCCTGATAGCATTCAATTTAATTGTAAAAATGTATTTTAGGTTCTTCCTTACCTGGTAGCTAAGGAATGGCCTTTTTCACACATTCTTATTCGTTTCATACTAAGTTTTATGCATGCACTCTGTGGCCTTCCAGCTTTGAGAAATATGAAATATATTTATGAGTACACCTGAATAGATGTTGAGTTATACACTCATTTTCCTCTTCAAATACTATGTTACCTAGCACAAATGTAAAATTCTTCATGCCAAGTGACTGTTTCTACCATTATTGTGGAATGGGTGTTTTTTCTTAGAGTGACTACTTAGTGGAAGACAGGAGTTCTGTCTGATTTGAACTAAAAAAAGTGGGAGATAAGTACACAAGGATCACTAGATGGGAAATCATCCTTTTACAATTTTCACTTGGCCAATATCAATTTAGAATTTCACTGTGGATGTATTTTCTCTTTTAGTCTGATATCTTCCCAAGCCCAGATGAGTAACATTTGTGTTCACAGTGATTTTTACCTTGTGTATTTGTACAGCAACTAGCACAATGGAGCCTTGATCAGAGCTCCCATGCATTGCTGTGATTAAAAATTTTTCCTAGAGAGTGTCCAGGAAATTACTGCAAGTGGAGTTTAATCAAACAACAAAGTCTATTAGAAAAGGATCAGAATCTCATTTATTACGAACTGTATGACTAGACAATGGCTAATGTGAAAGGAAAGAAAAATATGCGCCATCATACAAACAAGATCTGTTTAAGTTCCTAGAGCATGTGCATAAGTTTCCTAGTGAACTAGTATTGAAATTTATCCATCCGTGGTTTGATACTTAAAAAGTTTTCTGCTCTCTTTCTAAAAGCCTGTGTATATTATATAATATATATATATATATTTAATACTGTAAAATAATTATAACTTATTAACAAATTAACTTTATTATATTTTAACCCACTCTCATTGTATGGAGTAATTTTTAAAAAGCTGTAATTTGATAAGCTGTTTAATGTCATCATTTTCTATTTTTGCATTATACCTGCTTTAACACACTAAGTATTTTCTGAACTATACAGTTGTTATCTAAGAATACATTCTCAGTTACTTATGCTGCCACTCACATGATAAAGGTCAAAGACCTGCATTGCCTCTCAAGCATAACTTCAGAGCTGAATTATGTAGAAAGCATCTTCTATTCAGTTACTAAAATGCCACACTTTAAACACAGGTCAATGAAGAATAAAACCTTCTCATTAGAAATTACATACCTATGAAAAGTATGCCTGCATTCCTATTTGTATATAATGGGAAACATCAAAAAAGTGGGGGATTGTTACAGTGATATACTTTCAAGCCCTGTGGTAGCTCACTCTCTATGAAATGTCAGCTGACGCTATGGGGCGAAAACAGCAGAGAACACGAAGAATGGTTAATTTAAAATGAAAATCTGTGCTTCTGGCTTCACAGTCCAACCATTCTTCTATATTCAGAGAAGTCTGGAGAATTATAGCTTTTGCAAATGAGAGATTTAAAATCCAAACTAGATTAGAAGCATGAATTTGTCTTTGTGATGAGGAAAGAATTTCTTATCCACATATTATTCATTTGTTCCTTTATATTACTGGTAGCTACTCTTGCAACATTTTATATAATCTATAAAATCTACTGTGAATGAATGCAGAGGCATAAAAAGGTATATTGGAGAATATGCAATAACGTGTAATTTCATGGAGGAGTTTTGAGAAGTTATGTTTCTGATATATTCTGATCTTCCTTTCCCTGAACTCTGATGCAGCAGCAAGAAATGGTAAAATTAATATATAATGCAAATACTATATTCAAATATAACAAGCAGGAGGTTTATTATTCTTCCAATACTGCTGTGAGGTACTGGATAAAAACAGAAGGACAAAATATCAAAGACACATTACTAACCAATCTATATTTTAATAAAACATGAAGAAGTAGGCAAAATGAAACATTGCATATGTTATGCAGATACAGAAGAGACTGCACCACATTTTACTGGGCTTGTGTGATCTGATTTTTGTTTACAATAAGAAAATAACATTAATTGTTTCAGAACTATGAACAATCGAAGTGTCATAGGAAAAACTGCCAAATGTTTCAAGTAACATGAATACGTAACAGCTCCAGAAGCATTACAAAAAAAAAGCCAAACCCTCCACAAGGAAAAAAAAAGTACACTAATGTTTTTAAATACTGAAACCTGAAGCCTTTTTTTAGGATGCAGTTGGGACCACATTAACCCCTTCAGCTAGGTAGATGATTTGTTAAAAAAAACATACTGGACAATAATGAAATTAACTGCTTGAGTAACAGTTTAGAAAATAACATTGTGAGCTGCACATTCAATCTGGATCTGTAAATAGAACTACCTGGATTCATTCTCCCAGCTAACCCTACTTTCCAAGCCACTACCAGTAGTGCTTTCTCTGCTTCTCAGATACGTGAAAGCCTACATAGCTGATCTGGTTCAGTGCTGTTGGGCCATGGAAGAACCACCTACTCTGGGAATTTTAAGATATTTTATGGGAACTACAACCTCATTACACAAAAGGCTGTTCCCCTCATTTAAGAAAACTATCACTGTAACAGTGTATCTACTAGTGCTTTTAATTGGTCTCAGCTGTATATGATTAAATCAGACAGGTAGAAGAGTCAGTTCCCAGCAGTTCTCTACATGCAAAAAAACCACAGTACAGTAAAGACACAGAAGGCTCCATTTCATTTAGCACTATTTCTCTAGTTAAAAATTCATGACTAGACAGATAAAAGATGGCAATGTCTTCACTCAAGTAGACATAAGGAATCTGGCCAGACTGTTTCTCCTCAGCCTAAGTCCCTGCATCTATACATATAGCCTACATATTTTCCAACATGCAATTCAATAAGAAAGTTTCTGTAGTACTTTGTGCAACAAATTTAATAACTCATATATAGCAGCATTACCTTCTATTCCAGCTACTCCTCCCTCATTTTCATATTAGTGACAATGCTCTGCATACCGTTGCTCAAGACTTTCCTTCTGACATAAGGGTTGAATGCAGGGTCCCAACACACCAGCCAAAAGGGTCTCTTCCCTTCCTGCACCATTTGGTTCCTCACCCTGGGTTCTGTGAGATTATAAAATGCTGAGGCAAAAGATGAAAGCAGGGTACTTTTATCTCCACTTACCCAAGAAAACAAATGAATGTTTTCTTTTCCCATTTGGATAAGGACATTTCAATAATTCTTCATGTTTTTCACTTCCAAAATAAATTTTATAAGATTTTCTGCTACTAAGAAGCTGAAGGCAGTAAATGGGCTACTGTGTTTTACAATGGATTATTCTGTAATTTGCAACATATACCAGTAAGCTTTGTCATTTCAAGTTTAAAGCTTTATATGCTTATCTAAGAGATCCTTTTGTAGCTTGTGAGATAATGCCCTAGGTTAAGATGATCTGAGGCAAACTATAAGAACAAACTGCTTAAAGAACAGTTTTTATCTAGACCCTCAACTTGTCAATCCCCTAAGCATGCTGCAAAGCTCGTCTTTTACCATTCTCTGTTTGAACTGTGAAAGTAAATACACTAATAGGCTCTGGTTACTCCAATTATCTTGTAATTATTAATGCATAGGAGAAACATACTAAATTCTAGATGAATGCAGGTACAAATAGCAGGGAAAAGTAGATATAAAACTAGATTTTTATGGTGCAGGCTTCTGAACAGCAGCAGGCAAGAGGCTTCATACCCTGTTTTCTAGAAACATAGCAGCAAGATCATTTTTCTGCACAGCACAATTCTGCAAGCAGTGGAAGAAAGATTAGAGAAGCCAAAAGGCAGTACTTATCAAGACACTGTACCATTTCTGTAGAGCAGGTAAGCTCATTGACTACTTTAGCACCAAAATACTGTTCAGGTTGCCACTGTATCAGATATGTATCTACACAGAGAAAGGGGAGGGAAATCAAAAGCAGAGACTTGGGTATTTAAGAGGTTCTTGAGGCTCCGATGTGAAATATGTAAAGAAAATAAAACACTTGTCTGTTTTAATGTTAGCATTGGAGTGTGCAAATGCATTGTACAGCACTACTTCTTTCTCTATGTGGAACTTTAGGTGGATACAATTGAGCAGTATGTATATGTTAATCAAAAGAATTCTATGGAAGTAATCTATTTCAGCACACTAGGAATTTGTAGTTTTAATGTAACCTATTTGCCTGTTTCTGATTCATATTATTAATTCACCAACAACAATGTCCTGGAGAAAGGATAAGAAACTCATATTCTTAAAAATGAAGAAGTTATTGAACCATTCAATGGGTAATTTGTACAGTAAAAATGGAAAAATTCTTATTCTCATCTATTTAAATATGCAAGATACAAGTTAACCAGTAACTGCAGTATCAACATGTATGAATACCTCCTTAGCCCATAATGTTAGTAAAACACAATCCTTTTTTTTAACTTCTCTAGTGTCTAAACTGTTGATATCATATATGCATGCATATATTTGTATGTCTGATTTTAAAAAGGACTGAAATACAAGGTTTCTTACTGAATTGCTCAAGAACTACACTGCTTCTCTTTCTTTGAATACCAGATACATTCATCAAATGCAGAGGAGTACAAGTATCCACTTAAGTATCCTTAAAAAATATTCCTTACAAATGCTTGCAAATTCAGGAATCTTGAAATATAACCAAGACATCCAAGAAAATGAAAACAGCACTAGGACAAAGAAGAGGGAAAGGAAGTGCTCTTGACAGAAGTAAGCACTTTCCCAGGTGTCTTACGGTTTCTCCTAAAAGCTTAAATTAAACAGGAGGTAGCTCTAAGATCAGAGAGGGTTTTTTGGCTTTCAGAAGTTGTTTTACACCAGGTAAAGCTGCAAGCTATAGACAATCACAAGAGGTACATAAGGAATAAACCCAATATGCTTTTCTCTTTATCTGCTCCTTATTTAGTTTTTCAATTCAACTGTGTATGAACTTAAATTCTGTGAACCTTCCAAAGGCATTGTATAGACCCTAGCCTCCAGATATACAGATTTGCAGGGAAAAGAACACAAAAATTATCATTAATAACATTGAAATAATTTCTTTTCCTATGCATTGCCTAGATACCATACGATATCTTTATGCCAAATAGTTTGACAAACCCTTCCAGAATTACTTACATGGTTTTCTAACCAGTTCTACAGTTACATTAACAAACCTACATATTTTGTTCAGATAGGTGATAATTGCACTTTTATGGGTGGACTGATGACTGGACATATTTCCCATTTGGTACTCAGGAAAGACATCACATTTAAAACAATTTCATCCAAGACAGCTGCAATACATTATAACTTTTATTCTTCTTTCTTATTTCCACCTTTGACATGCCTTTAAAGGAAATCCATTTAGAAATAGTGTTCTATTTTCAACACATGCAGCAACAAAGATATGAAGGAAAAGCAAGTGAAGATTGCTTGTGTGCTTTTGAAGATGGGTGCTTTTCAGTATGCATCTCAGCCCATAATGATGTTCTTATATTCCTTAAAAGATGTAGGAATTTTTCACTTTACCCTGAGTGACCTCTGCTGGTAAAAATAACTTACAGACACACGTATTAAAAATCTCCACTAAAAGCACATTTGTGGTTAAGTCATGTACATCTACACACACAGAGAGAAGCACATTCACACTCATTTTTCTTTATATCAGGTAGATTTATACATAAAATTAAGATGCTAGCATGCTCAGACAGTTAGTATACATGAAGTACTGATCAAATTTACCACTCCATTTACCTTTCTCCCAGAGCCTTTTGAAGAACTGTATAGATAGAACTTGGTTTAGAGAGAATACTTGAAATAGCAGCCAATGAATAACCAGTAGCATATGAAGTATAAGCCTTGAGTTTACATTTACTTATAGGCTTGCAGTAACACAGTGGTATGGAATAGTTTCTTCCATTGATCTTTCTGAAAGAGACATCCGAATGTGGAATGCAGCTTTAATCAAATCTTATTTTACCACTATTTTTTAGTATACAGAAGTCAGTTTTAGGAGCGATCTATGATTTTACATATGCCTAATCAAGTGTAGCTGCAATTCATTTATTTTGCAGAGTAGCAGCATGTTGCCATTAAAAGATTTGGTTCAATGCATACCTCTATTTTAAAGAAAAGAGTTAGAAACATGAGACCATTATAAACCAGAAAACCAAAAGATAACTCAATTATATTCATTTATAGTGTGACATCTGCATTCTGAAAATATTCACATATTATTAGGTTAGAAATGGCAAGAAAACACATCAAAGTACTCATGAAGAACATGTACCAAAAGTGCGACCAGTTTTGGTATCTATTAGTAAATATTTCTGAGACAGCATGAAAAACACCTTTAGAGAAGGAAAAGAAGTTCCGTGCTTTTGATACTGCAACTGATATCTAAACTCTGAGCTCTTCACAAAGTGTCACAGTTGATGCAGTTGATGTACTCTAAAGAGTTTTGACCAAGAAAATTATTACAATTCATGACTGCTGATCACTACAATAGTCTATCTTATTTAACAATGTCCATGGAAAAAAAGAGAAACATATCAGGTCTCTGCTTCAGCAAATACTGAAATCTATTTATATGCAAATCAGCTATCCATTTTTAGTATGAGAAGAGACATAGACATAAAGGAAAAAATAAATTATCACTAGAAACCCTTAATGAAATCTATTTCAAAACATAACATTTTACAAGAGCCCTCACTCATGTAATATTTGTTCAAGCCTAGAAGGGAATTGGCGATTTCTGTACTTAGATGAGAACTGATACCACATCATTTCCCATGCCAATTTGTTATATAAAATGCTTTTATTCTTCCTTAGGAACAGCTTAGTAATTGTAAATCTACTGTTTCCTTGTAAAGAAATGTATTCTCATGCTACAATGAAATTTTATGCTCATTTTCCTACTGGTAATTTTAAATTATTTCCATTCTTTGTAGAATTATGACCTTAAGAATGCGGAGAAAGATCAATATTTTACATTGTTTTATTCTAAGAAAGAAAATCTTCAAAGAATAAGGCAATATCTGAGAAAACTTAATTTCATGACTGAAAATCCCAGTGTAGATTCAGTGCCTGATTTTTGTTTCAAAAAAACTAACCAGACCAAAAAAGCCCTCTTTCTTGCCTATAAGATGGGAACAGTGTAAAATCTGTTTCACTGAAATAAAAAATGTTAGATAACTCAACTGAAACATAGAATGAACACTATGAAGAAATGTAGGAAATAATTTAATGCTAATCCCTGCACTTAAAACCCTGAATAGCTCAAGGATGGCCTAGTTTTCAAAATTCTAAAAAACAGCTCCTATTACTCCTCCAAGCTCATGATTATTTTGCTTTCCAGAAGATGAGCTCATGTAAACTTAAGTGAAGATAGGGATGAAAAGGTTGACACTGCACCGTGATATCTTCTGAAAGATAAGTTGAAAGATCTTCTTTTGTTCCAGATTTTGAGCCAACTACTCACAAAGCCATTCTCTGATGATGTAATTTTAAATATACCCATTTTCTGTGGAATTCTGTTGAGTACCTTGGGAACTTCATTCAGCAGAACCAGTCAAAATTTCACCATCTTGCTACTTTTAGCCCCAGTTCCAAAGGAAAAATACTACTACCTGAGTGAGCTGTAGCCAAAAGAGAAGTTTGGTACACCTGTAAGATGAAACTAAGCAGATTGCTAACAACATTTTCTTGATTTTAATCTGAACACAAGCATGCTAAAATAACAGCTAGTGACAGTATATAACTTGTCTGTGTTAATGGTTAACCAGTCACAACAAATACTTTCTAAAATAGCTGAATATACAACAACAAATAAACACATATGGTCTGACAGAGACTTGTGGTGATGCTCTTTGGCATCAGCTCCTCTTATCAAAAAGACCTAGAGCCTGGTCCCTTGACCTCAGCACCTGTGATTAGCATGGACCACCACAACCAGTACTAAAGACACAGCATTTGCTCTGTAGGGCTGTACCCAAACAGTTAATCCAGGATATGAACATTAAGGACCATCTGTTTGAATATTTAGTGGTAATGACTAATAATGAGTAAGAGCCAACTATTAGCACAAAGTGTATCACTAATGAACATCAGCCAAGGAAAGGGATGCTCTGACATTTGAAACTGATTCATCCATCTTTCAAACTTGTCCACCACAGTGACCTCTTGCTCCAGGACTCATATACACATATATACTTGTTCAGTTGTAATAATACACTCAAATATGGATAATGACTCCTACAGAATAAAATTTCTGAGAAATACTAGCTATATTGCAACTAGAAAATCTGAATGTCAATGTTAATCATTGAAATTATGAAAATGTTTTTGAATGTAGACAACACAAAAAGTTTTCAATTTCACCACTTTGTTTAAGCATATCTTTTTCTCTATTTCTGTCCTTCGCTTCCTAAATAAAATTGAATGTTTAACAGATTTATTATATTGTCATTGAGTTGCATCTGGATTTTGTGGGATTAGTAATTCTAGACATAGCCTTATCTTGAATTACACATTAGCTCTAGCAAAGGACAACCAACTCAGTAGCTACTGTATTTTCAAGAAACATGATTTCATTGCCAAATCTTATCATTTATGAATTCATAGTGACACAGTGAAAATGGAGCATTTCCAACAATGCTTTCAGTCAAATTTTGAATTATCTCTACCTCTGCTTCCAGTATCAGTTGCACAAAAAAGAATAAAAAGAACAGAAGAACAAGAAAATTTCCTTAATGGCTAACATAAATCAAAATTACATCAGTAAGAAGCAATTATAGCATATTTAATGTCATAGCACTCATACCACTCAAGTCAATCTCTAACACTATGTGTGAAGTTCCATTCTAGTATTGTTAAAAAAAACCCCAAAACACTAAAGGTTTCCCCCAATGCACCTCTTCTTTGACCTTTTCATTGATCAAATTATCCCATATTCCCTCAAAACCTTTTGACTACAGTGACACTATTAGGAAGGCCATAACTGTTTAATTTGCTTTTGTTCAAATCTGCCATCAATAGTATTCATAACATTACTAAAAGGATGTATTTTTCAAAGACTATGGTCCCTATGCAGGAACTGATGTCATACCTCCCAGATGCTTAGAATGTACAAGTTGCTTAATACCAATTACTTTTTCAACACTAAGAGTAAGCTCTGGATATAAGATGAAGGGGGGTAGAAAAACCGTTCATTAAACCATTATAATCTACCCTGGCAAATAGAAATCACATCAGAGTGGTACCTCTTATCTTCAAATGTTCCCAAGCTTAACTGAAGTCATCATTAGATGCAAATTATCCAAAGTCTAGAAAACACCAAATGAATCTGTGATTGAGTAGGAAATCTAAATTTGCTAAAACACTTGATAAATATTCCCCAAATGAGAATAATCAAACACCTAAGATATTGGTATTGCATTTTCTGATATGTAGTGAACTTAATCCAGTGCTACACAGCTAAGAAACCAAAGGAAAAACAAATTCCACAAACCGGAATGAACTGAGATAATCAATAAAACCTAAAAACATGATGACACATGGGATTCCACCTTTATAGACTAATTCCTTCTTTGATCTCTCCTTTTAAAATCCTATAACAGGTTAGAATTCCATCCAAAAAGGAAGCTAGGAACAGCCAATGGTAACTCTTACTGTTTATCAAACACTATAGACTCTATAGAGGGACTGCTGTTATGACATAACTCAACCTCTCCCTTTTCCATTAACTTCATATAACCTGTCTAATTTTCCCTAGTAAATAACCCTGATATCACTTTTTTCTGCCTCTTCCTGTCATCAAAATTCTTTCCCCTCCAAAGGTGATGGCTACCTTTCCTTTGTGATGATCGGATGTGTAATCATCCAAAGTAATTGTTTGCATAATCCTTTGAAATTCAATGCTTTTCTCGAAACTGAGGAAGGGCCTGTATTGCACAGTCATTCTATTACACTTGCAACTACCTTTCAGAACCATGGAATAGCCATCTACATGAAAAAAAAATTATTTCATCTCTGATTTAAGATTTGAATCCTCTGGGTAGGTAAAAGAAAGAGTAAAGAGGAAGATAAGGGGGAAAGGAAGGAGACATAAAACAGGAGACCGTTATCCAAAGTCTAGAAAGAACCAAATGAATCCATGATAGGGAAGGAAATCTAAATTTGCTAATACACTTCCAGAAAGCCATGATAAATATTCCCCAAATTAGACTAATCAAAAAACTAAGATATTAGTGACTATGAGAGACAAGAGATTTGCAGGCAGTAAAGCTGCAGCCCCCTGTCCATTCGTACAGATAGAAACCACTATCAGGACCTGTCCGAATACGGTAGCAAATAGAAAAGGCACTATTACTACTTATACAATTTGTGGTTGGGAATTAGAAGAAACATAGATCTAACTTCAGCAAGTTCTGCTTATTCCGCAGCCAATTATTCCAAAGCAATATGACAAGATAAAAAGTAAGCTTTATCTATTACTCTCAGTAAAGAGGTCAAGACCTAACATAGTTTTGCTGTGTGTAGTTCTCTCATTTGCACACTGATTTTGCATATGTGAATGAGAACTCTACTTATTATGCCCAGTGAAAGAAAAAGGACATAATTTTCTATTAGAATAAAGAAAAAAACACTTTACAGTAAAGAGATGATCGCCACCTTCAGTTTTAAATTTGTGATGAAACATTTTCTATTCAGTTAATGAACTGAGCTTATTCTTAGGTTTGAAAAATCTTATATAAACTCCTTTATCGTAATTAATCTTGAGTAAATTACTGACATGTTCAGCTTCTGTCAAATCTAAGACATGAAAAATCTAAGAAAATTTGAGATAATCTGAGCCCAGATTAGCAGCAATGTCTTCAAATCTGAGGATACTTTTTAGGTTTATATTTCTTGTCTCTTTCTGCAAGGTCTCTTTTATTTTCAAGCTCTGTAACATTTTTCAAAGTGGAAGAAAGAAATAAAAATACATCTTTACCTTAAGGCAAAACATCTAGTCACACTTGTAGGATTTTAATGGGACTGTTATTGGAAAAAAGAAGAAAATTAAAAATCATGAAAGACAACCCTGGTTTATATGAGAGGAAAAAAACAGCTAAAATATCACTTTGGTGCAAAATTAGTAGATGCTCTGGGGTTTTCTATAAAAGCACGTATCCTAATAGAGAGAAAATTAAGCACTATACATTTTTAAGTAGTCCCAAAATAATAGCAACCTTATTAAAAACCTGAGAACATAAACAAGATGAACAGTATGCCCTGAAAGGTAAAAATTATATTTTGTATGTATAACCCATACTCCAGAAATCCTATATGCCTCTGAAATTATAATATGTACTTGAATGTGTTTACTTGGATTACCTGCAGCATAAGATAACCGGTTCAAAAATAAATGAAAAAATAAAGATTTCTTATATGATTGTCACATGGAACTGGTACTACTGAATACATTGGTTTTAAAATTATAGAATAATTTCACATAAAACCATCAGCAGTCACTACATCACACACAGTATTGACACAGGTACTGATAGCAAGACCTGCATTGCTTTCATCTAGTACCTTGAATAAACGGTCTTAATTGAACAACAAGATAGGCTGTTGACAACTTCCTTTCCTGCAAGGGAATCTGTCAGAGTTCAAGTTTAGCATGTGCACCACAATGGTAAGTTTATTTTATAAACTCTTCTGGATAAACTGCTCACACATTTCAGAAAGAGTTACGTATTTCATTTCATCACTATGTGTATACACACAATTCTTTAGGCCAAATTTTATTCTTACAGAACTATACCTTCTTTCTCAAATTACAGCAATTTTGCCAGGTCTCCTTGAAGAATGACCTTTTCCATTCCAGTAATAAAATTCCCTTTCTACAGTCACAACTTTGATACAGTACAGTACCAAACACACAAGTCAACTGAAAACATCCTTCTTGCCACTCACACTAACAATCTTTTATCTAGTTTGTCATCATTCCTTCATTCAGTGGGTGTATTTTAAACACAGCCTCATAAAAAAAAACTAATTAATGTTGCTCCATTAATTAAGGATTTCTGGATGAAGCAATGTACTGCCTTTTCCTATATCACATGGAAGGAATAACACCTTTCATATAAGTTTCACTGTCAGTGTCTTTGTCAAAAGCCTGTGCAATTCTATCTTGCTCTTCAGTTTGACCACAAGATCTCAACTCAGCCTTCTCTGCCTGCCTGAGTGCTCTTGTGCTCCATGGAAAGCTCTGTTCTACTCCGTTGTTCCTGACAATTGTTTCCTAGGGAGTCATACTTACTAACTCCTTGAAGAGCTGGAAGTTAGCTTTCCTAAAATTCTGGGGCCCTGTCTATACTCCTCAGTTGTCCCATATCCCTCAGGACTTTGAACTCCACAAATGCATGGTCACTGACACCCAGGCTGCCTCCAATATTGACATCACTGATGAGCTCACTTGCATTGATGACAATAAAGAGCAGTATTGCATCCCCTTTGGTAGGGGTTTCTAGTACCTGGGTTAAGAAGTTATGCTTGATGCACTTTATGGATCTCATGCATTGCTTACAGCTTGCTGTGTTGCTTTTGCAGCAGATGTCAGGGTGGTTGAAGTCCCTCACTAGGACAAGAGTTTGTGAGAGTGAAGCCTCCTATAGCTGGAGGAGAAAGGCTTCATCTGAGGGCTCTCTTTGATCAGGTTCCACAAGGTTCCCTCTGTTGCATCCATCCACAGCTTCATCTAAGTCACTGTTATTAACAAAGCTCAGCTGATTTGCTTTCAACATCGAGAAGATGTGTTTTTCTCTTGTTATATTTTCTGAGGAAAAAACAACCAGGGTAAATAAATACCTTCAAGAGGTCTCAGATCTTCAGCAGTTTATCCTTAAGCATTTCAGTTTTTCTTTTTATCATGAATTTGATGTCTGAATCAATTTTCAAGGCAAAATATGTTATCTCTGTTTTAGCAGGTCTTTAAGATTTTTCTTTAGTTTTCTTTATTGAATGTTATTTGCTCATCAAAGTAGTTAAATACTTTTTCTATAATGGCCCCTGTTTGGGTTCCTTCTTTATTGTGCTTTTATACTTTGGTAGAACAAGGCTATTATTCTTTTAAGTTTGTGTACTACAGCAGATTTAGAAACAGCAATAACACATTTCTACTTCAATAATGTTCTGTGTTCCTCCAGCTTCCAAGAATCAAATTACAATGAATCACTTCCAGCAACACTCAAAAAAACTAAACTGAACTTAATTTTATACTTTCAGTCAAGTAAATAAATATTGTGTTTACAGCCTTGAATTTGACGTGTATACAAAGGTGAGAATTATGTATATTAATACAAATTTCATACAAAAAAATAAGACACTCGAGAATCTAATAGTTGACAAACAAGAGCCCAATCCATTATCCCTTAAAGACAGAGAGGCTGAAAGAAGCAGTGAAGTCATCTTTTACTTTTTGTATCAGCAAATCTCAGATTTCATTTGCTTAAAATTTTGCTTAAAATGTATTTATACATTAAAAAATATTATATTGTATCTGCATACTTGTATAGTAAAAGCTTCAAAGTGTCTTAATTGCCACAAAAACACTGCAGTAAAAGAATGAAAAAAAAAAATCTACATTATTATTGTCTGCACTGTGTCCAAAGAAGAACAACGAAGCTGATGTAGGGCCTAGAGAACAAATCTTATGAGGAGCCACTGAGAGAGCTGGGGTTGTTTAGCCTGGAGAAGAGGAGGTTGAGGAGGGACCTCATTGGTCTCTACAACTATCTGAAAGGAGGTTACAGAGAAGAGGGAGCTGGCCTCTTCTCCCAAGTGACAGGGGACAGAACAAGAGGAAATGGTTTCAACATCCACCAGGGGAGGTTTAGGCTAGAGATTAGGAAAAAATTTTCACAGAAAGCGTCATTGGGCAGTAGAACAGGCTGCCCAGGAAAGTGGTTGAGTCACCTTCCCTGGAGGTGTTTGAGGGATGGGTGGATGAGGTACTAAGAGACATGGTCTAATATTTCATAGGAATGGTTGGACTTGATGATCCAGTGGGTCTTTTCCATCCTGGTGATTCTATGATTCTATGATTTATTTACAGAGAAATCATGTTATTTGCTTTTACTAAAGCTGTCAGACTGCAAGATCTTTAACTCAATTTGCAGCTCTTCTGCAGATATGTTCATAGCATCTTGTGATCCAAGTCATCGATTCCACCTCCAAGTCACCAAAGGTGGAATTTTATATGACTAAGTAAAAGAAGATTGTTTACTTAACAATATTGTGGCTCTCTGAGATGCATTAGCCAGATACATTCCATGTAGTGGAATCTCTGATTTTAAATTGCTGGTCAAAACCAACACACAAGTGTTAGAGATGATCCTGTTGCTTTGAATGGCATTGCTGATAACACTCAGAAGGTTGTCACTGTGTGAATTGGAATAAGTACGTAAATATAGTTCCTTTAAAATATGAGGGGTCAAAGCTCAACTAAGAAGTTAAGTATGGAGGTTTTTTGAGGTATGTACCTGCTTAAGAGGAAGAGGAAAAAGAGCTGGTGAGTGCTTTCAGTTTAGGCAGTCAGTGCTTCAGGACACTACTGCTATACTCATACTGGTTTTCCAAAGATTTAACTCCTAGCTCTAACACATGATGCCCTCTTTCTTCCATGTCCTTCATAACGATTGTAAAATGTGCTCACCACCTTGTCTTGCGTGATCCTGCACTAAGCAAAAGCAGTCTGGTTATGAGAAGGACAGACACATTCCTTTTACAGCGGCTTTATGCAGTAAATAAAAATGACAATTGCCAGCTGCCATAGACAGCAAAGCTTCTCATGGTAGAGATTACAGATACATGCCACATGTCCTACAATCACAGGTTACCTGAAGCTTGGTCATCCATTCTGACCTCTTATTCAATGCAGGGTCAGCTATGAGATCAGGTTATATTGCTGACAGATTTATCCAGTCAGGTCTTAAAACCTGGTGAATAAAAATGAAAGACAAGATAAAGAGGAAAAGAGAAAGAAAGAGGAAAGAGAAAAAGAGGAAAACTCTTCACAGTGGCCACTTATGAAAAGAGACAAATATCCTTCCTCATGTGTCTTCTCTGCGTCTTCTCTGATGTAACAAATGATTCTTCCTGTAATACTTTTCCAATAGTAATTTTGCAATTTCCATCATGACCTGCTTGGCCTCTCAGCCCATTGTTTCTGCATATGGAGCTGTCTGACTTGATTAGGGGTAGGTACTACACACTGCTTGACTGTTAACATCCTTGAATGTATACTGTTGTCCCCAGTAACATATCAAAGGAGTGGTTTAGGGTGGCACAGAGAATGGGGAAAAAGGGACATTCTTACATTGATGGCATCTGCCTTGCATGAGAAGCTACTGTATCGATGTTATTGAGTTTTGACTTTGTGGAAGCAAGACCATAGGAATAACAGCACAAAACACCAGCATGAGAAAAATATGGAGAAAACATTGTCACAGAAACTGTGGAAAATGCTATCACAGCACCTTGGCTGAAAAGGTACAGAGCTGACAGGGTGTCAAGTGGGAAAAGTGAGGGCCCTTGGCAACACAAAAGGCTAAGGCACCTAAGGAACTGTGAAACAACAATCTGGTACCACCTGAAGAAATAAACATTCTTTCTTAGATGGAGAGGAGGGTGAGGATAGAAAGGAGAGGTAAGATCTTGTGTTGATGTGTGGTGTGCCCCTGACAAGAAGTGTCAGATCTGCAACTGAGAGCAGGGATGTGCTGTACTTGCCAAAGGACGTGTGCGGAGACTTCTTAATTTTACATGAAGAAAGTGTGTGGGATTTTTGTAAGTATCTTAAAGTTGGTTTTAATGGGAGAAGTCAATGACTTGGAAGATCCAAACAACATTTTAACCACAAATATTTTATTCAGATATTAAAAAATACATTATATTATAGTATAGTACAGTAAAGTAATATGCATATTCTATATAGTACATATATTATATATTTATTATATATATTTTATATCTATTTTAACCACACATATTTTCTTCAGATATTAATTAATATTTTATATTATATATCTAATAATACATTATTATGCCTATAGAATATCTAATATCTATTTTGTATATTATTATATATTATATATTTATAGATATATTAAATAAATATACAAATACACATAAATATATATTATATTGTATGAATAATATATAAAAATATATATTCTATATTATAATATATTTTTTATATATATTATTATATATTTTTATCCAGATATTAATTCTTTAATGGAAATTTTTCCCAGAGGAGGGGTTTCCAGGAGATACTGTCCTCACAATAACAGGTTCCAAACGTTGCTGCAACATCTTCCATTAGTATCAGCGAGTCTTTCATTGTTGTAGAGGCCCAAGAATTCAGTTTTTCATAGTCTGTTGTGGGAGGTAGGGCCTGCCGGACCTTCTGTTTGTACCCATCTCTCCTTCCTGCTGGACGACAGCCGGCCTTGAGCATCACGGCTCCTGGTGAAGAGTATCGGTGCTGCCGAGTAAGTGGGGGCTCTTAGCTCCGGCCCTGTGTAGCTTTCCCAGGTACGAAGGTTGCCTTCAGTATGACTGCAGTGCTGGGTGAGCAGCCAGGGCCAAGGATGATGGTGTTTCAACTCCTGAACTTCTGGAATATGTGCAGCATCGTATGTGTCTTACTGTGGAAGAAGAGCAAGAGCTGTCTGTTAATGTGCATTACAGTATGTTTCCTAATTTTTGCAGTAAAGGGTGTAAAAATGTATTGTCTTGGTTGCTGTTGTGTCCCAGGCTATGGGGGCTTCAGTAGTCTCTGCCTTTTTATCAGTTACAGAGGCAGTCACAGTCCGATAAGCTTCTTAGTCACTGACAAGCACCACCTATCGTGTTTTCTACATGTTAAAGAATCTGCTTGATGATGGTTTTTTTTCACAACTTCATAAACCGTAATACTTAGCATGTGTGAGGTATTTAGTTTGATCTATCTGGTTCTAGTTCACTTTTCAGGTTAGGTTTCTGCTGCTCTTCCCCATGGGAACTGCAAGCGGACAGGGAGACATGAAAGCGAGTGCGTAGGGCATGTCCGCTAGTGGCCAAACGCACAGAGCAGCTGTGCAATCACTGGACGGCCAACTGTTCAGAGCATAACTTCTTTATTTTAAAGAATATTATCTTTTTTTAAAAAAAATTTTCTTAAAACATCACACACATGAAACTTATTGAACTCAAGGCTATCTCCTGACTTGGTTTAAATTGGTATGGTTGCATGGGTTTTAGAGAAGCTCTGCCAAATCTGATCAGCTGGGCAGCTGCACAACAACCTTTGCGTTCAAAGACTGTTTCCCTGTTGGTGCACATGGACAGTTTCCATTCCAATCGATGTTTCATTACTAACATGAAGTACAGCATTCCCTAAGCCTGTTTTACCAGCAAATACCCTGTAACAGTGCTTTGACTTGAATGATCTTGCAGTGACCCTTAGGGATTTGAGTGGGATTCCCATTATGAAAAGGGGGGTATTATCCCCCTTCTCACAGGTAGGAAAGCTGGGGGAGCTGCCAAGTCTCACATGGTATTAATAGCAGAAATCAGCCCCTTGTGTGCTGATGCACGGTCCTGCTTATTAGGTTGACTCTTGTGCCTGTAAGAAGTAATGTAAGTTTGTCTGGGAAGTCTTCACATGGACTATGTCACCCAATAATTAGAAATGTATTTCATTTGACTGTTAATTCCATTCTTTTAGGGCCCCTGTGGTAGGCTTATGGGGGTGGTTTTATGTTTGGATTTTTAGATCATAATACTTAAAATAATCACATTCCATCTCCTCCTCTACCTGATTGTCAATCTCCATTTCCTCCACCTGATGGTCCACCTGCATCTCCTCCTCAGTCTCCATGTCCACCTCCATCTCCTCCTCAGTCTCCATGTCCACCTCCATCTCCATCTCCATGTCCACCTCCTTCTCCTCCTCCATCTCCATGTCCACCTCCATGTCCTCCTCCATCTCAATGTCCACCTCCATCTCCTCCTCCATCTCAATGTCCACCTCCATCTCCTCCTCCATCTCATTGTCCACCTCCATCTCCTCCTCCATCTCATTGTCCACCTCCATCTTCTCCTCCATCTCAATGTCCACCTCCATCTCCTCCTCCATCTCAATGTCCACTTCCATCTCCTCCTCCATCTCAATGTCCAACTCCATCTCCTCCTCCATCTCATTGTCCACCTCCATCTCAATGTCCACCTCCATCTCAATGTCCACCTCCATCTTCTCCATCTTCTCCATCTCTCGCTTTTGAAGCTCAGGCTTGAAGGGCTCCTGCTCTGCCCTCTGACCGTTTGGCTCTGCCCTCTGACCGTTTGGCTCTGCCCTCTGACCGTTTGGTTCTGCTTGGCCCCGCCCCCTGGGCCGGCCCTGGCCCCCCCGGCCCCGCCCCCCCGGGCCCTGGCCCCGCCCCCTCGCCCATCCCGGCCCTGCCCTCCTCTCCCCTCCCACCCCCTCAGGACTGGGCCATGCAGGCCACCTGTTCCATTGGCCACAGGAAAGGTTGAACTCAATGATCCTGGAGATCTATTTTATTATGTTGCTCTTTCCTTCTTGTTGTTGTTATTATTATTTCATTCAAGCTGCAGTTTTAGTTTCCAACCCACAAGTCTTTTTCCTCCACTTCCCTCTCCCCTTTCCATGATAAGATGCTGGTTGAGGAGAAGCTTTCCATGAGCTGACACTGTGCGCTCACAGCCCAGGAGGATGGCTGTATCCTGGGCTGCATCGGGGGAAGCGTAGGCAGCAGGGCGAGGGAGGTGATTCTGCACCTTTGTTCCTGTCTTGTGAGACCCCATCTGGGGTATGGTGTCCAGTTCTGGAGTCCTCAGTGTAAGAAGGATGTGGAGCTGTTGGAACAGGTGCAGAGGAGGCTACAGGGATGGTTGGGGCCTGGGGCACCTCCCATGCAAGGACAGGCTGAGAGAGTTAGGGTTGCTTATCCTGGAGAAGAGAAGACTCCGAGGAAACCTTCTAGTGACCTTCCGGTACTTGAAAGGGGCTGCAGTAGAGATGGGGAGGGACTGTTCACAAAGGCTTGGAGTGGTAGGATGAGGGGCAATGGATGTGAATGAGAGGGGCAGATTTAGACTAGACATAAGGTAATAATCCTTCACCGTGAGAGTGGTGAGGCCCTGGCCCAGATTGCCTAAGAGAAGTTGTGTCTGCCCCATCCCTGGAGGTGTTCAGGGCCAGGGTGGATGGGTCTTGGGCAACCTGGTCCAGAGGAATGTGTCCCTGCCCATGGCAGGGAGGGTGAAACTGGATAATCTTTAAGGTCCCTTCCAACCCAAACTGTTCTGTGGTTCTATGATTCTATGTTTCTATGAATTGGTAAAGGCTGCAAGGGCTAAACAGTGACTGAACCATTCCTGCAGGGTTTCTGCCTGCTTTCTGGAGGTCTGTTGGTCACAACATGTGTAGTCTTACTCAGTTCCTAGGAACGACCTAGGTCAGGTTTCAGCTTCTGCATGTATGCAACTATTCAAAGGTTCTGGCGGTAAAGGAGAAAGGAGATTTGGGAATATGATTCCCATGGGAGGGTGAGTTCTTAGATAGGAATTCAGTGTGAGCCGAGAAGTATTTGCAGTACCTAGGAAACCCAGAGAGTTAAGAACTGGCCCAGAAGCTATCACTCAGGGATACATGTTCCCCTCATGTGAGGTATGAGCCCGTCCCTGGCTTTTGCTGTCTTGGAGTGGATAGTCTGGCTTGGAAGTTGGAGCTTTTGCTGCCTTTTTTTATGTACATTGTCCCATCTCTCTGAAAGCATCAACTCTTCTGGTTTACTCTGAGATTTGGGATCTTTTTGCAGATAGCTAAGCAACAGTGGAAGCTGGAAGCAAGGTGCTGATGTCCTGGCTCCAGCTCTGTTCCGTGTCTTAATTAATGACCTGGATGAAGGCATTGTGTGCACCCATGGCAAGATTGCAGATGATACTAAGCTGGGTGGAAGTGTTGATCTGCTGGAGGGTTGTGAGGCTCCAAAGGGTTCTGAACAGACTGGACCGCTGGGCAGAGACCAATGAGATGAGGTTTAACAAGGCCAAATGCCGGGTCCTGCACTTGGGGCACAACAACCCTATGCAAAGCTACAGACTGGGAGAAGCCTGGCTGGAAAACTGCCTGGATGAGAAAGACCCGGGGGTGTTGGTTGACAGCTGACTGAACATGAGCCAGCAGTGTGCCCAGGTGGCCAAGAAGGCCAATGGCATCCTGGCTTGGATCAGAAATGACGTGGCCAGCATGTCCAGGGAGGTTCTTCTCCCTCTGTACTCGGCACTGGTGAGACTGCTTCTTGAATCCTGTGTTCAGTTCTGAGCCCCTCACCACAAGAAGGGTGTTGAGGCTCTGGAGTGAGTCCAGAGAAGAGCAGTGAAGCTGGTGAAGGGGCTGGAGAACAGGCCTTATGAGTAATGGCTGAAAGAGCTGGGGTTGTTTAGTCTGGAGAAGAGGAGGCTGAGAGGAGACCTCATTGCTCTCTATAACTACCTGAAAGGAGGTTACAGAGAAGAGGGAGCTGGCCTCTTCTCCCAAGTGACAGGGTACAGGACAAGAGGGAATGACCTCAACATCCACTAGGGGAGGTTTCGGCTGCACATTAGGAAACAATTTTTCACAGAAAGGGTCATTGGGCATTGGAACAGGCTGCCCAGGGAGGTGGTTGAGTCACCTTCCCTGAAGGTGTTTAAAAGACTGGTAAACAATGTGCTGAGGGACATGGTTTAGTGTTTAATAGGAATGATTGGACTTGATGATCCGATGGGTCTTTTCCAACCTCGTGATTCTATGATTCTATGTGTGGAGAAATATAAAATTCCTAAACTATCCAGAAAAAATCATGAATGCTAGGATATTATCAACTTGCCTTAATAAAAACTTTTAACCCATCAACGATTTAGTTATTAGGCGAATTTGGACTGGGGGTTTAACTATGAAACTAAATGCAAATCACCTTGAATCCAAACAAACAGGGCACATATGAACCTAGATAGTAAGAATCAGTATATTCATGTATAGCAGTAAAAATAAACAATATAGAAGTGATCAAAATATGCTTCAATGAGGGTCTGGAAGCAAACAATTTACATAAAAGGAATATTTCTCTATCTTCAAAAAGCATCAACATGAGTTTAGGAGGCCAAAAGACTTCGTCATCAAATTCAATCAAAGACTGCAATACACTTTTAGAAACTCTAAAGCGCTCTTGCTTTAGAGAAAATTTGTTGTTGAGGGAAAAGCAAAGCTATATATCTAAAATGGAAAACTATAAAAATAATAGCCCTGAGCTGCTTTTAATTTTTTTGCCTTTTTAAGAAGCTTTGACTAGGTGAAGCACCCTCATGTTCTTACTGATTCTTATACAGATAACGTTCTTTAGGCTAACAATTTACACAGGTTGGTTTCAACTTCTACAAATAAAGCAAAGGGAAATACCAGAAGTTTACAAAGCAGGTTCTTAGAAGAATACTGGCTTAGAGACCTCTATAAATAAGAAAGAACCAAACTACTTAAAAATAATGTAGAGATTTAGAAACATTATAAAATATTATTTTCTCCCTTGGACATGAAACCCTCCATTGATTCAATGTTTGCTGTGATATGATGTACATACAGAAAAATTTTCTTATTTATTATTCTCCATTATTAAATCAATGTCTTTTGCCCACATTCATTAAATACCACAAATTTCAATCTCCTTTTTGGATACTATGTTATTTTTATATACTCAAACACAGAGACACAAGAAAAAAATCCAAGGCAGCATCAGATTTTCAGATTAAGAATTTTCAGATTAATGATATAGTTTACTAACATAGGGAATAGTTTCAAAAGCTGAAGCTGCTAATGGATGTGTAATGGGAAGGAAAAAATAGAGCAAGGATTTGCTTCAATATTGTCAAAGCTAATATATCATCATCTTTCCATCATCTTCCAGCAGTCCTGGAAGACTGGGGAGGTACCACTGGACGGTAGGCTGGCTGATGTAGTGCCCATTCACAAGAAGGGTAGCAGGGAGGATCCGGGGAACTACAGGCCAGTCAGTCTGACCTCAGTGCCAGGGAAAGTCATGGAACAGGTGATCTTGAGTGCTATCATGAAGCACTTGCAAGAGAACCGGGTGATCAGGCCCAGTCAACATGGGTTCACAAAAGGCAGGTCTTGCCAAACCAACCTGATCGCCTTCTATGACAAAGTGACTCAGCTGCTGGATGAGGGAAAGACTGTGGATGTGTTCTTTCTGGACTTCAGCAAAGCCTTTAACACAGTTTCTCACAGCATTCCGCTACGGAAACTGTCAGCCTCTGGCCTGGACAAACACACACTCTCCTGGGTAGAAAACTGGTTGGATGGCCGGATCCAGAGAGTGGTGGTAAATGGTGTTAAGTCCAGCTGGAGGCCAGTGACAAGTGGGGTTCCCCAGGGCTCAGTGCTGTGTCCAGCCCTGTTCAATGTCTTAATCAATGACCTGGATGAAGGCATTGAGGGTACCCTTAGCAAGTTTGCAGATGACACAAAGCTGTGTGCAAGTGTTGATCTACTGGAGGGTAGGGAGGCTCTGCAAAGGGACCTGGACAGGCTGGACCGCTGGGCAGTGTCCAATGGGATGAGGTTTAACACGGCCAAATGCCAGGTCCTGCACTTGTGCCACAACAACCCTATGCAGAGCTACAGACTGGGAGAAGTCTGTCTAGAGAGCTGCCAGGAAGAGAGGGACCTGGGGGTGTTGGTTGACAGCCGACTGAACATGAGCCAGCAGTGTGCCCAGGTAGCCAAGAAGGCCAATGGCATCCTGGCTTGTATCAGAAATGGTGTGACCAGCATGTCCAGGGAGGTTATTCTCCCTCTGTACTCAGCACAGATGAGGCCGCTCCTTGAATCCTGTGTTCAGTTCTGGGCTCCTCACCGCAAGAAGGATGTTGAGGCTCTGGAGCAAGTCCAGAGAAGAGCCACGGAGCTGGTGAAGGGACTGGAGAACAGGCCTTATGAGGAGCGTCCAAGAGAGCTGGTGTTGTTTAGCCTGGAGAAGAGGAGGCTGAGGGGAGACCTCATTACTCTCTACAACTACCTGAAAGGAAGAGGAAAAAGAGCTGGTGAGTGCTTTCAGTTTAGGCAGTCAGTGCTTCAGGACACTACTGCTATACTCATACTGGTTTTCCAAAGATTTAACTCCTAGCTCTAACACATGATGCCCTCTTTCTTCCATGTCCTTCATAGCGATTGTAAAATGTGCTCATCACCTTGTCTTGCGTGATCCTGCACTAAGCAAAAGCAGTCTGGTTATGAGAAGGACAGACACATTCCTTTTACAGTGGCTTTATGCAGTAAATAAAAATGACAATTGCCAGCTGCCATAGACAGCAAAGCTTCTCATGGTAGAGATTACAGATACATGCCACATGTCCTACAATCACAGGTTACCTGAAGCTTGGTCATCCATTCTGACCTCTTATTCAATGCAGGGTCAGCTATGAGATCAGGTTATATTGCTGACAGATTTATCCAGTCAGGTCTTAAAACCTGGTGAATAAAAATGAAAGACAAGATAAAGAGGAAAAGAGAAAGAAAGAGGAAAGAGAAAAAGAGGAAAACTCTTCACAGTGGCCACTTATGAAAAGAGACAAATATCCTTCCTCATGTGTCTTCTCTGCGTCTTCTCTGATGTAACAAATGATTCTTCCTGTAATACTTTTCCAATAGTAATTTTGCAATTTCCATCATGACCTGCTTGGCCTCTCAGCCTATTGTTTCTGCATATGGAGCTGTCTGACTTGATTAGGGGTAGGTACTACACACTGCTTGACTGTTAACATCCTTGAATGTATACTGTTGTCCCCAGTAACATATCAAAGGAGTGGTTTAGGGTGGCACAGAGAATGGGGAAAAGGGGACATTCTTACATTGATGGCATCTGCCTTGCATGAGAAGCTACTGTATCAATGTTATTGAGTTTTGACTTTGTGGAAGCAAGACCATAGGAATAACAGCACAAAACACCAGCATGAGAAAAATATGGAGAAAACATTGTCACAGAAACTGTGGAAAATGCTATCACAGCACCTTGGCTGAAAAGGTACAGAGCTGACAGGGTGTCAAGTGGGAAAAGTGAGGGCCCTTGGCAACACAAAAGGCTAAGGCACCTAAGGAACTGTGAAACAACAATCTGGTACCACCTGAAGAAATAAACATTCTTTCTTAGATGGAGAGGAGGGTGAGGATAGAAAGGAGAGGTAAGATCTTGTGTTGATGTGTGGTGTGCCCCTGACAAGAAGTGTCAGATCTGCAACTGAGAGCAGGGATGTGCTGTGCTTGCCAAAGGACGTGTGCGGAGACTTCTTAATTTTACATGAAGAAAGTGTGTGGGATTTTTGTAAGTATCTTAAAGTTGGTTTTAATGGGAGAAGTCAATGACTTGGAAGATCCAAACAACATTTTAACCACAAATATTTTATTCAGATATTAAAAAATACATTATATTATAGTATAGTACAGTAAAGTAATATGCATATTCTATATAGTACATATATTGTATATTTATTATATATATTTTATATCTATTTTAACCACAAATATTTTATTCAGATATTAATTAATATTTTATATTATATATCTAATAATACATTATTATGTCTATAGAATCTATAATATCTATTTTGTATATTATTATATAGTATATATTTATAGATATATTAAATAAATATACAAATACACATAAATATATATTATATTGTATGAATAATATATAAAAATATATATTCTATATTATAATATTTTTTTTATATATATTATTATATATTTTTATCCAGATATTAATTCTTTAATGGAAATTTTTCCCAGAGGAAGGGTTTCCAGGAGATACTGTCCTCACAATAACAGGTTCCAAACGTTGCTGCAACATCTTCCATTAGTATCAGCGAGTCTTTCATTGTTGTAGAGGCCCAAGAATTCAGTTTTTCATAGTCTGTTGTGGGAGGTAGGGCCTGCCGGACCTTCTGTTTGTACCCATCTCTCCTTCCTGTTGGACGACAGTCGACCTTGAGCATCACGGCTCCTGGTGAAGAGTATCGGTGCTGCCGAGTAAGTGGGGGCACTTAGCTCCGGCCCTGTGTAGCTTCCCCAGGTACGAAGGTTGCCTTCAATATGACTGCAGTGCTGGGTGAGCAGCCAGGTCCAAGGATGATGGTGTTTCAACTCCTGAACTTCTGGAATATGTGCAGCATCGTATGTGTCTTACTGTGGAAGAAGAGCAAGAGCTGTCTGTTAATGTGCATTACAGTATGTTTCCTAATTTTTGCAGTAAAGGGTGTAAAAATGTATTGTCTTGGTTGCTGTTGTGTCCCAGGCTATGGGGGCTTCAGTAGTCTCTGCCTTTTTATCAGTTACAGGGGCAGTCAGTCCGATAAGCTTCTTAGTCACTGACAAGCACCACCTATCCTGTTTTCTACATGTTAAAGAATCTGCTTGATGATGGTTTTTTTTCACAACTTCATAAACCGTAATACTTAGCATGTGTGAGGTATTTAGTTTGATCTACCTGGTTCTAGTTCACTTTTCAGGTTAGGTTTCTGCTGCTCTTCCCCATGGGAACTGCAAGTGGACAGGGAGACATGAAAGCGTGTGGGTAGGGCATGTCCTCTAGTGGCCAAACGCACAGAGCAGCTGTGCAATCACTGGACGGCCAACTGTTCAGAGCATAACTTCTTTATTTTAAAGAATATTATCTTTTTTTAAAAAAAACTTTTCTTAAAACATCACACACATGAAACTTATTGAACTCAAGGCTGTCTCCTGACTTGGTTTAAATTGGCATGGTTGCATGGGTTTTAGAGAAGCTCTGCCAAATCTGATCAGCTGGGCAGCTGCACAACAACCTTTGCGTTCAAAGACTGTTTCCCTGTTGGTGCACATGGGCAGTTTCCATTCCAATCGATGTTTCATTACTAACATAAAGTACAGCATTCCCTAAGCCTGTTTTACCAGCAAATACCCTGTAACAGTGCTTTGACTTGAATGATCTTGCAGTGACCCTTAGGGATTTGAGTGGGATTCCCATTATGAAAAGGGGGGTATTATCCCCCTTCTCACAGGTAGGAAAGCTGGGGGAGCTGCCAAGTCTCACATGGTATTAATAGCAGAAATCAGCCCCTTGTGTGCTGATGCACGGTCCTGCTTATTAGGTTGACTCTTGTGCCTGTAAGAAGTAATGTAAGTTTGTCTGGGAAGTCTTCACATGGACTATGTCACCCAATAATTAGAAATGTATTTCATTTGACTGTTAATTCCATTCTTTTAGGGCCCCTGTGGTAGGCTTATGGGGGTGGTTTTATGTTTGGATTTTTAGATCATAATACTTAAAATAATCACATTCCATCTCCTCCTCTACCTGATTGTCAATCTCCATTTCCTCCACCTGATGGTCCACCTCCATCTCCTCCTCAGTCTCCATGTCCACCTCCTTCTCCTCCTCCATCTCCATGTCCACCTCCATGTCCTCCTCCATCTCAATGTCCACCTCCATCTCCTCCTCCATCTCAATGTCCACCTCCATCTCCTCCTCCATCTCATTGTCCACCTCCATCTCCTCCTCCATCTCATTGTCCACCTCCATCTTCTCCTCCATCTCAATGTCCACCTCCATCTCCTCCTCCATCTCAATGTCCACTTCCATCTCCTCCTCCATCTCAATGTCCAACTCCATCTCCTCCTCCATCTCATTGTCCACCTCCATCTCAATGTCCACCTCCATCTCAATGTCCACCTCCATCTTCTCCATCTTCTCCATCTCTCGCTTTTGAAGCTCAGGCTTGAAGGGCTCCTGCTCTGCCCTCTGACCGTTTGGCTCTGCCCTCTGACCGTTTGGCTCTGCCCTCTGACCGTTTGGTTCTGCTTGGCCCCGCCCCCTGGGCCGGCCCTGGCCCCCCGGCCCCGCCCCCCCGGGCCCTGGCCCCGCCCCCTCGCCCATCCCGGCCCTGCCCTCCTCTCCCCTCCCACCCCCTCAGGACTGGGCCATGCAGGCCACCTGTTCCATTGGCCACAGGAAAGGTTGAACTCAATGATCCTGGAGATCTATTTTATTATGTTGCTCTTTCCTTCTTGTTGTTGTTATTATTATTTCATTCAAGCTGCAGTTTTAGTTTCCAACCCACAAGTCTTTTTCCTCCACTTCCCTCTCCCCTTTCCATGATAAGATGCTGGTTGAGGAGAAGCTTTCCATGAGCTGACACTGTGCGCTCACAGCCCAGGAGGATGGCTGTATCCTGGGCTGCATCGGGGGAAGCGTAGGCAGCAGGGCGAGGGAGGTGATTCTGCACCTTTGTTCCTGTCTTGTGAGACCCCATCTGGGGTATGGTGTCCAGTTCTGGAGTCCTCAGTGTAAGAAGGATGTGGAGCTGTTGGAACAGGTGAAGAGGAGGCTACAGGGATGGTTGGGGCCTGGGGCACCTCCCATGCAAGGACAGGCTGAGAGAGTTAGGGTTGCTTATCCTGGAGAAGAGAAGACTCCGAGGAAACCTTCTAGTGACCTTCCGGTACTTGAAAGGGGCTGCAGTAGAGATGGGGAGGGACTGTTCACAAAGGCTTGGAGTGGTAGGATGAGGGGCAATGGATGTGAATGAGAGGGGCAGATTTAGACTAGACATAAGGTAATAATCCTTCACCGTGAGAGTGGTGAGGCCCTGGCCCAGATTGCCTAAGAGAAGTTGTGTCTGCCCCATCCCTGGAGGTGTTCAGGGCCAGGGTGGATGGGTCTTGGGCAACCTGGTCCAGAGGAATGTGTCCCTGCCCATGGCAGGGAGGGTGAAACTGGATAATCTTTAAGGTCCCTTCCAACCCAAACTGTTCTGTGGTTCTATGATTCTATGTTTCTATGAATTGGTAAAGGCTGCAAGGGCTAAACAGTGACTGAACCATTCCTGCAGGGTTTCTGCCTGCTTTCTGGAGGTCTGTTGGTCACAACATGTGTAGTCTTACTCAGTTCCTAGGAACGACCTAGGTCAGGTTTCAGCTTCTGCATGTATGCAACTATTCAAAGGTTCTGGCGGTAAAGGAGAAAGGAGATTTGGGAATATGATTCCCATGGGAGGGTGAGTTCTTAGATAGGAATTCAGTGTGAGCCGAGAGGTATTTGCAGTACCTAGGAAACCCAGAGAGTTAAGAACTGGCCCAGAAGCTATTACTCAGGGATACATGTTCCCCTCATGTGAGGTATGATCCTGTCCCTGGCTTTTGCTGTCTTGGAGTGGATAGTCTGGCTTGGAAGTTGGAGCTTTTGCTGCCTTTTTTTATGTACATTGTCCCATCTCTCTGAAAGCATCAACTCTTCTGGTTTACTCTGAGATTTGGGATCTTTTTGCAGATAGCTAAGCAACAGTGGAAGCTGGAAGCAAGGTGCTGATGTCCTGGCTCCAGCTCTGTTCCGTGTCTTAATTAATGACCTGGATGAAGGCATTGTGTGCACCCATGGCAAGATTGCAGATGATACTAAGCTGGGTGGAAGTGTTGATCTGCTGGAAGGTTGTGAGGCTCCAAAGGGTTCTGAACAGGCTGGACCGCTGGGCAGAGACCAATGAGATGAGGTTTAACAAGGCCAAATGCCGGGTCCTGCACTTGGGGCACAACAACCCTATGCAGAGCTACAGACTGGGAGAAGCCTGGCTGGAAAACTGCCTGGATGAGAAAGACCCGGGGGTGTTGGTTGACAGCTGACTGAACATGAGCCAGCAGTGTGCCCAGGTGGCCAAGAAGGCCAATGGCATCCTGGCTTGGATCAGAAATGACGTGGCCAGCATGTCCAGGGAGGTTCTTCTCCCTCTGTACTCGGCACTGGTGAGACTGCTTCTTGAATCCTGTGTTCAGTTCTGAGCCCCTCACCACAAGAAGGGTGTTGAGGCTCTGGAGTGAGTCCAGAGAAGAGCAGTGAAGCTGGTGAAGGGGCTGGAGAACAGGCCTTATGAGTAATGGCTGAAAGAGCTGGGGGTGTTTAGTCTGGAGAAGAGGAGGCTGAGAGGAGACCTCATTGCTCTCTATAACTACCTGAAAGGAGGCTACAGAGAAGAGGGAGCTCGCCTCTTCTCCCAAGTGACAGGGTACAGGACAAGAGGGAATGACCTCAACATCCACTAGGGGAGGTTTCGGCTGCACATTAGGAAACAATTTTTCACAGAAAGGGTCATTGGGCATTGGAACAGGCTGCCCAGGGAGGTGGTTGAGTCACCTTCCCTGAAGGTGTTTAAAAGACTGGTAAACAATGTGCTGAGGGACATGGTTTAGTGTTTAATAGGAATGATTGGACTTGATGATCCGATGGGTCTTTTCCAACCTCGTGATTCTATGATTCTATGTGTGGAGAAATATAAAATTCCTAAACTATCCAGAAAAAATCATGAATGCTAGGATATTATCAACTTGCCTTAATAAAAACTTTTAACCCATCAACGATTTAGTTATTAGGCGAATTTGGACTGGGGGTTTAACTATGAAACTAAATGCAAATCACCTTGAATCCAAACAAACAGGGCACATATGAACCTAGATAGTAAGAATCAGTATATTCATGTATAGCAGTAAAAATAAACAATATAGAAGTGATCAAAATATGCTTCAATGAGGGTCTGGAAGCAAACAATTTACATAAAAGGAATATTTCTCTATCTTCAAAAAGCATCAACATGAGTTTAGGAGGCCAAAAGACTTCGTCATCAAATTCAATCAAAGACTGCAATACACTTTTAGAAACTCTAAAGCGCTCTTGCTTTAGAGAAAATTTGTTGTTGAGGGAAAAGCAAAGCTATATATCTAAAATGGAAAACTATAAAAATAATAGCCCTGAGCTGCTTTTAATTTTTTTGCCTTTTTAAGAAGCTTTGACTAGGTGAAGCACCCTCATGTTCTTACTGATTCTTATACAGATAACGTTCTTTAGGCTAACAATTTACACAGGTTGGTTTCAACTTCTACAAATAAAGCAAAGGGAAATACCAGAAGTTTACAAAGCAGGTTCTTAGAAGAATACTGGCTTAGAGACCTCTATAAATAAGAAAGAACCAAACTACTTAAAAATAATGTAGAGATTTAGAAACATTATAAAATATTATTTTCTCCCTTGGACATGAAACCCTCCATTGATTCAATGTTTGCTGTGATATGATCTACATACAGAAAAATTTTCTTATTTATTATTCTCCATTATTAAATCAATGTCTTTTGCCCACATTCATTAAATACCATAAATTTCAATCTCCTTTTTAGATACTATGTTATTTTTATATACTCAAACACAGAGACACAAGAAAAAAATCCAAGGCAGCATCAGATTTTCAGATTAAGAATTTTCAGATTAATGATATAGTTTACTAACATAGGGAATAGTTTCGAAAGCTGAAGGTACTAATGGATATGTAATGGGAAGGAAAAAATAGAGCAAGGATTTGCTTCAATATTGTCAAAGCTAATATATCATCATCTTTCCATCATCTTCCAGCAGTCCTGGAAGACTGGGGAGGTACCACTGGACGGTAGGCTGGCTGATGTAGTGCCCATTCACAAGAAGGGTAGCAGGGAGGATCCGGGGAACTACAGGCCAGTCAGTCTGACCTCAGTGCCAGGGAAAGTCATGGAACAGGTGATCTTGAGTGCTATCATGAAGCACTTGCAAGAGAACCGGGTGATCAGGCCCAGTCAACATGGGTTCACAAAAGGCAGGTCTTGCCAAACCAACCTGATCGCCTTCTATGACAAAGTGACTCAACTGCTGGATGAGGGAAAGACTGTGGATGTGTTCTTTCTGGACTTCAGCAAAGCCTTTGACACAGTTTCTCACAGCATTCTGCTATGGAAACTGTCAGCCTCTGGCCTGGACAAACACACACTCTCCTGGGTAGAAAACTGGTTGGATGGCCGAACCCAGAGAGTGGTGGTAAATGGTATTAAGTCCAGCTGGAGGCCAGTGACAAGTGGGGTTCCCCAGGGCTCAGTGCTGTGTCCAGCCCTGTTCAATGTCTTAATCAATGACCTGGATGAAGGCATTGAGGGTACCCTTAGCAAGTTTGCAGATGACACAAAGCTGTGTGCAAGTGTTGATCTGCTGGAGGGTAGGGAGGCTCTGCAAAGGGACCTGGACAGGCTGGACCGCTGGGCAGTGTCCAATGGGATGAGGTTTAACACGGCCAAATGCCAGGTCCTGCACTTGGGGCACAACAACCCTATGCAGAGCTACAGACTGGGAGAAGCCTGTCTAGAGAGCTGCCAGGAAGAGAGGGACCTGGGGGTGTTGGTTGACAGCCGACTGAACATGAGCCAGCAGTGTGCCCAGGTGGCCAAGAAGGCCAATGGCATCCTGGCTTGTATCAGAAATGGTGTGACCAGCATGTCCAGGGAGGTTATTCTCCCTCTGTACTCAGCACAGATGAGGCCGCTCCTTGAATCCTGTGTTCAGTTCTGGGCTCCTCACCGCAAGAAGGATGTTGAGGCTCTGGAGCAAGTCCAGAGAAGAGCCACGGAGCTGGTGAAGGGACTGGAGAACAGGCCTTATGAGGAGCATCCGAGAGAGCTGGTGTTGTTTAGCCTGGAGAAGAGGAGGCTGAGGGGAGACCTCATTACTCTCTACAACTACCTGAAAGGAGGTTGTAGAGAGGAGGGAGCTGGCCTCTTCTCCCAGGTGACAGGGGACAGGACAAGAGGGAATGGCCTCAAGCTCCGCCAGGGGAGATTTAGGCTGGAGATTAGGAGGAAGTTTTTCACACAGAGGGTCATTGGACATTGGAATAGGCTGCCTAGGGAGGTGTTTGATTCACCTTCCCTGGAGGTGTTTAAGGCACGGGTCGATGAGGTCCTGAGGGACTTGGTTTAGTGTTTGATAGGAATGGTTTGACTCGATGATCCGATGGGTCCCTTCCAATCTGGTTGTTCTGTGATTCTGTGATATCATTAGAGAAACAAGGCATACATCTGCTTATGCAGAGTTCTTTCAGCAGTAGAACTAGAACAGAGACCTAACATATTATGAAATGTTAATGGTACGTTTATTATATTAATTAAATTATATTAAAAATAAAGATGATAATTTAAATTTGAGATGGTTAAGACGCAGTGCCATCTTCAATCCAAAATTCTGCCTTGATAAAAATTTAATTCCATTCAAAATAAAATGTTTACTTCTAAAGGAAGGTTCTATTAAAAAAAAAAAAAGAAATCGCTGATAGGAGCTTTTAGAAGGAAAGTGAAACTAGTGTTCCCATTTTCTTGACACTTTTAATGCTCTCTGAATATATTTTGAAATTATTTGCACCCACCTTTGTTTTAGCTTTCAACACCACTACTCAGTTAATGGAGCTTGAATTTCCCTTGCACAGGAGGGGTGAGCCTGAACAGGGATCAAAAACACGCATTAAAAAACCCACAAAAAATGGAAAAAAATCCCAAAACACTAATGCAAAATGCATTCAAACTGAAGATATGAGTACTGTCACAATGATTAATATAAATTATTCCTGAAATAATTTATTGAAATGATGATAAATTGATCAAAATATTTCGTCTACATACTGGACTTTTTCCTTAAGAAGATGATCTACATTAACATAAGTACTGGAATCTGAAATGGAAATGGATTCCAGTAAACTGCTGTCCATGAACTCGCCTTGTCCTGAAATCAATGGCAATTAAAAAAAAAAAAAAAAAAGCCAGTAGTGATTTTCTGAAGTTGGTAAAATCTTTCTTCTATCGATCTTACTATATTCCACATGAATAAAATAATAGAACTTTTACAGCAATGCTATCTTTTTTTTGCAGTACTGACAGACGTTTTCCATTGCAAATTTATTTAGTAACTTTGGAATCAAATCACAAAGGGCCAGTCTAATCCTTTTAAATCAATAAAGTCGGCTACTGGATTCAGGATATTCCTTATAATTTAGAAGAAATATATGTGTATCCAACTTATTTTTCTGTATAGTGTAATCACGAACAGTATGATTATCTATTATATTGATTATCTAAAGGAAAAAACTTTTAAAAACGGAAAAGCATCCTTACAGACTTCTTTCAAGTTTTCTATATTTGATGGAATTAAAGCTTTTAAGACTTCTTTTAATGCCACATAATAAATATCTTTCTGATCTTAAGTGATGTAAACATTTCTCCCCTTCATTCACTAATGCTCACCCTTTCAATAGAATATAGAAACGTATGTTGATAACTTTTCTTTTTAATGTATTCAATAACCTCAGTGTTATTTTTCTCAAAAGAAAATAAAAATCACTTATATGGATCCTTTGTTCTTTGCTTCCTAGCTTTGATCTTACATTTAAATTCCTCTCAAATAATGTCATCTTGCTTTCCTCAGACTACAGACAGTATTGAGCCTTGCTGCTGCAGTCATTTGATTACACAAAGTGCTGCACATTTAATGAACCCCTTATTTGATCTGACAACGCAAATGCATTTTGATGTTATTACTAGCATTGACTTCAAAATGTTTTCACTGTTAGTGAAAGAAAGGATGGAAAACAGAATGGGAAAGCTAAGTACTCATGGACATCATCTTAACATCTTAGCTACCTGTAGCAGCAAAGGTTTCTGTGCTTAATATACTGACCAGCACAGGAGGCACAAATAAATATTATGTTTTCTTTGGCATAGCATTTTTAACTTAGAAAAGCTTATCAAAGTTATTTCAAAAAACACAAAGTTAAGTAACAACATAGAACTGAAATAAGAAAAGGTGAAAGAAAAAACCTAGTATCTTAGCTGTTCATAAAATGTATGAGGAGCTGAAGTTCAGATGGAGAGAAAACTTATTCTGTACAATAGAAAGGGCAGAGAAGAATAATTGAAAAACCAATGACAGACTGCAGATATACAAGGGAAAAATCAAATTGGACTTTGGAAGAGGGCTAATACCAGGAAAGATCTGACTTTCAATCTGTATCAGTATAAACTCATATAACCTCTATGTTCAAAAGAATGTTAAAAACTAGATTTTGGAAAGCTGTGAGTTTAGAGAACCTGTAGGGTAAAACTACAATTTCAAAAGTAAGGTATACTTCAAGATTCCAAGAAAAGGACATTGGAGTTATTAAAGCATCAAATATTGGAAGAATTCCAGAACTTCTGAACAACAGGGAATGGCATAGAGACAGAAAACAATTAGAACTTTTTCTATTGCTATTTCCTGTTTAGGAGCTGGTTATGGGACATACTGAATCGCCCAAGATATCAGTTTGTGTCTGTAATTACTCATTAGGTTTCTGTTACATGGGCAACTTAGAGATTCTATGTTATCTGACAGAACAGTGAAAAATTCAGACAAATGCTAAAAAATTGATTTTGTGTTCCTGTGAAAAAGGTTACTACCTATATTAGAGCTTTGACACAAATGTTTCCAGAATTATTCCTAAGGAAGGTTACTCAAAGAGAATGGAAAAAAGCTTCCAATTTATCCTTTCAGCCCTAAACCCCATCCTCCTCAAGTTTTATATAGAGAAATACTAGATTTTTTTAATAGACAGCTCCAAGCAGCTAGACAGACTAGAAGACATTCACAAAATTTTCTTCCTGTCCACTGTCTTTTATATGAGGATTCTTGCTTCTATAGATTGTTCCTAAAATATCTAATTTAACTAAAGTCCTGCCCCATTGAATCTTACAACTTTTTTCTTTCTAAGCATTCTTCAGTCCATTTTTGTCATATGGTAATTATTAATTAACTCATAAATATAGGCCAGTCCTACACACACTTCTCCATATGACCTGTTCTTGAAAATAGCTTATTTTCCACACAAGATCTCTCCGGGATTCGTTTTCCAGCTCCTTTGAAGTAACTGAGTTTCACTTACAAATCTGAAATGAAGTTTACAGAGGCCATAAACATGCAGGAATTGCTCAGCATTTCACACTCAGGCCCTCAAAGTAAAAGTTACACATAAAACAGCTCTGTATTAAAAAAAAAAGCATTCCTTACACAAGATCCGAAATAGCAAAATATGCTGATTTACTGACTCATCTTCTTTTTAAATCAGACACATTAAGCTACTAATATTTTTAAGAGAATATATTTGGTAAAGTATGAGTC